>OU565286.1:3507500-4707500 GCA_913789915.3 Sphecodes monilicornis | reverse complement strand
ACCGCGTTGTAACACGGCATTGCGTCAATAGTAAAATAATATCTTTTCAAATTAAGGTATTTAGTAAACTGTGCTGCAATAAAAAATGAAATAATTATTTTCAATCAAAATAAAAATAAACATAAATCTTCGTAATTACAGGGTGCACAGATTCACAGAAATTCGCAATTGTAGTAAACGTACAAATCATGTTGCTTAGTGCATTCTTTACGTGCACAATCGTTACATTTCATACATTGCGCCTATTTTTCATCCGACTTGCTACAACAGTATGAATAGAGACACATAATGCAATAGTATTTCATATCTTTAGCACCAATGCATTGTTTACACCCGTTCTTCTTATTTTTATGTTTTCTTTTCTTTGTTGGCTTTCCATCCTCTTTCATCTTCTGTTTTTTTTCATATTCGTATTTGTACTCTGGTGTCGTTTATAATTGTAACGTTACTGTCGACCCCGACGGCTGATGTTAGTAATTTTCACTAACTAAATGCTTAAGGACATTAAGGGTCGATCAGTGTTACATTTAAAACACAAATTAGAAATACCAAAAAGAAAAGAGCCACCTACTACTAATTTTAATTATACACAAAATTCTATACAAATTCATTTTTATTTCATTAACCCCCTAAATTTTCTATACAGGGTGAGTCACCTAACGTTTGTACCTCAAATATCTTTGTTGTTTTTAAAGATACCTAAAATATGGTAAGGACAAAGTTGAATGGTACAATGGGACTGACACGATGCAAAAAAAATTTTGTTTTCATGTCATTTTTTAGAGATTTTCAAGGTCACCTTGACTTTTTTAAATGGAACCACACTTTTTTAAACACCTACAATGATAGTCCCTTTCATTAGGAATTCAGTGACTATAATTAGTTCAAGGTCATTCAAGGTCAAGGACAGAGATAACGTATAAGATTTAACATCGATACATGCCTGTGAACGGGCTTTGAAGGAATGTTGCACTCTGTCCGTGACCTTGAATGTCCTTGAGTAATTATAGTCACTGAATTTGTAATGAAAGGGACTATCATTGTAGGTAATTAAAAAAGGGTGGTTCCATTTAAAAAAGTCAAGGTGACCTTGAAAATCTCTAAAAAATGACATAAAAACAAATATTTTTTTGGTATCGTGTGAGTCCCACTGAACCATTCAACTTTGTCCTTCAGACATTTGACGTATCTTTAAAGACAACAAAGATATTTGAGGTGGCAATAGTTACTGTCTCACCCTACAATGAGAGCCCCTTTCATTACGAATTGAGTGACTATAATAACTCAAGGTCATTCAAGGTCGCGGACAGAGTGCAACATTCATTCAAAGCCCGTTTACAAGCATGTATCGATGTTAAATCTTATACGTTTTCTCTGTCGTTGACCTTGAATGACCTTGGACTAATTATAGTCACTGAATTCCTAATGAAAGGGATTATCATTGTAGGTGTTTAATAAAGGGTGGCTCCATTTAAAAAAGTCAAGGTGACCTTGATATCTCTAAAAAAATTACATAAAAACAAAATTTTTTTTGCATCGTGTCAGCCCCATTGTACCATTCAACTTTGTCCTTACCATATTTTACGTATCTTTAGAAACAACAAAGATATTTGAGGTACAAACGTTAGGTGACTCACCCTGTATAAATTTACCTAACTTGCCCACGAAGTGAATAATCGCAATTTTAAGCCATTAAGAAACTTTGGGGTATCGAATAGTCATTTCGGTCAGTATATAAGTTAATTGCATATTTATATGATTAGAATAACACTGTATACGTTGAAACAGTAGTTACGCATGATATATTCAAATTTTGCGATAACAGCTGTAATAGATTTTGAATTGTATACAATGTTACTTTCGTTCCCTGTTACTTTTGACCCCGGTCTCCCCTACGATCATTATACAAAATGAATCCATTTGAAATCTCTATTGTTCAGTACTGATTTTCAGTAACACGTGGTGCACGAAGTTCCCTGTATTTCCAACAGCGAAGCATAATATTTCGGAACACGAAGTGAAAACAGACTGAAGGAAAATTCCAATCGACGTAGAATAGGTGTGCACGTTCTCGGAAGCAGCTGTGTCAGCTTCGGAAATCGTTTTCCTGTAAACGCTTTTAAATTTGACGGCAACAACGTTGCTTCCGTTACTGCATCGTTTCTCTTCAACACCGTCATACTTCAGCCATCGCGATCTACGAGTTCTATCGGATCTTATCTACGCGGCGGGATATACGAATGCGCAAATAAGAAAACCGACACCTCCTTTGCTGAGCAAAGAATCGCGTGTGCCTGTTGTACAAAGTTTGCGACGTACAGTGGAACGAAACAACTTGACGGCGATCAAAAGTCAATTTTCTTAATATTGTAAAATAGAACAAAAATTCAGGTTACTTGATAGAGAATTAATTGTATTATGATATGGTAAACTCCACTTTCCAATATTTGCTTTCGTTTTCTTTCGACCGATGCTTAAAGTCAGCAGAAAATAACAACTGTCACCGAGAGGTATTATGATTCTATAACTTTAATTCATGGTTCTGAGAAATCTTAGTTTGAAAGATGTAGTTTAAATTAGTTGCATAGTTTCTTACATGTACGGTGGCTCACAAAAGTATTCGCTCGACCTTTAAATCAGAATAACTTTCTTAAAATTTGACCAAGCCACTTGACTTTTTTTGAGCAATTAGAAGCATTGATTTAGTAAATCATGTGCAAAAAAAATTCGAAAAAATTGCAATTAGTAGGAATTACATGAAGATATCAAAATACCACTTTCTAAAACATCTTTATTTTAGCCCATAATGAAAATATAAAATATGCCTTTTGTAGCTCGATGTTAGTTATACATATGCTGACATTTTCATCGAAATCGGTTGACGCAGAAAAAAACTATGGATTTTGAGCAGAAACTGACCAAAAGTCGTGAAAAATTGCAATTATCACCACTTTCAAGCGCTTGTAGCTCATATGTTCGTTAACTGATTTCGATGAAATTTTCAGCAGATGAAAATCCAAAAACTTTTAGTCAAGCTTGCAGATCGGTAAAAACACGTACAAAAAATTTTTAATATTGACAAAAATATGATTAATATAATGTATATATCTTGCGTAACAATATCCATCACAAATTTCGCCACAAAGATCACTTACAAAATAAATATTCTCACAAGAAACAGATGCGCACGAACGGAATGCTGCGAATAAACAGATGCCTATCGAACAAATGATATGTTCTAAGCGCAGGCAAGGATGACTGTATTGGGTAATCAATGATAAGGGGTGCACCACGTGATTGCATGTTTATGTATCTATTCTGGGACGCAAACACAACCCTGTATGTAAATATTTACAATTTTGATTTTTGGCCAGGATTTCAGCACAAATACCACTCTGTGCGACGTTGGGAACGCAATATTTCAAGGTCATTCAAATCGTGGCTGAATCCATCAAACTGCATAATTACCCCTTTTTTCTTATGTTAGCGTACTGAATCCGTTTCTGAAGTTTTGTGCACATGTTTTGAAACACCATGTATAAGATTCCATTTAAAAAAGTACTGACGGTCTCAAGATTTCGTGCAGAATGATCTTGAAAAAATCTCATTCCATCATCACAAGTATCAGAGGTATTAGTGTTTCCATTTAACTACAGCGCTCTGTTTGTTCAAGGAAAAGTGTGAAGTCGACAAAGTGAACGCTAGAACCAATTGTCGAAGGGGAAACAACAAGGAAAAGTACCAGAGAGCAAAAAGGAAAGAGACACGTTGGGAGAAAGGAAATATAAGGGAACAGGATGAAGTATGGGGAAAGATAAGAAGAGAGATTGCGCAGGCAGGGGACCAGAGAGGAACTTAACTATCTTTTGAAATTTAGAGGTGCTCTTGGGACATTTAGATGCGATCAACGATTGTTTACGAAAGTTTTAGGGATCTGTTCTATTATGGTGTAAAATAGAACGCGAAATGAACGCGGAAGTGTAGAGAGGCTGCCTGTTTCCAATTGCAATTATGCCTAAGCCTGTACTCAATTAATCTTTGGTTGCTTCTGATCCACATTTGTTCGTAATATTACACAATTCGTTGGTTCAATGACGTAACAATAACATAATGAAAATATGCACTCTATTGTTAGCATTACTCATTGAAAACAAACAGACGCTTGCATAATTAGTAGTAGTAGTATTAGTAGTATCTTTATTTCAAATATATGCCTTTCGGCGTTACATTTTTTTTTCTCCCTTCATTTCTATATTCTTTATATTTACCTCTAAGTTCTTAATTCTACTTACATTCTAATATTCTAATAATCTAATATGTACATATACTATATCTATATCTATATTTTTATGTCCCCCTATGTACAGTTCTTGTTTTTTCTTTATTCTTCTCTACTTATGTGCTTATCTCTCCTTATCTTCTTTTGTCCTTTGTTACCTCTATTACCTCTACTCTCCCCTATTCTCGCCTTCCCCTCTCTCTTTTTTTTTCTCCGCCTTCTCTCTCCTTTCTCTTAGCTTCCTACCCCAATTCGCGCCTTTGCCAGTTTCATCCAGAATTTCTTCTATTATTCCTTCTATTTCTTCCATCTCTCTACACCTCCCCACTAGGTGTTCCAACGTCTCCCCCTTGTTTTATCTATAATTTTCAAAGATACAAAAAATGCTCTCATCACATCTATACAATCGTTAATACATATGTATGAGATTTTGAACTAATAATAATAATAATAATAATAATAATAATAATAATAATAATAATAATAATAATAATAATAATAATAATAATAATAATAATAATAATAATAATAATAATAATAATAATAATAATAATAATAATAATAATAATAATAATAATAATAATAATAATAATAATAATATTAATAATATTTTTTAATACAGTATAGATCACAATAACATAATGACTATGCTGAATAGTAACCACACGGAAGTCAGCGTAAAGAGGCACCACTGTACAGGGTGTATAAAAATAATATGTCACCACTACCATAGCGGACTTCTATGCCTATGGATCGATGGACATCTGTTGAAAAAATGGTCCGCAAATTTGTCCTTGACCCTTTTTCAAGGTCAACATTTTTTTTATTGCATCATATAGTACTCGTCACAAGGAACAAAAGTGCCAAAAGATCATGGGTCTCGTGTCAACCATTCTCTTGAAAAACGGCTTTAAATTTTCATGAACTATTTTATTCCATATGTCTACAGGGTGTTCCAAGGTGGTATAAATGTGGCGGGGGTAATTCTATGTGAGAAAATAAGTTTAAAGTACAAAATCATTTTTTTTGTTTAGCGCCTCGTTTTTGAGAAATTAGTTCGAAAATTCGGCAAACGCCTTTGATATTGAACATGAAATGTCTGACGCGTCTGTTTATTACCTACCTGATACACTTATCACAAACGCTAGGAACGCGAACTTGACGGATTTTCAAACTCTAATTTCTCGAAAACGAGGCGTCAAATGAAAAAAAATTATTCTATACTTTAGAGATATTTTCTCATGTAAAATCACCCCCTCCAAATTTATACCATCTTGGGGCGTGGAGTAAAATAGTTCATGAAACGTGGAAGTCGTTTTTCAAGAGAATGATTGACTTGAGACCCATGGTGTCTTTGAGACTTCTGTTCCATGCAATGAGTACTATACGATGCAATAAAAAAAATGTTGACCTTGAAAAAAGAGTGAAGGACAAATTTGCGGTGGTCGTGACATATAATTTTTATACACCCTGTACAACGATAAACAAATCGCAATTAGACAAAGCGTTACCACTTACCAATAATATATTCGGTTGTTCGGAAAGTATCTGCCGATTTTTAGTGTAAGCTGAATATAGCAATCTATCGAAAATTGGTGGAGACTTTCCGAACAACCCAATAAATTTGGCGCCAACGTATAAAAATTAATTTTTCCAACAATATGAGATGTGTTTATTTCTCTGTTTGAGTTGCGTGCCCGGGTTTCATTATGCTAAACTAGGGTGTATACCATTGGTAATTAGACTACGAATTTTTATGCATTTGTGACAAAAATAAATAGGTGTAATATAAAACAATGAAAACATTTAAAAAATCTAAATATACTATAGTACTATTCTCAACCCATTTGAATAGATGAATGAAGAAATCAATGTCGACGTAGCTACTGCAGTGTAAAATTAATGCAGATAATTTTTATTTTGCATAAAAATTCGCTCTTTGCTGATAATGTAACAAATTATTAACTACTAGAAGATCTCTGTTTGAGTGTGTTGTACTTAAAAACAAGAGTCAAATAAATTACACCTCTTTATTAAATCATGTTGCTAACCTGTTCAAACCTCGTGCGGTAAGAAAGTGTTGTCGAAATTACTTCAGTTAAATCAGTTGAAAATTAACATTCTATAATTTGATTATACAATAATGTACAGGAAATGTTATTTCCAATTAGTTTTTGCATTTCTACCACAACAAATATAATTAAAACCTCTAGTCTACCTTTGAGCTAGGTTGACCTAAACGCTGCACAAGGGTTAATGAAGATCTTGCTTGACTTTTGCTGTCGACAGTAAGGACGTTTACCCTATGGCACTTGTCGTGCTAAATGGATATTAGGAAACCCATAAGCGAGAATGTACCAGCACTGTAAATGCATTACTTTCCAAACGGGTTAACGCACAACAAACTCATGCTGACCCATGAAAATGTGTAAAATATGGGTACAGATTGCATATTATTAGTGAGCGTGTGACCAGATTAATTTTTAATCTGTTCATAATAAAAATTTAACAAGATAATTGCTATTTGTATACTGTCACATTTTCTTAACAATAAAATGTCCAAACATAGAATTAACATAACCTAGAACAGAATTAATAATTTTATGTTATGAAATGTTTTGCAAAAATTGTACTTTTTGTATCATGAAGTATCGTATAGTAACTCCGCATGGTGTATAAAATACAGATATTTCAGTACAGTATACAATATTTTATAGTCATTGTACCATAAAACCATGGAAGTTGTGAAAGCAGAAAATATTCAAATAACTGTCACAATTCCAACAGTTTGGCGTACTTAATACAGTTAAATTATAAAGAAAAATATAAAGTAAAAGTAATAGTATTGTTTTCGAGATTGAATATTGATTTTACATTGTCTTATTATTAACTTCTGCGAGCTATAATTACACAAAAGAGTATTGAAGAAATACGTATATTAAGTTTGAAGTTGGTCAAATAGATTTTGAGATTTTATCATCACAAGCAATTTGAAAAACGCAATTAAAAATTCCAGTAATGAATTCTTTAGCATCTTTTCTATTGTGCATAGTCATTTTTAAATCACTGGAAGTCCATCAATATTTGGAATATAAAAAGAATGTTTTAAAAACATATTTTCGAAACCCAATTCTTTAAGAAAATGCAAATATTGATTTTCTCAAGCGTCCAGCACTTCAATACCCACTCAACCTTTAGCCTAGTAAGCTGGAACAATGGAAATTCTTTATCAAGAGGGGTCGCTAAGGGACCATAAGGTTCTTCATTGTTCTTTTAATTTTTATTATACCATGTTTTTTGCAACCATGGTTTATCGAAGCTAGTAAAAATTCTTATTTGTTGAGAATGTTTACTTACCTCGTATCTCGTACTCTAGGAAATAAACTTAAACTTTAACTGGGTATAGATTCAGGATCGAATTATCAGAAAAGAATGCAATTGGAACTGATTGAACAAAGAATATGTTCGCATGTTTATGAATCTTTTAATATATCTAATACGGTACGCAGTTCGCAAACATAGGAGACAACCTTGTCTGTAGAGCAAATAATCGTGTAATGTTGTCGGTTAATACTGCCGTCGGCTGCAGCAAATGTCGGTGAAAACTGTTGTCCGTGAAATCTGTTGTCAATTGAAGTCGTTGCCAGTCAATGAATTGTTGTCGGTGAAAACAGTGTCTGGGTTAGGTCTGGATTAGGTGATTTTAATGGAACCCAAAATATTATAACAACAAAACCAATAAAACTGAAAACACCTATATTTAGCTGCGAAATGTGTTTTGTAAAAATTGAATGCGTATACTTTATTTGTATTGTTCATTGGGAGTATACATGTACAGCCACCTTTATTCTTTATAATCGCCAACATTCTTTTTGATATCGATGCATACTGTTTTTTTTTACTGTTTTCTGCTATAAACATTTAGGTCGGCGAATCTCAAGGGCCACGATAAATATCTATTTTTTGCATTGACGGGTGTTTTACTATCTTTACTTTACGTAAAGTTGCGTTATCGTGTTGGTAAATAACGTTTGATTTGACAGTATTTATATTCTTCTTTTACAATATTTATTCTACTATTCATCTTTACTTAAATAAACTTTATGATTGTTTTTATATGGTACCCTGTTACAATTCATATCGTGATATGCTATACCGTCTATATCACCACCTATTTACGCATTTACATATTTGAATTGATCTTTTTTCTTGGAGAATTTCGTACAAACAAAAACATGACAAGTTTAGTATTATTTATAATATTGCATATTTAGTATTAACTCTTTCAATTGAAATTCTATTCGCATAAAGGTTGCTTTATAGTTTTGTCGTGATTAATAGGAACAATTATCAGCCATTCTTATCTAGTATCGTAATTGTTAGAAATATTAATTACAGTATGGTGTTGAAGAAAGTCTTCTCAAGTAAATTATAACACATAGTACACAAGAAGAAGAAATTTATAACACAGATTTGTAAGGTTTTATATAGTATTTTATATATTATTGTCGCGGAGTGTAGTAGAAGTGAGAGATTTCGTACGGTTGATTAGCTACCTCAATAGTTGCAGGAACCTTGATACTTGCAAGCTTTCTCAGTTCCAATTCATGGCAATATGGAGGTTCTACTGTGGACCGATTCCCCATTATTTACCTCAGGATCTTCGCTCCACCCACTCTGTATAAGAATCACAAGACGCTCATCAGTAAATAATGACAGAGCCAGATGAAAATGATGCTGAGCCGCTGGTCGGAGGATTTGCCGCGTTCGAGGCGTGTCGGAAATATAAAATCTCATGGATCCCATAATGACGCGCAAGACTTGATCCCGAAATCTCGCGTACGAGGGATCTCATAATTTTTTCGCCAGAATTTTAACCACCGTCAAGGCAATCTCCCCTCTCGCCGACGATGACTCCGAACTCGGAGTGCGGTCGCGGGAACACATTTCCATGCAACACGTTTCTGCCAGTTTAATCTGTTTCCTTTTATTTACATTTCCCGCGGCGCACACTGGAGGAATTAAATTCCAGCGACGCGGCGCTGTTTCAACCTGCCGTTGCGCCAGCGTTCCGCGCGTTTCAATCGTGAAACAGGAAACAGAAACGAGAAAAGAGAAAAAGAGAACAGCGGTACGGAGTATTGTGCCGACAGGGACTCGGATAATCCGTAAAACTCTAAGTTGTGACAAGAGGAACGCAGGCTGTACCCGTGAGTTACCCGTATCGTGTAATACGCACCTCCTTCGCCCGTGTGTCCTCGACAGTTCAAGCAGAGTGCAATCCGCTCGACAGATGCCCAGCTACAAAAAGATTTGCGTCCGTTCCGCTTCGCTCGACGAGCTCCGAGACACGGCCTAAAAATGAAAACAACGCGACTGGGAAACG
Organism: Sphecodes monilicornis; assembly: GCA_913789915.3. Taxonomy (NCBI): domain Eukaryota; kingdom Metazoa; phylum Arthropoda; class Insecta; order Hymenoptera; family Halictidae; genus Sphecodes; species Sphecodes monilicornis. Next base: position 4,697,835 of record OU565286.1, on the reverse strand, counting down.
TGAAACGGCGCTATCCTCTGTCGATGTCTTGTTTTATGACTACAGATGAAAGGAATCATATGTAGCGTGCATAGAGAGTCGACGAAAATGTTTGCCGGTGACATTGAGGACAGGTGATTCTGCCAATTTGATGCAGACCTATACGCTCTCTTTTCGCCAGTCTATTTCTGGCAGTGTTTCTGCAATATTTGACGGAAAATCACTGCGTTCGTGGAACGTGAAAAGGGGGGACGGTTCTCTGCGAATATACAGGGTGGCCCACATAACTCAGAACAGCTCAATATCTCGAAAACTATGCCATCGATTTTAAAGTTCTTAGTCTTAAATTGCATGCAACTGAAGGGCCTTTCTGACTACATAAACGTGAAGTGGCCTCCCTTCCCCTTTAACGGGGGAGGGGAGGTACCTTTGTAATTATAAATGGAACCCCCTATAAAATGTTACATATTTAGATTCTACAGGAAAAACAAGTCAATTTTGTCTGAAATATTTTTTTGTCAGATACTTCCATGATGAGATATAACAGTTTGAAGTTTCGAGTTGTAGGTACTTGAAGCGCTCGGAAATAGCGTTATGGAATTATACGCGCTTGAGTCCCTTGCTTATTCGTGAAGAAATAAAATGTACTTTAAATTAAATGTTCAAAATGTCCACCACGGGCTTGTAAACATTTATTTACTCGAAACATCAAAGTTGTTCTAACATTTTTTAACATTTCGGGAGTCACTGCAGCGCAAGCGTCACGTATTCTTTGTTTCATATCCTCTTTTGTCGTCGGTGGTTCAAACATAACTTTGTCCTTTACATATCCCCATAAGAAAAAATCTAATGGTGTTAGATCGGGGGATCGAGGAGGCCATTGACGAGGTCCCCCACGATCTATCCATTTGTTCCCAAATTTTTCGTTCAAAAATTGCCTGGTGATGATTGCAAAATGTGGAGGAGCGCCGTCTTGTTGGAACCACATTTCTCTTCTAACGTGCAGTGGCACATCTTCCAAAAGCGCAGGCAAATGATTTTTTAATAAATCACTATAACTTGCAGATGTTACAGTTTCTTGAAAAAAATAAGGTCCATTCACAAAATCTCCTATTAGGCCACACCAAACATTTAAAGACCATCAATGTTGAAAGGGAACGCATCGCATCCAATTTGGGTTTTCCACGGCTCAATAATGCAGATTATGTCTATTTACATGCCCTGAATTCATAAAAGTGGCCTCATCGGAAAAAAGTATTTTGCACAAAAAGTCATTTTCCACAACACCCTGCAGCCACTCACAAAATCTTACGCGGTGATCGTAATCTGCTATCGAAAGCTCTTGTGATAAAACCATGTGATATGGATGATACTTTTGCCGTTTCAAAATTCGTTGAATCGATGAACGACTAATATGTGATGTTTGTGCAAGTGTACGTTGACTAATATGAGGTTTTAATGTAATTGCAGCAAGAATACTGGCACTATTATTTTCATTAGTGACAGCTTTAGGTTTATTGCGAGTTTTTTTACACAATTCACCGTGCTCGCGAAGCCGCTTTTCTAAATTATGAAATGTTGCATGACATTTTTTGATCCCATAACGTTCAAAAAACATCACTGCTTAATAACATATTCACTTCTGTGTCAAAAGTAGCCATAATCACAATGTTACTGCTTGAATAACAGCTCTAAACTGAAAACGTTTTCATAGATAAGTGAGTCAAACTCAAGAATTGTAAATATTATTGTTTGTGTTTCTTCATGAATAAGCAATGGACTCAAGCGCGTATAATTCCATAACGCTATTTCCGAGAGCTTCAAGTACCTACAACTCGAAACTTCAAACTGTTATATCTCATCATGGAAGTATCTGACAAAAAAATGTTTCAGACAAAATTGACTTGCTTTTTCCGGTAGAATCTAAATATGTAACATTTTATAGGGGGTTCCATTTAAAATTACAATGGTACCTCCCCTCCCCCGTTAAAGGGGAAGGGAGGCCACTTCACGTTTATGTAGTCAGAAAGGCCCTTCAGTTCCATGCAATTTAAGACTAAGAACTTAAAAATCGATGGCATAGTTTTCGAGATATTGAACTAACTTATGTGGGCCACCCTGTACAGGGTGTCCCAAAAATGTCTGAGTTCCTTTAAAGGGGAGGTTCCTGAGGCCATTTGAAGCGACATTTTCCTTTGCAAAAATGGCCGTTTCGGCTTTGTTAAGGAGTTATTAACGAAAAACACGGACCAATCAGAGCGCGAGCTAGAGGCGTGTTGGCAGAGACGGCCGCGCGCGACAGAAGTCGAGCGATGGTGATACACCGCGGTCGAAAGCAAGGAACAAACAAGAGAAGAAAATTTTTCGAGTCCCATGTCGGATAGTTGAAATTTGAATATGTTGTAGCCTTTAGTAGCCTATGAAGGAATCTCGAAGGATTTTTCGAAATCTTAAAAAATGTTGGCTTTACAGACGTGTAAAGAACTTTTTTTCATTAAATTATAACACTAGAACTAACGTACCGAGGAGAATGAGATTTTAGGAGCTTGTAGTGAACACAGAAGAATATCTATTGAAAATATTTCAATTTGGAAAAAATGGTCTTTTCACCATTTATTTTGCAAATGTTTTAAACAAATCCAATTTTCCTATAGCCGGGACTGTTTGAAAAATTCGAAAAAAAAGGTGGTGACAGCTTCAAGTCTCCTCTTTAGGGACCTATTTTTTAAAAGGCAGGCGCTTTAAAATTGACGGAATTAGAATTCTTTAAAGCGAACGGTGCACCGCGATATTACGAAGGCGCGCGGCCCCGAAGGCGCGCGGCACGATCAGCTGTTAGATGCGCGACAAGCAAGAGAAGAAAATTTTTCGAGTCCTATGTCGGATAGTTCAAATTTGAATATGTTGTAGTCTTTAGTAACCTATGAACGAATCTCGAAGGATTTTTCGAAATCTTGAAAAATGTTGGATTTGCAGACGTGTAAAGAAAAGTGGCAACTTTTCTTCAATAAATTATAACACTAGAACTAACGTACCGAGGAAAATGAGATTTTAGGAGTTTATAGTGAACACAGAAGAATATCTATTGAAAATATTTCGATTTGGAAAAAATGATTTTTTCACCATTTACTTTGAAAAAGTTTTAAACAAATGCAATTTTCCTATAGCCGGGACTGTTTTAAAAATTCGAAAGAAAACGAGGTAACAGCTCCAAGTCTCCTCTTTACGGACCTATTTTTTAAAAGGCAGTCGCTTTAAAATTGACGGAATTAGAATTATTTTAAAACCTTGCTTACCTTGGTACTCCTGTAGAGCCCCAGCGAGGTGAAAATGATTCCTGTATTCACAAATTATTCTGCGTGAAACACTGAACCTGCCCACTCGTTAAATTCACAAGAGCATTTTAATTATTCGCTCTATGAAATTATCGAGCAGAAGGGGTCAATGTCCTTTCACTGCACGATCCGGCCCACATTGTTGATTTATTCACGATCACAATAAAACTATTCACATATATCTATTGGGTTCACAAACGTTGAAAGAAATCCACACAAATGATTCACAGAAATCCACATATCACGCACAACTAGTTCACATTTGATGCACGTAAATCGATCATTTCGACTAGCCGGTCCGCGAAAAACTGTCCATGAAATCTGTCTGTCTATGCTGACGATCGTAGGAAGACTAGTTCAGAACAGCTGACGAGGTTAACGGCCTTTCAACAGCACACTGCCGATTTTCATTTCAGCAACTGTTCGATGGAACCGTGTTTTCAAATGGAATGGGAAGAGTAAATGACCGCCCCTCTTCAAATCGGGGGTCATTCAGGTATGCTTCTACCACCGAGCGTGGCCATAAACCAGCGCCTTGTGTCGAAGCTCAACCTTGACGATGGCTCGACTTCTGGTTACCAAATGTGTACAATAGGTCAATAAAATGCTAAAAGTTTTAACGAAGAGTAACGGCTTTTTGGGAATATTGCTACTAGCCTTTCTTACACCGGTATACGGAATACCGGTATTTTGTGCTAATTTGCAATTTCGTGAAACCGGTATTTGCTAAGGTAAAATACTGGTATTTTCGGTATTAGCTATAAATAATAAATATTTTTTAGGGCATCTACTATTATTTGAAATTTACAAATTAATTTTTCTGTATATAACGACTTTAATAAAGAAAACGAAAAGGAAGAAAAGAAAATAACAAGGTCAAATTTAATTAAGTTCGTCGTCAATTTCCGCAAAAACATTTATAAAAAGCAAACACAAACCTATCCAGAAGAATTCGTTGAAGATGATGTTGATGTTAATATCGAAAAAGAATTGTCTCTCGAGAAGAAATTACAATTAGCTGCATATAAAAATATTTCCGGGCGGTTAGACAGTATTTGCGAACCGTAAGCACGGCGATTGGGCACATTCGATGCCCCACGTGCTCTGCACGTTTTCCAAAATATGCCATCGTTTATGGCCATCGATGGAATTTTCATGGAACCGTCCCAGGTACGGTGGCAGGTACGCTTGTATCCCCTTGACTTGAACGAAGGATGCGGAAATAAAGAACTCGGCGATGGCTCGACTTATGTTTACCAAATGTGTGCAGTAGGTCAATAAAATGCTAAACGTTTTCACGAAGAAGTCAAGGCGCTTTCTTCGTTTATTACATTACGACAACACCTCTCTGGGACACGCGGATCCCCCGCGTGCGTCACTCGGGGAGGCTAGTAGCAATATTCCCAAAAAGCCGTTACTCTTCGTTAAAACTTTTAGCATTTTATTGACCTATTGTACACATTTGGTAACCAGAAGTCGAGCCATCGTCAAGGTTGAGCTTCGACACAAGGCGCTGGTTTATGGCCACGCTCGGTGGTAGAAGCATACCTGAATGACCCCCGATTTGAAGAGGGGCGGTCATTTACTCTTCCCATTCCATTTGAAAACACGGTTCCATCGAACAGTTGCTGAAATGAAAATCGGCAGTGTGCTGTTGAAAGGCCGTTAACCTCGTCAGCTGTTCTGAACTAGTCTTCCTACGATCGTCAGCATAGACAGACAGATTTCATGGACAGTTTTTCGCGGACCGGCTAGTCGAAATGATCGATTTACGTGCATCAAATGTGAACTAGTTGTGCGTGATATGTGGATTTCTGTGAATCATTTTGTGGATTTCTTTCAACGTTTGTGAACCCAATGGATATATGTGAATAGTTTTATTGTGATCGTGAATAAATCAACAATGTGGGCCGGATCGTGCAGTGAAAGGACATTGACCCCTTCTGCTCGATAATTTCATAGAGCGAATAATTAAAATGCTCTTGTGAATTTAACGAGTGGGCAGGTTCAGTGTTTCACGCAGAATAATTTGTGAATACAGGAATCATTTTCACCTCGCTGGGGCTCTACAGGAGTACCAAGGTAAGCAAGGTTTTAAAATAATTCTAATTCCGTCAATTTTAAAGCGACTGCCTTTTAAAAAATAGGTCCGTAAAGAGGAGACTTGGAGCTGTTACCTCGTTTTCTTTCGAATTTTTAAAACAGTCCCGGCTGTAGGAAAATTGCATTTGTTTAAAACTTTTTCAAAGTAAATGGTGAAAAAATCATTTTTTCCAAATCGAAATATTTTCAATAGATATTCTTCTGTGTTCACTATAAACTCCTAAAATCTCATTTTCCTCGGTACGTTAGTTCTAGTGTTATAATTTATTGAAGAAAAGTTGCCACTTTTCTTTACACGTCTGCAAATCCAACATTTTTCAAGATTTCGAAAAATCCTTCGAGATTCGTTCATAGGCTACTAAAGACTACAACATATTCAAATTTGAACTATCCGACATAGGACTCGAAAAATTTTCTTCTCTTGCTTGTCGCGTATCTAACAGCTGTTCGTGCCGCGCGCCTCCGTAATATCGCGGTGCAGCGTTCGCTTTAAATAATTCTAATTTAGTCAATTTTAAAGCGCCTGCCTTTTAAAAAATAGGTCCGTAAAGAGGAGACTTGAAGCTGTCATCACGTTTTTTTCGAATTTTTAAAACAGTCGCGGCTATAGGAAAATTGGATTTGTTTAAAACATTTGCAAAATAAATGGTGAAAAAACCATTTATTCCAAATCGAAATATTTTCAATAGATACTCTTACGTGTTCACTACAAGCTCCTCAAAACTCATTTTCCTCGGTACGTTAGTTCTAGTGTTATAATTTAATGAAAACAAATTCTTTACACGTCTGTAAAACCAACATTTTTTAAGATTTCGAAAAATCCTTCGAGATTCCTTCATAGGCTACTAAAGACTACAACATATTCAAATTTGAACTATCCGACATAGGACTCGAAAAATTTTCTTCTCTTGTTTGTTCCTTGCTTTCGACCGCGGTGTATCACCATCGCTCGACTTCTGTCGCGCGCGGCCGTCTCTGCCAACACGCCTCTAGCTCGCGCTCTGATTGGTCCGTGTTTTTCGTTAATAACTCCTTAACAAAGCCGAAACGGCCATTTTTGCAAAGGAAAATGTCGCTTCAAATGGCCTCAGGAACCTCCCCTTTAAAGGAACTCAGACATTTTTGGGACACCCTGTATATTTCCGCGGGAATTGAACTCTTTCTCATGTCATACGAATTATTATAAAATGTCTTCAATACGTTGAACGTTACCACACACAGTGGTACAAAATCGTAGAAACGCGGATTAAATTCACAAATGTCTTAACCCGCGGACGGTTGTCCATTCGTATAAGTATACAGCAGGGATGGGCAATTTTGCCTCAATTGAGGCAAAACCGTCCACACCGTAGCGCCCTCTATCCCCTTCCAGCAAGCGCGGTATAATGGGGCAACGAAGACACGAGACATCAGCGTACGCAACGAACGTGCGCGCTGCATGAAAGAGAGGTTGGTGGGAGATGCAGGCGTTTGAGGGGCTCCACCCGTACCCACCACTGGTATACAGGATGCCACATGTTTTGGAGAACTCTTTTTTTCAAATTTTTTTATACAATCTTATAGATTTCGACGAGAAAACACCGAAAATGAAAATCTTAATGCGCGGAATTCATTAGTTAAAAGGTTATACGCATATAAAGGTGAACACTTTTAAGCCTTTTTGACAGGTTACAGAGCCGCTATATTGATATATTTGCTAGGTAATACACACAAAATAGGCTAAATACTTCCGAACAAATCCATTAGATGGCAACACAAACACGTACGTAATACATAATAACACATTTACTAAATCAAAATGCGAAACATCCCGAAGCATTCTCCGCTCCCACGACGACCTAACCCCAAACCATCTTGGACTCTACCTTCTTTTTGAAATCCTGTATGTGCTTCTGTATATTTTAATTACTGGACACCGAAACCGACAGATTCCATGATTATTGTTATAAAGTTTCATTTCGCACCGATGAGTATGACATTTGTGGAGAATGTACTACTGTGTATGTGTCAAAATGTATTGGACAACCCAGTATATGTTGGTTTCCATAGAACTGATGTGTTTGTAATATTTGAATGATGAATGTACACGTCTTCTGTTCACTGCATGTTCTAGTTCTTGTAATTTGTATTTATTGAATGTAAATATATTATATCTAATTATTCCAAATATTTCATTGTGCAAATATCTGCCACAACATTTTTTAAGTTTCCGCAACAATCTACAATCCTGAGCCCAAGTAATTGCTTCTTCTTTACTACTTGGCATGTCTCGAAAGTTAACATTTCTACTACTTGAACTAGCCATTTCAAAATCAACAATAAACTTACTAATAATTAATTTGTGAAAAACACTTGAAATTGCTTATGTTTACAAAGCATGTGTAACCACTGAATTGGCATCTAACACATACGCTCAGTACTATTTATCCGATCCCGCAAATATATCATACTATCTAACACATGCGCCGAACACTCACGATCTATTCAGCGCATGCGCCGAACAGACCTACCTACCTCTGCCATTCAACGATTATCCAATATGGCGAGGCTCTATCCTGTCAAAAACGCTTAAAACTGCTCATCTTTACACGCGTATAACTTATAAACCAGTGAATTCCTAACAACCATACACACATTTTCGGAATGTCTTCATCGATATCTACAGGATCAAATAAAAAAAAGTTCAAAAAAGTTAAGAACACGGAGTTCTCCAAAACGCAGTCGAGCCCTGCCACGTATAATTCTGCCACACCTAATAACTTTGTTATTCATACAGATACAAACAAATATATACGGAGAAAATTATCGTATTTGGAAATCGATGTGTCAATGTGAATGAAGATCATCTCAAGGTCATATTTTCAAGTATTCCCTTGTTACGAGCTTGGGCCGATCTGTAGCGCGCGTGGCCGACGAGCCACGTTTTACATGCTGTACATGGTTCAAAGAAGAATACGGTTTTTAATTTTTATTAAGGTGCTCGGATGAACCTGATGCGAAATCAGGGACCCGCATAGGTTGGATAATAGTTTTGGGTTCCTGGTACAGGATCAGGTAGCTCCTAGGATATATTAGTAATGGCCTCGTAACTTTAATATTATAAATTAATTGATACAACCAGAGCGGTAAGATTGTATCGTGCGGGAACGGTCAACTAAGAATTAGTGGATCTGAATGGTGCGTTAAAATCAATTGTTACTTAAAATTACCTTGAATTAAATTGTATATTACAGGAAACTGGCTCTGTTGCAACTGTTACTGTCGCTGTAAGAATTGATTGTGTATGAACAATGTTGTGTAGTTACCTAAGTACTACTGCCTGTTGGATGACGCACTGAGAATGTCAAGATGTCAAGATAGATTAATACCGTACTCGCGGAATCTATAAGGTTACTTGATTCGAAAGGGTGACTAGGCCCGATTTCACTTAATACAATCACCTCCAAAACGAGATTCAGCGTAACGACGCGTCTAACATTTTTTTTTTTTTAGATTGTTTCTCTATGATTGTGTTACAATTTGATGAATTTATTTATAATAAAACACAAGATAACAAACAAAAATATGTGATCGAAATAAAGTGTAAAACCAAACTGTATTAATATTAACCGAGAATCTTTTTTTCAACTATTTTTGTGAAGCTCGAATTTACATTTTCGAAGAAAAAGAGATTACAGTGAGATAAAATATGTTCTTGCTTAATATCGGTGAAGTGAAATAAAATATTAAAATGTACCATATTTAAGTTCATATTATGTTTTAGTTTAATGTTTGTTTTAATTTCTTTCTTTCCAAGCCTTCTCCATACAGCTACACATACTGAAAAATTCACAATCTAGTGATAAATCTTGATCTATTCAGTGGAATGTATCTCCATGTAGGCACTTGTACGAAACATGCGTCGCGTCGTCTAGCTTCCCTTTTGTTCTCGAATAAGCCTCGTTTGTCCAGCAATTCCCTGATGTGTTATTCCAGAGATGGCTATAGAACGAAAAAAAAGTAAAATTAAACCGAAGTTAACAGGATTTATACATTTTGACGGGCAAACTTTATTTTTGAAGAAAAGTTTCATATAGGCATAAATTGTTGTGTTCTATTTATTTATTTAAAAGGTAGAACGCATTTCATTAAAAAAAATGCGAATGATCGTCTCAAAACACTAATTTTTCGGGTAAGATGAGTCACTTTAATTCATGCATTAAATTCTGTACTCATAGTATGGTAGAGGACAATGGAAATCAGCGAAAAAAACAAATCTGAAAACAGTTTAGCGAATAATAAAGAGTTCAATTCATTTGGGAAGTCGTCAATTGTTTTCAACAAGTCACCAATCATATAATCAGCCATTACAAAAAGCGCGATTAGGCTTTGCAAAACAACGACTCATAAAAAATGGAAAAGAGTCATTTTTCAAACAGTTATTTTCAGAACCGTTTCAACCCCTGCTAAAAATGCGTGCTTCTAGTTTCATTATTATAATCTTTGTAGTTACAAAGTACAGTTTACCGAAAACAAGTAAACAATAACACTGTATTTACAAAAGGGGCTAATTCTTTTCCGTAACACAGATTTGTATGAAAGTATGAATCAGTTTAGTATAAATTTGACTGCAGCGTAGGCTATGGATATTACATTACAACTTATGATATTGTAATTTTGGGTCGTGCGCAGATCGCATTGATACTTGATTCGATGATGTTGTATACTTAAATATAATTACGTTTATTAATCGTTAACACATCGTGTGTTCTCCAAATTTTATAAATAAATCAGAGAGTATGTGATCTGTTGATAAATATATCCTTTTAAATTCATGTATGCGCTGATACGTTTTACGACTAAGTTTTAAGAAACTCAATTCTATCAGATTTCATGTTCAGGAACTGCGGCATCCAAGCCCTCCAAATATTACTTAATTTTTCACCTAACTTGCGAAACGTTAAGGAACTTTTCAATTTGCATGTGCGTCTCGAGTAGTTTGGGTGTTCCCATATTTGCGAAACATCCTGTGTAATGTATGGGTGTTACGAATGAGGTTTCTAAGAGCTATAGATATCCCGGTAATGGTGACTAAAAGTGCGCCGGTGAACGCGGAACCGCTGCGTCGCATTAACGAAGAGTGACTCGGTCGCCTAACGGAAAAATATCTGGTTGTTACGTCGCAGTTTTATATACCGCAGCGAATTCACCGAATTACGGGGCTACGGTTAACGAAGTTTAATTATTTAAAACGGACCGGACGGTTGCGCACGAAAGAACTTACGTTATTTACTTACGTTTCTGCAGCCACCGTTGCGCGTCGGTGAAACGAATTCACCAAGTGACGCGAAATATGCGGTTCGTTAAAATATGCATAATTCGAAACAATTTGCACCATTCGCGAAGCGCATGGGTGCTCCAACCTTATTTTGATGCACATATTGCATTTCCTAGTTGCCGTTGGCCTTCACACCTATACCGACGCAGTTTGCTCAAAGACAGATATCCGTCTCATGCATTATTTCCAAACGTAGGAGGATTCTACATCAAAAATTGTTCAGACTATCGTTCATATTTTTTACATGTAAATGGTGAAGCAGAATGCTACGGAGACCGATGCAAATTTCAACGTTTTTCTATTGTCAGATTTTTTCACTTTTTAGTCGTGTTCATTGCCTCGTTAACAGTACAGCGAATATACTTTGATTTTCTTTTTTCACACATTACGAGTGGAAATTTGAAAATTTTAATTACAATTATACCGAGATACAGCCATCTATTATTTCATGACCCACATTATATCAACAATGCAGGTTGGTGTACCTTCTAATAAGTATTATTATTTTAATGAACGAAAGATATTATTTTACTACAACTGTACAACAAACATTTTCGTAAGAAAATTAAATTGTTACTAGCTGTTATAAAATTGGCGTATATCGCTTTAGTATATTTCTTCGTAGCTGGAAAAAAATAATGGACATATTAAAAATATAATAAATAAAATATTAATCTTATAATAAAATAATATTATAAAGTATTATTTTCAATTTATTCCAATTACACTGTCCAACAAACTTCAACTTTTTTTATGTTCCACAATAACTGATGTGTGATTCTTATAGAGTTTTTTGCGCTGATTCCGAATCTGTCCTTAGTTTTTCTCCTACACGCACAGTTTTTGAGGAAAACGGCTTTTTAAAAAAAAACCTATTTTTCAACTTTAAACAAATATTGTGATGTTATTATAAAAAATATTGAATTGTTCTTTGCAGCATAAGATTCTGTAGACTTTCCCAAATACAGTGATATCCAATATTAATACATTATGATTGTTTAAACATGTTTAAACGATCATTAAAGACGGAGAGACACCAATTTTGCACAAATTTTTGAGGATATTTTTCAATTTATCTCAAAAAATAAGGGTCCAGCGGAAAATCGAACTATACCACGCGATAGAGCAGACTTTTATCTTGAGAAACCCCCCTTTGAAGTTTGCAACATCGACGTTTTTACCGAACCTAAAAGCAAAATATCTTCGCCCGACATGCGTTGATGCCAGTGGTGCTCTTCCACTAGCGCGGTCGTTCGTTGAGATACGGAGCCACGCGGCGCGCTACGGTGTAACGGCGCGTGGCTATAAGCGCGCAATTGTGTCAGCTTACTTAATTGTTACATTTTATTAAATTTTGTACTATTGTTATTTATTATTTATTAATATATATATTCCGTATAAATTATTTTATGCATTTTTTAATGTTAGTCTCTTGTTTATAGTATAGTTCATACAAAAAAACCTCTTGTAACAAAAACATAATTTATTACAAAAAGCGGTATCTTCAATTTCATAAATTGTTTTTTTTTTGGTAACGATCATATTACACAGAATTATAAAATACAATATATATTCACATTTTATTGTAGAAATGCTTAATAAAGATAACTAAATACGAAAGAAAAACTTAACTATTTTTCTTGTGAACTTTAAAAATGGTTCCGCCTTGCTTGCCGCTTATACGTGGTATGGCGATTTTCACTGATAAGTGTCGAACAATAGTCTGCAAGCATCGCACATAAGTTTTTTCCTTGATAACGTTTTTCAATTACTGAAATATGTTGATGAAAGCGTTCTCCATGTTCATCACTCATGTCACCAAGATTCGCTGGAAAAAAAGTCTAAATGCGAATGCAAGAAATGTATCTTCAGTGACATATTGCATCCAAGGCGGAACCATTTTTAAAGTTCACAAAGAAAATAGGTAAGTTTTTCTTTCGTATTTAGTTATCTTTATTAAGCATTTCTACAATAAAATGTGAATATACAGTCACTCCCATTAATATTCGTACACTCTAAAAGACGATTATGTTTTTAATATTGGATCATGTGATTTGGATTTTTTTTTAGAAGTTAGAACAATTAATTTACTACACGTTGAAAAAAAGAAATTTTGAAAAAATTGTAATTGGTCGGAATTACAAAGAAAATACTAAAAGTTGTTATTTATAACTGTTCTATGTGGGTCCATGTTGAAAATTCAACAAATACGTTTTGTAGATCTGTGTCAACTGTATACACTCTGAATATTTCACCAAAATCGGCAAACGTTGCAATGGGCTACAACTGTTTGAAGATGGTAAAAATTGCAGCTTTTCACAATTTTCGGCCTTAACCTGTAATAAATCGAAGGATTCTTACGTCATTCGATGCCTGTCGCTGTTTTCCACGTAATCCAAATTGGATGAAAGTTTGAAAATGTATACAATTGATACAGATCTACAAAATGGATGTTTTAAATTTTCAATATAAGCCACATAAAAAAATTGTAAAACACAACTTTTAGTATTTCCTCTGCAATACCGACCAATTGCAATAGTTTTAAAATTTCTTTTTCACGTCATGTAGTAAAGTAATTATTTTAACTTCTCAAAAAAGTCCAAGTTGTATGGTCCAATATTAAACAAGATATCGTATTTTTAAGAGTGTACGAATATTAATGGGAGTGACTGTATATTGTATTTTATAATTATGTGTTATATGATCGTTACCCAAAAAAAAGACTATAACGAAGCTACCGCTTTTTGTAATAAATTATGTTTTTGTTACAAGAGGTTTTTTTTGTATGAACTATATTATAAACAAGAGACACATTAAAAAATGCATAAAATAATTTATGCAGAATATATATATTAATAAATAATAAATAACAATAGTACAAAATTTAATAAAATGTAACAATTAAGTAAGCTGACACAATTGCGCGCTTATAGCCACGCGCCGTTACACCGTAGCGCGCCGCGCGGCTCCGTATCCCAACGAACGACCGCGCTAGTGGAAGAGCACCACTGGCGTCAACGCATGTCGGGCGAAGATATTTTGCTTTTAGGTTCGGTAAAAACGTCGATGTTGCAAACTTCAAAGTGGGGTTTCTCAAGATAAAAGTCTGCTCTATCGCGTGGTATAGTTCGATTTTCCGCTGGGCCATTATTTTTTGAGATAAATTGAAAAATATCCTCAAAAATTTGTGCAGAATTGGTGTCTCTCCGTCTTTAATGACTGTTTAAACATGTTTAAACAATCATAATGTATTAATATTGGATATCACTGTATTCGGGAAAGTCTACAGAATCTTATGCTGCAAAAAACAATTCAATATTTTTTATAATAACATCACAATATTTGTTTAAAGTTGAAAAATAGGTTTCTTTTAAAAGCCGTTTTCCTCAAGAACTGTGCGTGTAGGAGAAAAACTAAGGACAGATTCGGAATCAGCGCAGAAAACTCTATAAGAATCACCCATCAGTTATTGTGGAACAAATTTGGTGTTGGACAGTGTTATTATGAAATCAAATTTTTATTTTAAATAAGTTCCAGGTGTCTAATAATAAGATTTGGGTTGGTTGAACCGTTATTAATCCTAGTTAGCTGTAAATTCAAATTTTACGATTTATTATATCATCACGTAATAAATGTGTAGGATTCAAATCGTATGGCTTTGGGTGATCGAACTTTTGGGCAATAATAAAGTAGATGGTTTTTAACGTTTCGCAGATTATGATTTTGTACAATTCTAAATTTTAGAAAAGTCATAGGAATTTACTATGGGAATATTTTTGAATGCGAGTTTTACCTTAACGTTACCTGTTTGAAGTTGTTGCATAATTGTCAGACCACTTGTGTCGCAATTTTAATTGAATTCAACAGAACCACCCAATTTAGAAATCCAACTAAAGAATTATACTATGTTTCCACGTGACTGCTTAAGTCATGAGTTTCATGGTCGTGACACTACATGACAACGTCATATTTACTAATTAGTCAGTCGCATTTATTACAAATAATAAGCACATATCTTACAACAAATGCCGAGACTGTTGTTACTATGAAAGCAAACATAAAGATTGCTCATCAATTTCTAAAGAAGTTATTCTGGATTATAAGATTGTGATTACTAGACTGTGGATTTTATGCATTTATGCCAAAAATGAGTAGGCGTAATTTAAAGCAGTAATTATATTACATGAATTGAAACATGCTACTGTATTATTTTCAGCCTATTAAACATGTTAAAAAAGAAAATATTAACTTTCTATTTCATTCCAGTTTGTCGCAATTCGAGTAGAACATTTATATTTTTAATAAAGATCCGTAGTCCGATGATTACACTGCAGATCATCATGTAAAATAAAAATCGGCTAGCTAAGGCAATTATATTAGAAACAGAAGTGGAATTAAAATTTATTTCCTTGTTTTGTATTCGACTTATTCACTTTTAACTAATTATGCCAATCTAATGTAATGTAATCTAGTTATGACATTTAGTGTCATGACAACATACTCTCTTTTCACGAGAACACGTAAACATAATTATTCGTGCCAGTCAAATTTGTATAGTGCAATCAGAAAGTTAATCATTAACCGATTACAGTTCTTCTACGTTCTTTTAAAAATAACATCGTTTAAATACTTCCGATGTCTTTGCTTAAAGTTCCGTATCGTTAACCTATTAATTTCCTGTGATATTATTGCAGTTTGTCTGGGATTGGGTGAGCGAGCCGCAGCGTCAGACAGACGTTCGCTCGCGTGACGAGTGGCGAGAGGCAGGAGGAGGGAAGCGGGACTGAGTCTATCCCAAAGATACAGGGCAGGCCATCTATTAATCGGTAATAGAGGCCTAATTAGGGCAGAGCCACCTGTATCGTTGGCGATATGACGTCACGTAAAATTCGCGGGCTCTCGCGACCGAGAGCCGTTACGCTTCGCTTCTTCTGTCGACCGTGCTCGAGGTGAAGTTATTATTTTTTTTTGAGCAATGTAATTCAAATAGAATATTTGAAAATAATTTATTTACTTTAAACGCTAAATACAAACAAATTTTTTATGTTATTTGTAAAAGAAAAATAAAGTATTTAAAATAATTAATTATTTCAAATAATTATTTGTTCTGTCGACCGTGCTCGGATACAGTAAGACTTTGTCTATCTCGCTCTTTCAAACGCCGTGCTCGGTAAACTTTCGCGTGCTCGCGAGTAAGCTTTGCAATTACCATCGAACGCGTCGATCTCACCGCGTTTTTTCCGTAAAGAATCAAAGAAGGATAGTTTATTGTGTTGTTATTTTGTGCCGTTGACATTGTACATAGACGTTGGACTTTGACCGTAACGGTCACTGTGAAATACAATTGTAATAAAGAACACTGTTACAAAACGAACGAGATTATTCGGTGCTCTGAGAATCTTGTACACAGTTACGTGCGTAATGATAAGACTGTGTTTGGTCGAGAAAACGTTGTTTTTTCCAACTGTACGATTCATGTGTGGAAAACATTAGAAAACCAACAGATTGTTCTATCACGGACTGAATTTTAAAGTCTTATCCTTTTCAGTTCTGTTACAGTTCTCAGTTTGACAATGCATATAACACATGATACGAAAAAACAAAAATTACAAGTATTAATACCTAGTTTCTCACATCTTCATTCTAGTCTTTGTCTTGTGAATATAAAAACAAGAATTCACCTTGTTCACTTTGTTATTTGTGGAAAATATAGGAAATCTTTCCGTTAAATATACAAAAGTTTTATTTCATTCGTGACTTATTTTAGAATTTAGTTACTACTATTAGCTACTTTTTACTATTATTCATTTTGGAGTTTAGTTATTGACTTTTCAATGTTCAATACAGATTTCGTTTGTAACAGTTAAATTCATTGTGAGAGCTGTTTAAGACCATTTGGCAGATATATGTATAGATCTAAAGAAATATAAAAATTAACAGGAAGAATTACTTTTTGCGCGTAAAACTAAATTCTTATTATGTAAAATTCAGTAAAAATATCAGAAAATATCTTTAATTTATACCCGCACGGTAATAACTACATTATGTTACAATTTTGCCCAGCTTTTACAAGCCATATACATAAAAGATGAAAGACAACCTGACAGTCGGAATTTTATCTGAAGCTTCTCTCCCGATGGAAGTAT
The DNA here is from genome assembly GCA_913789915.3 of Sphecodes monilicornis. NCBI lineage: Eukaryota > Metazoa > Arthropoda > Insecta > Hymenoptera > Halictidae > Sphecodes > Sphecodes monilicornis. The sequence goes on along the minus strand of OU565286.1, from coordinate 4,680,955 downwards.
AGAATTGAAATTAACGCAAAATGATTCATCCAAGTAAAATATTGAACAATCAGTCGTTGTTTCAATCTCTTGACATACGAATTAACAAACAAAGCGACTAACAAAGTACTTTCGTATAATTTATATGCAAAATAATTCACATGAGTTGCACACGTTAAATAACTTTTAAATTATGCGTCTAATAAGAAATTATTTAATACAAATGGTGCATAGTTTCAAGGGAGATATGTAAACGATGGAGTGTCAGTTTTTCTTGCATAGAGGATTTAAAGGTTGCACAGGTTCCAAAATTTTGGAGGTCAACTTTGTTTCTTTAAGTGAAATCATATATCCCTTTCGTTATACATTGTCTAAACATTTTAAGTAAATAAGTATTATGCCAAAAATTATATGATTGCATCTAAAGAAATAGTTGGCCTTCCAAATTTTAAAACCTTTACACATCCAAAAGAGAACTGATACGTCACCATTTGTTCTTCTTGAACCCATACAACCTTCATATTAAGCAATTTGTTTGTACATTGCTGATAATATCTGCTGCTAATATTAAACAAATGTATAAGGACTTGAAATACTGAAATTATTGAAATGAAACTTCTTTAGGCACGGTAGGCGTAAAACCGTAACCGTAAGTAAAAACCTCGACGCGGTAGGAGTAAAACTGGCGATGAAACGATGAAACAATGAAACGATGAAACGATGAAACAATGAAACGATGAAACGACTTAGTAAAACCTCGACGCGGTAGGAGTAAAACCGATCTGCCGATGAAATGATGAAACTATGAAACAATGATACGATGAAACGATTTAGTAAAACCTCGACGCGGTAGGCGTAAAACCGATCTGGCGGTGAAACGATGAAATGATGAAACGATGAAACGATTTAGTAAAACCTCGACGCGGTAGGCGTAAAACCGATCTGGCGGTGAAACGATGAAACTATGAAACGATTTAGTAAAACCTCGACGCGGTAGGCGTAAAACCTCGACGCGGACGGCGTAAAACCGATCTGGCGGTGAAACGATGAAATGATGAAACGATGAAACGATTTAGTAAAACCTCGACGCGGTAGGCGTAAAACCGATCTGGCGGTGAAACGATGAAATGATGAAACGATTTAGTAAAACCTTGACGCGGTCGGCGTAAAACCTTGACGCGGTAGGAGTAAAACCGATGTGGCGATGAAACGATGAAACGATGAAACGAAAGTCTATTCTATTAGCATATACCGTTGAGCTTTCGTCATTGCTTAATAAAGTTCATGATAAAATTCCGATGATGCTAAGTGGAGATTTCAACGTGAACTTTGCATCGGAACAATCAAAATTATTAATAGAATTTTTTAGAAGTAAAGTAAGATTGGAAATGGTAAATAATCCTAACGAAGCGACAACAAAATCAGGAACAACTCTCGATGCAGTATTTGCAAGACATTTATCAAAATAGAATCAAGAATATTTAAATCATATTTTAGCTATCACAAGCCAATTGTTTCAATAATAGAATCATAGAAAATTAAATGTCATAAAGTGTTAATAAAAATTCGAAAAAAAATTAAAGAAAGAAGTTTCACTTCAGCCATGTGGTCTAAGCACACACCAATTTTTTTATATTATATCAAATAAAATATTTGATTTCAACGTGTCAAATCATATAAAAAACATATGACATATTTGACAATGAGACGTTTTTATAAATCGATGGTTTGATCGGATTCAAAAAATTGAAAGACCGCAGAGAAGGTGATAACGATTCTTTCGTATAAGTGAGATTATGTTCAAAGTCAGTTGGACGACTTGGCATTAATTCCCGGCAAGCGTGAACCGTTTACGGGGGCAGTTCCCATCAACTAGGTAAAACTCGTTACGTAGCCATCCAATAAAACCGGTTCCCATTCGAGAGGTTTTCTTTCTTTTACTGTCACGATACGGAAGTCGAATTCGCGCAGAGTCGACAAGACCTGATCGCGCAAACATGCTAAAAAATTCGAGTGAAACGCACTGAATGCGGAAATCTCCGAGGAGTCCGAGGCTCGCCGAGCTTTCATCGATTCTGCTAGTTCTCCCGCTCCTGTCACCGTCACAAACGTTTGCTTACACGGAAAAATATCGAAGAAACGAGAAGTTATTACCTCGAGTTGAGAGCCGAGGGGGCGGCGAGGATCGTACAATGAATTCCGTTTGCCGCATCTGCTTCTGCAACACATTTTTCGGCGTATTGCGTTCCTAGGTTTAGCTGTGTCAGGTGTAGTTGAAAGAAAATGGAAAATTTCCACTAGCCACGTTGAAACAATTCGCAACGCGACCATCATCAAACAGTTTTAGATCCGCCCATTACCACTTTGTCTGTAGCGGCGCGCAGTAGGACGAAACGACTTGACGGATATCAAGAATCTGTTACGTTGCTTCTGCTTTCTATACATACAAACGTAATTGGCCACCCTTTAAAAACTACTAACTTTCTTAAAATTGAACCAAACGACTTCAGTTTTTTTTAGATGCTCGCTGCTTTAGTTTACTACGTATTGCGTGAATAATTTTGTTTTATAAATTGCTATTGGTCAGAATTTCGGTAATTATTTAGAAAGTACCACTCATCTCCGATTTTGATGAAATTTAAATATGTTATGCAGCTACACATTTTAAACAACTTTTTCCTTTTCCAATATAGGGGAGGTCGCTTTTAGTTTTCGAGATATTGGCAAAAAACTATAGTTGATACTGTATTGAATTTTCCGTATTCTTGCACGCTCCGTGGCAACGTAAGGTTGCTCCGGTGCGGCGTCTGTTTACTTTTTTTTTTGTTAACACGCTGTGGAGATGAGAGAGAACAGGGTCTCACTCTGGTCATACATATATAAGGTGAGCTTCCAATTTTGAAAGACTGCTCTTCGATTTTTGTATGCGTGGTCGGGACGGCATGACGGCCGGTTCTCTCCTCCCCCTCCACGACCTAACCACAACTCATTCTATTCGCATAATATTATTATTATATAACTTCTTAACTAATGAATTCCGCGCATTAAGATTTTCATTTTCGGTGTTTTCTCGTCGAGATCTATAAGATTGTATAAAAAAAAACTTGAAAAAAAGAGTTCTCCAAAATGCAGTTAAACCTTAAGTTGTGTTATATGAAGTCGTCGAGTTATGTTAAGTTAGGAAAGTATTGTCAAGCGTTGCGCAGTTAATTTGTTTTGAGTATGCATATTGTAGTATCGGCCATTGACACGTCTTTGTCATCTGTGAAATATATGTAAATGTGCAATGGAACACGGGGAGAGCGACATGTAAGTGGGTTTTTTTTCGAGCTAATCGAGATCGAAGACTGTAACGACTGGCTTCGAGAATTGTGTGGAAACCGCAAGGTTGTAAGAACTACTTATAGGCCCACGGGTAAGGTCACTCATAAAAGCGGCCTAGGCCCGTCGAACCCGAGGAAGGCGTAATCGCTTTCTTAGAGTGAGGTCAACATGCACTGTAAAAACCTTTGGTGTTGAGTTGGGTCTGTCAGGCCAAGCGAAACCGGCCATAAACGGTCCGCGAAAATAAATTAGCTTTGATAATGAGGGAGGAAAAATCCGCGTGCTGGTACGACCGCGACAGGGACTCAGTTTTGATTGAACCTCCGGCAAGATCGACGGGAGCAGCTCTCCGTGTCGTTTGGCAAATCTATACATTGGCTTAGCGAAGAAAGTGACGTTTTTGTGAAACGTAAAGTGACGTTGCCCCTTTCTAACCATCACATCTTGGGTTAGGTCTGAACAGAACCAGTCAAGCGGTAATCACGCTCGACGACCGAACCTACGAGGGATCGAATATCGGTGAAAGTTACAGTAATGCAAGCGAAGCCAAAGATTGCAACATTAGGGAGAGTACGATTTCCGTTGCCCCTCGTTTTGAGGTTATATTTGTGTTCTTCGGGTTATTTCAAGAAAAAAATGTATATAAACATGGTGTCAAATTGGCCTGGTTTAGCCGGTAAAGTAGATTTCCTGTTTTTTATAAATTTGCAAATATCTCGGTAACTATGCAAAATGTGGCAAAATATCAAGAGACCTTTTTTGTAGAAAATGAAATTTTATTTCCATAATCTTTGCATTGTAGCTGTCATCCAGAATTTGATCTAGTAATGGAAAAATCATGCGAATAGAATGAGTTGTGGTTAGGTCGCGGAGGGGGCGTAGAGCATACAAAAATTCAGGAGTAGTCTTTCAAAATTGAAAGCTCACCCTATATAGAGTGAAACCCTGTTTTTTCTCTCATCCTCACAACGTGTTTACAAAAACAGTAAACAGACAGCAACCTTACGTTGCCACGGGGCGTGCAACAATACGGAAAATTCAATACAGTATTAGCAACAGTTTTTTGCGAATATTTCGAAAACTAAAAGTAAAACCCTATATTGAAAAAGAAAAAAGTTGTTAAAAACGTCGAAATCTGTAACATATTTAAATTTCATCGAAATCGGAGATGACTGGTACTTTCTCAATAATTACCGGAATTTCAAATAAAAATGTAAAAAAGTAAAAGTCACGAAAACTAAAAGCGACCCCCCTATATTGAAAAAGAAAAAAGTTGTTATAAACGTCGAAATCTGTAACATATTTAATTTCATCGAAATCGGAGATGACTGGTACTTTCTAAATACTTACCGGAATTTGAAATAAAAATGTAAAAAAGTAAAAGTCACGAAAACTAAAAGCGACCCCCCTATATTGAAAAAGAAAAAAGTTGTTAAAAACGTCGAAATCTATAACATATTTAAATTTCATCGAAATCAGAGATGACTGGTACTTTCTAAATAATTACCGGAATTTCAAATAAAAATGTAAAAAAGTAAAAGTCACGAAAACTAAAAGCGACCCCCCTATATTGAAAAAGAAAAAAGTTGTTAAAAACGTCGAAATCTATAACATATTTAAATTTCATCGAAATCGGAGATGACTGGTACTTTCTAAATAATTACCGGAATTTCAAATAAAAATGTAAAAAAGTGAAAGTCACGAAAACTAAAAGCGACCCCCCTATATTGAAAAAGAAAAAAGTTGTTAAAAACGTCGAAATCTGTAACATATTTAAATTTCATCGAAATCGGAGATGACTGGTACTTTCTAAATAATTACCGGAATTTCAAGTAAAAAAGTAAAAGTCACGAAAACTAAAAGCGACCCACCGATATTGAAAAAGAAAAAAGTTGTTAAAAACGTCGAAATCTATAACATATTTAAATTTCATCGAAATCGGAGATGACTGGTACTTTCTAAATAATTACCGGAATTTCAAATAAAAATGTAAAAAAGTAAAAGTCACGAAAACTAAAAGCGACCCACCGATATTGAAAAAGAAAAAAGTTGTATAAACGTCGAAATCTATAACATATTTAAATTTCATCGAAATCGGAGATGACTGGTACTTTCTAAATAATTACCGGAATTTCAAATAAAAATGTAAAAAAGTAAAAGTCACGAAAACTAAAAGCGACCCCCCTATATTGAAAAAGAAAAAAGTTGTTAAAAACGTCGAAATCTGTAACATATTTAAATTTCATCGAAATCGGAGATGACTGGTACTTTCTAAATAATTACCGGAATTTCAAATAAAAATGTAAAAAAGTAAAAGTCACGATTTTTAATTTCTTAATAAAAAATTAAAAATCGTGACTATTACTTTATTTTCTTCGAAATTCCGATCAATACACTTTACCTAGTAAACTAATGCTGTGAACATCTAAAAAAAACTGAAATTGTTTGGTCCACTTTTAAAAGTTATTCATTTTTGAAAGGTGTACAAATGCTATGTACACCCACTGTATATTAATCTCTGGTTTTTTACTTTTGTCTATTGCTTGTTACACAGTGCATCGCTGGTAACCGAACATGTGAAAGATATTTTTAAATTGATTAAACGGAAAGGAAAAGAGAAATAGTCGCAACCAGTGCCGCAATCGATTCAGCTACAGCGCAGCAACGGTGAAACTCATGTGAACCGAATCGTCAGTTTATCGCTTACAAAACGATACATTCCGGCTGTCTAACGATGCCCGCAACCGAGCAACACGGTTTTTTCTCCCTAGTCGGTCCGCGGAATTTAATTTCAACGCGCTGCACCGAAATTTACCCGCAATACTCTCCGACCTTAGCCCCACGGTCTCCCTCGCTCCCACACCCGCACTGCGTTCTGAGTTCCACCTCCTTCGCGTTCGACCTAGGAATTTTTTTCCGCGCCGTTAACGGAGCCGCAATGAATTTCACTCGCGGCGTCAGGACCGAGAGATTTAAAGGTGCAACTTGCATTTTCTTCTGTTCTCCTTTTTTTTCATTCCGACCTCTCTGGACCGACTGGCAACCGCAGCCAAGCCGACCTTCAAGCATTAGGATTTTACCCTGCAACTTTGCCTTGTGACAGACTTGAGCATTATCGAAAAAAAGATTTCATAAATAATTAATAAAAATACTCGTTAAGATAATATATTGTCTTATTTGGCACCAAGTTATTTCAAATAATCACATGTTAGATTATTTGAACACGGAAATTATTTTTTTATATTATTTCATTATTTGTTAGTCTCTTATAATTCGTAGTCTCCAAAATTCTATTCATTTCGTGTACTGAAGAAGAATTTGAAAAGTGTGAAAAGAGCTTAATTTCAATCATTAAACTATAAAAATTAGCATATCAGAATATAATAAATAATATTGTTACTTCAATAACCTCTCCTTGAGGTGAAGTTATTTTTTTTTTTTTGAGCAATGTAATTCAAATAGAATATTTGAAAATAATTTATTTACTTTAAACGCTAAATAAAAACAAATTTTTTATGTTATTTGTAAAAGAAAAATAAAGTATTTAAAATAATTAATTATTTCAAATAATTGTTTGTTATCTTATTCCAAATGAAGTGCGTTTAGTCCGAACGAGCGTTCATTCGTACGGTTCCATTCCGAAAAAATTGAAATTCAAACGAGCAACCATTCGGTTTGAAGCAATAATAAATATATAAATAAATAAATTCAAACGAGCATTCATCTATGCTCGTTAAAGTATTCGCCGAACGTTCAGAATGCTCGAAGAATACTTACTCGATTATAGTGAAATTAATAATGAAACTTGCAGACACAATTACAATTTTTTCGTCAAACATCGTTATTGTTACGAGGCCGAGTAAAGTCTAAAGTGTGAATAGTTCGACCATGCCCTTTTAACACTAGAAAGACTGAAACTTAGTATATACCTATATTGCCCAGAAGCAGTCAAAATGACTGCATTGTGAAAGAATAACTAATGTGTAAAGAAAGTTTAAAATTAATTTTTAATATTTTTTATATTATTTACAGTTATATAACAAGTTGTTAGTAAATATTAACAAGAAAAAAAATTTACTTTTCCTGGGCATATTGATGACACTTTCATTTTCATCATTGGTGATTGACTCTTCTTCTAGTTGAAATTAAAAAGCAGTCAAAATGACTTCCTTGGGCAATCTAGTGTTAAACATTTGATCGACTTCGCGACGAACATTTGCAGACGTTTAAACGTGTACGAATTTGTTGAAGTCGGGAGGCGAACGAGCATTCGTTTGTTTAGTCTATCCGCACGATTAGCAAAATTAGAACCTTCATGTATTCTTCAAAGGCTAGACTTTTCCACTTCGTATTCGTGTTAATTGCTTAGTTAAAAATTATAGTAGAAAGTATACCTGATTTTCTTTCTTTAAGAGAATGACAATTTCAATATTTACAAAAAATTTGCCGGGAGAATTTAGTAAACGTTGATTTGCTTAATTTTTGCACAGACTTTCTGTTCCATTTGGAGGGCACTATTCTGAGAAAAACTTGTTAATAGAGCCTGGTTAAAATTTTTGTTAGAGGTAATCTATTTTAAAGTCACTTCATTACACAGTTAGCAGTTCTATTGATTTTGAAGTCATATTCTTTAATCAGAAAACTTTAACAAAATGCTGAAGAGCTCGATGGTTTAAAATTTCAAAATATAAAGACTTTTAATCGATAAATAAGTCTCTTCAAACTTTTATAACTCAAGAAAATTCGATCGAAGATATACTATAAAATCGGAAAAGGTAGTTTCTACTGTGAAAGTCTGTCTCAGTAGTTCTTCCCCCATTCTTTTATTACAATAACTTCTTCATTGTAAGGATAACTAGAAAAATGGCTGTAATAAAGAAAGGAACGCGATAGTGCATCTTTGGGCGCAGTATTTTCCGGCAGTAGAGGGAAAGTAAAATCTATTGGTTCTCCCGTGGACGATCACATTTCGAATATCCGGGATTCTTCTCTGCAGTTTGGAATTTGACCAGCGACCCATTGATTCGTTGTGACAGGAATCGGTAGAGAAAAACGCGTGAAATTAAATTGTTTCGAATATGAAGCGATGACTATGAAGCGGCAACGAGCCGGGGAAATCACTGGCCGCTTCAGTTTCCGAGACCGTGGACATGTCAACCAATGGGATTACAAATGGGATTAAAGGCGAGAGAGACTGACAGGGGAATGTTATTAAAAATGCTCTCTTCCCGGTGGATTTGCACGTCGCATCGAGCTTTAAGGAATCCCTGTTCATCCGTTTTGTGAATTACTTTATGCCCTTAATGTACAGGGTGGAAATTATAAATCGTTAGAGAGAAAGTTGTTCAGTAGCGAGGGGGGCATCATGTGGTGGGACTTTTATTTTTCCCGATGGACACTCCAAGGTGAGGTGAAGGTCAACTTTTTTTTTTTTAAATGGAATGATATGTTTTTTATCCTGCTTCCAAATAGTGCGTTTTAAGATGAGTTCAATTACCTATGACTCATGGTCATTCAAGGTCAAACTTTCAGGGAAATGCAGCAAGAGGTGTGATCGTTTTATTTGTACTTTAGTTCGTGCCTTCGAAAGGGTCTAGCAGGGTAAGCATAGGAAAACGGCCCAAGCACCGATTTTAGTGTTTAAACTCTCGAAATGAGGCTGTTTGCTTGAAGAACCAATGTGAGTAATTTCAGTCCCCTACCCACTTCCTTAAGGGTGATATGGCGATAACAACCCTAAACTTTATATTTTTTTTCTCAAAAACTACTTGAGATATTCGAATGCTCTAAAATGGAAATTGTACGTACCTTTAAGCTATATTATATATATTTTTTCCAAAATTGTAGCTCAATCATGGACGGTAGAAATAAAGGAATTAATTTTTTCGGGGTGGTTTTGGTAAACAACCCCTCGAGTGACACCTCTGAAAAAATAAGGAGTAAAGCTTCATTGTTGGGCTATAAGTTGCATAAGTTACATGGGGGTCGGATTGGGGGAACAAACTTAAAAAACAATAAAACTAGTGTATAGCCTCCTTGCGGAGTATACTGAAGTGGCCGCATGGCCGATCGAAGGGTCAAAAGAAACGTTCATGATGGAGAATTCTTTATGAAAAAAACTTAAGGAATTGTATTTATGAATGTTATTACCTTGCAAAAATTACGTAATCAATAAGTAGCAGCAATTTTTTATCCGACAATAACAAAACTCATGAAACCTATTTTACATGAATCGCTGCTTAAAAATATGGATTATCTGAAATAAAAAATTCGAAAATATTTAGATAGTATATCGGATTATTTAGGAGAATAATGTGTTTAATGTTCTGTGTGTAGTTTACACCTTGATAAAGCAAAAATGGAGTAATTTATTGATGAAGACATCGACGAAGATTAAGTTACAACGTGTAAGTTAAAAAATTACTTCTTTATCAAGGTGTAAACTACACGCAGAACATTAAACACATTATTCTCCTAAATAATCCGAATATACTATCTAAATATTTTCGAATTTTTTATTTCAGATAATCCATATTTTTAAGCAGCGATTCATGTAAAATAGGTTTCATGAGTTCTGTTATTGTCGGATAAAAAATTGCTGCTACTTATTGATTACGTAATTTTTGCAAGGTAATAACATTCATAAATACAATTCCTTAAGTTTTTTCATAAAGAATTCTCCAACATGAACGTTTCTTTTGACCCTTCGATCGGCCATGCGGCCACTTCAGTATACTCCGCAAGGAGGCTATACACTAGTTTTATTGTTTTTTAAGTTTGTTCCCCCAATCCGACCCCCATGTAACTTATGCAACTTATAGCCCAACAATGAAGCTTTACTCCTGATTTTTTCAGAGGTGTCATTCGAGGGGTTGTTTACCAAAACCACCCCGAAAAAAATTAATTCCTTTATTTCTACCGTCCATGATTGAGCTACAATTTTGGAAAAAATATATACATATAATAGAGCTAAAAGGTACGTACAATTTCCATTTTAAAGCATTCGAATATGTCAAGTAGTTTTTGAGAAAAAAAAATATAAAGTTTAGGGTTGTTATCGCCATATCACCCTTAAGGAAGGGGGTAGGAGTCTGAAATTACTCACAGTGGTTCTTCAAGCAAACAGCCTCATTTCGAGAGTTTAAACACTAAAATCGGTGCTGGGGCCGTTTTCCTATGCTTACCCTGCTATACCCTTTCACACGAAAACAATAACATGTGTTCAATATCAGCATTACTCAGGACAACAACAAAGTCATCATCAATGAAATAAAAACAAACGTATTTATGTATTACTCTGCTCTTTTTGCAAGATAGTCAGTTTACTTTCATTACTATTTGTACTAAGATATCCTTTGCTGAACGATAGTACTTAAATAAATGGTGAAAATGGAAATGTATCGAAATTGTTTTGACATGTTTATGATACTAGGAGAATGCAAGAAAAATTACAGAATGGCTACTAATTTGTATGCACAACGCTATCCAGATCGACCATCAAAATCGCATATGGCATTTAAAAGACCAGAACAGCGTTTTCTCCGTTCAGGTTCTCTGCAAGTGAAATGAAATCGACCTCGAACTGTGGCTAACGATAACGTCGCTATTGATGTATTGGCACTAGTTGACGTGGATCCTCGTGCAAGTAGTAGACATATTGCAAGAGAACATGGAATTAGTCATACAACTGTATTCAACATTTTACATTCCAACAAGTTCCATCCGTACCACATAACATTGCATTAGGATTTGTACGGAGACGATTTCGTCAAACGATCGAACTTCTGCAACTGGATTCATCAGAAGATAGTTGAAGATGTTTCGTTTTTACCTAACGTCATATTTTCTGATGAAGCAACATTTACAAATACTGATAATGTAACAGGCATAACATGCACTACTGGGCAGCTCAAAATCCACATTGGGTGAGAACAACGGCGTTTCAAAATCCATGGACGCTGAACGCTTGGTGCGGCATTATCGACAATTTTATCAGTGGTCCGTACTTTTCGAAGGACGTTTAACCGGACAAGTTTATGTTAACTTCCTACACGATGTACTACCTCAATTATGTGAAGAAGTACCTTTAAATAAAAGGCGTCATGTGGATGCAAGATGGCGGTGCGCCTCTGCACTATGCACTATGCTCTCGAACAGTAATGAATGAAATCTTTGCAGAAAAGTGGATAGGTCGAGGAGGTCCTGAATCCTGGCCACTCCGTTCGCCGGATTTAACACAACTCGACTACTTTCTATGAGGTCAAACATAAGTCAGAATACGCAAAGCTTGTGCTAAGATAAATGTTGAAATGTTGAGCAAAGTTAGAGAATCATGTAATCAAAGAATTGTTAAGTGCATACAAGTAAGAGGACATTTTGAACACATACTAAACTGAAGTACAAATAAAACCACCACACCTTTTCTGCATTTCCCTGCAAGTTTGACCTTGAATGACCTTAGTCATAGGTAAGTGAACTGATCTTAAAACGCACTATTTGATGGCGGATAAAAAAACATATCATTCCATTTGAAAATTAATTTTGACCTTCACCTCACCTTGGAGTGTCCATCGGGAAAAATAAAAGTACCACCACATGATATGCCCCCCTCGCTACTGAACAACTTTCACCTCCAACATTTTTGCGTATAATCAATATTTTTGAGGGTATTCGTCTGTAATGCTTTATAATTACCACCCTGTATATGCATATATGTTCCATGAAATTAATATTTTTATACGTACAAATTATTTTACTGTAATTTGTACGTTAAAATATACTATTTATACATTCGAAAAGAAAAATTTTGAAAAGAAATATTCAAGATCGATACTGACTGCATGGAAAAATGTGGAAAGTAAATGTTAAATCAAAAGAAGCACTCTACTAATAAATATTATACTTGTCATAGAATGCAAACTTCATGTTAAGTGCATTCGTTATGTAAATTTACTCTCGATCATTCATTCATAAATTCTCCATTACAAGCAAAGGAAATGTTTAATTCTACGTCATAATGACAAAAATACTCGAAACACTTTGCACATGCGCTGAGCATACACTTCGCACATACGCGTATTAATGTCAAAAGTGCTGATTATAGCCAAATTGCTTTGTTCTTAATTTCTAATAAAAATTGCAAACATATAAACTCATTTATTTAACGATTTCCTACATAATTACTTCCATGATTTTAGAAATTGTAATATAAGACATCTAATATGGGTTACTTGACAAAATTAATACAAAATAATACCTCTGATATTATAAAATACCTGCTCTGTCCGGCAATGTTAATACTAGAGTCGTTAAATAATTAAAACGAAAAAAAGTTTCTCATTAATTAAATTTGCTGTAAAGCACATTATATTATATATTTTTAGCTAGTAATAAATTACTACACAAAAATATGAACAATATATTGAAGTGAATTTATTATAGAAGATAAGAAAATTAATGTCATAAATAGACTGCGGATCTTTAGGCAATATAGAAATTTGCTACATGAATCGTAACAAACCAGAGTGAAATAGAAATTTATTTTCCTTCTTAATATGTTTAATAGGTTAAAAATAATATAACACTATTTTAAAATTTTTTTAGAGATTTTACTGTTTTAAATTACATCTATTCATTTTTGTCATAAATGTTTAATATTCGCTGCCAAGTCATGAAATTGAGCATTGTATACAGTAAAACTGTTGAATATTTTCAACATAAATATTTTGTAAAATATCTAATTTCTGCTATGAAGTTATTATACTGAAAGATTTCTGTATAGTATGCATATTCAATTTGAGTCATTTTATGTAAATTATTAGCGAAACTTAGTTTCGCCTGTGTCACCATGAATATTTCAATGGTCAATGTATATTTCTTCTAGTGTCACATAATTGTAGTGGATAAAAAGACTGTAGAGATAAAAGATCTTGATTCGACACCTTAAACCTAAAAATATTACAAAACAAATTTGTATAAAATATATTACAGTTTGTCTCACAGGAGCGTGTGGGCAATATTTCTATAAATATTTATATATTTGTAAAAAACTTTATATGGGTCGAATCACGACTTAAAACACTAATACACTTTTACTTAATAATTGACCCGATTTCCTCCATTATCGATTACAGTTTGGCAACGTTTTGGCGTGCTTTTTAATAATTATTTCGCACGAAACAAGTAGTGACTTCTATATTTTTCGACCACGGTCAATTGAAATTTTGAATTTTAACATATATTTTTCTTTATGCTTCTATTTCATAATAGACCAAAAGTTTGGATAGACTTCGTCAATATCTGATGACCGGGATAATCAGTTAAAGGGATATATGATTGCAAAATCACTATATGTTCTTTACACAAGACTTTTTATTTCCTTCTCAGGAGACGAAGTGTCTTGTCTGAGAGTCGGTGTACAAGTGATCAATTCTTCTTATCGCCTAAGGCCCTTTCCGAATTAGCCGATAGGTGGCTTAAACGAAACAACGCGCCGCCTACGCGTAGATCCTCGCCCCCCTCTTTCGCAAACGTTTTTCCGAGAATCTTTCGCGAAACGTCGTGTCGTCGTGAAAACTGGCAACGTAGCGGGATTTCCCAGGAGCCAGCGTCGGGAAGCTTCGCGGGCCCATCGGCCGGACCGACCGCGCGGCCCTAGTACCGAGGCCCCTCGGAGACCCGAAGTTTATGACACCCGCGGGCGCTATTGAGACTGTCGCAACGAAAATTCTAAAACACAATCTTTACTGGCAGATGGCCGAAAATATGAAAAGACAGTTTCCTCACAAATAGCTTTACTAGCGCACGTGTCCCAAACTTCGCTAAGCATTTGCACGCCAAATGTTTTATTGGCGGTACCGTTAGCCGCTACACAGTCAATCACAATGATACGTTCTCTATCGTGCAATTTGGACATACGTGGCTTCGATGTTTCAAGGCATTATTCATTTACAAAATCCATTTGCTTCCAGTTTTATCGACACATTGTTGACCGACAATTTTACTCAGAATGTATGTCATGTCACCGGCTATTATTTCGTAATTTAATGTGGAAGTCATACAATATAAAGGGACTTCAATAAATTTTATTTAATATTCAACTTTTAATATTTCTTTTTTGTATGATAAACGGCGTAGCAATCACCTTCGCGTAATGGTACGCAAAAGGTTTTGCAAATATATCTTGTAATTAGGTTATAATTCCCGCCGCGAGTAATGTTGGGGCCCGCCGTGGCGCGTCGCTGTCGTTCTCTGCCGCGTGTGTAACGTTGGTTGTTCGGCACACGTGTTCTTGCTATATTCGTAATATGTATCAGTAATACTACTTATCATTTATATGTGTTTATTGTATTGTACTGTGTGAATAAAACTATGAATGTTAAAATATAAATTACTCTAACCCAATTGCGCCATCATATCTTGTTTTGCTGCGTTTTCCTTTTGAAGAGCATACTCTACACCCGGGATGGGCACGAAAGGGGCCCCTCAAACGCTTGCTTCTCCCACCAACCTCTCTTTCATGCGCGAGGCCTGCGCACTGTTCGCGACGGGCGAAGCACTTCCTTTCTCTATGGTAACGGCGGATGCTGGTGGGGGACAGTGGGCGCTATGATGGGGACGGCTTTGTCTCAATTGAGACAAAAATTCGCATCCCTGCTCTGCACTTTCTAGTTGGATTTGAGAACTCGTTGGATCATCGATGACAGACACAATTTTGTTAGTCGTTTAGAACAGGGTTGGTCAGATTTCATTTGAAATAAGAAAACAATTAATCATTTGGAATAATAAATTATTTTAAATACTTTATTATTTGTATTTTGCAAATAAAATAAAAAATTAATTTTCATTTGGCGTTTGAATCAGACAAGCTATTTTTCAAATAGTATTTTATTTGAAAATTTTTTTATTTCAATTACATGTTCAATTAAAATAATAAATAATTTCACCTCAAGGAGAGGTTATCGAAATAACTATATCAATTATTAAATTTAGATATGCTAATTTTTGTAGTTTAATGATTAAAGTTTAGGTACAATCGCTTTCAAAATTGTTCTTTCGAACACAAATTAAAAAGAATTTTGGACAGTACGAATTATTTGATCAACTGAAAAATAAAACGAAAAATTTCATTTGCATTTGAAATTCAAATAACGAAATGATTTTGAAAAAATTGTTTGGCTGTTCAAAGAAACGAACATATATGATTATATCAAATGACATATCACCAAATAGGATAATATGTTACCTTAACGATTATTATCTAAATAATTAATTTCAATAAAGCCCAGGCCTGGTTTCGAATCAAATCTCGCCTTATTTCACTATAAAAATATAAACATACAGTAATAAATAAAACTGCTTCATGCAAGTCTTTTTTACCGTGCTATACAAATACAACTTCTGCACCGTTTTACAGGTGAAATATTGCAGCTAACGCTATGAAGGTTCACCTGTTCCACAGTTTCCCGACTTCCCCAATCTTTCCACGACTTTACGATCCTCTTCTAACAAACGCTTCCGTTTCTCGTTCGCGGGAACAAGTTCAGGTGCGTACACCTGAAACGCATCCGTTGTCTGTTTGTAGGCAAGTGTTTAGCAAACTTTTAATCGCTTCGCATTTGCATGGAATTTCGAAACATTTTGAAACAGTGGCGGCTCGCGTTGCAGCCGCGTTTTTTTCGGTGGCAGGCGGACTTTCACGAACAGTTTACAATTTTCCACACGCCGAGGGCATTAAAAAGCATTGCGAGGGAAATGCGAGCATACACGTGTTCCTCTCGCACGAGCACAGTCACGGAATAGTAAATACCGTGGATATCTCTCCCAGGGTAGCAATCGGGAGAATTCCAGTCCGAGTCAGATCGCATGGATCGATGTCATGAGCTTTGTTACACGAAGTCCACCGGGCAATTATCATCACACGTGTTCTCCTGTGACGCGAAGGCAGAGGGGAACGACTACGTTCGACTTGAATTACAAACGACAACCGGCCACCTCTGGTTTCTGGTCCCGTCTTCCCGCAACCTCGAACCAACCCCGTTTCCCAACAGGGATTATACATTTTTTTCTCTCCGATTTGCGCGAGGAGTCGTGAATCAGAATCGTGTATATCACGTTCGAGAAGGATCACTGAAGTATTTCCTGTATCTATGGGTATATGGATGGACCGTTTGAGGAAAGTTAACTCGGGAGTACGCGCGCCACCAGCACTTACGTTAGTAGGCGCGTCGGTCATTTCGACGGATGCTAATATAAGAGAAATAATTGAATAAAATGAGTAATATAGTATAAATAATGTGTAATATTGTATTTTAATTGTTTCAGAATTGTTTTACATAAACAATAACAATTTTTTATTATAACATAAGTGGTCACCTGGTAAACAAAGTAAATTATAATAAATTATAAAGTAAATTACTGGTAACGAAATAACTAAAATATGAAATAGATAAATTAAATAAAATATTAAGTAACCATATAATATAGAATGTAAAATAAATGAATAAAATTAACTGTTGAAATAAAAAAGTAATAATTATTCGTCGCTTGATTATCTAGATTCGCTCGCATTATTACAACACTCGTGACAGAAGTAAACTGTATGTTCATTACAAATGAATGCGGTACAATTGGAACATTGTTTTCCTGTTTTTCTATTTTTTTTAGTAGAGCAAAAATAACATCTTCCAGGATGTACTAATCCTCGTTCATTATTTGGTTGTTTTATAATATTTTCTATTTCCCATTTTACATTACGAGGTAATGATGTGATTTTTGATCTAGCATGTATATGTTTTCGGATTAAATTAAAGGCAAGTTCTTTTAAAAATTTACGTCGCACAAAACTATTTTTATTATTAGTGCTAACAATTATTTGTGCGTTTATCCCAGCCATATTCAGAACTGAAAAGAATAATCTTAGAGATCATCTGTTACTTTTTCTCGCAACAGAGAACACCTTTCATCTCGTCCACAACATCAACCCCTGCCTTCGTTGAATTGTAATAACAAATAATTTCTGGTTTATTATTATTTTGTGGTATAATTGTATTGTTATGAAATTAGCCATCATTGCTACACAGTATGCGTCAAACTCGATGGACGAAAGCAGACTGACGTTAGTAGGCGCGCGACGGTCGAATAGACCGACGCGTAGCGATAGTATGTTTTAAAACCATCACGACTGCACTAAGTATCGCAACATAAGATAAACAAGTCGAGACCCCCTTCAAACGAGAATAGCTGGACGGAAAAAATCAACAGTCGAAGACTTAGATCGTATTTCAATATATAAGAAATCGTCGGTCAAAAAGACCAACGCGCGCGTACTCCCGGGTTAATTGCTCGAGGGGTGTCAGTGTTATGTTTAAACCTCGTGTAGGCGGCCGTCGTTGATACTATGTACAGTATCCTCTTCCAGATGCTTCTAGTTTCAATCTCGGAAACTAAGTTTCGAAAAAAACATGTTTAGAGTTTCAATTATCTATTACCATTAAGCAATACGACAGTACTTTCGAAGCAGTTTTACGAATATCGATACAAAACTTCCGAAAACTATTACAGATTGATTCTATACACTTTGTACTAACAGAATATACCATTCTTGAAAATTCGATTTTTTTATCGTATCAAAGGAGTGTACCTCCTTAAGAAATTGTAGCTGCTCGAAAAAATTTGATGTGCTTTTATAAAAAGGAATATCGGTCAAATCTTGTTCGAATATTTGAAGAAAGTAATTGATTTGCTGCGACTTAATATAAGATTGCGGGTTTTATGCAATTTAATAATAAGACTTGGTAGGTATGATACAAAATAGAAAATACATTAGAATGTTATTTTTACCTATTAAAGTTATTAAGAAAGAGGATAATTTTCTATTTAACACCTGTTTGTTGCAATTGAGATAGAATATTTTTATTTTACATGAAGATCCACAGATCCACCATTACTTATATATTGTCCTACATTTGAAAACTCGCTCTAAACTATGATTTTTACAACCAGTATCACAAATCGTATTGACTTAACTTCAAAATCCTATGTACTTCAGTAATAATACAATTTCGTTTGGGGATAATAAAACGCTGAAAATAAAATACGTTCTTTTTTAAGGAGGACAAAGCTTTTTCCGGGTAAATTGCACGTGTCCTTTAAATGCAGCTTTACGTATTTGAAATCTTGTGCAGCGAAAGCTTCAAATGCCTTTTGCAGACTCCTTTCATTCTATTGACCGTAAATCCTTTTCGACATGTTCGGTTGAAGAAAAGAACTTTCAGTTTCTGGACATTTGATCAGAATCTTAAATCGCCGTACATAGGAAACCGTATAGCAGTAGCATTTGCAATACTTTCTGGCGCCTTATAAAATGTGTCATTTAACCTCGAGATTTATTAGGTTGTTAAATTTAAAATGTCCGATTCAAAACAGTAATTTTAAACAAACATGACTTGATTTGTAAGCGTCATTGTAATTGTCATATTCTGTCAAGAAATTGCGAAATTTATCATTACTCTATGGTAAAAGTTGAATTTTTTGGTGGTTCACGTTCTTCATTCATAAGATTATCATCTCTATTTGTGAGCTTTCTCTATCATTGACTAACAATTCATTCAATTACTGCGACATTTTGATTAAACATCGCATAATGTCGTCGACGATATGTTTATCTTCTTACATTTGAAAAAAGAATATATACGTCGATCACGTCGACTGATATTGAAAAAATTATTTTTAAAAGTGAAGTTTGAAATGTAAATAGAAACTGAAGATAGAACTTAAAAGATTAAATATGTATCTTTAAATAATGTATAATAAACCGTTTTGTAGATTATAGTAGTGTTTCTTTATATGCATTCTGAAATCGAACATTTCATATGAAATGATTTAGTAATTAGTATACAAGGAAATATAGCTGCTGTAGTTTTTAAAATGATATAACTTATTATTAGATTCCGGATTTTATGCATTTGTGACAAACATAAATAAGTCAAGTATAAAACCATAAAGACGTTGGAAGAGTTGACTAACATTCTTATATTTAGACTGCAGATTTTTATGAGTAATAAAAATTGTTCAAGTCAATTGTATGAAGCAGAATTTAATTGTTATTAGTCGAAAATAATATAACAACATCATTCAATTCTTCTAATGTCTGTACAATTTTGTATACGCAGTAAAGAAATTGACAATTTTTCATAATATGTAGTCGTATTTATTGCTCTTTAAAGATTAAACCTAGTGTTAAAGAGCTCATTTAAATGTATAATTCTACATATATGTGCACCCTTTATCGTAGAGTCATTAACATTGTCGCTAAATGGCGTAACAGTCTTTGGTGGCAGACTTTGGCCAGTGTCTGCCGGCAATCTGCCGCCTTCATCTTCCAGCAGTCTATTGGTTTTTTACCACGTCAGATTTGATTGTCTAGGTATGTCCAATTCATTTTTTTTATAAATGCGTAAAGACCGCAGTCTAGTTATATCTCAGCGTCAATGTGTTTTAAGCCAGGTCAAGGGTTTGTATCGAGGCGACTCTTAGACCTGGAAGGATTTATGGCAGGATCTTGGCCTGCGTGTGGCCTTAAAGAGGGATGGTTGAGACTAAACAGAACCGTCGATGGACGATGCCAGGCGACCCCGCTGGGTCTTCCGGCTATCGGTCGTCACGGGGATGTTTATGTGAAACAGATGAGTGAAATTTTGGAATGACTTTATGAGAAAGAGAGAGAGAGCGAGAGAGAGAGAGGGAGAGAGGGAGAGAGGGAGAGAGGGAGAGAGGGAGAGAGGGAGAGAGGGAGAGAGGGAGAGAGGGAGTGAGGGAGAGAGAGAGAGAGGGAGAGAGAGAGAGGGAGAGAGGGAGAGAGGGAGAGAGGGAGAGAGGGAGAGAGGGAGAGAGGGAGAGAGGGAGAGAGGGAGAGAGGGAGAGAGGGAGAGAGGGAGAGAGGGAGAGAGGGAGAGAGGGAGAGAGGGAGAGAGGGAGAGAGGGAGAGAGGGAGAGAGGGAGAGAGGGAGAGAGGGAGAGAGGGAGAGAGGGAGAGAGGGAGAGAGGGAGAGAGGGAGAGAGGGAGAGAGGGAGAGAGGGAGAGAGGGAGAGAGGGAGAGAGGGAGAGAGGGAGAGAGGGAGAGAGGGAGAGAGGGAGAGAGGGAGAGAGGGAGAGAGGGAGAGAGGGAGAGAGGGAGAGAGGGAGAGAGGGAGAGAGGGAGAGAGGGAGAGAGGGAGAGAGGGAGAGAGGGAGAGAGGGAGAGAGAGGGGAGAGAGAGGGGAGAGAGGGGAGAGAGGGAGAGAGGGAGAGAGAGGGGAGAGTGAGGGGAGAGAGGGGAGAGTGAGGGGAGAGAGGGGAGAGAGGGGGGAGAGAGAGGGGAGAGAGATGGAGAGAGAGGGAGAGAGAGGGATAGCGACGAGTGCGTTGCACGAGGAGTGGGACTCTGCCCTGACCCTAGTAGCATTTATGGTTGACATTTCATTGGGCCTACGTTGCAGTATTCGTTGGCCAACCGTTAGAAATGTCGCTATTTTTTCATTGGTCCAACGATCGCGGCCAACGTAGGGCCAACGATCATACCCAACGTGGAGCCTACGTCGCTATAATACGTTTGTTCTGACCTTCTCTTTTACTGTTTTCACAGAATATAATAAATAATACTTAAACAATGTATCTCCATGGTAAAAATTGGAACAAAGAAAACAAAATTTCGTACCCTCGTCGGACTTGAACCTGGATCCTCTGCATAGTAAGTTGATACGCTACCGCCATAACTATAGACATTTCGTGGTTGCATATGCTATGATTTGGGTTACTAGATACGTCGACAAATGTAAATTATAATACATAAAGGGTTTCGTTACGGTATACGAGCACTAAGACCTCCGCATACTGCCGTTCTAAAAGCGAATGCAACACCCGTACCTTCCCCTTGTCAAATGGAGAAACTTAAAGAAATAAATAAACTCCAAGGCTGCACACAATAAAACGTTGGTGCATCAACTATCGCGCAAAAATAACAAATTGTGAGTATATTTAGAAATATGAAAAAAAATGAATTTGGAATATAACATGTTTTTGGTTGCAGCAACATTACATTTCTGGTGTCTGTTAGACGACATATTTCAATGTTGGCAGATTTTCGTTGGGCCAATGTAGTATCACCGTCGTAAATTTCACGTTATTTAACCGACCATAATATCTGTAGGCCCAACGTTGGATATTCGTTGGCAAATTCACATCATTTTTCGTCGTCGGCTCTACGTTGGGGATCTGTAGGCAAAACCACTAACCATATACCAACTAACTCCCAACCGTTGGCCACCGTTGGCCAACCATAAATGCTACTAGGGGGAGGAGCTGGCCACGGAGTGGGGAAGGCACGGGTTGCCTTCTGGCAAGAGGACTGTGTTAGACCGCTCAGCACTTACCCCAGAACCGTGAAAAAGCAGAGTCGCGATTACTAATTTCTAACATATATTACTCAAAATTCAATAAAATTACTCAAAAAAGGAAATAAATTATCATCTAACTTCTGTTTCTTGCAATTAGCTCAGATAATTTTTATTTTACATAAAGAACCGAAATCTAAATATCATTTAATTGATAAAAGTTGCATCAGTCCTGCCTGATTTTTGAAGTGCACAAAATAAAACACTGCCATGAAAAAAATCATCATAGAAACAAGACTGCAGATACTATACTTATCGCTAGATGTTGCTTAAATAATTAATTCACGGAGCATGATTTAGGTAACTAGTACGCATTTGGTAATTGTCCCCTAGTTATCTATTTAACATTATGCACGTACATCCTAGTCTTGAAAATAATCTCAATTACTTTTTCTAAGTTCACACCATTTTGCACCTAACTGTAATGCAACGAATGTTTCAAGATGCGTATCTTTTAGAATCAAACTTAACACGTTGACTGTTAAATCACAATTCCAAAAACTCCCAAAATTTCTTTAATCCTAACTCTTTAACCTCCTTGAATGCTGCAAACCCTAATCAAACTTATAATTTAATTCATCAAACGTATTTGCGATCACGTTTCAGAAACTGTTCAATTTCTTCTGAATGTAACGAATAATTTACTTTATGTGATTATAAAACAGTTGATGTATTTGTTAGACTGTGGATGTTTATGCAAGTGTATATTTTTATAGAAAAAAGCTAGACCAATGGGATTTGGACAGAAATTTAGGTCGTAATTAAATAATTCCAAAAATATATTTTTTATTTTTCATATGTCACATGTTTTGCATAATGCATATTCATTCATAAAAGTATAATTTCTAATAAATATTTATCTTGCTAAGAAACGGTCATTCACATTGTCACGTGATAATATTGTGAATCATAAGATATGTAGACATGAGGCACTTAGTCCCCACGATTTTTCAGCCCCTTCGGATGGTCGGACAGAAAAGTGTTTCGTACCAAAGTTAATCAGTATTTAACCGACAAGAAATTGCAATTTTTTAAATTAAAAAGAAAACCAATTTTCAATAAAAAATCGAGGCCGCTGTCATATTTTTTAATGGAACTGGGTATTTTTAACTTCATAATATTGTAGGCGACATCGAAACGAATTCAACGACCTGCTATATGATGACTTTCAGATGACCTTGAAAGAAAATATCGCCATGAATCAATTGCCAGAATATTTGAAATATTTCGACGGTACGTAATAGCAACGCCTCGCATTTAAAGAAAAGATGAAGAGATGGAAAAAGGAGAAGGAAGCGTTTCGTCCTAGGCCCGCCCTCACTCGCTACCTAACTCAAACTCATTCTGTTCACATAATCTTCCCAATGTAGATGTCCAGAATTTGGTCTTTTCAGAACCCTTTTCACTTGCCCCGACCATTATTTCACGGGAGAGGCAGTTGTTCTCCAACTTCACCGAAATATAAATATACTCAGAAACTGCGCAGCTAATAGAAAAAAGTCATACGACATAAATTGTTAGAAATTCAATTTCCTACAAAAAAGGTCTCTTAATATTTTGCCATATCTCGCATAGTTTCCGAGATATTTGCAGTTTTATGAAAAACAAGAAATCTACTTTACCGGCTAAACGGAGCCCATTGGATACTTGTTATATACACATTTTTTTCTTAAAATGATCCCAGGAACACAAATATAACCTTCAAAGTAGGGGCCACGGTTATCGTAATCTCCCCCATATTTTGAATCCGTTCCTTAATTTCCTTGTCAAAATTCCCACTCCTTACCCCTTCATCAAAACGGTGGTCTACCACCGTATAAATACACCCGCGGAACGCGCTCCGCACACACGTCTTTTGGCAGTTCGAACAGTTCGCTGTAAACGTAGATTTTCTATACTTTAACTTTTCGTTCTGTGTTGTCGAGTCTTTATTTAATAAACGTTTTGTTGGTTGTAATTCAACGCATCACGCTTCGTTAACCTGCACGATCTCCTCCAGTGTCCTGGGCAGGACAATACCGGCTCCCTTTGGTCAACCTCATACAGTCCACTCAATTTTCATCTCAATATCCAAATCGAAACAGCTAGAAACATTTAAAGCTGATGCCACAACGACGAAATTCTCTGAAAAGGCCGAAAAACTGTGACTTTCACCCTTAAGCTCTCATCTTGTAATGTTCGTAGCTCATAGCAACGTTATCCGACTTCGATGAAACTGTACACATGTACAGGGTGTCCCAAAAATGTCTGAGTTCCTTTAAAGGGGAGGTTCCTGAGGCCATTTGAAGCGACATTTTCCTTTGCAAAAATGGCCGTTTCGGCTTTGTTAAGGAGTTATTAACGAAAAACACGGACCAATCAGAGCGCGACCTAGAGGCGTGTTGGCAGAGACGGCCGCGCGCGACAGAAGTCGAGCGATGGTGATACACTGCGGTCGAAAGCAAGGAACAAACAAGAGAAGAAAATTGTTAAGATTTCATAAAATCCTTCGAGATTCCTTCATAGGATACTAAAGACTAAAACATATTCAAATTTGAACTATCCGACATTCGTTTTCGACCGCGGTGTATCACCATCGCTCCACTTTTGTCGCGCGCGGCCGTCTCTGCCAACACGCCTCTAGGTCGCGCTCTGATTGGTCCGTGTTTTTCGTTAATAACTCCTTAACAAAGCCGAAACGGCCATTTTTGCAAAGGAAAATGTCGCTTCAAATGGCCTCAGGAACCTCCCCTTTAAAGGAACTCAGACATTTTTGGGACACCGTGTATATAACTTACGGAGATCAGTAAAAGGTATATTTTAAATTTTCATTACAGGCACAGATAAAAAAGTTAAAAATCGTGACCTTTACTTTTCTCTTCATAATTTCGATCAATAGCAATTGTTATAAATAATTATTTATACGTTATCTAGTAAACTAATCCTTCTAACATCTCAAAAAAACTGAAGTCGTTTAGTTTAATCTTAACAAAGTTATTGTATTGTGTGACCGAACATTAATTCGGGCCACTGTATGCATTATTGATTGTGCGTTGCGTGCATTGCGTTACAATATTACAATTCTGTCAAAACGTAATTTGTAATATCCTTATAAAAACGTAAAAGATTGTGAAAGGAATCTTAGAAATGTGTACCTGAGTAACAAGTTGACTACAAATGGGTCAATCGTGTATTTAACGCGTTGACCGTTACGTAATCTAATTCAACTGACATACACAGTCTCTAATGAGACAACTACGTGGCTGCGTATCTAACGATACGTGCAGGTCACGAATAACGTAATCAATTATTTACTTGGAAGAATAGCCAAGAGGATTTGTATCACAATCGGAATAATGAAATTCTGAAGATCACGTGGTAATACGGGGTGAACCAGAATTCGTGCACTATGAATATGCATAACGAAATCATTTATTGCTCTTGTTGTTTATTTAAAATAATTTATAGACTATGAGTTTTTTTATACTTTGACAACCACGTCGGTTGGACATGTGACATTATTTTTTCATTAATTTTTGTATTGATAAAAATTGATAAAGATCAATTATTATTGCAATGGATTAAGCACAAAAATCTTTGTTAGCGTCTACGGCGTACAAGAAACATACGAAAATAATTACTATAATAAATCTTATCTTTTCTATTCTTACATTACTAAATAACTTTTGATTTTGTGTAACTTTTAAGAGAACCGATGTGGCAGTCAATGTGATAAGAAAGATTGTTTTGTTGTAGATACAGCTTTAATAAGATTAGTGCAGTTTTCATTCATTTTAGTTTCACACTTCAATTTAACACATTGTGTTTTATTCTTAACCTCGTATTTTAAATAAAAGCATCAAATTACAACACAATGGTAGAGAAATAAAAAATATTTCCGTTAAAATTATCATGTATTGCGAATAAGGAATAATATGATTAACAAATACTGCGAATAAGGAATACTGCAAATAACGAATACAACGAATAACGTGAATAATGTACAATACGAATTGGAAATAGTGCGAATAAAGAATTATACAGTAACGAATGAAATGTTATTCAAATAATCAATTGGATAAAAATTCATTGGAATAATGTCTAACTCTGTTGTTTGGGCAACCAAACGTATAGGTAATTTTAAAGTAGCATGTAATATATTTAGAAGAATGGATTAGAAGAATGGATTTAGATGAATTAATACAGGATGCGGCCGAATAACATGTACAAGCGGGCATGAAAACTAAAACCAAAACCACGTAATCCCTGACTGTTTATTTGCAGTTTCTAATAAAGCGAATAGCGCAACTGGTCGCTAATAGCAAACACAGTCCGGAACACAGACTTTTTTTCCCCTAGAACATGGAGAACGAGGGGCAAGAATCTCAGTGTGGCCGACCTTCTGATGTCTCCTCCAAGTTGCACCAATTTCTACCATACCCACTAATCCTCCCCGCTGTTTATTAATACAGGACGCGGCTGAATAACATGTACAAGCGGGCATGAAAACTAAAAGCAAAACCACGTAATCCATGACTGCTTATTTGCAGTTTCTAATAAAGCGAATGGCGCAACTGGTCGCTAATAGCAAACACAGTCCGGAACACAGACTTTTTTCCCCCTAGAACATGGAGAACGAGGGGTAAGAATCTCAGTGTGGCCGACCTTCTGATGTCTCCTCCAAGTTACACCAATTTCTACCATACCCACTAATCCTCCCCGCTGTTTATTAATACAGGATGCGGCTGAATAACATGTACAAGCGGGCATGAAAACTAAAAGCAAAACCACGTAATCCATGACTGCTTATTTGCAGTTTCTAATAAAGCGAATGGCGCAACTGGTCGCTAATAGCAAACACAGTCCGGAACACAGACTTTTTTTCCCTAGAACATGGAGAACGAGGGGCAAGAATCTCAGTGTGGCCGAAGTTCTGATGTCTCCTCCAAGTTACACCAATTTCTACCATACCCACTAATCCTCCCCGCTGTTTATTAATACAGGACGCGGCTGAATAACATGTACAAGCGGGCATGAAAACTAAAACCAAAACCACGTAATCCCTGACTGTTTATTTACAGTTTCTAATAAAGCGAATAGCGCAACTGGTCGCTAATAGCAAACACAGTCCGGAACACAGACTTTTTTTCCCCTAGAACATGGAGAACGAGGGGTAAGAATCTCAGTGTGGCCGACCTTCTGATGTCTCCTCCAAGTTGCACCAATTTCTACCATACCCACTAATCCTCCCCGCTGTTTATACTTCGCGTTTAGTTTCATCGGCGCGGAATGGGGTGAAAAATGAGTACTTTTTGCACAACCACGGGGCCACTTAACTTCTGCTCCCTTTCATGGACCCAACGATTGAACGTAACAGAGGTTGAGTCTGCTGGAGTGGGGGTTGAATTTGAGAGAGAGATATATAGAGAGAGAGGGGGGGAGAGAGAGAAAGAGAGAGGAGGGCATACTGTGCGACGGGAAGAGTAACGATAACGGGGTGGCAACAAGTGCTCTTAACGCCCTAACGGTTTCCCTTAGTGCGCCTCGGGGGAACGTTCCCGATGCGGTACTCTCAAAGGACTCCGTTGGTACTCCTTACGCGAGCGGTTGGAAGCGAGGAAGTAGTTGCGGCCTCGGCAGATGGCAGTTACAGGGTGCCACGACGTGGCATCCCAGCGATCCAAATGAATTCTTAAACCAGTCCGTCGTGGAGGAATGCAAGACACCACCACCAGAAGAAGCAGCACCACCAGCAGCCTCATTTCCCGGCCGCTCCTCCCTCCGCAACCTCCCTATCCCTCTTCCATCGCCACCCTTTCCTTTTTGCGGCGTCTTTGGTCTGCTCGTTTTTCCGACCTCCTTAGCTGGCCTGGCTCCTTTAAAGCCCACCTTCCTTCCGCATCATATCCAGAAGAGCCCCGCTGTAGTTCCTGTTTAATGACTCCACTTCTCTCTTCATCCCTACCAGCCCCTAACCGGTCTAGAGGGTCACCGCGTGTACGCAGTCGAGTGACGCTTGCTATAAGCGACGCGTCTCTTGTGAATGCATTATGTTTGCCTTTTGGATTATTGTGTTCGATACACACACTTTCGTACATACGCTCCACGACAATACTGTAACAAATACAAATCTATGTAATAAAAATAAATTTTTTCTCCGTGTGTATTATGCGTTGTAGTTAGCCTGCGCATTTTATGTATTTATGACAAACACAAGTTGGTGCATTTTAGAGTAGTAGACAAATTAAAAGAATTTAAGAATGCCAATGTATTACAGTATTTCATCGGTAATTGTCCCAAATGTCTCCGACATAATTGTCCCTGTGATATCCCCACTAGTGCGGGGTGTACCCCCTTGAGGGGCCATGAAGCTCGAGAGGCCTCGGTCGCCGAGAAATATGACACCATGCGGCTCGGGTATATCGGTGAAACCACACTAATCCGAATTTTCCAACTTCTTTATTATTCATTATTTTTGTATGGGACTTCGATGACCATATCTGTGGCATTTTTCTAATAAAAATGATACCAAATATGATATAATTTCAATGATATTTACTTGTGTAATCGACGATTAAAGTTTCGGGCGCTAGGAAGGATAGCGTATGGGAAAGAAAGAGACGCGGAGAGTCCCATAAAAAAATAATGATTAATAAAGAAGTTGGAAATTCGAATTAGGTATGTTTACATTTCTCGGTGACAGAGGCCTCTCGAGCTCGGCTGCCCTTCTCTACGTTCGGCAAACCTCTAACAATGATATCCCCCGCACATAATTGTCCCTCCGCACCGGACCCGTGTTGTGGACAATTATCGATGAAATACTGTATTTTCAACCTTCCAAGATTATCGAAGATAAAATGAAAGATTTATATGGCTACTTTTGTAATTGACTCGGAAAATTTGTATTTTGCACAAGGATACACAGTCTATTTTCGGTGAGAAGCCTTTCTTCAACACCATATTGTAAGTAATGTTTCTAAGAATTACAAAACTAGATA
This sequence comes from Sphecodes monilicornis, assembly GCA_913789915.3. Classification (NCBI taxonomy): domain Eukaryota; kingdom Metazoa; phylum Arthropoda; class Insecta; order Hymenoptera; family Halictidae; genus Sphecodes; species Sphecodes monilicornis. The sequence continues at coordinate 4,652,243 of OU565286.1, read as the reverse complement.
AGAATAGCTGATAATAGATCCTATGCATCACGACTGAACAGTACGAGAAGAGAATTTCAATTGAAAGAGTTAATATTAAATATGCAACGTTATAAATAGAAGTAACCTTGTAATATTTTTGTTAGCACAAAATTCTATAAGGCAAAAGTAAATTAAAATTGCAATGTTGCAACAACTTCAAAGTATTACGATATATAAGTATATTCTTCTAAGAGGAATCCACAACATAAAAAATAATTACATTACATTAACACATAGGTTATGGATCCGAAACAAACTAAATTTTAGATCAGCACATGAAATAAAAAAAAATTGGTGTGTGCTTAGACCACATGGATGAAGTGAAACTTCTTTCTTTAATTTTTTTTCGAATTTTATTAACGCTTTATGGCATTTAACTTTCTATGATTCTATTATTGAAATAATTGGCTTGTGATAGGTAAAATTTGATATAAATATTCTTGATTCAATTTTGTCTAAGTCCTGAAAATACTGCATCGAGAGTTGTTCCTGATCTTGTTGTCGCTTCATTAGGATTATTTACCATTCCCAATTTTAATTTACTTCCAAAAAATTCAATTAATAATTTTGATTGTTCCGATGCAAAGTTCACGTTGAAATCTCCACTTAGCATTATCGGAATTTTATCATTATCTTTATTAAGCAATGCCGAACCCTCATCCGTATATGCTAATAGAATAGAATTTCGTTTCATCGTTTCATCGTTTCATCGTTTCATCGCCACATCGGTTTTACTCCTACCGCGTCGAGGTTTTACTAAATCGTTTCATAGTTTCATCATTTTATCGTTTCACCGCCAGATCGGTTTTACGCCTACCGCGTCGAGGTTTTAATAAATCGTTTCATCGTATCATTGTTTCATAGTTTCATCGTTTCATCGACAGATCGGGTTTACTCCTACCGCGTCGAGATTTTACGCCTACCGCGTCGAGGTTTTACTAAATCGTTTCATCGTTTCATTGTTTCATCGTTTCGTCGTTCCATCGTTTCATCGCCAGATCGTTTTTACTCCTACCACGTCGAGGTTTTACGCCTACAGCGTCGAGATTTTACTAAATCGTTTCACCGTTTCATCGTTTTATTTCCAGATCGGTTTTACTCCTACCGCATCGAGGTTTTACTAAATCGTTTCATCGTTTCATCGTTTCATCGTTTCATCGTTTCATCGTTTCATCGTTTCATCGGTTCATCGCCAGATCGGTTTTACTCCTACCGCGTCGAGGTTTTACGCCTACCGCGTCGAGGTTTTGCGCCTAACGCGCCTAAAGAAGTTTCACTTCAATAATAAGAAATTGAATTCTCGGAAAATAGTTGTCCAGCCGATATACATTTTAAACAAACCCTTATGTGGACCACTTTTTCGCAACACTACTTTATAAAATACAATTATGGAATTTGATAACAAACGGGAGCAGTACAATGGGCGCTAATGAATTTAATAAATGTACATTATTCATTTATTCCAATTATTTTCTTGTATCTTTATACTTACACACTCCTCCCTTGATGGAGGCCGACATGTTACCTCTTGATCACAGCCGAAGCCGTTGCCGATACTCTTCTTCTAAATATCGTGATGACTTTCGGTTCATAGCCAATCATCGGGGAAGATTGCGTTCACCGATAGGTCCCCGCTGCACAGGAAACGAAACGACTTGATGGCGATAAAAAATAACGTTGCTTCTGCTTTATATACTTCAATGAATTTTTGAGAAGTTAATCATTGCATTATAGCCTTTATGATCCTTTAATATTAGTGGTATTAATGGACCGAGTATCCATATATTCACTTTATTATCAGATATTCATTTTCCAAGACCTGAATCATGTCATATGCTAATGCCAAATTATAAGAACGAATGTAATATATTAATAACAAAGCACCTGTAAAAATATTACACAGAAAGCACACGATATATTACCACGATACGTCAATAATAACTGATGATTCGATCAGGCACGCATAGAAACAGAATATTTCTAGGATAGTGTTTTGAACCTTTGCCGTCGAGTAGGAGCGAGGATAAGAAACATGCGTGCGAGTGAGACACAGATCGAGACACCAGAAGACGATTGCTTACATCGACGGCCATGTTCTTAAAAAGTAGCACACAGTATCAGTCTACTAATTACATCCTTGCCTTATTATGCCAACTCTTTAAAAGTTTAGATAAAGTTGAAGTTTCTATTAAGACATATCTCCTTTGACTTAAACATTATTATTAAAGAAGTTATTAACATTTTATCCCAATTTATGTACCTAATACGATCTATATATATGTAAGAAACTATGTAACTAATTAAAACTACATCTTTCAAAAGTAAGCTTTCTCAGAACCATGAATGAAAATTATAGAAACTCATCAATCATAACTCTTGATGACAGTTGTGATATTCTGCTGACTTTAAGCACCAGTTACAAGAAATCGAAAGCAAATATTGGGAAATGGAGTTTACTATATTATATTTAAATGCAATTAATTCTCTATCAAGTAACATCAACCTTTTTTCTATTTTACAATATCATGAAAATAGGATTTTTGATCGCCGCCAAGTCGTTTCGTCTCACTATACGCCGGACGAACATCTCCATGGCCATAACATCGCGTTCTTCAGAATATCGCTTTCACTGAACGATCGCGTTCTTCCAAAACATCGCGTTGACGAAACATCTTGATGGCCAAAATATCCCAACAATCTCCGAATCATCGTGTTCACAACAATATCCCGGTCACCGACTATCCCGATGGTCTTAACATCGCCGAAATCGATTGAAAAATGTCGAAGCGAAACAAGGATGAGAATAGATACTCCAATGATGAGAATGGAAACCCCAACGATGAAAATAGAAATCCCACCGATGAGAATAGAAACCAACGACGAGAATAAAAATCAACGACGACAATCGAAACCGCGATTCATGATGAACGAGAACTCGTGACGACGATAGAAATCGTAGTTGACGACGAACGAAATCGTTGTTGGACGGGGGACTTCTCTAAAAAAAAAATGGTGTGTGCTTAGACCACATGGTTGAAGTGAAACTTACTTTACTTCTAAAAAATTCTATTAATCATTTTGATTGTTCTGATGCAAAGTTCACGTTGAAATCTCCACATAGCATCAACGGAATTTTATCATAAACTTTATTAAGCAATGACGAACCCTCAACGGTATATGCTAATAGAATAGACTTTCGTTTCATCGTTTCATCGCCACATCGTTTTTACTCCTACCGCGTCGAGGTTTTACGCCGACCGCGTCGAGGTTTTACGCCTACCGCGTCGAGGTTTTACTAAATCGTTTCATAGTTTCATCGTTTCACCGCCAGATCGGTTTTACGCCTACCGCGTCGAGGTTTTACTAAATCGTTTCATCGTGCCATTGTTTCATAGTTTCATCGTTTCATCATTTCATCGTTTCACCGCCAGATCGGTTTTACGCCTACCGCGTCGAGGTTTTACGCCGACGCGTCGAGGTTTTGCGCATACTGCATCGAGGTTTTACTAAATCGTTTCATAGTTTCATCGTTTCACCGCCAGATCGGTTTTACGCCTACCGCGTCGAGATTTTACTAAATCGTTTCATCGTATCATTGTTTCATAGCTTCATCGTTTCATCATTTCATCGTTTCACCGCCAGATCGGTTTTACGCCTACCGCGTCGAGGTTTTACTAAATCGTATCATTGTTTCATAGTTTCATCGTTTCATCGACAGAGCGGTTTTACTCCTAACGCGTCGAAATGTTACGCTTACCGCGTCGAGGTTTTACTAAATCGTTTCATCGTTTCATCGTTTCATAGCTTCATCGTTTCATCGTTTCATCATTTCATCGTTTCACCTCCAGATCGGTTTTACACCTACCGCGTCGAGGTTTTACTAAATCGTATCATCGTATCATTGTTTCATAGTTTCATCGTTTCATCGACAGATCGGTTTTACTCCTAACGCGTCGAGATTTTACTAAATCGTTTCATCGTTTCATCGTTTCATCGTTTCATCGCTTCATCGTTTCATCGTTTACTTACCGTTACTGTTTTACGCCTACCGCGACTAAAGAAGTTTCATTTCAATAATGTCAGTATTTCAAGTCCTTATACATTTGTTTAATATTAGCAGCAGATGTTACCAGCAATGTACAAACAAATTGCTTAATACGAAGGTTGTATGGGTTCAAGAGGAACAAATGGTTACGTTAGGATTATTTACCATTTCCAATCTTAATTTACTTCTAAAAAATTCTATTAATAATTTTGATTGTTCCGATGCAAAGTTCACGTTAAAATCTCCACTTAGCATCATCGGAATGTTATCATAATCTTTATTAAGCAATGCCGAACCCTCAACCGTATATGATAATAGAATAGAATTTCGTTTCATCGTTTCATCGCCAGATCGGTTTTACTCCTACCGCGGCGTGGTTTTACTAAATCGTTTCATCGTATCATCGCCCGATCGATTTTACTCCTACCGCGTCGAGGTTTTACTAAATCGTTTCACCGTTTCACCGTTTCATCGTTCCAGCGTTTCAGCGTTTCACTGTTTCATCGCCAGATTGGGTTTACTCCTTGTCGAGATTTTACGCCTACCGCGTCAAGGTTTTACGCCTAACGCGCCTAAAGAAGATTCACTTCAAAAATATAAAGAAATGATGAGTTCCGATGGTCCACTGCACGCTACCGGTCGGTGCTGGCCAATGCCGCACAGTGTGGCATTTGTGTCGAAAAGCTGGCCAAAACTATTTTAGCATTATTTGAGGACTTAAAGCAATACTGTCATTGGATCGTCTTGATGTCAGCTACAACAATATGTAGTATAATATACATAGTGACATTTAAAAATTTAAGTTGAAATTAAAGATGGTAGATATAATCAGTTTTTGCTTAAAGTACAATGTATCCAGTTCAAAAAATGAGAGAGGTACTTTTTCGTATTGGAAATATTTAAGGGCGCCACCCGTCGGCTACCAATGCGTACGCTTCGGGAGTGAACGCGTTACGACGTATTGGCTATTTTCTGCGATACGGGCAGAGGTGGGCAAATAAAATCAATTGCTATTTAAACATTAATGTGTTCAGCAGCAGAATGCAAAAAATCAAGGAGGTACTTTTTGATACTTCGTTTAATAGTCGAAGGGTCTTATAATACTAAACATAACTTGTAAAAATGAAATTAATCAAGCAATGGTACGGCAATAGTTTGCTACCGTAAGCAGATCTGAAGATGGGCATTTGTAACAGAAATGTTAAGAATATTCACTATAGGCACTTTTCAATCCTTTAAGGATTATACAAAGCAATGTCTAAACATTAAAAATAAATGAGAAATATATAGGTGTTTTGGGGTATAAATCAGTGATTGTATGCTATTTATTAATTTTACGAAACAAGAGAAATGCTTCCGATTTTTTTTCTATCAAAATCACAGAAGAAAACAAAGCAAAAAGCCATAAAATTAATTTACATACCTATCTTTACATCCTACATATGTTTTTACTCCCTACTTAAACACTATACTTGCAAGAAAATCACTATTTCAATATTAATTTCTCGATATTTTTCTTCATCGCGAAAACGATTTCATTTCAAATATCTATTTGTTACTAAATGCGACTGCTTCTGGTCATGTAAATTGCACTTTGAAGTGCCAGGTGATCAAGAACGTTTCTCTGAAAGCTCTTCTAAAGACATATAACTATATTATTGTAAGCTTGTGGGTATACAGGAGAATGAAAGTAGACTCATTCGTGGTCGACACTCTTTATTAATAAATCGCGATGATCGCGTCGCTCGGTCGTATCGGTCGGGTCGAAATTACAACGTCGACTTGCTCGTACAAGGTTTCGGTTTCGACTGCCTTTCGTGCATCGGGACGACTGCCCTCGGAACCGATCTCTGAGAGTCTCTCTCGATTTCCGAGAACAGTCGTGGCTTTTAGGGCGTAGCGTATCGCAGGCGACGATTGACGAGTCCGCCACGAGTTTCGTTGCTGCTTCCTGTATACAGGGTGTCCCAAAAATGTCTGAGTTCCTTTAAAGGGGAGGTTCCTGAGGCCATTTGAAGCGACATTTTCCTTTGCAAAAATGGCCGTTTCGGCTTTGTTAAGGAGTTATTAACGAAAAACACGGACCAATCAGAGCGCGACCTAGAGGCGTGTTGGCAGAGACGGCCGCGCGCGACAGAAGTCGAGCGATGGTGATACACCGCGGTCGAAAGCAAGGAACAAACAAGAGAAGAAAATTTTTCGAGTCCTATGTCGGATAGTTCAAATTTGAATATGTTGTAGTCTTTAGTAGCCTATGAAGGAATCTCGAAGGATTTTTCGAAATCTTAAAAAATGTTGGTTTTACAGACGTGTAAAGAATTTGTTTTCATTAAATTATAACACTAGAACTAACGTACCGAGGAAAATGAGTTTTGAGGAGCTTGTAGTGAACACGTAAGAGTATCTATTGAAAATATTTCGATTTGGAATAAATGGTTTTTTCACCATTTATTTTGCAAATGTTTTAAACAAATCCAATTTTCCTATAGCCGGGACTGTTTTAAAAATTCGAAAAAAAAACGTGATGACAGCTTCAAGTCTCCTCTTTACGGACCTATTTTTTAAAAAATCCGTAATATCGCGGTGCAGCGTTCGCTTTAAATAATTCTAATTCAGTCAATTTTAAAGCGCCTGCCTTTTTAAAAAATAGGTCCGTAAAGAGGAGACTTGAAGCTGTCATCACGTTTTTTTTTCGAATTTTTAAAACAGTCCCGGCTATAGGAAAATTGGATTTGTTTAAAACATTTGCAAAATAAATGGTGAAAAAACCATTTATTCCAAATCGAAATATTTTCAATAGATACTCTTACGTGTTCACTACAAGCTCCTCAAAACTCATTTTCCTCGGTACGTTAGTTCTAGTGTTATAATTGAATGAAAACAAATTCTTTACACGTCTGTAAAACCAACATTTTTTAAGATTTCGAAAAATCCTTCGAGATTCCTTCATAGGCTACTAAGGACTACAACATATTCAAATTTGAACTATCCGACATAGGACTCGAAAAATTTTCTTCTCTTGTTTGTTCCTTGCTTTCGACCGCGGTGTATCACCATCGCTCGACTTCTGTCGCGCGCGGCCGTCTCTGCCAACACGCCTCTAGGTCGCGCTCTGATTGGTCCGTGTTTTTCGTTAATAACTCCTTAACAAAGCCGAAACGGCCATTTTTGCAAAGGAAAATGTCGCTTCAAATGGCCTCAGGAACCTCCCCTTTAAAGGAACGCAGACATTTTTGGAACACCCTGTATATTAAGTGGCGACGGTCTGGCGCGGCGTGCTCGTGCACGGGCCGCCACAAGCTCTTAAGTAGCTCCAGAATTGCATGTTATTGTCTTCAGTAGTTGCAGAATCTGTCGACAGATTAATTACAATTCTAAGTTATGCCTACATTTTAATATTTACAGGCAAGTAAAACATAATAATTTATGATTAGATTGTGAATATTTACACATTATGTATTTGGTTCGCTCATTCATACATTATATATGTATACATTTATGACACATGTAAATTTCTAAAATACAAGGAAACGTGTGTATGAATGAAAATGAATGCTGCTTTTGTTTTGTTTTTGCCATAAGGAATCGTTTGATTAATGAAAGGAATTATTCCCTCGTCTTAAATTTCATGACATGAAATGATCCGCAGTCTACTTAAGATAGTTTTGCCATAATTTTAATAATATTAATAATTTTAATCACTACTAGAAATAATTTCATTTTAACATTTTGTCATTATTGGATCGCGAATCTTTGTGCTAAATAAAAATGTTCTATTTAAATTGCAACAAACTGGAGGAAAATAGAAATTTATTTCCTGAATTAATTCCCTCTCTCTTCTATAAGTATAATTGGTTGAAAATAATTTAACTCGACTTTTATTCCGATTTTATGCATTTATGGCAACAATGAATAGGTGAAACGTAAAGCAGTGAATGTATTAGAAAACTGTAATAAACCTCAAAACTGATGTTGAAAAAGCGAGCAAAACGGAATTGTAGGGGATTTGTTTTAACTCCCTCTTCCGAAAATGAAAACAGATAGTCAGCTAAACTGAAGTACACGAAATTTCGTCAATAATTAAACCAGTACGTTGCCAAGCATACTTGGAAAGCAGAGAAGTTTATTCTGAAATGCGGAAAGTATCATTTGTTTTCGATTCGATTAATTTTGTTTGTCCGATATCCTTACCGTTCCTGCTGAATCGGTATATTTTTACACATTGCCCCAATCGAGATTCGCAAACTCCACTGTAAAATTTAATTAAATATTTGTTGAAATATATGGCTTGCAACAAACCGTTTCAACGCATTACTCGATGCATGATCTGCTGGTTTGCCCGTTATAATTTACTTTCGTTCTGTTCCCGACTGTTTTTCAATACATTGTCATCGAGCGGCCAGTAGTATGTATTCCACAACTTAAAGTATTGTTCTCTTGCTCCGTGAAATATTGACATTTGAACGCTTCCCAAATATGTAACGAAATTGTTTGGAGTTCTGTGAACTCGTCGTTACTCGAGCCCTGAATGCAAATGATTTTAGAATAATTTTGTCGGACCTTGCATGAAATATGGAACAGAAATGCAACACACCTTAACATGCATTTACGGCGTATGATCATTAGCTGTTTTCGCGAATATAATATTTGAGTATGGTCTTCTCGCACTGCTTTTCGTATAATGTGTTTCAGTTAATTAATTAAAGTTTCGTGAATTTGTATTATTCCAAAATTGTATTTCATAATAATATGTTTAGTTGCTACGAGATGTTCTACATAAAACATGTTTGTCAGTGAACTTGATTCTATAAATTTGCTAATTAAAATCAGACAACAGCACAGTAATTATTAATTTCATATTACAGTGGCATTGTTAGAACGAGTTGTCATGTCGATTACTATTATTTGATTTCGAGGACTAAAACCTTGACGGTGTAGGACAATAAGCGTGTATTATGTGTTGATTACAATGGAACCTTGCATACTATAAAATTGTCCAAATATATTATAGCTGCATCTATTCGTAGATACAATTTTTCTAAAATATATTGTAAAGTATTAATAAAGTATATTTATTAATATTCTTATACTACACAATGGCGTTATATACACATTATTTTGAAGTCTTTCTTATTTGTTCTCATCTAATGATCAGCATAAGTAACTTAATACAATCTTTGTAGGAAATACTTTAATGTACTGACTAGTGAATTCAAAATTATACGGTTCCATTTAAGAAAATGTATGCCATTTTAATATAACCTCTGCGTGGCCATCTAAAGAAAAATTAATTACACTGCATTATGACCACGAAACCATTCACTTCCTATCTGAATCACTTTTTACATAATAGATAGTTTATTGATAATTCGCATTTATAGATAAAAATCAAACACCTTCTACATACTTTCACAAAAAAGCATACCAATTTTCTTTGAGGACAATTTGAGGACTTAAAATTTCTTAATAGATTATTTACTGACGACTATTTAATAAATTTTAATCGTTAATGATTCGCAACATTTCTGCAAAAATTATTCAACAAGAATGGCATTTTTAGACATGATCTAACAGAAAACGACACATTTTAATTATTTCTTTTCGGGATTACTGTTTAAAAGAAGATTTTTAAGTTCCTTTTTTATATAGAATGGCCATTGAGAATCATATTAATAAGCTTCCAGTGAGTAGACTATTGTCGCGATGGAAGTAGCGACATCGGGTCCAGAACATTGCACTAATCGAGACAGACACCAATCCCCGGGATTCCTTTCCCTTTGGCGCCATCGTCCAGCCGAGCGAACAAAATAAAAAACGGCACCAATGACAAAACATTTTTGTTTTTCATGATTTTTTCATGAATCTTTTACGAACACATTCGTGACATTTTTTTGATTAAAATGACATGAAACACGATATAATTTGGATCATATTTACTTGTTTGTTTAATTAACGAGAATAGGTTTTTAAAGTACAAATTTACCTAGTCAAATATACACCGAATTATCATATCTGGTCTCATTTTAATCAGAAAGATGTTACGAATATGTTGGCAAACGTTTCATAAGGAAAGAATAAAAAATAAAAAAAGTTTTACAATTGCATTAATTGTTTCAGCGATTGATGCTTTAGATGTTTGCCGACTATTCGACTTCTAATCTCTCTTTCTTTTTCATTCGCTGTTTTCATTGCGCCCGAAACTTATTGTCGCCAATTAAACATGTAAATACGATCCAAATGGTGCCGTCTTCGGTACAAATGTGTTGGTAAAAGTATCGTGAAAAAATAAAAAAACTAAAAAGTATTGTCATTGCATTAGTATTGGCTCACTGATATACCCTGACCGATATCATGTTACATTTCTCAAACCGAGTCGAGCGGTCGAGTTTCTCGGCCACTCGAAGAGTATACCCGCCAGAAGCGGGGATACATTTATTGCACTTATCGTGTACAGCCTTGTAGCTTTTATCGCGACAGTGCTGTAATGTGACAAAATATCACATGACAACAATTTTAAGAAACGGAAACCAAAGAAAACTTTCATTTTTTGTTGAACTCTTCGAGAACGACAGCCGATCGACGGTTTCTTTCTGGATGATGCGTATTGCATGATACAGAGATTTGACCATAATCTGCTGGTGATTTAGACTTTTTTGATTTATGACTTATGCATGATTATGACTTAACTGTGTTCAAATTCTAGAAAGTACATGATAAAGTATGTAAGTGTCTAATAATAGAAGTATCATGTCTAATAATATGACCACTGTTAACCAATTTTTAAATATTCATCAGAGTCAGTATGGTGTACTGATGTCGTTCCTGAAGGCTTAATAATTTTAATAAATTGAATATTTGAATATTTTCGCAGTTTTGTATTTCGCCTATTCAGTTTTGTTGAAGTACATCAAACCCGTAGTTCAGTGATGTCGGCAATTTTCCCTTAAGAAGACGTTTGCTGAAAAAAATTGTAGTGCATTAATGGGTTGATATGTTAGAGGATCGACTTCAGCATTCCCCGATAATGATCCGGTTCAGACGATTGGCTACGCGTCCCCAATAAAAAACACCTTTTCTTGGCCCTCGTGAAATAGATTACGTCATACGCTGAAGGGTCGTATCCCCTGCCTGTAATCCAATATCACCGCAGACGCGTAAAGAAATTCTCCGAACGGTCCAATCGGCATACGAAACACACTCGTAAATTCCTTTTCCGTCTTTACCAGGAGGCGCGTCTCGTAAATCGAATGAAACTGTTTCACGTTGGCTTAGACAAGTAGACTGCGGGGGTGTATTAAGGACGCGTAATATGCTGCGCGACCTTCCATTTCGCGTCTTTTACGGACGAACGACGGTCGATCTGTCAGTAGCAGACGCTTCGCGGAGGGTGCAACTTGATTTACACTTTCCTCAACCTATTGCTTCCCTTTTTCGCCGAAAACTTCCAGTTTTCTGATCGAAAACGACTCGGATGATTGGAACTCTATAATAAACTTTTTCGCAATCAATCGAATCACGTATTATTTTTTAATCATGAATAAACTATTATCCCTGTATCTAATTTTGTAACCCCTAAGCAATATCGATTACAGATCTTGTTTTAATATGAGATCGAGAGAGTTCATGTCCTTTCCATAGGTTTTATTTAAAATATAAACCGTGCAATGTTTTAAAAAATATTTTCACATTAAAAGCGACGATAAGAACGAATGAAGACAAGATCTGGAAAGTAAAGGTTTTATTAGAATGGTTGCATATGAAATGCCTGATTTATGACACTAACGTCAAGCTAGCACACATTTTTTCTAAACATACTTATTGATAAGAGCAACATTCAATTTGCATTTTTCATACAAGATTTACGTATCATAAAAACAATAATTTTTTCGGAGATTTATTTCTTATCTCGACAACAAAGGCAAATAATTGGCAACAAATCGATGAAGTAGTTTTTGAGAGAAACGCGTTTATAGTTTCATGTCCTCTCTATACAGGGTGGTCCGTTTAAATAAGAACACATAAATATCTCTTCAGATTATTGTGATGCAAAAAATATTTGTTACGTAATATGCATGGTGTCAATGGACCAAATATCTGGCACGAATATTTTTTTCCGAGGGTCATTTTTTTCGGAGTTGTCAAGGTCATCGATGTTTTTTGGTGCATAACTACATTTTTTTTATTGCAGCGTGTAACTGATGGAAAAATAGATTCAGATATGTATAGTAACATGACCTTGAAATGACCTTGATCCTCAAAAATGAAAGTTTTACCTAGAACTGATGTCGAATATCTTCGGCCACGACTGAACCTATGAATGCGAAGAAAATATTTTTTATCACACTAAGAACATCTATCAACAGATATGTGTATGTGTTAACCGTTAAAACAACACTCACGTTCTCTTAAGTTATCATCAGAGATGTTCAAAATGGCGTCCTTCTACGTTGATACATTTTCTGAAACGTACAGATCTTTCAATCGTTTCGACATTAATATCGGCACAAGCTCTAACTATTCGGTTCTTCATATCCTCTGGTGTAGTTGGTCATTCATGTTTGTTTCAATTTTCCCCACAAAAAAAGTCCATTGGTGTGAGGTCTGTTGAACGCGATGGCCATCCTACAACTCCATTACGACCAATCCATCGATTTGGAAATTTTAAATCCAAAATTTGTTTGACAAGGCGTGTAAAATGAGCCGAACAACCGTCATGCTGAAACCGCATTCTTAAACGGATATCTAGTGGTACATCATTGTTCAGAATTGAATATCGCGCCGATTTCGCGGATCAGCCGTCGCAAACGTGATGACGCGATTCGTCGACTCGGCCTCGTCCGCGATGTCGTAATTCGCGGATTACCGTGCGACAGCACATACGCGTGCCAATAATTAGGCCGTTGGCCCCCCCCTCCTCCGTGACTAGGCAAGTCGGTCCGTTACGCGGTCGTCTCGCTCTCACTACCGTTTTCCGTTGTAGAGCCACCACGTGCGATCAACTGTCTTTCTTTGCCTTGCGCCACGCACGTGGACCGAGAATTCGTTTCTCCAAGTTTAATTAAAACCACCGGTTATTTCAACCACATTTATTGTTCACAACTAAAATAGATAAGTTACATTAAGTGAGCGACCGCGTTGATTGTAATAAAGACTAGGACACCACGTGTTCACTTTTCACAACGCTGAGTTTTATTTCGGTTCGACCACCTCGATTTGCAATCCCCCATTCTGGGATAGATCCAGCCCCGAACAATCACGAACAAGCATTTGTAGCTCATTTTGCAAGATTGTTGCACACTTTTCTCCATTTAAAGTGCCGTTTATGAAATAAGGACCAATTATTTGATTATTTAATATGCCACACCAGACATTTACACTCCACGGTCTTTGTTTATCAGCTAATATCAGCCAGTATGGATTGTCAGTTGACCAATAATGCATGTTTCTTAGATTTAGCTGCCCATGGTTGGTGAAAGACGCTTCATCAGTAAATAGTACTCTTTTAAAAAATGATTCGTCATTTTCGTATTGCTGCAAACCCCACCGAGAAAAATTCATACGATTTACAAAATCTGTTCCGTGAAGGCCCTGATGTAACGATAGATGATAGGGATGAAATTCTTCTTCTTTCAATATCCGTATTATGCTTGTTTTAGAAATGCCAGTTTCACGCTCGAGTTGTCTTAAACTCATATGTGGAGTTTTTTTAACTTTATCGACAATAATTATTTTGTTTCGTTCGTTCATAACAGTTCTGGATCTTACACGCTTTTTCACAACAGTACCAGTTTCACGAAAATGACTGATCAACTTTTTATAATTAGAAAGTGATGAACAATTGCGGTCTGGAAATTTATCTTTATACATTCGAACTGCTTGCCTTAAACAATAATCAGCTTTACCGTAAATGAATACCATATCAACTTTCTCTTGCATTGAATAATTTATTTCAAACTTCACGTCGATACACGGATAGATAAATTGAAACTGATCGGAATTTCAAATCGTTAGGTATCATCAGTATTGCGACAGTAAACATGTTTATTTACATTCACGCTCTTGATGTAGATTCTTGGTCAAAGCCTACGATCTCAATAGACATCAGTTCTAGGTAAAACTTTAATTTTCGAGGATCAAGGTCATTTCAAGGTCATGTTATTATACATATCTGAATGTATTTTTCCATCAGCTACACGATGCAATAAAACAAAAATGTAGTTATATACCAAAAAACATCGATGACCTTGACAACTCCGAAAAAAACGACCCTCGGAAAAATATATTCGTTCCAGATATTTGGTCCATTGACACCATGCACATTACTTAACAAATATTTTTTGCATCACAATAACCTGAAGAGATATTTAGGTGTTCTTATTTAAACGGACCACCCTGTATAGTAACGACATCAAAACCCAGACTACACTTGGATTAGCATGAAATTTTCAGGAAATACTTTCGAAATTATACAGGTAGTTTCCGAAGTCACACTACAAGCGAACGAATGGTGATTCTACATGCAAAAACAAGTCGAAGGAAGAGAGTAATATTGTTCGTTTGACTCCTCGTTTTCCAGAAAAATGAGTTTGAAGATCCGTCGGGTTCACGTGTTCTAGTAATTGCAGGAAGTAGAAGCGGTAGGTCATGGACAGACGCATCAGGTGACAATGAGTCCTATCAAATAACACGCGCATTCGCTGAATTTTAAATGATCATCACTCGATTTCCTCGCAAATGTGGCGTCGAACAAAAAAATGTTTGTCCTCTTTTACTTCGATTTGTTTTTCCATGTAGAATCACTATTCAGCCACTTGTACCATGATTGCGGAGATTAAACGAAATGTCGACGCCTAAAGACGAGTACTATAAAATTTTTGGAATAGTATGACAATTTAAACAGTATTCCCCAAGTTTTTGCTATGAAACACAACACATATACAATTCTTGAAAAATTAGTAGACTGGACTCATTGTATATTATATAAATAAATAGACTCATGTACATTTAACAACAATTTCTATACGTGAAAAGTGATATTCAATATATTCTTATCCTGAAGACAAATTTATGATAAATACATGAATTTCGTTCTTCATTATTCCAATTCAACTATAATAAAATCTACAATTAACGATTTTAAAGAAAGTAGGTTGTTTTTGAAGCCAGTATAAAAACTATTGGTGCAATCTTTAAAAACGAATAACTTTTTAAAAATTGGACCAAATGGGTGAGTTATGCGTAAATAATTTTTTTTTTAAATTGCATTTTGTCGCAATTACGAAGAAGAGCGTGAAGGTCACAATTTTTATGTTTTTTTAACTGTGTCTGTAATCAAAATTTAGAAGGTGCCATTTGTAGACCTGAGTCAGTTATACAGTATACAAAATTGAGTTTAAAAATGCAGCGAATACGCATGCTATTAGATATATATATATATATATATATATATCTAATATATATATATATATCTAATATATATATATATATATATATATATCTAATATATATATATATATATATATATAATATATATATATCTAATATATATATATATATAATATATATATATATATATATATATATATCTAATATATATATTATATATATATTAGATATATATATATATATATATATATTATATATATATATATATATCTAATATATATATATATATATCTAATATATATATATATATATATATATATATATCTAATATATATATATATATCTAATATATATATATATATATATATATATATATATCTAATATATATATAATATATATATATATATCTAATATATATATAATATATATATATAATAACCCTGCAAGTTTGACCTTGAATGACCTTGAGTAATAGGTAATTGAACTCATCTTAAAAAGCACTATTTGATGGTGGATGAAAAAACGTATCATTCTATTTAAAAAAGAAAGTTGACCTTCACTTCACCTTGGAGTGCCCACCGGAAAAAATAAAAGTTCCACCGCATATGTCCCCTTTGCTACTGAACAACATTCATCTGAAGCATTCTTGCGTATAATCAATATTTTTGGAGATATTGGTCTGTGAGGCTTTATAATTTCCACCCTGTATATATATTTGTATGTTTGTATACATTGTATATATATATTTATAGACGAAGCGAGGTGCGCGTTTCGGTTTGAGTCATTGTTCGCGAGTAGAAAATCGCGCGGTTGCACGTGGACAGAATATACGGGCCACTAGTATCTGTCAATCGCATGATCCGAAACGCGATACGCGAATCGCGCGTAAATCGCATCATCTGGACATACATAGCCTAAGGCTCGCGCGTTTCTTCTTGTTTGTCCAGAAAAGAAGTTGTACGCGCGAGTTTGCGAAGTAGGATTCAGTCAGTATATCTTAAGTTTTTATATTGGAGTTTATAGAAGAGTGATTACTTGTACGTGTTATTCGGCCGCATCCTTTATATTACATAAAAAAAGTCTAACGCTAAAATTAGGTCGAATTCAGTTTGTTGCAGCGACTGACTTTGGGATACGGAATAAGCACGTCTAGTAATGTCTTGTTAAGCGAAGCTAAACTCATTTTGTTTCGGGATAGAGCTAATTTTCTAGCTAAAAATATATATGTTCAAATACTACTCTTATACAGACTTAACGTCCAACAAAATCCTGTTCAAAAACAGTGCAGACTTGAATAATATTTTTCCTAATCGACGAACGAAATATTCTCTGTTAACTGAAAATCTCCTTAATTTATTGGAAACACGACCTGATATAGCGACTACTGACAAACATCCTATTTGTATCGCAGACTATAACACATTACTTAATATTCCATTTCGTGATGTGTACATAGGCCAATTGTTAAGGACTGATTTATGTTAGTTTAACTTTGTATATACGTTTGTATAGATTTAAATTTGTATACGTAATTCATTTGAGTGTTGCTATGTTGTATTCCTTCGGCGTTCAAGATAAGCGTGAAGAGACAATGAAGACTGTAATTTGTTGTGAAACCCCTCCCACAAATATGCAGGGTAGGGGTAGACTAAATAGAAGGAACCACGAGCAAACCGGTGTGTGTGCTAGTAGAAGGCAAACGGAACGGTCACTTTCTGAGGGTGCTCGTCGACTTTCATCAGTTTGGTCAGGTATGAAAGAGTTCCAAGAAATCCCGGGTGGGACCGTCACTCAGTGATCACCTTGGATCACGAAAGGAGTATGGTCAGCATTTGGGAAACCAAATGTGTAGTGAGCCACCCAAGATAGGGAACTAGTACCTGAACTCGAACAAGTACGACAATACACTGTCAAGAACAGAGCCGAACAGTCACACAGTGACCACCTTGGGTCACGAAAGGAGTACGGTTGACATATGGGAAACCATATGGATAGTAGGCGGCTCAGGGTGGTTGATGCTACCTGAGCGCGTGAAACGCAAGCGATGTACAACGACTCGGAAAGTGACCTGGCCTTTGTCAGCAACAGCCAATCATTACAAGAATCTTCTGATACAAGTGTTCCATTACGAAGTTTAATTGAATTTCACCTTCCGAATACGGTTGCAATCTATACCGATGGCAATAGAAAACTTTCAATGAGTAGGTGCCGCAACATACTGACCGATTATATATCATCACAATTAAATATTTCCCACAAAGTTAGCTTGTTTACATACAAGATACGTATCAATCATCACAACAGAGTGCTGCGCCATTAGTCGAGCACTGGGTATTACCAATTTATACAGGGTGAGTCACTAACTATTGCCACTTACAATAACTCCGAAAGTATGATAGCAGTAGAAAAGTTTTCGATATAGAAGTTGCATCGGACAACAGGGCTGTAGTGTGGCGTTAATCTCTTGTTGCTAGGTGGAGTCGCTTCAGAGATGTGAAGGTCATCTTTGTTTTTTTAAATAGAATGCTATGTTTTGGTACCTGCTTTCTGATAGCGTCTATTGAGACGAATCCAACGAGGTGCAACATTAAGGTCTTTGAAGGTCAACAAAGGTCTGAGTTAGCTGTGAAGAAGTGATAGATAATACTATTTAATCCGTGATAAGAAGATTGCAGCATTGCATTGATACCAATGGCAATCGCTTTGAACATCTTCTGTAAATGCAAGTTTATTTCGCTCTTTTTGTCATAAATGACCTTTGCTGACCTTCAGAGACCTTAATGTTGCACATCGTTGGATTCGTCAAGTTAAAAAATCATTTCGTGCCTTATAATGCTCTATAACTTACACAGCATTTTTTTGTCATCACATCAAATATGGAAAATGAAAGTAAGCATTTCCGTCACATTTTGCACTTTTATTACCGCACGAGTAGAAATACAATGCAAACAAAGAAAAAGTTGTGTGCTAATTGCAGAGAGGATGTACATACCATCAGATTTCGGTTTCTTTCGTGCTCTCAAACACTTTTTGTCATAAATGACCTTTGCTGACCTTCAAAGACCTTAACGTTGCACATCGTTGGATTCGTCAAGTTAAAAAATCATTTCGTGCCTTATAATGCTCTGTAACTTGCACAGCATTTTTTTGTCATCACATCAAATATGGAAAATGAAAATAAGCATTTCCGTCACATTCTGCACTTTTATTACCGCAAGGGTAGAAATACAATGCAAACAAAGAAAAAGTTGTGTGCTAATTGCAGAGAGGATATACATACCATCAGATTTCCATTTCTTTCGTGCTCTCAAACACTTTTTGTCATAAATGACCTTTGCTGACCTTCAAAGACCTTAATGTTGCACATCGTTGGATTCGTCAAGTTAAAAAATCATTTCGTGCCTTATAATGCTCTATAACTTGCGCAGCATTTTTTTGTCATCACATCAAATATGGAAAATGAAAATAAGCATTTCCGTCACATTTTGCACTTTTATTACCGCAAGGGTAGAAATGCAATGCAAACAAGGAAAAAGTTGTGTGCTGTTTGCGGAGAGGATGTACATTCCATCAGATTTTTTGTCATCGCATCAAATATGGAAAATCAAAGTAAGCATTTCCGTCACATTCTGCACTTTTATTACCGCACGGGTAGAAATGCAATGCGAGCAAGGAAAAAGTTGTGTGCTGTTTGCAGAGAGGATGTACATACCATCAGATTTTCATTTCTTTCGTTCTCTCAAACACTTTTTAAGTGGTGTAAATATCATTTTAGATGAAGGCATCAAAAGTAATATAACTCAATTTTTTGCTAATAAGAAACAGGAATTCTATGAACTTGGGATCTCCAAGTTGACAAAAAAATGTCAAAAGATCATAGAACAAAATGGTCGCTACATCACCGAATAAATAAATAAATAGTAAAAATCGTGTTTTAATTTCCCTTGGAAAAACGAAATTACTTTCCGAACAACTCAATAGTATTATCATATGTAACTTTCTTGATAATTATCCAACTATAATAATTATAGGCCCAACCTTGGATATTCCCTGGCAAATTATCATAACTTTTTCGTCGTAGGCCATATGTTAAAAATTTGTAGACAAAAACACTAACTATATCCCAACTAACTCCCAGTTGTTGGATATCGTTGGTCAACCATAAATGCTACTAGGGTAGATGTTAACATCAGTTTTATTATTTAATGTACCGATTGCGTTTAAGAACATGTTAAACAGTCCATCAGGAAACATCAAGCTCGCATTCGTTTACAATTTATTGACAATTGTTTAAATATTATAGTTATTTTCAATTTTCACAACTTGGCTTTCGGTATGAGAGGATAACTTCTAATTGGGTCCTCCTTTCTTGTTTTCCCATATACTTATAGTAGGATCGCGTATTCGTACGGTGCGAATCTCGAGCTCGACGCGCGGTTGACTCGTGCGCGCTTGAGGTTGTAAATCTCAAGCCCGATCGTATCCACGCGTCGATCCCGAAATCACCGATTTACTACCCGCCAAATTAATATTAGATAGCCGATTCAATGATTATATCGATTTAAGAATTTGAGAGATTTAGCGTTTCGTCCCAGGCCTGCTAGAGGATTCGTCGGTAAGGCTAATCTAGCAGGCCCTGCCTTATACGCGCGGGAATTCACGACGATGACTCCACTCGAATTCTCTGAAGTTGAAATGATTGTATTAGATCTTGATTGAATTAGACGTCGACTTCGAGAGACTCGCTGATCTCGCTCGAAAGTGTTCTCAATCGTTTTCGTAGATCTATACGTTCAACTATTCGATCGCGACTGACTGACCGTCGCGGTTTCGGGAGGACCTTTCGTTGTATCGTGAAGGCGGTCCTCCATTTCGGGGTGTCAAGACGGTGACACCCATTGCCATGCCGAAGAAGTGCACTGATTGGTTCTTGCCGAGCTCTGCATGCCCCAATCAGTGCATTCTTGATGACTCTTAGATCGGCCCTAAGCGAGCCTGTCCCGAGAAAAGCGTGGGACCGTACCCGACTCCCTCCGAGGGCGAAGCTAGGTAACCCGAGAACCGTACTTCTAGGTCGGGAATATCCTTCGTCAGTGATAGATTTATGACGCGTAACTCTTAAGGAGGCGAAACGAATACGAAAGTTAGGCGATGGCTCGAGTGGTCACCAAATGTGCATCGAGCGCCTAATCCTTGAAAGTGGCCTCAGAGTCACGTAGACGTCATAAACAAATCTGAAGAAAAGACCCTTTGTACGGTTCCTTGCGACAGAACATCGCGTAAAAAAACGGATTCAACTTCATGGAAGCGACCTTGTTTCCATTAATTTTAAATGCTAAAATCGCGCCTGCTTCTTTTCGCTATGGTATCAATCACGTGACATTGTATAAATTAACAAACAAAGATTCTTGTTCAGCAAAAATACGACATGAAAATCCCCAAAGTGTTATAGAAATGAACGTGGCGCTATAGTTTTGCACTGATTTCAAAAGGATTTGCGCTTTCATTTCGATATATAGGGTGGAGCACTGAAAACAGGTCTTCAATATAACTTGCTTGCACTTGACGATAGGAAAAAATGTATCAGACCAAACTTACTTGGTATCGAAGGAAACATAATCCGATATTTCTAAATTTTTTTTACAGACGACCCTGTTTTTTTAAAATGATTTTTTCTTTACATTTTGATACAGCATTTGAAGACAAATACAATGATATATTATGAAACTCATTTAAAGTCACTCGAAGGCAGCTGCAGTAGAAAATAACTTGGCTCAAATCACTCTTCGAATACTTTCGCGTTCCCTCTGGTTTATGTTATATCGTCGTATCCAAGTTCAAGGTCAATATTTTGAACACTTGCTTTACCAATCAGTTACATATAAGTCGACGATGTTGTCTGAACAATGTCCCTAAATAACTTATTTCCCATTGCAATTGCCCTTGAGTGACCTTCATAATTGTTAATTGTTAATTATACGCTCTATCAATTAACAAATCTACAAATTATATGCTCTATAACTTACACAGCATTTTTTTGTCATCACATCAAATATGGAAAATCAAAGTAAGCATTTCCGTCACATTATGCACTTTTATTACCGCAAGCGTAGAAATACAATGCAAGCAAGGAAGAAGTTGTGTGCTGTTTGCAGAGAGGATGTACATACCATCAGATTTTCATTTCTTTCGTGCTCTCAAATACTTCTTGTCATAAATGACCTTTGCTGACCTT
This sequence comes from Sphecodes monilicornis, assembly GCA_913789915.3. Classification (NCBI taxonomy): domain Eukaryota; kingdom Metazoa; phylum Arthropoda; class Insecta; order Hymenoptera; family Halictidae; genus Sphecodes; species Sphecodes monilicornis. The sequence continues at coordinate 4,630,556 of OU565286.1, read as the reverse complement.
CAAAGACCTTAATGTTGCACATCGTTGGATTCGTCAAGTTAAAAAGTCATTTCGTGAATTATAATGCTCTATAACTTACACAGCATTTTTTTGTCATCACATCAAATATGGAAAATCAAAGTAAGCATTTCCGTCACATTCTGCACTTTTATTACCGCAAGCGTAGAAATACAATGCAAGCAAGGAAGAAGTTGTGTGCTGTTTGCAGAGAGGATGTACATACCATCAGATTTTCATTTCTTTCGTGCTCTCAAATACTTTTTGTCATAAATGACCTTTGCTGACCTTCAAAGACCTTAATGTTGCACATCGTTGGATTCGTCAAGTTAAAAAGTCATTTCGTGCCTTATAATGCTCTATAACTTACACAGCATTTTTTTGTCATCACGTCAAATAAATAACTTATTTCCCATTGCAATTGCCCTTGAGTGACCTTCATAATTGTTAATTGTTAATTATACCCTCTATCAAAATGTCAATAAAAAACCCATGTCATTTCATTTTAAAAAACAGAGTTGGCCTTCGTATCATCTTTACGGCTCCACCCATAAAGAAATTAGAAACGTAGGATTACATTTTCCTCGACATCAACCAAGTTTGGTCTGGTGCATTTTTTCCTATCGTTAAAAGTAAGCGAGTTATCTAGCTGACCTGCTTTAAGTACTCCGCCGTGTATACGACGACAACTTTTGCAAGATGCATGGGTTCAATACTCTTATCCTCCGAATCTTGAAAAACAAAACAGAATTGATCCGTTGAGCATCGAGAGACTAGCAGACACTGAATATCAAGCTGCATTAGCCTTTGATTTCTCTTCTCGGTAGAGTAGGTCAACGACTCACGGTGAAAATAACAGTTTCCACAGGAAACCATTTTTCATCGTCGTTGATCCTTCAGAGTCCTTCCGTTCGTTCCGCGTCCTGGTTGCTCCTCTTTTTGCGAATCTTCACTTTTTGCCGCGACGATTCAAAGCAAACTCCTTCACTGTCGTCTTTCGTGTTTTCCAAGGCTTCCTGCGCTTCCCGGCAACGCAGGGTGCAGATCCCAGTCACCGAGTCTGGTTTCCGTTTAAAGGAACGATCCTTAGGGTTTCGAACGGCCGCTACAAGGACGCTCTGCTTTCTGTTTCAGCGTGAAGACGGACATGGGCACCAACGGAGCGGTGTCCAGGCTCTACATAGCGAACGCGAACAAAAAGGACAGCGGGAACTATAGCTGCGAGCTGGCGGATGTCGCAGCAGCCACCACGGTTTCCGTCCATGTGTTAAATGGTACGCTTTTACTTATGTTTGCTGTGCACGCTTGGTTATCTTTCCAGCTCGTTTCATGGCTATAATCTGTTTCACAGGACTGGTGTGGCCTTTGACTCTCATTTGCTCCTCATTTTCATAACATAATGTGACCTTTGATGTTAAATTCACACAATGGTAAAAAACTCAATAGTGATGAAAACATAAGAACAGTAATGTCTTGGTATAAGTGCCAGCCAAATACTTAAGTACACCTCTTAAGACGAGTAACTGTTTTAAAATTGATCCAAATGTCTTGACTTTCTTTGACATATTCGAAGGATTAATTTACTAGATCATGTGTAAACAACTTTTTAAAAATTGCTGTTGGTCGGCTTTTTTAAACTTTTTTATCTGTGCCTATAACGAAAATTGAAAACATGACTTTCGTAGGTCTGAGTAAGTTATATACGTGCACAAAGTCTCCTCGAAATCGATCAACGCTGCAATGAAATACAATTGATTGAAAATTGTGCAAAAATTGTAATAAACTGCGATTTAACATTCCTTCGGGCGCAACTGATCTGAGAGGCACAGCGCGGTTATTTGCGTACATCTCCCCCCCCCCCCCCCCCCCACCACCAGGCAACATTGTCATTCGGCGTTCCCAGTAACTGCCTGTTTTGACGTGCTCTAAGGATCCTTCCCACTTAGTTTGCCTTTGACCATCATTACCGGAAGTTATTCAAGTTTTGTTCAAATCAGCTCAGTGCGTCCGAACTGATCACATTTTTAAAGTTACGTATTTTCGAAATATTAGCATAAAAATTATTTATTATCTTCGCTTTAATTTAAATAATGTAAGGGTTTTCATTAATTTTGTGAAAATACATTGACCGTATGGTAAAGTCCCAGTGCCGAAGGTTCAGGTAGCACGTAAGTATCTGGAAAACACAAGCGACTCAGTCACCCCCACCCTTGGGGAGGACCCAAAAGAGCGTCCCCTCAAGTATAGACGGTACCAAGTGCAGTGTTCCCCTAACAGCAGTTGTATGAATGAACTTAATTAGGTGTTTATTGTGTTTTTTGAATGTGTGCCCGTCAAACACATTGCGCCCGAACTCGGCGGTCGAGGCATTGCGCCCGACGGAAGGTTAAATCAACCACAAGTCCAAAATTCAAAGATTCCTACGTCTTTCAATGCCTGTGGCTTTTTTATGCGTCACCCGATTTTGATGGAACTTTGCACATGTACATAACTCATTTGTTAGATTTACGAAAGGTACGTTTTACATTTTTAACATAGGTACACATAAAAAAATTAAAAATCATGACCTTTACTTTTTCCTTCACAACTCCGACCAATAGCAATATTAAGAAAAGTTCTTTTCACACATTCTCTAATAAATTAATCTTTCTAACTCTTCAAGAAAACTCGCCTATTGGAAAATATCTCGATAACTAATAGCACTGTCCAACAAATTCCAACTTTTTTTATGTTACCTAATTACTGTAGGATGGGTCTTATAGAGTTTTTTGCGCTGATTCCGAATCTGCCCTTACTTTTTCTCCTATACGCACAGTTTTTGAGAAACATGACTTTGAGAAAAAAACTATTTCTCGACTTTAAACAAATATTGTGATCTTATTATAAAAGATATTGAATTGTTCTTTGCAGCAAACGATTCTGTAGACTTTCCCGAATACAGTGTTATCCAATGTTAATACATTATGAATGTTTAAACATGTTTAAACAATCATTAAAGTCGGAGAGACACCACTTTTGCACCAATTTTGGAGGATATTTTTGAATTTATCTAATATAATAAGGGTCCAGCATAAAATCGAATCGTAAAATATCACACGATAGAGTAGACTTTTATCTTGAGAACCCTACCCCCCCTTTGATGTTTGCAACATCGACATTTTTACCGAACCAGAAAGCAAAATATCTTCGCCCGACATGAGTTGCCGCCAGTGGTGCTCTTCCTCTAGCGCGGTCGTTCGTCGGTATACGGCGCGGCGCTGCGCGTCGTAACGGCGATGCAGTGGCTATAAGCGCGCAATTATGTCAGCATATTTAAATGTTATATTTTAATAAATGCTATACTATTGTTATTTATTATTTATTAGTATATTTATTCTGTATAAATTATTTTATGTATTTTTTAAATGTTAGTCTCTTGTTCATAGTATATTTCATACTAAAAAGGTCTTTTGTAACAAAAAAATAATTTGATACAAAAATCTATTTAATATCGCTAATGTAAAATATAATTATAATATACATTATTATACTAACATTAAAAAAATACATTAAATAATTTACACAGAATAAATATACTAATAAATAATAAATCACAATAGTATAACATTTATTAAAATATAACATTTAAATAAGCTGACATAATTGCGTGCTTATAGCCAAAGCATCGCCGTTACGCCGCGCCGTACAGTGGGGTATTTTTTTGCCTGATTTTAGTGACCAAAGCTATTTAAAAAAACGCTCAATATTTAAACTGTTGTAACTTTGCAAAAATTTATTTTGATGAAAAGGCAACCATTTTAAAACTTGAGATTTCTACTTTTTTTGCCATATACCGTTTTTTCTAAAATAGATGTTCTGAGAGCAAAATCTGTCCATAAAGAGGAGCATATCAAATTGTAAAGTTTGAAGCTATTTTTCAATCAAATATTGCGGATTATAATCAATATATTAACGTGATTCGTCTATTCTATGTACACTATCGAAAAGTGTAATCATTTACATTCAAAATATCTTTGTGTTTTTAAAAAAATCCTATATATAAAATTTATATTTTCTGTGTGTACTGTTTTCTTAATTTAGTGTATATTGTGTGTTTTATTTATTATAAGTTCTATTTTGTTTTATATTCTACTTGATTTCACCTATATTCAGTAAGTATAAACATGGTTTATTAGAAGAACTAGTTTGCGGATTCAGTATATTCTTTTTTCGGCAATCAGATGTAAGTTGACGACAATATACAGTCACTCCCATTAATATTCGTACACTCTAAAAGACGATCACGTTTTTAATATTGGATCATGTGACTTGGATTTTTTTTTTGAAAAGTTAGAACAATTAGTTTACTACACGTTGAAAAAAAGAAATTTTGAAAAAATTGTAATTGATCGGAATTACAAAGGAAATACTAAAAGTTGTTATTTATAACTGTTTTACGTGTGTCCATATTGAAAATTCAACAAATACGTTTTGTAGATCTGTGTCAACTGTATACACTCTGAATATTTCACCAAAATCGGCAAACCTTGCAATGAGCTACAACTGTTTGAAGATTGTAAAAATTGCAGCTTTTCATCATTTTCGGCCTTAAACTGTAATAAATCGAAGAATTCTTACGTCATTCGATGCCTGTCGCTGTTTTCCACGTAATCCAAATGGGATGAAAATTTGAAAATGTATACAATTGATACAGATCTACAAAATGAATGTTTTAAATTTTCAACGTAAGCCACATAAAAAAATTGTAAAACACAACTTTTAGTATTTTCTCTGCAATACCGACCAATTGCAATTGTTTTATAATTTCTTTTTCACGTCGTGTAGTAAACTAATTAATCTAACATCTCAAAAAAGTCCAAGTCGTATGGTCCAATATTAAACAAGTTATCGTCTTTTTAAGAGTGTACGAATATTAATGGGAGTGACTGTATGTCCATATAGGTAGTAAAATGTCATCAAATACTGGAGAATCGTCTGGAATGAAAGCTATGACGCGAAAGCAATTATTTAATATTATGCAGGGGTGTAAAGCCAAAAAATTTAATGAAAATCTGGAGTATCTCGAAGATTATTTATTAAACTACAGTTCCTTCAAATAATTCCTTAATAAGTATTTACTTTACGGAGATATAGCGAATGCGAACATGCAGAATGTGAGAAATGCTGCGATTTTCGCGCGGATGCGCGATGTCCATTTTTTCATAAATCAACTATGAAACACTGAGTCGGACGTAGTCGGGACCAATTTTTCTTGCATGTTAATCATAAAACTTTAAAGAATACAATGGCACAGAAATGAACACCGGGACGCACCCTGAAGTATAACAAAATCATTACCAAAGTCTTAGAAACATAAAAAAGATGACCGAATCGTTGCTTATCTTTAAATATTAATAATTACAAAAATGTATATGGTACAAAAGTGAATTTCTCTTAAAAGTATACCCTATACTTAGCTAAAAAAACTCCTATAAAACAAAAATTATTTAATTTAGGTAAATAAGGTAAAAATTACTAATAGGTGAATTCGTTGAGAAATGACAGCGTGTTAACAGAATTTCAAACTTCTAACAAATTTCAGTGCTTAATGGATACATGAATGGGAAAACGAATGATAGGAGATTGTTCCTCAGATATTCAACTAACTCAAGCAACAAAAATTTTACAATTTATGTATAATTTTAATAATTGAATTTTGGCCGCAGAAATTGGGCAAATACCCCACTGCGCGCCGCGCCGTATTCCGACGAACGACCGCGCTAGTCGAAGAGCAACTCATGTCGGGCGAAGACATTTTGCTTTCTGGTTCGGTAAAAATGTCGATGTTGCAAACTTCAAAGGGAGAGTTCTCAAGATAAATGTCTGCTCTATCGCGTGATGTAGTTCGATGTTACGCTGGACTTTTATTTTTTGAGATAAATTCAAAAATATCCTCAAAAATTGGTGAAAAAGTGGTGTCTCTCCGTCTTTAATGATCGTTTAAACATGTTTCAACATTCATAATGTATTAATATTGGATATCACTATATTCGGGAAAGTCTACAGAATCGTTTGCTGCAAAGAACAATTCAATAGATTGTATAATAACATCACAATATTTGTTTAAAGTCGAAAAATAGGATTTTTTAAAGTCATGTTTCTCAAAAACTGTGCGTGTAGAAGAAAAAGTAAGGGCAGATTAGGTATCAGCGCAAAAAACTCTATAAGACCTACCCTACAGTAATTACGAAACAAAGTTGGTGTCCTTTGCCATTCTACCCCAATACTTTTTTACGTAGAATAACGAAAAATCTATCTATGTAGAAAAAGAAGCATTTCTATTAAAAAAAAAAACAAAAAAGTGTCGATTGCACGTGCACCATTGTACTTTAAAAGAAAATTAGGTCCCACGGATGTAGCACTCTTCAAATCGTTATTCCTTTTTATTTTATGTTATTTTTTAACTGTACTTGTAACGAAGTTAAAGCCTGAAACAACTGCGCGAATCAACCTCTATACACTACATTATTATTCATACTTAATATAGGCCCAAATAATTCGTTCAACAATCACATTAACGATTTCAATCGAATATTATCTCCTAGAGGTAATATATGTATTTTAAAAAGCGTTTTTTTTATTTATTTTGTAGTCTGCACTTTTCCTGTAGTTTGTCTGTACTTTTTGATACTTAATTTCGCGTATAATTAATCTACGAAAAAATTGTGTAGAGATTAAGAAAAATTAGTTTCCAAGGTATACGTTAACTGGTTGTATAAGCGAGAAGGGGGCGATTGTACATGAAAACTGAACTGCGTTTTGGAGAACTTCGTGTTCTTCACTTTTTTGAACTTTGTTTTATGTGATCATGTAAATATCGACGACGAATTTCCGAAAATGTGTGTATGGTTATTAGGAATTCACTGGTGTATAAGTTATACGCGTGTGAAGATGAACAATTTTAAGCGATTTTGACAGGTTAGAGCGTCGCCATATTCGATATTCGTTGAGTGGTAGAGGTAGGTAGGTCTGTTCGGCGCATGCGCTGGATGGATGGTGGGTGTTCAGCGCATGTCTTAGATATATTTGCGGGATCGGTTAAATAGTACTGAGCGTATGCGCAAGATGACAATTCAGTGGTTTAGATGTTATATGTACATGTGTAAACATAAGCAATTTAAAGTGTTTTTCACAAGTTAATTATTCATAAGTTGATTGTTGATTTTAAGATGGCTAGTTCAAGTATTAGAAATTTTAACTTTAGAAACATGCCAACTAGTAAAGAAGCAGCATGATTACTAATATGCATAATATGCAGCATGATAATTCCATGATTATTGTTATAAATTTTCATTTCGCACTGATAAATACCACATTTTTTAAATTTCCGCAACAGCTTGTAATTCTGAATTTAAGTAATTGCTGCTGCTTTACTGCTTAGTATGTTTGTAAATTTATAATTTGTAATACTTGAACCGACCACTTTAAAGCAATAATAAAATGTACAAGAAACTGGAAAAAGATGTTAAAATTATCCTTATTTGTCCTTGTTCTGGGGCTGACCTGTCTTTTTCATACTTAGTTGTTTTCAACCTTTTAAAAAAAATAATGTCCAAGTTTGAATTAGCACAAACTGTCACTGAAAATTAATTAAAATATACAGAATCATACACAGGATTTCAAAAAGAAGGTACAGTCCAAGATGGTTTGGGGTTAGGTCGTCGTGGGAGTGGAGAAGGCCGGCCCGACCATGGTATAATGTTTCGCATTTTGATTTGGTAAATGTGTTATTATTACGTAAGTGTTTGTGCTGCCATCTAACGAATCTGCTCGGAACTATCTAGCCCATTTTATGTGTATCACCTCGCAAATATATCAATATGGCGGCACTTTAACCTGTCAAAAAGGCTTAAAAGTGTTCAACTTTATACGCGTATAACTTTTGAAGCAATGAATTCCTCACAATAATATTTTCATTTGCGGTGTTTTCTCGTCGAAATCTATAGGATTTTATAAAAAAAAACTTGAAAAACAGAGTTCTCCAAAACGCAGTTCAACCAAAAATAAGTCAAAAATTTAGAATAAAATTTTTCCATGTGGGACTTTGTGTTCGAGAAAATTGAGTTTGAAAATTCAGTGAATACGCGTACCATTAGATAAAAATCGGCTGTCGCGTCTGATCATGATCAACCTATTCTACTCTGGGAATATACTAATGCACGCAATCCTGACGAACTTTTAAATTCGACTGTCTCGAAAACAAAGCCTCGCATGAAAAAATTTTATTCTATATTTTCGACTTATTTTTTCATATAGAATCACCCCCTTTTCGCTTGTACCACCAATTACCGAATACCCTGTATATCCAAAATTGATTAAAGTACACACACTTAAATACACTCGGAGGGATAAATCGCAAAAGATTCAAGGAAGTATCGTCTAGAGTCTACGATATTATATTGCACCACCAATATCGAATTTATAGAATTTTGTACGAACGAAGCTCTTTTGTTGCTTTGGATGACACTTGTGTCTTCCTCGCGATGTCTGCGGTATTACGAAGTGTAATCTGAGCTGGCAGAAAAAAGATATCAGATAAAAAAAGTCGGGATCCTAGTAAAAGATTAGGTGGAGATGAAAGAAAATGCCGAGCATGGACGATAAATAACAAAATATAAAGAGTGATAAACGAGATGTTCATCAAAGTATGTCGTCCTTTGAAAAAATTATGGAATTTAGGTCCATGGCACCGTTAATTCGTTCTATTACACACACATGGGAATACGCAATTGAAAAATCTCAATGTTCGGTTAAAGTGGTTTGTGGTTCGTGGTTTGTGGTTTCAAAATAACCATCAGAGACGAGAGTTTAATTACATGGTTCGATGTTGCTGAATTACTTTCGGTAGGTGTACATGATTAAAACGTATAATAACAGAGGAAGATAATATTACTAAACATTTAAATTGTGCATAGGTATTTGTTCTAAATGACAAAATAGGTGTAGATTTTCAATGGCGTCCAAATGCTTTTGTTACCTGATCGTTTTGTATTGTGGTGGCGATATCACCACGTACGCCAATGCATATATTTCTTCTAAGAATTTCTTTTTCCTTTCCAACTCTGTTATGCTATTATTCTCTATTTCCTGCCTGCTAGTCGCACATTTGGTGTCCAGCCCTTCACGTATTTCCAACGCATCCTTGAGAACGTCACCAGAGTTCTCGTTTTCGATAGTCTCGGTCCTTCGCCTACCTCTTAGCTTTCTCTGTTTATGACTCTTTTCCGCTGTCCCTATCGCTGTCACTGTCTTCTCAAGTTTTCCTTTTCTATTCTCTTTTCTTTTTCTCTCCTATCTTTTTGCCTTTTCTAACTCCGACTTGTTTAAGAATGCAACGAGAGTCACCAGTTGATTTTAAGCCTCCGAGACTGCAACACCAGCACTGCACTCACATTCGCGCTTACCGATATTGTAATAAACGAAGTGAGGACAATCTTATTTATTATTTTATACCACCTTATCCACTTCTGTATCATATTATCTTTGAAATCGTACAATCGTTGCAATTCACATAAATAATTCATATTCAATTATTAATGCATATTTATGAATCTGATCTGATATTGATCTATTTTGAAGAAATATTGGTTTACAACCCACTTTATAACCATTTTTAAAGAAATATTTACATAAAATGGTAAAATCAAACAATAAATTACAAAATAAGTAAAAAGTTAAGTTTTTTTGAATTTTGACTTACAGTGGATCCAAAACGTGTATGAACACTAAACTTCCGATTACATATCGAGAAATTGTCGATATTCAAACTTTGACACAATATGCTTTCTATTCATTTTATGGCGGCTGAAAAGTGTGTGAGAGGAGGAAAAAGGAGAAGGAGGCGTTTCGTCCTAGACCCGCTAGAGGACTCATCAGTAAGGCTATCTAGCGGACCCGTGCCTTAGACGCGGGATGTCGTAAGGACAGTTTAGGACGGAATATATACAAACAGAGAAAGATTCAGGTACTAGCGGGAAAGGTGTTGTCGTAATGTCCCTCTGTTGACGAGCATAGGAAGTAGCCGCCACATTACCCCCTTGCCAGTGGTCAACGATATCTGGACAAATTTCCCTCCAATTACGCTGATCTCCGCCGGAATCCAAGGAGGTCGCTGGAATGTGTGCTGTCAGTGTGCCCGCCAGTGATGCTGCCGAATTGACAAAGTTGAGTAGCTCCCTAAGCCGCTTGTAGGACTCATATAGTCGCACAAACAATGGATGAACGTCGCACAAATGTAGATACGAAAACGTCGCACAAATTTAGGTGCGGAAACGTTAAACCATATAATGCTGCGAAGATGACGTCAGAAGCGCATAGTAGGGAGAAGTCCTCGCTGTTGGCCGGGCAGTAGTTCAGGCAAGGCAGTGACAGAGTAGTCACCTTCCAGTCCTAATGATGTTGTCCGTGGTTTGTTGATGTTGTGGTCTCCTCTGCTCAGAAGGTAGCGTTGTTGTTCTTTTGTCGGGGTCACCAATTATGGCGGCTTAAATCTGTGTGAGAGGAGGAAAAAGGAGAAGGAAGCGTTTCGTCCTAGGTCCGCTAGAGGACTCGTCGGTAAGGCTATCTAGCGGACCCGTGCCTTAGATGCGGGATGTCGTAAGGACAGTTTAGGACGGTATATATACAAACAGAGGAAGATTCAGGTACTAGCGGGAAAGGTGTTGTCGTAATGTCCCTCTGTTGACGAGCATAGGAAGTAGCCGCCACAATTTCATTATACAGGGTGGCCCACATAACTCTGAACAGCTCAATATCTCGAAAATTATGCCATCGATTTTAAAGTTCTTAGTCTTAAATTGCATGGAACTGAAGGGCCTTTCTGACTACATAAACGTGAAGTGGCCTCCCTTCCCCTTTAACGGGGGAGGGGAGGTACCTTTGTAATTTTAAATGGAACCTCCTATAAAATGTTACATATTTAGATTCTACCGGAAAAAACAAGTAAATTTTGTCTGAAACATTTTTTTGTCAGATACTTCCATGATGAGATATAACAGTTTGAAGTTTCGAGTTGTAGGTACTTGAAGCTGTCGGAAATAGCGTTATGGAATTATACGCGCTTGAGTCCATTGCTTATTCATGAAGAAACACAAACAATAATATTTACAATTCTTGAGTTTGACTCACTTATCTATGAAAACGTTTTCAGTTTAGAGCTGCTATTCAAGCAGTAACATTGTGATTATGGCTACTTCTGACACAGAAGTGAATATGTTATCAACGTTAGGTGAATGCCAAAAAAATTATCGGCGTGCAGCACTGATGTTTTTTGAACGTTATGGGATCAAAAAATGTCATGCAACATTTCATAATTTAGAAAAGCGGCTTCGCGAGCACGGTGAATTGTGTAAAAAAACTCGCAATAAACCTAAAACTGTCACTAATGAAAATAATATTGCCAGTATTCTTACTGCAATTACATTAAATCCTCATATTAGTCAACGTACACTTGCACAAACATCACATATTAGTCGTTCATCGATTCAACGAATTTTGAAACGGCAAAAGTATCATCCATATCACATGGTTTTATCACTAGAGCTTTCGATAGCAGATTACGATCACCGCGTAAGATTTTGTGAGTGGCTGCAGGGTGTTGTGGAAAATGACTTTTTGTGCAAAATACTTTTTTCCGATGAGGCCACTTTTATGAATTCAGGGCATGTAAATAGACATAATCTGCATTATTGGGCCGTGGAAAACCCAAATTGGATGCGATGTGTTCCCTTTCAACATCGATGGTCTTTAAATGTTTGGTGTGGCCTAATAGGAGATTTTGTGATTGGACCTTATTTTTTTCAAGAAACTGTAACATCTGCAAGTTATTGTGATTTATTAAAAAATCATTTGCCTGTGCTTTTGGAAGATGTGCCACTGCACGTTAGAAGAGAAATGTGGTTCCAACAAGACGGCGCTCCTCCACATTTTGCAATCATCACCAGGCAATTTTTGAACGAAAAATTTGGGAACAAATGGATAGGTCGTGGGGGACCTCGTCAATGACCTCCTCGATCCCCCGATCTAACATCATTAGATTTTTTCTTATGGGGATATGTAAAGGACAAAGTTATGTTTGAACCACCGACGACAAAAGAGGATATGAAACAAAGAATACGTGACTCCCGAAATGTTAAAAAATGTTAGAACAACTTTGATGTTTCGAGTAAATAAATGTTTACAAGCCCGTGGTGGACATTTTGAACATTTAATTTAAAGTACATTTTATTTCTTCACGAATAAGCAAAGGACTGAAGCGCGTATAATTCCATAATGCTATTTCCGAGCGCTTCAAGTACCTACAACTCGAAACTTCACACTGTTATATCTCATCATGGAAGTATCTGACAAAAAAATGTTTCAGACAAAATTGACTTGTTTTTTCCTGTAGAATCTAAATATGTAACATTTTATAGGGGGTTCCATTTAAAATTACAAAGGTACCTCCCCTCCCCCGTTAAAGGGGAAGGGAGGCCACTTCACGTTTATGTAGTCAGAAAGGCCCTTCAGTTCCATGCAATTTAAGACTAAGAACTTTAAAATCGATGGCATAGTTTTCGAGATATTGAGCTGTTCAGAGTTATGTGGGCCACCGTGTATATCTTATAGTTTTGTCGCTGTAATTACGAAATGCTCCTTTTATCACGTTCCTGTACGTGACACGTGAAATTGTCTTGTGAGGGGAGCATGGTTCGCCCGAAGCGTAAATTTTTCATATCCGGATAAACCTTGGCACTCAGAATGCAGAATCAAAGTGCCATCTTAAATAATTTCCTCGGAGCGATGAAATTCTCAAATTATTCTTGCCATTTCTAGCCGCGGCGCGGTATTCACCGCGGAAATCCCGGCTGTCATTGCGCTGACCATTTCCGAGCGTTTCCGTTTTACGCGGAGTTTATCTTCGAACTGAAAACGGTATCGCCGGTTATTAAAATGTCACCGCGAAAGAATTTGCGGGGTTTCGGTCGGACGCGTCGCGTAATTTCCGGCGCGCCGGGTTTTTGTTTCGCGGCCTGTTCGCGAAAGAGAACGTTGGACATAGACTATCAAAACCGGCCGCACAGCGCATAATTTTCAGTTACGTCGCGTAATTCACTTTGACGTATGCTCAAAGCGCGCCCGGTGAAAAAATACACCAGCGGATGTACCGAATGCAAAAGAGCGGTCAGCCTTCAGATACATTATGACCGGTTCTCCCGTTGTAATCTTAATCCTGACCATCTCATGAATAAACATGGACCCGTGTGACGAAAAAATTTCGATCCACCGGAATTCGACGTTCGCTTCTTCCTTTTACGTGATAACGCAATTACCCGCGGAGTTTAAAAGGAAAGTTGGTCGGAGTGGCCGAAAATTGGGAACACTTTTTCACCTCTATAACTCACTTTCTGTATGAAAGGTGAACTAGATACGACGAAATTATTTTCGTCCTCGAGATATTATCACCCCGGAATGAAGATAGACGAGGAAAGAATATCCATTATCTAGGATAAAAACGGTTTATGCAAAGCAACGCATACGTTTATCTTTATGATTGTTGAGATTAAGAAGATGCTTTTGTAGGAAATTGATAAATAAATTCCGTCATTTGGGAGTGCGTAAACAAAAGTAAAAATATGGTTACAGTGAAAAAGATAACTAACAACTATATTGCGGATTTATATACAGAATAAAAATGATTTACCTCGATTATAACAAACAAATGTTAATGAAACACTTTTTCGTTATTTTAATGATTTTAATGGGTTGGAAATATCATAACTAGCAGACTATGCAATACAAAAATTGTCTGCATCGCTTGCAAGAAATAGAAATCAAATAGAATATTATTTCTTCCCTCAATATATTTTAATGCATTAAAAATAATATGATTTTTTATTAAACGAAAAATAATCTACCAATATTAAGTATAATTTAATTAAATTTGTGCATGTTTTGTTTAAAAATAACTTATTATTCATATCAGGTTGTTGAATTTAGAATAATTTCTCTATCTGTCCATAAACAATGTATACTTTTTACATAGTTACTTATTATCACCGGTTTTTCTGATCCTAATCTTCAGTATAATTAGGAAGTTATGATTAAACTTTATACATATATGATATAATTGTATCGGTAAAATTAGATTTACGGTTGTAGAGAATTATGCTGAATTTCACTTTGGAGAACAAACAATTTTCAAGTTTTCTGTATGAAATGCTATACATTTTGTTGAGAAAATGATAGAAGTGTAAGTTTCAGTGCGCGGAGTTCAAGTTTTAGTTGCCGGAGTGCACTGGATGAAAATTTATACGCGTGTAAAGTTGGTCGATTTCAAGCGTTTCTGACAGATTAAATCACCGCCGTACGGGTTTTTACTGACAATGGATGAACCCCAGGTGATCGTCTTCGATTTTTATGTACTTTTGCACGGCGGTGTTATAGATGTTTCTAATGATATATGTGAAATATTAGATGTAGATGCTTAAAAAATTGAAAGATATAAAGCAATAAACCCTACGTACCTTCAATACACAGAATAACTACAAAATGGCAGAGTCCCGTTTGCTGCGTTTCGATATTCGTGTCGCCGACTCATCACCCGCCAAACTAAACTTGGGTGACTGGATTCGAGTGAGGAGTAGTGGTTGCGAGTGACTTTACTTTTATTTTCGAACAATGTTACGAGACTGCTGCCTGAATGTCGAGTGATTTGAAAAACGGCTGGCTGAGTAGCGTCTAGGCTTAATTCGTATTTGTAGGCGTTGCCCTATTTAAGAGATTTTCCGTGTGCATGCAGCAGAAATGTGCTAATTAATTCTTGCCGATGCATTTTCTCAGTCGGCACATTCTTTACGAAAAAAATAATATCAGAAACAGGGTACCTTAACTAAACGGAATAACTTAATTTGTGATAAAGTGATTACAATTTCTCATTGTCGTGTGAATTCACTGATACTATCTCAAGGGGTAGGTATATATAACAGTGGAATAAATCATTCCTCAAGGTCATAATTGATAACACATTTCATCATCGAAATCGAAAGTAGCTCCATTTGTGTAAACATTTACCTCGTATTGTAATGCACATGTGAAAGGTAACAGCCATTTCAAGGTCTGAATCAGTGAAAAAAGGAGTCCACATCCTCTGCCGCAATTGTTTTTCTAACACAATTTGTTGTATTTCGGCCTGGGAATTAGGAAGGGAGAAGGGGAGGAGGTTCGACACGTCTAAGTTTCAAAATGATTCTTCCTTCGAGTGATTCGGCTTGGCCTCGTCAGCCGTCCTTTCTCATTTCCCTTTCGGTTTCCGATCCTCGGGGGGTAACCGCAATGTTTCGTATGCCCGCCCCTCCCCCCATCGCAACATGGCGTATTCATGGAAAAGTTCGTCGGAGATATTCAGGTCGAGCCATTTCCCTCTTTGAGTCATCCTCTTTCGACTCCCCTCCTTTTCCCACAATCTTCTCGACCACTCTCCCGTTTCCTTACTCGTTTCCTCGTCATTTCCTCTTCCGTCCAACTATACCCCTCGCCCTTGTCAGTAGAACCAGTCCTGGAGCCACGTATCTCGGTATGCTTTGTATTTTCGCGGAACGACAAGAGTGAGCACACTCGTCTCTGATCTATTTTTCTGACATAACCGGCTCGCTTGTTTCCATTTACGTCGGCTAATGCCGAGACACCGGGATCAGAATTCTTCTATCTTATTCCGGCAAACCCATTCTGCTTCACCTTCTTTGCCATGCTGCTCGGTAATCGATGTGCCCTGTTGTCTGTGCGACATGCCGTATAAGTGGACCCCCGATGTTGCTTCTCCTTTGGTTTAAGGTACTTTGTTCCAGAGTGTCTTCTTTATCAAAAGTTTCTCGGGAATTGCTATGCGAGCATGGCTCGCAACGCCTACTTGGGAACTTTTTCTGTGCCCTTTTTCTGTTACCTTTGAATGGAGATGCCACGTGACGTCTCCATAGTCGCATAACCTGAGACCGGTAACCTGATTACTGTGCGAGGATGACAGGTCGACTTGCTGGACGCCGATGGAACAAAAGAGGTCCATGGAAATTACCGGCACAGGCTTCACCGTCACAGGTTTCGCCGATATAACCAATGTGTTTCACTGTTTCAAAACAGTAGAATTGATAACAATAGCATAGCTGTGTTATGTACAGTGTATATATAATCACAGGAAGCGTTTTTTCCACGTTTGAAATGAATATATAGGTGGAGTAGTTGACCGCGCGCCTCAACTTCTACTCACATTTTACTTTATAACTCAAAAACGAATAATTTCCCCGAGGTATGACAAACACCATTCGAAAGGGCATGAAATGTACTATTAATGCGGAGTTTTTGGTTAAAATCAGGTGTTACGTTTTTTGGGAATTGGAATTTTTTACGCCTCGAAAAACACGAAAAACATGAAAAAATTATGTTAGCAATAAATAAATTACATAAACTTATACACTGTTGGAAAGCTTGAATTTTTTATGACTTTTTGGTATCAGTGCCGGGTCGATATAATATTTTTATTCAAAGTTACAGCACATAATAGATTTCGCAAAATACGTACTTTGACCCCCTCCCCCCCCCCCCCGTAACCGTGAAGTCCTGGGAAAAAGCTTTTGCACGGAATCAATGTTAGACCCAAAGGGCTACCAATATGCAAAGTTTCAGGAAAATTGGTCTTGGGTAATTTTGGCCGATTTTGAATCAACGCTTTTCTACAGGGTGTCCCAAAAATGTCTGATTTCCACTAAAGGAGAGGTTCCTTAGGCCATTTGAAGCGACATTTTCCTTTGCAAAAATGACCGTTTCGGCTTTGTTAAGGAGTTATTAACGAAAAACACGGACCAATCAGAGCGCGACCTAGAGGCGTGTTGGCAGAGACGGCCGCGCGCGACAGAAGCCGAGCGATGGTGATACACCGCGGTCGAAAGCAAGGAACAAACAAGAGAAGAAAATTTTTCGAGTCCTATGTCGGATAGTTCAAATTTGAATATGTTGTAGTCTTTAGTAGCCTATGAAGGAATCTCGAAGGATTTTTCGAAATCTTAAAAAATGTTGGTTTTACAGACGTGTAAAGAACTTTTTTTCATTAAATTATAACACTAGAAGTAACGTACCGAGGAAAATGAGTTTTGAGGAGCCTGTAGTGAACACATAAGAGTATCTATTGAAAATATTTCGATTCGGAAGAAATGGTTTTTTCACCATTCATTTTGAAAAAGTTTTAAACAAATGCAATTTTCCTATAGCCGGGACTGTTTTAAAAATTCGAAAAAAACGTGGTGACAGCTTCAAGTCTCCTCTTTATGGACCTATCTTTTAAAAGGCAGGTGCTTTAGAATTGACGGAATTAGAATTATTTAAAGCGAACGCTGCACCGCGATATTACGGAGGCGCGCGGCACGAACAGCTGTTAGATACGCGACAAGTAAGAGAAGAAAATTTTTCGAGTCCTATGTCGGATAGTTCAAATTTGAATATGTTGTAGTCTTTAGTAGCCTATGAAGGAATCTCGAAGGATTTTTTGAAATCTTGAAAAATGTTGGATTTGCAGACGTGATTTGCGCGCGTCACTCGGTGATATAGTACCTGCCCCCATAAACGGACCGTACCCCAGTGACGCACGCGGAGGATCCGCGTGACCCAGAGAGGTGTTGTCGTAACAGGTAATAAACGAGGAAAGCCCCTTGACTTCTTCGTTAAAACGTTTAGCATTTTATTGACCTACTGCACACATTTGGTAACCATAAGCCGAGTCATCGTCAAGGTCGAGCTTCGTCACTAGGCGCTGGTTTATGGCCACGCTCGGGGGTAGAAGCGTTCGCTTTAAATAATTCTAATTCCGTCAATTTTAAAGCGCCTGCCTTTTAAAAAATTGGTCCGTAAAGAGGAGACTTGAAGCTGTCACCACGTTTTTTTCGAATTTTTAAAACAGTCCCGGCTATAGGAAAATTGCATTTGTTTAAAACTTTTTCAAAATAAATGGTGAAAAAACCATTTCTTCCGAATCGAAATATTTTCAATAGATACTCTTATGTGTTCACTATAAGCTCCTCAAAACTCATTTTCCTCGGTACTTTAGTTCTAGTGTTATAATTTAATGAAGAAAAGTTCTTTACACGTCTGTAAAACCAACATTTTTTAAGATTTCGAAAAATCCTTTGAGACTCCTTCATAGGCTACTAAAGACTACAACATGTTCAAATTTGAACTATCCGACATAGGACTCGAAAAATTTTCTTCTCTTGTTTGTTCCTTGCTTTCGACCGCGGTGTATCACCATCGCTCGACTTCTGTCGCGCGCGGCCGTCTCTGCCAACACGCCTCTAGGTCGCGCTCTGATTGGTCTGTGTTTTTCGTTAATAACTCCTTAACAAATCCGAAACGGCCATTTTTGCAAAGGAAAACGTCGCTTCAAATGGCCTCAGGAACCTCCCCTTTAAAGGAAATCAGACATTTTTAGGACACCCTGTATAAAGCCACTTAGTTTGTGCTTACATTTTGTGTGTATAACATCAGCGAGAATCAACCAAGGAACTTTAATTGCGATTAAGATGTGTGAATTCATATTAATATTGATTCCGAAATTCATAAAAATTGTGTATATATATTGAATTTATTTTTATTAGAATGCCACGAGGCAAGTTATTAACAAGTGAGGAGAAGGCATCCATTGATCCAATTGGGGAAAAAATTAATAGGTCATGTACTCTGATAGTTGTATAAAATCAGGCGAAGCATGTGGTAAGAAACACCATGCAGGTGGAAATAAAAAGTTGACAAGAAGACGAAATTTATTATTAATGATGTTGGTAGCAAAGGAAATAAAAAGTTCAGCACAACTTCGTACTGAGCTACAGCTACCGATAACAACAAGGCGTGTGCAGCAGATTTTAAAAAGTTCAGGGCGTTTTAAATGGACAAAAATGCTGCAGAAACGAGCACTCAAGGACCAACACAAAAAAGCACGCCTTGAATTTGCAGAAAGACATATGTCCTGGACCTAAGAATAGGAAAATATCATTTTCTCCGATGAGAAAAAATTTAACTTGGATGGGCCAGATGGTTACAAATTCTACTGGCACGATTTATGGAAAGAAAATAATGTTGCAACGAGTCGTAATTTCGGTGTTGGCTCATTAATGATTTGAGTTGCATTCAGAGCAAATAAAAAACACCAACCTGTCGATTAAATCATAAGATGAATTCGATACAATATACAGAGCTGTTGGAGATGGTCTTAATACCATTTACAGAAGAAATTGAGACTGAAAACTTCATTTTTCAGCATAATAACGCCTCAGTTCATGCATCACGGCAAGCAAAGCAGTGGTTAGACGACAGAAATATTAGGATTTTGACATGGCCAGCTAGTTCGCCAGATTTAAACCCAATTGAGAACCTGTGGAGAATACTTGCCAGAAAAGTATATGACAATTACAAACACTACAACTCTGTTTCTGAGTTGTGAATTGTGGTGAACGAACCGTGGACATCCATTGAAGCAGAAACTCTTCATACTTTGATATCATGAATACCTAATCGAATTTTCGACGTTATTCGAAGAAATGGCAATTATATTAAGTATCAATTTGTATATATAGAAGAAATTTTCAATAATCTTGATGTTATCTACTTAAAAAACGTGTGGGTTTATGGAAATTTCGCAGTTCGGTTTTTGTTAAACTATATAACTTTACGTTTTTCTATAAATAAATAATATATCTATGAATGTAATCATGTAAATGGTTTCTTTTATTAATCCTAAAATGCTATCGTGCATCAGATTCTCATTACTATGACATAATTATAAGATTTCACCGAAAAATCGGGTGGCTTTATGGAAATTTCGGACACTGTAGGCCTACAGGGGATACCACTAATAAAAAAAACGCATTGGCAATAGTACCTCGATGGTAATGTGGAAACCTATGGACACGAGTGTCGCCCCTTGTGCACCACGAATAGCGCTTATCTGTGCTATGGTACGCGCCTGAGCAGCTCCGAGCACTATGGCCGCCACGGGGAGCGAGACAGTGGCCCTCGAAAATCGGCCGTCGCGAGAAACTAAATTCGAGGCCTGCTCTATTATTTTCCGACAGGATTTCAAATGAAATTCAGATAATTTTTGATGTCATCATTTATTTGATCGAATAATTCGTATTCTCCAAAATTCTATTTATTTCATGTACTAAAGAACAATATTAAAAGCGATTGCAGCTTAATTTTAATTGGTCAACTTCCAAATTTAGCATATCTGAATTTAATAACTAATTTAGTTTCTTCAATATCCTCTTTTCGAGGATCCTAAACATACAGTCTACAGGTATTTTTAGACCATTCTTAATAAATTGCATGTTAACGGCTCCCCCATAATTCCCAAACTGAAATTCTACCGAGCACTTTTGGTCTGAATTAGAAAGAAGGATTAGAACACGTCATGTTACGTCCCATCAAGATTTGAAAGAAACACTTTCTGAAGAATGGCACAAAAATAAGTCCAGACATTAAAAAAACAATAGTACATTCAATACCCTATCGCCTGAAAGTTGTTATAAAAAACAAAAGATTACATACTAGATGTTAAATCAAATGTTGTAATAAATTTATATTTGCAAAATCGCAGGAATGCTAATACTTTTGTTCCGCTGAAAACGGACCTTCATGTGAATTTGATTATTTTCCTCTATTACAACCGTCATTAAAATCCACGATTCGTGGGGTACTTAAACTTTAGAGTTGATAGCTATATTTTACAAAAAAAAAATAAATAGAGAATCACATTCCTTACAGCTTTGCAGAGGATTTTATACGAAGGCACGATCTGTGCCAATACATTCATTCGGCACTGTAAGTGACATTTCGGTTCCGAAGTTGTCACATAAGACATTACTGTACTCGGTCCGTTGCACTTGATTCAACCTTTGACGTACAAGTAGTCCTGATTGCTCTCTTTGCCATGCAATCCGATTTGTAGATGTGTCTGTTCCGGCCAATAACCCAGATACGCGTGACAGGTGATAGGGCTTATAGATCCTACAAGGGTGAGGCTATTACGTTGCAATCAGACCCATATTCCTTTGCTTAGTCAACATGTCATCCCTTCAGAACATGTAGTGCGTGACTTCGTGAAAGCCATCTCTCGATGAAAGCGAACAAAGATCTGCTGACTGATTAATCGATCTACAGCATGCACTGGTTAATTTTCCCAAACACATGGACAACATTCATATCTTTACTACAGTCTGTGTAAAAAGTATTCGTGCACTCTTCGAAAACGAATAACTTTTTTAAGATGAAACCAAACGACTTCAGTTTTATTTGAGATGTTAGATTAACGTACTAGGTAATGTGTAAATCATTTATTTTAATAATTACTAGTGCTCGTTATTGTGAAGAAAAAAGTAAAGATCACGATTTTCAAGTTTTTTATCTGTGTCACATTCGCAACATTTCGTCGAAATCGATTAAGGTTGCTATGAAATATAATTGAATGAAAATAGCAAAAATTGTAAGAAACCTGCGATTTAAACGAATCGCAAATCCTAAATTCAAAGACTTTTACATCTTGCAATTTCAACAGTTTTATAATGCGTCAACAGATTTCGATGAAACTTTGTACATATATGTAACTTACTTAGATTTACAAAAGGCATGTACTAAACTTTCATTACAAACACAGATGAAATACTTAAAAATTGTGACCTTTTCTTTCTTCTTCGCAATTGTGACTAATAGCAATTTAGAAATAAATTGTTTCTTAAAAAAGTTATTCGTTTTTAATGAGTGTACGAATACTTTCCGCATTGACTGTAGTTATATATTATCCATTATAAACAGTCCAGTCTTAGGATTTTTCTGATCGATAGAATCTGATTTTGGTATTACTTTTTTACTAGGGCTCAAAATTACCCCTATTATTGACAATAAGGTGGCTTATTATTGGTAAATTGGTGGTTCGTTTATCTTCAATATCTATTTTTTATTTATCAAACAAGACAGGATTATTAAGAGATTAATTAGAAAGTCACAATTAATCAATTATAAAATCGTTGACTAGAAGTAGTTTTTATTTAATCACATAGGCCACATCTAAATCGTTAGAATTAAACAATATTTATATTTACAACTGAAAGAATTTATGTTACAATACAATATAAAACTACCTTCTTACACTGCTTGCTTTTACACGAATTAAAAATAACAAGCTTTGGGAAACACGAAGAAATTTTATTTCTATACAGTACATTTACTTATAATAATAAACCAAATTAATAATCAGTAAAGATATACAATTTAATATGTATACAGGGTGGCCCACATAACTCTGAACAGCTCAATATCTCGAAAACTATGCCATCGATTTTAAAGTTCTTAGTCTTAAATTGCATGGAACTGAAGGGCCTTTCTGACTACATAAACGTGAAGTGGCCTCCCTTCCCCTTTAACGGGGGAGGGGAGGTACCTTTGTAATTTTAAATGGAACCCCCTATAAAATGTTACATATTTAGATTCTACCGGAAAAAACAAGTAAATTTTGTCTGAAACATTTTTTTGTCAGATACGTCCATGATGAGATATAACAGTTTGAAGTTTCGAGTTGTAGGTACTTGAAGCGCTCGGAAATAGCGTTATGGAATTATACGTGCTTGAGTCCTTTGCTTATTCGTGAAGAAATAAAATGTACTTTCAATTAAATGTTCAAAATGTCCACCACGGGCTTGTAAACATTTATTTACTCGAAATATCAAAGTTGTTCTAACATTTTTTAACATTTCGGGAGTCACTGAAGCACAAGCGTCGCGTATTCTTTGTTTCATATCCTCTTTTGTCGTCGGTGGTTCAAACATAACTTTGTCCTTTACATATCCCCATAAGAAAAAATCTAATGGTGTTAGATCGGGGGATCGAGGAGGCCATTGACGAGGTCCCCCACGACCTATCCATTTGTTCCCAAATTTTTCGTTCAAAAATTGCCTGGTGATGATTGCAAAATGTGGAGGAGCGCCGTCTTGTTGGAACCACATTTCTCTTCTAACGTGCAGTGGCGCATCTTCCAAAAGCGCAGGCAAATGATTTTTTAATAAATCACAATAACTTGCAGATGTTACAGTTTCTTGAAAAAAATAAGGTCCAATCACAAAATCTCCTATTAGGCCACACCAAACATTTAAAGACCATCGATGTTGAAAGGGAACACATCGCATCCAATTTGGGTTTTCCACGGCCCAATAATGCAGATTATGTCTATTTACATGCCCTGAATTCATAAAAGTGGCCTCATCGGAAAAAAGTATTTTGCACAAAAAGTCATTTCCCACAACACCCTGCAGCCACTCACAAAATCTTACGCGGTGATCGTAATCTGCTATCGAAAGCTCTTGTGATAAAACCATGTGATATGGATGATACTTTTGCCGTTTCAAAATTCGTTGAATCGATGAACGACTAATATCTGATGTTTGTGCAAGTGTACGTTGACTAATATGAGGATTTAATGTAATTGCAGCAAGAATACTGGCACTATTATTTTCATTAGTGACAGCTTTAGGTTTATTGCGAGTTTTTTTACACAATTCACCGTGCTCGCGAAGCCGCTTTTCTAAATTATGAAATGTTGCATGAAATTTTTTACATTCACCTAACGTTAATAACATATTCACTTCTGTGTAAAAAGTAGGCATAATCACAATGTTACTGCTTGAATAACAGCTCTAAACTGAAAACGTTTTCATAGATAAGTGAGTCAAACTCAAGAATTGTAAATATTATTGTTTGTGTTTCTTCATGAATAAGCAAAGGACTCAAACGCGTATAATTCCATAACGCTATTTCCGAGAGCTTCGAGTACCTACAACTCGAAACTTCAAACTGTTCTATCTCATCATGGAAGTATCTGACAAAAAAATGTTTCAAACAAAATTGACTTGTTTTTTCCGGTAGAATCTAAATATGTAACATTTTATAGGTGGTTCCATTTAAAATTGCAAAGGTACCTCCCCTCCCCCGTTAAAGGGGAAGGGAGGCCACTTCACGTTTATGTAGTCAATGCTCTAAAAGAATATTTAAATAAAGTATGTCATTCCATTTAAAATAGTGATGACCATAAAATCTCTGAAAATATAACCTTGCAAAAAGTTACTTTATCGCTACATGTGCCCCCTAATATATTTCAATTTTGTCCTCAGCACTTTTTCCATAAAATCATTAATAATCGAGTTACTTAGATGTACCTATTTATATACTCCACACTATATAACATTAATGTTAATGTAATGAAACTTAATTGATACCTACCTGTCCGTTTAATTTTGTCCTCGCCTGTATACTGTATATGAATAAGTGGATCTGTAGGATAACGCACAAGGAGATAAATTTATTATTCATTATTTAATTTATGTTACGGTACGATGTGAATTGTATTGAAAACGTATTTTCACTATTTTCTACAGGACACATTTCTATACTTGTACACTTTTCTTTCCGAGCGTTTTCAAGGTTTCACCGGGGTTGCTTTGTATAGTTATTTCCTCTCGGCATTTCCCGTGCATGCTCTGCCTTAACTTTTTCGCTACGTTTCTTATTTTCTAACATCTTTACTATGGTTTCCCTCAGACCTGCTTAACCTCCGTGCGCATTTCGCGACCAGGATCTTCCACGAACTTTCGTGCGCTTACCTCTCGATTTATTGCTTCGCTACATTTTCTCAGTTTTACCGCGTTTTTCACATCTTTCCGTTTACGAACAGTGGTTCCTGTTTTTATTCCCATCCTTCCCGTTACAGTCATTGCTCACATTTACACGAGCACTATTAAGCTCACTAAATTTTCAGTTGTAATTAAAAAAACTCATTAAATTATGTAATGTAATTAATTAATTATGTAAGTAGTTATGGAAAAACAGAAATTAAGTTTATTCAAGACACAATGAATAGCGTCCGTTATGTCGAACTAATAAAAAATCAAATTTCTACATATAGAGAACGCATTGCTAAAACACCATATATATTCCAGCAAGATAATGCTTCGGAAAATACTGCTAAAATTGTTAAGCAATATTTTTTAAACGAAAATATTTCCACTCTTCAGTGGCCGGCGTGGTCACCCGACCTTAATATGATTGAAAATTGCTGGGCAATGCTTCCGCAAGCAGTGTATGCTGAAGGCCGACAATTTTCAGATGTAAATGAATTAAAAACTCGCATTACAACTGAATTGGAAAATTTAGATCAGGCAAAAATTAAAGAACTATATAATTCTTTACCTAAAAGGATGGTGGAAGTCATAGAAAACAAAGGAGGTTCCACGCATTATTAAAAAAATGTAGTTTGGTGTATATATTGTTATAAGAAATATGTATACTTTTGTTTCATGAAACATATAGTTGTGTTGTATGAAATATATATCTTTATTTTTCAAGTGCGCTATCATTTTGTCTGCGTCGGATTGTGTGTTTCCGTTTCAACTAAGAGAAGTCATTGAACTGAAGCCAATCTATTTTCTGTTTACATATTCGCAAAAGGTATGTTTTACATACCACACAGAGTTTTCACGCTAGCATAATTTTAACACGAGAAATTAAAGATAGCACACGCGTGCTATCTTTTTGTCTGGTAGTGTATCTTGTTCTCTTGCGACGGAACACTGGTGATCTAGAGGGCCACTCTATTTCTCCACGTCTTTCTATCCATCGGTTTGGGAAAGTATTAGTTAAATATTGACGCACTATTACTGCATAGTGTGGCGGTGCACCATCTAATTTTAATATTTGAATCGGGTGAGTCCGATGTGCTGAAGATTTCATTTAATAAATAAAAAAGTCAAATTGAAGCTTGAAGCTTGCACTTTAAGTACTACGAAATTGCACAATATTAAAAAATTAGATGCTAGATACTAGATGCAGATTGTATTCGCCATACAAGTAGTAAATGACTTGTCCGTATATCATGCAAGGTAAGAAAGACCTTCGGTAGTCGCCAAAATGGTATTGACTGAAAGGGAAAGAATTACATTATTAATGATGCGAGGATATGGTGGTATTGTACCTTTGAAGCCTTATAACTCGAAAAGTAATTGATGAAAATACATTTAATTATAGTGTTTTGGAAAGCACTCGAGATCAGCTACAAGAATATGTAATAAAAAATAGGGGGTACTATTTAAAATAATTGAGATAACCTTCGCGTGGCCTTCAAATTACTCTTCAAGGTCAAACCAATGGCACCATCTTATAGCCCTTGCGAAACCATAAAGTACATGTCTAAACCATTTTCCTCTAAAATGCTTTATTTTTGAGATATTCGACCATTTCCGGACTTTTCTAACATCCTGTATATTTCAAGACTGAAGCCTCCTATTTACAAAGACTCCTTAAAAATTGATATACAATTTTGTTCACTGTGTAATGGAACAAAAATGCAGAACAAGTTCGGTCGTGTGAAACCCTCATGGTGTAACTTATGCTACTGTGAGGTTTGCAGCACACATCTCATTCAATGTTCGATAAAACGACTAAACAAATTGTATATCAATTTTTAAGGAGTCGTTATAAAGAAGAAGGTTCAATGTTTAAATCTATTTTGACGTCAGTCACGAAAAAGATTTTTCATAGTTATCACAGATGTTTGAATGTATAGTAACTTTGAGAAAACAGGCGTGTTCAGATTGTCGCTCGTCACATCTGGACAATTTTTAGAGTAGAATGAAGAATGGGCTATGAAACTAGAGGCTTCTAGGTATAAAATTAGTTCAAATTGATTGCAATAAGATCATTCTTTACGAAATTATCACAGGTTAAAATATAGACAGTTTTGGATAATCTTGTATTTAATGTTCGAAATACTTGAGTCTACTGTGTCTACTGTGTGTATAATACAGTATCGTGCAAAATTATGAAAGCCCTGGATTTTTTACGAAAATTTTTATCTGTGACATTTAATCTGTTATAGCTTCGTGATAAAAAATTATACGACAATCATTCTGGGCTCCTTTAAAAGTGTATAGCCTCTCTACTCCAAAGTCCGTAGTTACTTTTCTCCAAACCCGTGCCTGCGTCGTGTGGAATAATTGCAAAGCGAAGATACCTTCTTCTTTCAAACATTTTTCGACGGCGGCAAACTTTTCATTGAAAATTCAATAAGACAATACCAAAGAATCATGCAAGTTTTCGGAGATTGTTGTAAGGGGGCGACTTCAATCTTCAATTCTTAGGTAATTTTAGTTCTCAAAAAAAAAATGTATTGTCGGCCAAATCGTTGGAATTTCAAGGATTTTCGAAAGGTCGAAGCATCTTCGGTTTTTTATCATTCCACATGATAAAGAAACTTCTTTATAAAATCTAACCGAAGACTCCGAAAGCAGTAGTTTTATGCTTTGAAATGAATCGATTAATTATAGCACGACTTATCGTCACGAAGCTGTAACAGTTTAAATATCAACAATTTTTCTATGAAAATTTAGTACTCTAATTTTGTACGTTAGTGTATATTGGTTCTACAATACAATAATTATATTTTAACAAATACAACATTAAGAACCTCTTACATCGAATTTTTTCTATAAGTCGCTGTTCTTAATTGTCGGTATGGCGGCTGAAAAGTGTGTGAGAGGAGGAAGAAGGAGAAGGAAGCGTTTCGTCCTAGGCCCGCTAGAGGACACGTCAGTAAGGCATATTCCATTATTAATGCATATTTATGAATCTGATCTGATATTGATCTATTTTGAAGAAATATTGGTTTACAACCCACTTTATAACCATTTTTAAAGAAATATTTACATAAAATGGTAAAATCAAACAATAAATTACAAAATAAGTAAAAAGTTAAGTTTTTTTGAATTTTGACTTACAGTGGATCCAACACGTGTATGAACACTAAACTTCCGATTACATATCGAGAAATTGTCGATATTCAAACTTTGACACAATACGCTTTCTATTCATTTTATGGCGGCTGAAAAGTGTGTGAGAGGAAGAAAAAGGAGAAGGAGGCGTTTCGTCCTAGGCCCGCTAGAGGACTCGTCGGTAAGGCTATCTAGCGGACCCGTGCCTTAGACGCGGGATGTCGTAAGGACAGTTTAAGACGGTATATACATATACAAACAGAGGAAGATTCAGGTAGTAGCGGGAAAGGTGTTGTCGTAATGTCCCTCTGTTGACGAGCACAGGAAGTAGCCGCCACAAGGGTATCTGATTTTATATACTCGAAGTTTTCTTGTTGCGTGATTAATGAAAAATCAAGTTAAATTACACATCATGTATATGGATATACAGCTTATTATACATATAATTTCTTCGCTGGAATGAATAAGATAGGCAGATCGATTGTTTCATAATGTCACGATACAGAATGAAGCAAGTCAACAATGGAGAAACGTTAAATATAATACACGATTTTTGTTTCGTACTAATTATAATACTGCCATTGAACGAGCAATTTATCGATATTACGAGAACCTGGATATTCAGTGAACTGAGAAGAGGCTGTCAAAGAATTTATTCTCTTCGAAAATCCAAATTTCTTTCAAAAAGGGATAAATGCATTTGCTGTTCCATAAATAAACTGTATTAATTGGGATAATTTCGATCAATAAGCAGTATGGTCAATAAAGATATTTTCACTGAAAGGTTCAATTCAAATTTCGACATTTCACGTGCACCGACGAAGTAAAATTTCCATTCATGCAAAAACACAATCAATCTTTGCATCATCAATTTCCTTATATATCTCTCTAGATTTATTAATGAATAATTATATAATTAAAATGGAAACAGAAATAAGCAGATATCAATTAACGTTTTTCATAATTACGTCAATACGAATGACATAATTCCAAAACTGCCAAGATGCACTTTCCATATCTTATACAGTGAATCACAATTCCTCCAAACCAATCTATTGCATAGTCAACGTTGAAATAGCAGTAATTCTGTTGTTTTATGTGATTCAAAAATCGTCCTGGAAATTAGTACATAATGGCTTTGGTATGTCATTGACAAATTACTCACGAAATTATTATTCAGCGCAACAAACGATCATCAAACTGTTATGGATTCTGACACACAAAATAATGATTGGTAGTAAATCAACTCTTAAAACTGTTGAACCTGCAATCAAACTAATTTTGTAAGACCAAAACTTTAAAATAAACTTACAAAACGCCAAAATATTCGCCGAATAAAGTACCAAATATCTAAAACTGTTCCATCATTGTTTCCTGCCCAGGTAGTTTGCATTTATACTTGAAATAATCTTATTAATCAAGATAGTCTGCATGTTTTATTATTATTTCCAAACGAAAAGACTAGTTAAGAATACCATTATTATAAAACTATTCCTCGAAAAAAACTGGTACCTCCTATTTTATTTCAATAAAAACTTATACTGATTAGTCGTGCATATATTATAATAAGTGAAAAAATGATTAAAAAGTAACATTTTCTTAAAATTAATTTATTGACAAATTATGAATATGGCGACTTTTGAGATTGAACCTAATATGGACATTGCGGTTTTTAATAATGTTATCGATATTTAATGTTTATTTTCAAAAGGTTTAAGTCAATTTTCAGACTGATCTTTGAAACACTAAAACCAGAGGTGGCAAGCAAATAGATTACAATATTCATCTAAAAATTTTTATATAATAGATGGCAGGTTTTGACGTGTTACTTCTCAAATATTCGAATGCTTGACTTCAATCTTATTGGATTCCTCAAGAGAAAAGTTTGTCAGTGATTGCTCCCAGTTCAGATTCGGAACGCGTGGAACCGTCCTTACGGTGCAGGTTGGTGAAACACCCGTAACAGGTGATTCAAGAATGTGCAAACGTGCACGTCTTAAATGGGTGTAGACTACAGCTGTGGTACACGGTACCCAATTGCGCTCAAGTGTGCAATTACTTTTATCACCGAAAAGTTTGACGGCAAGGGTTTCTTAGAAGTTGCGCTCGTGGAAGAGAACTTTTAATTAGATACATACCGTACGCATCGTTAGTAGGTTGTTTAATTAAACCGCTGTACAATTGATTAACAAGTATTATTCGAGTACAAGTTATGCTAAACTACAATAACTAATTAACACCCTTGTCATCACTAGCTTTTTTGGTAACAGCTTTCATATTATGATTTAGTAAATGTAATTCCTTGCATACTAACAAGGGAACATATTCAGATGCGAAAATCCGATTTTGATGAAACTTATGGGAGCTTATAGTTCTTTGAAAAATATCTGACACGTGTTTTTTTTTATCGGCAACCATCCACTTTGAAGGGGTGAAAACAGCCCTCAAAGTTGGGGGTCAAAACCATATTTTTTGAGATACCTCGGAAACCAGACTTCGAAAAAATTTGAATTTTTTTTAAATTGTGTGTTTTTCAATGGGAAATGTAGTCGCGCAAGAAAATTATAACAAAAGTTTTTTGTTTAAACAATATATTAAAAATTTTATTTTTTTTGCAGTTTCTCTTATTTATTGTTAGTTCATTTTAATGTAAACTTGGGTGTATGATCTTTGATCCAAAATAGGGGATACGTGTTTCAGGATTTTCTTTTTTTTTGCCATTTAACAATAATTATGCATAATGGAAGTTAGTCTTGCACCTGGCGTGCGTAGGAAGGAATTACTTAGGAAGGGATTACTTAGAAAGGTGACCTTGATGACATATGCCAATACAGTATATCGTTTGAGCCTTCATTCCTTAAAATAACAAACTTCTTTTGTTTATAACTTTTTAATAAACAACGAGCGCCAGCTAAAACACCTTCAGGGTTACTCAGAATGTTGTCCTTGACAACATATGTCAAGGTCAAGGTCATCCGAGGTGACTCTCGTTAACGTAACATTTACCAATTGTTCTTTAGTACATGAAATTAATAAAATTTAGGAGAGTGTGTTGTCAAAGCCTAAATCCCTAATCTTGTTGCCCCTACACCGTCCCAGGTGACTTCTTAGGAGGTGGATGTAAGTGTTGGATTTATGCATGGTTGTATTTTGAATGATGTGAAATGCTTTCCCATCGATTCTCTTTCATGTGAATAGGTCCTGCCACCTATTGGCGTGCGTCTTTGACAAAATAGCGTTTTTTTCTCCTAGGCGGCGCGAGCATAGGGCCCTCGTGTGTGTTTTTCAGACCTTTTGTCAAGTACAGGTTAGTTCTGTGGTCTGTGCGGGCGAGTAACATTTATACGCGAATTTCTACTTTGTATTATTTAATATACCATTTTGTCGCTTTGGAAGCAAACTCTGCTGATTATTTCAACAGTAAGAATAACTCCCACAACGCGCGTGAGTCATCGAGGATCTCGTTCCGGTTGTAAGTTGCCAACGAACTCGCGTTTCTTGGAAGGGGTCCGGAGTGACAGTTCTCCGATCGGAAGTTGCTCGACGAGTGGCTCTCGAGCGTGGCGTGCTTAATAACAGCCGGTAGACAATTTTCTTGGAGTAGCTGCTTGTCGATGGGGTCGCTGTCGGTTACGTAAGCGTCGTCGAGAGAAATGAAAATCGAGAGGAAAGGCGGGGTCCGCGGATGGCAATCGAGCCAGCCGTCATCGGCAGTCTTCATGACTTTGTCCACCTGCTGCTTCGATTACACCTCGTTCTCCTCTGGCGGTTTGGTTTTCATACACAGCGAACAAATGAAAAAAAAAATCGTCGTCGACGGAGAAGAAACGCCAGAGGAACGGCGGGTGGGGTTGAGGGGGGTTGGGGGGGTCGTGGAAGGAGCAGATAATAGACAGCGGCAGCGTTGAAAAGCCATGGAAAATCAATTATCGACCGTGGCAAAAGTCTGGAAAATTCAATCGACAGCCGGCACACGCCTGGCTATCACCTTTCCGTCCCCCTTCGAGCCTCCCAAACACCGTTATCAGTGAGGAACACTGCGCCCCTTGCATTCGCTATAACTTGAAGCATACGCGGCCCAGCGACTCGATAGATGACCCTCCCGATAAGCTACCTAGCGATCCTCTATATTAGAGTTTACGTTCCCCGGAACACCATGACTTGTGGCGAGGCCCGGCACTCTTAAACTCAGATTAAAAGTTCCGAAAGGATATGAAACTATGTGGTATAATTAACACGTCTAGCAGGTCTTTCAACCGAGTTTATTGTCATTAAAAGGCGAACGTTTATGCAAATCCGCGGTACTGTGGATAAATTTCGAGGAAGAGGAGTTAAGTAGAATTTTATACCCTCCTGTAATGGTTGCCGTGTCTGGAATGTACCTCAAACGTGTATTAAACGTCGACTTCTACCCGTATTACGAACATTCCAGTTAAGCTGAAACAGATTTTATTTTGGATAGGAACCTGGAAAGTGTTTTACTGCCTGCTCGCAGTTAGCGATCACGAGCATTTTCACGTATAGTATGACCCCGCTTAACACTAGATTGCCGAAGGAAGTCATTTTGACTGCTTTTTAATTTCAACTAGAAGAAGAGTCGATCACCAATGATGAAAATGAAAGTGTCATCAATATGCCCAGGAAAAGTAAATTTTTTTTCTTGTTAATATTTACTAATAACTTGTTATATAACTGTAAATAATATAAAAAATATTAAAAATTAATTTTAAACTTTCTTTACACATTAGTTATTCTTTCACAATGCAGTCATTTTGACTGCTTTTGGGCAATATAGGTATATACTAAGTTTCAGTCTTTCTAGTGTTAACGCTGCTCTGCTTAACGGTGTTTCAGTATTACGCGGTAGTATTGGGATTCCCCAAAATCGAACGCGGTATGGATATTCCCCGAAATCGCGCACGATTTTGTTAGTTTTGTAGAGGCCATCGACACGTACAATAAAACATTTGGTGTACAAATGGACGGGTCGGTTTATCAGGCAAACGACAGCGAAAATATTTTTGGGAAAGTTACAAGTGGTGAAAGTCTTTCCAACGACGATCTTAAAGAATTGGTAGAACAACAATTGCACGAAGACGACGAAACGTGTCCGAGCATGAGGAGCAAACGGAACTTTTAATGGATTTTCTAAAAAAAAGTTTAGCCACCGTAACGCAAATTATGGATCGGTTTATACAAAATTATTTAACACTGGAAAGACTGAAACTTAGTATATACCTTTATCGCCCAGAAGCAGTCAAAATGACTGCATTGTGAAAGAATAACTAATGTGTAAAGAAAGTTTAAAATTAATTTTTAATATTTTTTATATTATTTACAGTTATATAACAAGTTATTAGTAAATATTAAGAAGAAAAAAAATTTGTTTCATTTTAAGCTTCATTTTCGAGAAAATCGAGTTTAAAGATCCGTCGGGTTTGCGTGCTTTAGTATATGCAGCAAGTAGAATTAATTGGTCATGATCAGACGCGTCAGCCGAATCCTATACAGGGTGTCCCACATAAATGGGAACACCTAAATATTTGTCGTATTTACAGTCCCATCAGAAAACTTCAGAGGACAAAGTAACACTATTGCAAGGAGCAAATATAATGGTAAAGAAAACATTTTTTTATTTCGTGTTTTTTAATGAAATTTCAAGGTCACCGATGTTTTTTTAAATGGAATAGTATATTTTTTTACGATAGCATGATAGACAATAAAAAACTGATTTTAGTGGATACCACCTGTTTGACCTTGAAATGACCTTGAGCAAGAATAATCATGTTGGAGCGGATAAAATGTGGAAGTTTAAAATTTACGTGTTTCAGCAAAGATTACGCGTAGTTTACGGCGGATTGACCTTTACATATCGCAATAATTGTTCGAAATGTTGACCATCCTCATTTATGCAATATTGCAATCTTGCATTAAATGATCTGTAGGCATTGTGGATTTCCTGAGACGTAATTGAAGCACATGCTGCAGTAATTATTACGATTTTTAGAACTTACACTACCGGTATTTTTAAATTGTTTTAACACAACGGAAAATGCATGTAACGAAGGACAAATACGATTCACAAATTTTTCACGATACAAATGTACTGCTTGCCTCAAAGATTGGTGGCTTTCGCCATAAGTGAAAACCATATCGATTCGTTCCTGTACAGTATAACGCATTGTTATCACTTTCACGTTTCGAATTCGAATAATGCAGAAGGAACAACGTACTTATTCTAACCGATTAACCTTCTGTTAACGATCTCAATGATACATACTCTAACATAAACATACGCTGTTTACTATGAAAAATATTTCAAACATTTATTGTGGTTTGTAAAGGTCAACCCGACGTAAACAACGCGTAATCTTTGCAGAAACACGTAAATTTTAAACTTCCAAATTTTATCCGCTCCAACATGATTATTCTTGCTCTAGGTCATTTCAAGGTCAAAAAGATGGTATCCACTAAATTCAGTTTTTTATTGTCTATCATGCTATCGTAAAAGAAATATATACTATTCCATTTAAAAAAACATCGGTGACCTTGAAATTTCATTGAAAACACGAAACAAAAATTTTTTTTCTATACTATTATATTTGCTCCCTGCAATAGTGTCACTTTGTCCTCTGAAGTTTTCTGAAAGGACTGTAAATACGACAGATATTTAGGTGTTCCCATTTATGTGTGACACCCTGTATAATGGTACCCGTATTCGCTGAATTTTCAAACTCGACTTACTTGAAAACGAAGCACCAAACGATGAAATGTTGTTCTTTTTTTCAATTCACTTTCACACGTAGAATTACTTCCAAATCGATTGCTCATGGTATGAGGGACACAGTCTATATCGCGCCCAGTCATTAGTCAGATGTCAACGCGGACGCTGAATTCTCAGGAGATAACGGAAACCGATGGAACATTTCCATCGAGATGATCTTTTTTGCCCATCCGCACGGAGATACGCTGGCTTCGGTGCAAATTGTTTCGTCCTTCCGGGTTGTACAGTTCGAAAGTCGAAAGCCTCTCCGCGGATATGATCGAACTCCCCCGACGCAACGAGCCGACTCACAGTAATCCCTTGTAAATAATGCACAACGCCTTCGCCGCGGGACTATACCCGATACTTCCGACAATCCCATGCCGCGAAAAGCCTGCGTGAAAACTAGTTGAACCCCGTTTCCCTAAAACTTGAAAAGCTCCCTCCATCCGCGGGATCCAAAGCCTGCGTTTAGCAATATGTATCGACGCGACCTCATCGATTCGACTTACACACGATTTTCTTTGGGATACAAAAGTTTCTGTGGCTTAGGCTTCTCGAGCGATGCGAAACGACGGAATCCCGAGCCGCCTGCAGCTAGTAAGTTAGTTCACTGTGGCGTGCATCCTTCCTTTGAATTTTTCAAAAACTCCATGCTAATGCGGAGATGATTCTTTCGCTGGAATTGCGTGTTTAGTCTGACAAGGACAACGTCAGGGAAATCGATTTTGGAATGACACTGTAGCAGGGTACTTTGTCGCGACCGAGTCCTCCGATTTCATTGAAACTTTGTAAGTCTGTGGGAAAGCGAAAGATAAGGCACACACATTTCTTTATCAGCTGACACTCGTGTTCAAGGGGTGAACATATTTTCTAACAGTAGATATTAAATTAAGAAAGGTCATATGAATAACGTAGATATTAGTATCACATCTGAGCAAATTTTATACTCTATTTCTAATTCTCTGTTTTTGGTAAGGTGTTGAGACGTGATTATTGCATGGCCGGCTTGTATTTCGGTTTGGGTCTACGCTATGGTCGATTTTGAACAGTGCCATTGTCGAAGGGGTCCTCTAGCGTCTTCTGACAAATTTATTGTTTTATGACTCTGGTGCGGCTGGGAAGTATCAACTGGCCATGGGAAAGTCAGCCTAGCCGTGCAGCTCTCAATGGCACTTGACGTAGCGTGGGCCCACGCTTAGCGCCAAGGGGGGCCTGTGGCCCAAAGCCCAAAATTATGGTTTCCGGCGAAATTGCAGGAAACCGAGTGTCGTCTGTTTAGCGACACTCGTTACGACGTATTTCGTCTATGGGCGTTGCCCTTGTTTTGGGAGGCCTTTTGTAGCCTCCCAAATATTATATCATTGGCTGGGGCCCCCACTATTTTGTACTTTGTGGAGGGATTTTTCAACCCCACGAGGTTACTTGTTTCTCAAGCTTTAGTTGTAAGATCAGTCACGATTTAAGAGTCGAAATTACCAGTTGTGAAATATCTGTCGCAGAATAAGAGTCGTGAATTATCTGTCGCTGTTATACCGTCTCCTTTATACCGTCTTTCACATTTTTTATTAAAAGTTACTTAGTTACCCGAAACCCGATTATCTCTTTATTTAATTTACCTCTCTTTGAGGTGTGTATCTCAGCGGCTCACAAATTACTGTTTGAGCACTGACACGACACAACATAAGATTATCCGAAAATACAGTAGTGATTCTCTTATTTAGAAAAATATCCATTTCAAATAATAAATAGTTTTATTGTTTCTTTGTTTTCAAATTAACAATAAAAAGTATGAACAACAAATTTGTACAACCATTTGTATTCAACAAAACTCTTTCTTAATCCTGGTGCTACCTTCAAAGTTTGAATTAAATTATTACTCAAAAGCGCCTCTTTTATTTAAAATAATTCAAGTAACTCCTTGTTAATTACATTTGCGTGCATTTGTAATGAGTTTGCAATGATCCTAACTAAATTCTTAGAATTACAGTAAATCCATACTTGCAGTTGGGATTATTTATATCGCAACTTAATAGAGATAACATCTATATGCTTTTCACAAATACAAAACTATCTTTCAAAAAATGAAGATATGACCTAATAAAGGAGATATAATTGTTTATTCCGGTAGTTCAGCTAATATTTATTGATTTACTCGAAATTTTTACAATTAAGGTCGTTTGGAGGTTATGGTACAATGCATGGTACAGTAATGCCACGAAGAAAGCAATAAAGTGATTCACGCTAGGTGCGATGCACGGACCTAAAGGACTGTGCATAAAGTGGGTTTATGGGTGAGAGGGGGCGTACCATTAATGGGGAGGGAAGGTAGACTGCGGCCATATTGGTAGGATAAACTAGTGTTGCCATCTATATAACGGTGCGGGAACATTGAAATGATTTGATTCTGAAAAATGAATGTATAACAAGTGTATTTGTATGTATATCTGTATATACATATGAAATATTAAAATTTAATATACATTTGCAGTGACTCACAAAAGTATTCGCTCGCCCTTTAAATCAGAATAACTTTCTTACAATTTGACCAAACCATTTGACTTTTTTTAGCAATTAGAAGCATTGATTTAGTAAATCACGTGCAAAAAAGATTTTGAAAGAATTGCAATTCGTAGGAAATACATGAAGAGATAAAAATGGCACTTTTTAAAACTTCTTTATTTTAACCCATAATGAAAATTTGAAATATGCCTTTTGTAGATCTATGTTAGTTATACATAACCTGAAAATTTCATAAGCGAATATAATTCACACTTATTCTTTGTTTTGAGGATGGGAATGAGGAGTACTACAATAACTAAGCAAAATATATGATAAAACAATAAAATATTTTATTTGGCAGAAAAAATTAAAGAATACCAACATTTGTTGCTAGAGTAAGGAAAACTGCCAAAACCTTACCAGTATTCACAAAACAAAAATTACATTGTATTATTACAAAATAGTTTATAACTAAAATACTTTTCTAAAAAATAAAGATAAAATAAATAAACAGTAAAAATAAACAAATCGTTGCACATTCGACTCCAATATAACTGCCTCAGGGATATATAATATATAATATATTATATATAATATAATATACTGCATCCCTTTACAATACACCTTGTCATTTTTGTAAATTAATGGGTATCAACGCACAAAACAAACAAAGCCACGACGATTCACCAACCTCGCCGCACATGTACCGGGTACAGAGCAGGGGGTGTAAGCTGGCGTGTTAAAAATTTGTACAGTATTGCAGCGCTCTCTGTGTCTCGGGCCGGAACTAATGACAGTATATATATATATATATATATATATATATATATATATAAACGTTACTCACTTATACATACATACTCGCGTGACACAACTCTATCTACCTTAGCTATATGTACTTTAATGTACACGCGTACAATTAATGTTTCAAATGAAAAGGGTAGAAATTTATACAGCTTCAAATAAAATTAAATGTTTATTATAAACCTATTTTCGTTTACATATTTTATGTACATACTTAAAGCATAATGAAAAATCTTGTGAAAAATATTGTATTTCAATTTTGCAGCTGGGACAAAGAAAAACAAAGACTTTACGATACGATACGTATTAACGCAAATTCTATATGTGCAGCTATTAGCTTGATATTATCCACTACATGCAAGATACTATAATTTTTAAGTTATAATATCTTGCAAATTGTGGATAATATCGATTGCCCAGATCTCACCACGAGGAGGTTGCTGCAGTACCGCGTACCGGCATGAGCTTGGCTTCACTTCGTTCCTTATGTGCGCATCAGTGCGCATGCGCCCCCATCACGTGATAAGGAACAACAACGCCACCTCCGTCTGGGGCCGGAATTTTAGTGCTTGAAATATTCCCATTCCAGCTTACACCCCCTGGTACAGAGTGATCAGTGGCCGAGCGTGGGTCCGTAGCGTGGGTTACATTAGTATTTAAAGTTGCCTATAGAGGGCACCACCGATTTGTCCTACCAAGATGGCCGACAAGTTGATCCCCCTTCCGTCTTTTGGAACGCCCCCGCAGACTTATGCACAGTCCATCAAGTCCGTGGTGCGATGACAATGTCCCTCCTTCTGCGGGGTATACCCCTCGAGGGGCCGAGAACGTCGACCGCTCGACTCAGCCGAGACATTGTAATATGATACGGATCAGTTATATCGGTGAGCCAATACTAATACAATAACGAAACTTTTTTATTTATTATTATTTTTTCATGAAAGTTTACCAATACATTCGTGATATTTTTCTGGTTAAAATGATTCGAAACACTATATAATTCGGATCATATTTGCATGTTTAATTGGCGATAATAAGTTTCTGGCGCAGCGGAGACAGCTGCGAAGTCATCGCACGCTTCGTGGCATTACTGTGTACTCTATGTACATATAATATACCATCGAACTCGCCTTGATTTCAGCTACAACACTATGCAATTAAAAATCTAGTATATGCATATAGTTGACTTTAAGCATGTCAAAGCAACATTGATTCACTATCAATTTTTTCAAAATATTTGTTGCTATTGATAGCAGACTGGTAATTGGCTAATTTTTGTTCGACTTGTACTTTTGTTAGATTATCAAAACTGCATGAAAAATCGATAATTACATATAGCATTCTTATCATATACAGGACATAGTACGTTCTGCACACACGTATAATTGTTTTGCAAGTGTAACAGAAAGCAGAGAATGTTGCAATTCATTAAATTGTAGTACCACTTTTAAGCAACGTCGCTTTAAAAAATATGTTCCTACCCTGGCGTTTTTTAAACGCAAATTATGATCCACGATTTACCGTTCTGAAGTCCTTCGTTCGTTAGTTAAGGATTATTATGGTCCCGTTTTCAAGACGGTAGACAGTCATCTAAATATGTCCGAAATATGCGAGACATATGCGAACGATATGCAGAGAATGTGTAATGTGCATAAAATGCTGTACAGAACATATGCATTATGCAAAATAGAAAATTTGTGTTTGGAACCGCTAATGAGAAACGGAATATCTGCCTGAATCCCATTGCTCTGCTTGTATACTATAAAAATATGTGACAGCATAAACGTAAGTAATTCAATAACTTTTATATGTTATAAATAGACTGCGGAACATTATGCAAACCAAAAATCTTCTGTATTGATTATAAGGTACTGGAACCAAACAAAAACTTGTTTCTCCCTTTAATCATTTTAATATGTTAAAATCCTTTTGTCTCTCCACTGTTTTATGTTTCAAATACCTATTTATGTCATAAATGCATAAAATCAAATGCAGTCTAGTTACAGATTTTATGATTGTTTGAATGAGGGCTATTCGATAACTACTTCTGATCAGTGAAGAGGTACAGTGGATCCAAGAAGTATTTGAACACTAAATATCAGATTCTCAAAAAATTGCCCATATTAAGACTGTGATAATTTCGTAAAAAATTATCTTACGGCAATCACTTTGGACTCATTTGAAATCTAGAAGCCTCTAGTTTCATAGCCCATCGTTTATTTCACTCTACAATTTCTTTCCTGATGCAACTGGTGAGAATCTGAACACGTGTTTTCTCTAAAACATGCTATACATTTATGGCGGCTTAAATGTGTGTGAGAGGAGGAAAAAGGAGAAGGAAGCGTTTCGTCGTAGGCCCGCTAGAGGACTCATCAGTAAGGCTATCTAGCGGACCCGTGCCTTAGACGCGGGATGTCGGAAGGACAGTTTAGGACGGTA
Organism: Sphecodes monilicornis; assembly: GCA_913789915.3. Classification (NCBI taxonomy): domain Eukaryota; kingdom Metazoa; phylum Arthropoda; class Insecta; order Hymenoptera; family Halictidae; genus Sphecodes; species Sphecodes monilicornis. The sequence goes on along the minus strand of OU565286.1, from coordinate 4,590,185 downwards.
TATATACAAACAGAGGAAGATTCAGGTAGTAGCGGGAAAGGTGTTGTCGTAATGTCCCTCTGTTGACGAGCATAGGAAGTAGCCGCCACACATTCAAGCATCTGTGAAAAATGTGAAAATGTTTTTTGTGACAGAAGCCAAGATAGATTTAAAGATTGAATCTTCTTCTTTACAAAGGCTCCTTAAAAATTAATGAGTAATAACACTAATAAGTGTCCAGCAGTAATTTGCAATTTGAACTTGATGCTTCAAAAGATTAATACAGGAATTATATTTTATTGAGCTGTGATTTATGGGCTGTGATTTTAAAACAATATTGTCATAAATATAACAAGAAGAGTCCGGCTGATTTATACGCTTCCGCGACATTTTTTATAACTTTTTCGCATGTTTAGTTTTCACTTAACACCTAATTTTTTTATTAAAGTCATGCATTCTTATTAGAATGACAAACTATAAGAATCACTCAACAGATATTGCAAAACACGAAAAAAGTTTTATTTCGTTGGACTGTGTTATCAGCTTAATTTAAACAAATATCAACGATAGTTCTATCGATAGAATGATATTTCAACCTAGAAACACTTTCAGAGACATTGAGACTAACCATATTGGAATGATACGCGTTCCCATTGTCATGCAAGATCATCTTATCGACCTCTCCTATCGATCTCTACACAAAATTAAAATATCTGAATTTTTAATGAAAATTTGTCAAGATTTAAACGGTTATTTTGAAATAAAATCGTATGTCTAATTGTAAGTTTAATGTAGCATGAATCTTCCACCTTCAACAAACTGATGTCACGCTTCTAAATGTACAGTTACTATACAAATCAACAATATACTGTAGAGTGGAAGGGTTTTCACAGGATAGATCAAAATCGTAAGATTGAAAGAATGCGTTTTATTCCTCGAAGTACGTTCCGACAAGTGCGAATGCTAACTGTCGCTTTTTAAACATCTGAATTCGGCGTTGTCCTCAGAGCGCGAGTCGTCGCTGGTCAGCTGTTGTTCTGTGACGAAATATGGGGTGACGACCGCGCGTCATAATATTGTTCGAGGAACGACACTTTTTCCTCGCGTAACTGACTTGTGTATGTATTATATCACAGCGCACGGTGTTTCTTTTACAATAAAAATAGTTTACTGGTCATGAAATTTGAACATATTACGATAATTTGTGTAAATCTTGTCAATGTGTCTTTAACTTGCATCATAAAATAAAAATGAAAGACTTATTTTTTCGGATTCAAATTCTCTGTTTTGGCGGTACATATGACCCAGGATTATAATGTCCTGGGCCCCTGATGACCGTCGTAAAATTTTGTGTAGACCGATTTTCGTATCAGCGTTATAAGATAATTCAAAATGACATTTCTTTTACTTCTTTTGAACATTTGGTTTTTGTAGCTTTGAACTGTATGCTTAAAAGTATTCTAGTCAATTCCCGCGAAAACTGTATAAAAATCTTAGTGCGACACTCTTTACAATTTGAGTAAGGAAGATATTATTTCAGGGTTAAGACTGTAAGATAGTAATTCTGTCACGCAAGAGAGGGAAGGAAAATTCGAATCTCGAATCGCTTTGTAAAATGCGCAAGTTTTTTTTTTATGAACGCGTCACTTTTCCGCCGACCGAAGGTAGTTTGCGGTCATAAACTTGAGTTTTTTTTTATAACAACGTCCACCGGAAAAGAGGTCGGCCGGATCATGCATCTACCTGAATCATCGAAGAGCGTGGTTTTTGTTGGCATGCCTAAACCACAATTTTAGAGCGACCGCAAATTAGGCAAGCGCAATTGAAAGGGGAAACAACGCAGGATACTGCAAAAACAGCTGCACTTCCTGAAAACGTCCCTGAAAAGAGTTGAAATTTACCGTCGCGCAGACTTACGATGCGTCCGTTGACGTTGATGATGCTGCGGTTGAAATATTTTCAGGATCAGTCGCTAACAATTTTCGGCTCTAGTTTATGGTTGCAAAGATAACCCCGTAATTTAGAAGAACCGTTTTTCTAGCATAACAATGTGTTCTTGTGTGCTCTGCAAATTGAATTAAACGGTATGACAGACGTAATTCTTATGAATGACACGGAGTGTGTTGTGTAATTGAAACAACTCCAATATCTTATACCAATGTATCATCAATATGTGTCAATCATAACAGAGAAAATATATTACTGGAGAACATGGTTTGAAGAAGTAAATGTCATCGCGAAAAACTTTTCTCAAGGTCATGTTTTTCAAGATCTCAAGGTCATTGATGTTTTTTCAAATGGGATTGCATAGTTTTGTTACCTTTAAAACAGATAAATCAGTTCGACTTCTGATATCGGTTACTTGTAGATACTTTCAATGTGTGGCCGAACGGGTGGTATACCCGAGCACAAAATGTTTCTACATATAAAAATAAGTCGGAAAATGGTATAACATTTTTTCGTTAGACTCCTTGTTTACGAGAAGATCGTGTTTGAAATTCAGCGAATTCGCGAGCTATTAGATCGGAATCCTTCGTGTTCGTTTGTATCGCGCTGTGATGTCGTTCAAGACTCGACGTCGCCGAAGGTCGTAAATCCTCGACTCAGGTTTTCCTGACAACGCGTATTGAAACGAATTCCCTACAACCTGGTCTAGTTATAGGGATAGTAAAATAGTAAACACTGATTTTGTAACACGAGTAAAAAACTTTAATATATTTTAACAATAATTAATCAAAATAGATGGTGTTAAAATGAAACGATGAGACTATGTTAAAAGAGGCTGTTGTTTGCGAAAAATGACGCTGAGAGCTGTGTGTCGTGTGTTTTTAAAGTGTCGGCGTGGGCGTGTGCTATGTTGAAAGTGTACTGATTGGTGGGTGATATTTTCAATGAAGATGGTAATGGGAAGTGAAGTAGTTTTCTAATTGGTTATGTGAAATCTATGGAAATGGTGAAAGTGGCCGCCCTCGAAGACCGCCCTCGTTGATCGGTCACAAGTAGGGGTAGCATGTTCGGGTGCGCTACGGTTAGCCTTCGCGTCGCCTTGCGTTCGCGGGTCTCGAGTCTCGAGGGCTTGACCGTAACAGGTAATAAACCTGAGAAGCCCCTTGACTTTTAACAATGGCAAGCGGAAACTAAAGAATTCGGTATTGGAAGTTAATCTGCTGGGCAGATGCGACAATATTCATAAACTTAAGGTCTTAATGGCAATATGGCTTCTTGGATTTATTAGCTGTTATAACGTTTTAAGGTAACTGTTTTACTGCAAGGAGTTTTTGGTGAATGAACTGGCTATCGTATGTGACGGATGAAAAGAGAGTGAGGCTTAACTATCTAAACAATTCAGTCGGTTCTTGTCGGCTGAACACTTCGACACGACTTATCATGACCAATCAATTCTACTTCCTTCATATACAGGGTCAGTCACCTAACTTTTGTACCTCAAATATCTTTGTTGTTTTTAAAGATACATTAAATGTCTCGATAACAAAATTGAACGGTTTAATGAGGCTCGCTCGTTGCCATGAAAATTATTGTTTAAATAGAATTTTTTTTAGAGATATCAAGGTCACTTTAATTTGTTTAAATGGAACCACTCTTTTTTAAACACCCACGATGATAATTTCTTTCATTAGAAATTCAATGACCATAATTACTCAAGGACATTCAAGGTCGCTGACGTCCTTTCAATTATCTATGCTGATAGGTTGAAATTTGCTATGAAAGTATACAGAGTGGTTCAGAACATATTAGCGCTTGGTTGTCTCTGCAGTTTTAGAAGGTATGAAAATACTGTACTAGTTTTTTTGTAGATGCAAGAGTTCTGAAGGCTTCAAGGTCACCTTCATTGTTTTAAACCACCCACGATTTTAAAACACCCACGATTATAATTTCTTTCATTAGAAATTCAATGACCATAATTACTCAAGGACATTCAAGGTCGCTGACGTCCTTTCAATTATCTATGCTGATAGGTTGAAATTTGCTATGGAAGTATACAGAGTGGTTCAGAACATATTAGCGCTTGGTTGTCTCTGCAGTTTTAGAAGGTATGAAAATACTGTACTAGTTTTTTTGTAGATGCAAGAGTTCTGAAGGCTTCAAGGTCACCTTCATTGTTTTAAACCACCCACGATTATAATTTCTTTCATTAGAAATTCAATGACCATAATTACTCAAGGACATTCAAGGTCGCTGACGTCCTTTCAATTATCTATGCTGATAGGTTGAAATTTGCTATGAAAGTATACAGAGTGGTTCAGAACATATTAGCGCTTGGTTGTCTCTGCAGTTTTAGAAGGTATGAAAATACTGTACTAGTTTTTTTGTAGATGCAAGAGTTCTGAAGACTTCAAGGTCACCTTCATTGTTTTAAACCGAAATATATTTTTGTCTATGCACTATTCGATGCAGCTCGTCTTTCTCTATATAAAATATTAATGTCTTTATTAACATATTTCCGTGTTTATTAACTTATAGTAGTCTTCAATACTAACCCGAAGGTCATGAGTTGAAGTTGAGATATCTCTTAAATTATTAATTTTTCGATATGCTTGTTTACAGAGAAGGACGAGCTGCATCAAATAGTGCCTAGAAAAATACATGTTTCTATTTAAAAAGATTTTAAATCATTTGAAATCTCCAAAACTCCTTGATATGCGACAAAACTGTTACTGCCATATCGTAGTCATCTTTGTACTGAAAAACATTGGTTAATAAAGTAGTTTTATATTTTCTGAAACAGCGGATATAATGAAGTGCTAATATTCACTTGACCACCCTGTACATACCACTAAAATGTATTACTTGATCACGTGGAAATAACGAAAATCTTAAATAAATCGGATGTGTCATGTTTTTGTTGCGGAGTGTACCATTTAAGCAACATCCCTCGTTAGAAAGCACACAAAAGTGAGCAACAGAGCGACCACGAGGCGACGTGAGGTGTGTCGGAACTGCAGTTCCGAAGTGCGAAATTATTTCCGCGTGGGGCCAATGGTTTAGCCGACTGCGTGAAATGAAAGCGGTTTTAGATCGTCGTAATCGGCGACGACAAAGTCACAGTTGACCAAACTCGTTCTTTCCGCGGCAATTCCCTCGGAGTCTCGCATTTATCCTCTCCGGATCGTTGTGAATCGCCCGAGGGGACCGCGACGCGACTTCTCGCGGTTGCCCGAAACGTTCGAGGCAAAGAACACGTCTCCACCCTCAGGTTGGCCGTGCTTCAACGGGAGAGTTATTACCCGGGGTGTTGTATGCAGGTAACTACAAGGGCGACCATAATGCTGGAAGTAATGCGAATTTGCTTGACAAGTGGTCGGAGGGTTGCGAGCTGCATTCGAAATCAGCTCTCCGACCGCCGACGGGTCCCGGGCTCGGAAATTCACGCGTTTCGCCAAATATTCCTCGCGTCCGCGTCGTACGTGCCATCCACCGTACCTACATACATAGGTACGTACGGTGACCACGCGGTGACCGTTCTCCGTGAAAACGCCGCCAGGAGGATGCGAATTACGATCGATCCGACGACGACCACCGCGAACGTAATCGCCCGACAGTTTCGCCACTGGAAAATCGGGCCACTGGATTCTGGGGCTCTCGATGCTCCGACGATCGTACGCGTTCGCGTCCTCAGGAACATCGCCGTTTCGGTATCTGCTGCGCCACGGAAATGACCATAGACCAGGGATTTCGCAACGTTTATGTAGATTGCAGGAAGCACCGACGTCGAATATCAAGATCCCCGGGCTGGCAGTTCGCTGAATTATTGTATTATTACGATTTTTTCGCGTTCTGGAGCTACGGTGCCGGACAAAATGACAGGACGTTTTATATATTTCACTATACAGTGAAAAGAAGAAAATATATATATTTTGCGCATCTTATACAGGGTGTCCCAGATTTAAAGTGCAAAATTTTTCCAGCATATTCTGCGGGTCTAAACAAGAAAAACATGTTATATAAATATAGGTTGCTTAACGCTTTTTGTTTATAACTTTGTAAGAACGCGTTAAACAACCTACGTTTATATAACATTTTTTCTTGTTTTGACTCATAGAACATACTGACAAAGTTTTGCACTTCAAATCTCACTTTAAATCCTCTAAATCTGAAGTTTGCATGGTATACAAACGGGATGTTAGATTTAGATTTCTTACTGCTAAGTCGGGAAGAAAAATATGTATTAACTTTTTACAAATTCTTTGATTTAATCTTTATAAAGATATTGATCCTTATGGAACATAAAAAAAAATTACGTCAGATGGCGTATTTCCATTACAGAAAACAGTACGCATTCAATTTGCCACCAATTGGCGTCATCCGTAGATGAGGCGTTAATTATCTAAAGTAACTTCGTTACATTACACTGCAGAAAGAATGATTTATATTTTAAAAGGATTGAGAATTGAAATGAAATATCCAGTTGATAAAATTCTGTATTAAACATATCAAGACTAAACAACATACTAAATTCTTCAGATATTGACAGAAATAATCTGCGCTATGCATTACAGTATTTCACATTAGTAACAAGTTTTGTCCTATTTATCGATTGGTGGGAACAAACTTTTTTTTATAGAGATCGCGGTTCACTTCGACAGAAAACGTAGTCGTATCCTCCATCGACGTCGCCTTTTTTGTAATTAATATTTAGTACCCATGGAGTTCCCGGCGGTTATTAATTAAATGTGATCCTCTCCGGAAACGAGGTACATTACTCGACACGATCCGCCTTGGGGCTTTCACAAATCTCCCCTTCAACCCTTCCGCTTCTCTTAACCCCTCTCATCACTTCGATGCTATTCTTATCTGTTTCAATTGTCTCAATTGCTGGAAACTTTCCGCAGAATTATCGCAACCAGGGTAGAACTTGTCGATGATCGCGCCGATTCCCAAACTAATTCGAGCGTGGAATGCTTTAGGGGCTGCTTGATAACTTAGGGTGGTTTAGTAATTAGTCAAAGTGAGCGGAAGTTCTTTTGTTCCAAAGACACTGGGTAAATACGCATACATTTCTTTAATCGGATAATTAATAATTTCACTGCGGATTTTTATGCAAGATACAAATTTTCTAATTTTCAATTGTAACAAACAGAAATTAAATAAAATTGTACTTGTTCTTTTAATCACTTTAATAAGTCAGAAATAATGTACCAATACTTTGAACTTCTTCCAATGTCTCCGCAGTTCTGTATTTCGCTTATTTATTATTACTATTTTCTATTCTTTTTACTATTAATTCATTTGTAATTTGTTTAAATTTTCTTATTAGATATAAAGATACCTGAAACTTTTCCATGAGTTACTTAAGAACAGCAGAAAAGGATCATCTTCAAAATTCAATATAATGATCTCCCCGATGCATTCATTTGAATGCAACCAAGAGGATAAAGCAGTTTATAGTGTTTTGAGGGAAAAGTATGAAAAGCAACTATAAAAAGAAGAAAACTAAAATTAGTTTTATTACAGAGAAAATGTGCATATCTACACATGTCAAATGAGGTTGTTAATGCTCAAAGTCGAAATTATCCACATTAGATAATATGATTTATTTTTGTTTCAAATAAATACAGAAGTGATCCGAAGAAATTACATTAAAATATTTACAAAATTTCCATCATTCCAGAAATAAAACATTACTTTAAAAATGTGTACTAACGATAATTCATATGACATTTACAAATAAAATAGACATTTAATATGTGAAACAACACTTTACAAATATACATGTCAAATATGTTCTAAATATTACTTTTGTATCGTATATTTTGAAACTGATTTAAAATTATTTGAAAGTGATTTCTAGAGTATCAGTTGTTAATATTATATTTCATTAAAGAATGTCTGGTGCTGTCTTTCAACTGCAGATATAGAGAATGATACTTGCCAGAAATTTTTTTAAAATACAGGAAATTGTGAATAGGTTCATGTACAGGTTCGCTTTTTTAATAATAAAAAATAAATAATGAAGATCATAGGAAAAAATATAAAGAACCACTACAAAGGTAGTTCAACAGTCATTGTACTTCTGAATCGCGAAAATCTTAAATTGCGTATTTCAATTCAGTCAAACTGAAATCCGATCAAGCATTATACGGGTAGAAAATACTTTGGTTCAAGTAATTGAAACATTCAAATGAAGCGGAATTATTTAAAACTTTGAAAGTAGGATGGAACAAAATCTCTATAGTCCTCGTTTTATATTTAATACAATAGCTTGATGCATATCGACATTGTGCCGTTATTGTTCAAGGCTTTACTAATGAGAAGCAAATCATTTTGCTATTTCTTTTATTTATGGGTACGTCTATGCTCATAATACATACGTACTAATATAATTTCAAAATCTTGAACGCGTCGAGTAAACGTTTTCCTACAATGCGTCAATTAAATTTAAATGTAATGCGTCAATTAAATATTCCCTTAATGCTGATATAGGTAGATACACATTATACAATATATCATAAATGATAATAATTTATAGAAATGTTTTACATTTGGCACGTAAGATGAGTACTACAGTTAGACACTTGAACACTACAATTAACTTTTGTTTTAAATACTCTTAGTTTTACCGCTATATCTTTGAAGCAAATTATTATTATTGCTTAAAACAATTTTAATTATTAATAAGCTTACCGAGTTTGGATTTATAATATATAGTACCTTAATTTTAAGAAATTCACCAAATTGCCTTATCAGAGCGTATAACCTAAAAAGCCCCCTTACACATACAGCTTCCGAAATGTAAATTGAAAAATGTATTACAAAGTTTTGCATGCCTATATACATATGTCATACATATTACACTCACGTGAATATTTTACCTAAAATTTTACATGGCAAACTCAATCTTATAAGACATTAATTCAAATTGCACCTTCATAAATGAAATGAAGGCTGGACTGTGTTTTGGAGAACTCCGTCTTCTTAACTTTTTTAAACTTTTTTTTATGTTATCCTGTAGATATCGATGAAGACATTCCGAAAATGTGTGTATGGTTATTAGGAACTCACTGCTTAGAAGTTATACGCGTGTAAAGATGAGCAGTTTTAAGCGTTTCTGGACAGGTTAGAGCGTCGCCATATTGGATATTCGTTGAGTGGCAGAGGTAGGTCCGTCCATTAGGAGATGGCAGTGATCTAGACGCCAGGCTGCGGACCCCACTCTTACGCTTACGTCCTGACAGGAACGGTCGGCATAGGCGCTCAGCATCACCACATCTCTCTGTTTGAGTCACACTAATATGCGCGTTTCCGTCTTTGTCACGCGATTCGGCCAATAGTGGTAGACGTGTATAGCGTAGAAGGGAGATCACGTGGTACCTACAAGTTTCTCACTGCCATCTCCTGATGAACAGACGGTAGATAGGTCTGTTCCAGGGGGTGTCGACTCACGTACTTTTTCGAAGACACTGTTCAGGGCGCTCTCTCAGCTAAAGATCGGAAGTGAACTAGAACGTATATGTGTGTGTGTGATCACACAAACCTTTACTCACATATAGTTAACCTTACATGTACGTGTAATCGTATCCTTCGCTCGCCATTGATGGGTACTGGGTATTGTCCGCGCAACGAGAGTTGGCACAAAATCTCGTCAGTGGGGTGCAGGGGGAACGGCGAGTCCCCACTCTTGACGCAAGGCTGCGGATTCCACCACTGATCAGTGGATCCCACTCTTACACTTACATTTTGACGGGAACGGTCGACATAGGCGCTCAACGTCACCACCATCTTACTTCATGGTCACCACATCTCTCTGTTACAGTCACACTCAATACGCTCGTTTGCTGTCTTCGTCAAGCGATTCGGCCAATCGCGGAAGACGTGTAGCGCGTAGTGGGAGAATCACGTGGTCCCCACAAGTTTCTCTGTGGCAACTCTCGTTGCGCGGGCTATACATATAAATCTGTTTTCTCAAAAAAATTGATTTGCTGCGTTTATGCAGTGTGTACATATTTATTATAAATTGTATGATTGAAAAGTACAATGTAAGTGAAATATACGTATTAAATAAGCCATACTTTATACACAATGTAACACATTTCATACATAATATAAATATAATTTGAGTGATGCCTAGCGATGTCGATGAACACGTGGTATGTGACGCTAATATGCACGCCAAAATTTAGCCGGAGACCGGCAACGAGTGGGGATAAAACTTGTATCCCTACTCTTTGACGCCGGGGCACTTCTGTTAGACACCATACCTAACGATCGGGAAGCAACTATAATTCGTTCCCACTTTTTAACAAAGAAGTCAACACCCCCTGGTCTGTTCGGCGCATGACTGGATAGATCGTGAGTGTTCAGCGCATGTGTAGATAGTATGGTATATTTTCGGGATCGGCTAAATAGTACTGAGCGTATGCACTAGATGGCAATTCAGTGGTTACACATACTTTGTAAACATAAGTAATTTCAAGTGTTTTTCACAAATTAATTATTAATAAGTTTAGTGTTGATTTTGAAATGGCTAGTTCAAGTATCAGAAATTTTAAGTTTAGAGACATGCCAAGTAGTAAAGTTGAAGCAATTACTTGGGTTCAGGGTTGTGGATTGTTGCGAAAATTTAAAAAATGTCGTACTCATGGGTGCGAAATGAAAATTTATAACAATAATCATGGAATCGTATGTTTTCGGCGTCCAGTAATTAAAATATACAGATTCACATACAGGATTTCAAAAAGAAGATGTCCAAGACGGTTTGGGGTTAGATCGTCGCGGGAGCGGAGAAGGCCGGCCTGACCATGGTATAATGTTTCGCATTTTTATTTAGTAAATATGTTATTATGTATTACGTACGTGTTTGTGCTGCTATCTAATGGATTTGTTCGGAAGTATTTAGTCTATTCTGTGTGCATTACCTAGCAAATATATCAATATGGCGGCGCTGTAACCTGTCAAAAAGGCTTAAAAGTGTTCAACTTTATATGCGTATGACTTTTTAACTAATGAATTCCGCGCATTAAGATTTTCATTTTCGATGTTTTCTCGTCGAAATCTATAAGATTGTATAAAAAAAGACTTGAAAAAAAGAGTTCTCCAAAACGCAGTTAAACCGAAATGAATTCTATCTAAAAGTAAAGTTAAGTATAATAATCATAATTATGAAAAACAAACCGCAAAGAATCGATAAAATAATTTTTGAATGTTACATAATACAGCCACAAACATTCAAATAATTCTTGGCAATAATGTTTCATAAGATTGACATTACAAACTCGAACATTTCATATGTAACAACCTATTGTTACATGTATATGGCAGATACAAATACAATATTAATGCAACTGTAAAAATGCTACAACAAAAACACCCATAGTATTAAAATATATCCGACTACATGACTAAAATTAGTCATTTCACTACAAATCAACAGCGAATAAACGACTAATACTACTCATACTAGTACCTCTTGTAGCATGATCTATTTTACGATTACAGTGCTTTGAACTCTTGTCGTTCATAATTTCTGAAAGAACAAGGAAGTTTGTATTTATTGTATGTCTATGTGTTCTCTTATGGTTATAGAAACAGGGTGAGTTGGCAAGAGCTACTATCTAAAATAACTCGGTATTCGACGCGTTACATAATTCATAAAAAAGGTTGTTAGTACAATAAATAGATACCTCCTACGCTCGTCACCAGATGGACAAACAGCCAAGACTACGTCTTTCCCAGTAGTACCTGATCCGTCGCCGATTCCTATACATATATCCGAAGCTGTCCTTACGATATCCCTGTGTCTAAGGCAGGGCCCGCTAGGTAGCCTTACTGACGAGTCCTCTAGCTGGCACAGGACCAAACGCTCCCTTTCCTTTTCCTTCTCTTACACATGTTCAACTGCCGACTCACCGTATATATTGACAATAACAACATGGAACTTTATTTCGATTCCAAATAAATGAATAACATACGTATTTAGTTGATCCCGTTCGAAATCTTTACCAACTGTCTGGCTCACAATAAATAAATGACTCCAGTTTCTCGTAATAGAAATGATTTAAGATAATGTGTTCCTACTAACGAAAGATGAAATCCGAATTTATTAAAAAATATAAGAATGAACGAAGAAGGAATGTCGTTTGGATTTGTTTATCCGTATCAAACACATTTCTGAGAATCAGCTCTCACGAGAATTTGGCCAAACTCTACATCCGTGGATCCACCGTATCCGCCTTTCAGCAAGTGAATCCTCTCCTTTAAAAGGAGCCATTTGAATCCTTAAATCGCGAGCTCCCATGCCGACAAAGTTGAACACACGAAGACCACGTCTTTGGAAATCCTTAAGAAACCAAGATCACACTGCAATCCGTGTTCCCTCTCTCGGCAAGCTGGCCGAAGAGCGCAGTCTCCTTGTTAAAGATAATTATCAAGCTCGAGGAGGTGGGTAGATGGGACTTTCAGCGAGAAGAGGGTGGTTCAGAAGTTGTCGGGGCAGCCATGGCGGCAAAAACGTAGTGAAAGTCGATGAAAACGAGGCGAATGTAAGCGGATCAACCGGAAAAATAAGGGAAAAAGGAGAACAGGAAAAAGAAGGGGTTATTCGTGGAGAGACTAAGATAGGGGAGCTCTCATTCTCGAAAATGAGCAGTTCTCGGCCCAGTTAACGCCTATGAGGAGACAAGCGACTAGCTATAGAGTCTGCTGCTAGTCGGTCTTGGCGCGGGAGCTTTGGGGAACAGGTTATTTCGCGGGATGTCACGCTTGGCCCATTAATAACCCTGGCCGCAAGCTCCCGAGGACTAGGATGTCTCCTCTCTATCCGTTCTTGCCTACCTTGGAGTCATGGTCTCTGCCCGTGAGGAGCTGGGAGCCGGAGCAGGGAGCAATGAACAGGGAGCAGGGAGCAGGGAGCCCACGTCTCCAACCCCCCATGATTCTCCGGACGGCGTCGAGCGTGAGGAGTTTGCAAAGCTCTCCTCGCGAGACGTAGTTAACGGAACCGGCGCACGCGGTCATGTATAATAGACAGAAGGAATCTCCCGTGGGTGCTTGGCAGCTCATTTCGCATACGGGTTTTTTAGTGGTCCTGCAAGTCGTTCCTGGCGAACCGTTCCGTGCAGAGGGTTGAGTGTGTCGCAAGCAACAAACCCTTCCTCTTTGCCCTTCAACGTGCGACGGAGGATTTTATCTGTAGCGATGGGATCGAGCATGCCCCGAAACGGAAAGGGAGTTTCATTTCGTTCTGGTAGAGTTTAAGCCTGTGTGGATCCTGTTGCATCGTTTATCATAGGATTTCTATTAGGTTTCGAACGTATATGTAAAACACGGTCGTAATTATTTAATAAGTGACATTATAAGGGGTAATTCTTGTGTAGCAAGTACAAAAATTATTTATATTATGGAAGTAAAACTTTTTGGCATACAAGTATGCTTTTCAAACTATAAGAAGAAAGCCTTTTTGTTTCAATTTTTTATTAATTTGTTGACAATTATTGCAATTCGCAAGTAGCAAATGTCACAGTTACCTGAAAGCAAATAATGAAGAATTATCTTAACGTTTGATTAATTTACGCTATCACTGAGCCAGCATTTAAGAAAAAGGCTGTTCTTTATTTTGGAGGACCAAATGTTTTTAATTTTCTTGAACACTTTTTTAACTTTTTTTTGTGTAATTCGATACGAAAATATACAGAATCATGTACAGGATCTCAAAAAGAAGGTACAGTCCAAGTGGGTTTTGGGGTTAGGTCGTCGCGTTGATTTCGTACATGTGTTAGTATTAAGTAGGTGCTTCTGCTGCCATCTAACGGATCTGCTCGGTACTACTCGGTAGCAAATATACCAATATTGCGGTGCTTTAACCTGTCAAAAAGGATTAAAAGTGCACAACTTTACACGCGTATAACTTCTGAACCAGTGAACTCCTGGCAATAAGACTTTCATTTTAGGTGCTTTCTCGTCGAAATCGATAGGACTGCATAAAAAAAATTTTTAAAAATTGGTCCTCCAAAAAAGGTTCAACCAAGAAAAAATATAGAGAATTGCGAAAATGGCAAAAGTAACGTATTGAGTAACCCTTGTCCGAAATTGATTAGTTGAATAGTTTTTAAGTTCTTGTGTACGCCAGTTTAAAAAACATATTTTCAAGAAACATGCGTATTATGTAACAAATAATAAGATAAATTGAACTAAAAAAAAACATTTGTACTTGTTTACATACCCAACAGGTTTATTATTCCCATATGTCAGATAGTGATTCTGAAAAAAATTCTTAAAAATCATTTTTAGCATGACCATTACGTAATGATAAAGAAAGCTATTCTTCATCACAGACAGGTATTCTACTGTAATTTTGTGTTACAAAAATACATAATTTATTAGTTCTTTGAACTCGTTAAACATCTATTACACTCAGCCAAAAAATTAAATAAAAATCCTAACTGTGAATATTGAAAGAATTATTTAAGCATTTATTAAAAATAAAAGATGATGTAGCACATACGACGTTACACAAATATGATGAAGAAGGTAGCAATATTTGAAAAAGATATTATTAAAATAATCAATACCTTTGTCCTGTTACGAAATATAAAATAACGCACTCTCTATTGTTATATAGAAATTAAAAAAATAGTAAAAGTAGCAGGACGAAGTTCTACTAAGAACACTGTTTAGTGAAAAAGAGTTTTTCATTGCTTGGGAATCATCAAATCCATACACAAATCAATGCTAAATTTTCTCTTTTTGAACTTTATAAAAAAATCCAATTATATTTATGTCAATATCAATATTTTCTTTATGTATGACAAATATCGTTGTTACTATTCCTTTATCGCTGATCAAAAAAATGCCTATGAGGTTTTAAGTTTTTGATTCCACAATTATTCAATTTATAAAGATGCATTTACAGAATATAATTACATAAATTTCCTTATTTAAGCTCGTCTTATAATATTCGACTTATAATTCTCAATAAATACAATTTTGTCATTTGTATGTATATAGTCACTTTTAAAACTCGCTACATTTACTAATAATTATATTAACAGATAGAGTAACAATTGCATAATAACAATGATATAACACTTGCTATCGAGAGTATAATGTATGCAGCACCAAAGAGGTGTAAATAATCCATATAAAATCTCTAGTAAATAATCATTAGAAAACAGAGTGCGGAAAAACGATCACCGTGCTTCGTTAAATCTGTTTACGGAGCTTCGCTGAAACGTGCGAGAATCGTAATTAAAGCATCGCCGAGAAAGCGAAGATTACCTTATATATTTATCATGAAACTCAAGAAGCACGCTCTGCAGCTCCGGGAAGTGGCACTTAAGCTCGTTGAGTTGGCGGATCACCTAGTCACGCCAGGAAAATAATTTTCACAGTCAATATTACAAATTACCGGGAATTAAATTCGCTTCGGCTGACCACGCTAATAAGGGCGTTACCGTTCGAACTATCTCGTGGAGCTATCGCGACGCCATTTCGTGGACGAAGCAAATTCTACTGGCAATCGCAAGCCCCACAGTTCGTTCCATAATACGAATTTAAGGAACATCACCTTGCTCCTTCGATCTCTACTCATTTTACTTCCTGCTCCTGGTCTAAGTAAAGCAAAATCGTTCCAAGTGGAACTTAATGCGGCAATAATGAGATCTTTCATCGTGGTACGAATTAATTACGCTAATATCTCCTTACCGGTATCAATTACATTAGTCTCATCACTCGTTTGAGAAAACGTTGAAGTTGCGCCTGGCAGACATCGCATGCCCTTCTTAAAAATGGCATTACATTTTCAGTTTATATAAATGCATCGACTTAATAAAATACAGTAGTACCTCGGCTATCCGAACTCATCAAGAGGAAAACAGTGCTCGGATAATAATATATCAGTTAGTTACGGTGCTAGACTACAGAGGCTTACAGTAATATTATTTTTTCATATTATCTTTTATTTGATGAAATAGTTTTGCAAATAAAATCTCAAATCCTCTGTAATTCTATCAAGTTCAATATGTACAGGGTGTTTCAAAATGATGTGTTATTATTACCACTATAGCGTGATTCTGTTACTTTGGATCGGTGTATATTTATTAAAAACATTTGCCGCAAAATTATCCTTGACCTTAGAGCGAATCTTCCAAATAATGAAATCAGTAGTAAATTAGTAGTGTTAATTAGACTGAAATTTTTTTCCTGCAGCACATATGACAACTAAAATAATGGTTTAACTGCGTTTTGGAGAACTCTTTTTTTTTAAGTTTTTTCATGCACTCTTATAGATTTCGACGAGAAAAGATCGGAAATGAAAATCTTAATGTGCGGAATTCATTAGTTAAAAACAACTAGCACCGTTATCTAGTTCTTGACAAAGCGAATTTCTGATTTTCACATTTTTCCCTTATTTATGCATGAAAGTATTAGAAATCGACTTTGCGAGATGAAATCCGTAGGAGGAGAACTGTTATTTATACGTAGTTAAAACACTTAGTGATGACTACTTAATATATGATTAATATTTATTACACACTATCTATTAGTAATTACAAAAATGGGGAATATTCTTTACACCGTATAACTTTAGACGCTTTTACCGCATTGGTGAACAGGCCCCGCATAAGCGTACAAGGAACTCGCATACCGCATGCAACGCCACCTACCCGATGCATTCAGAACCGTATATTTTCTAACAGAAAGAATCCGGATATTTATAGATTATAGTTTAAATAGCTCCGTCTTTTCTAAAAACTAATTTTTTCAAAGCTAGCTTTGAAGAGGACTAGCTTCGTTTCTCTAATCTTTTAGTGTAAAATTTAAAAACTGTGTATTACATAAATCCTCACCGACATGTATCTCTAATACCTCTGTGTTTTGCGAAAATTGCTTTGCTACAATGAGTACCACGGCCTTCTAGTTTAACCCGGCGTTCACAGACCCCAGAGATTTTAGATTTATTGTAACATTGTAACAACGCGTGACAGCGAGTCTGGCCTGAGTCTACCTTCCCCTTGCGTAATCTACTACTCTACGTCATTGACGACAGTTTGTTCTGAGCAAGCACATTTAGTGTGCATACGTGTAAAGTATGTTGGGTCCCGACTGTGCAATTACAGAAAATAAAAACTCGAAATCTGAAGACTAAATGTTTATTACCTTATTAGCTACTTTAATGTATATGTCCCATCTGTAAACCAATACCAAAGTGCCTAGAAAATACTGATTTATATAGTTCGTTCGTTGTTAAAGTTAGGAGGAGTCTATTTTCGTTGAAAAATAAAGATGTTTCATTAGTTGAGTATTTTTGAATAATAAAAATTTAACTCCGTGGATCTGCGTTTTTACTCTGAAAAATTTCAAGACTCTTAAGCAATACCTAATCTTATATTCATGAAAAAGGTATTTATTTCTATAATAGAATATATTATTTCGGTGGGTCTGTGAGACCCCACGTTACCACTATCGATACATTTTCCCACCTTACCAACGCCGGGTCACGATATTTAGCTCAATTGTTAGCAAATTCTATTTAAATATCATGCATAACAAGATGTACATATTGATGTTGAATTTATACATCAAGCATTTAATGCACAAGTGGTATTAGATAATATTTGTCTGTAGTTTAACACCACAACTTAAGAGTTTAATTATCATTAAATAAAATAATTGCAATATAATTTTAGCATGGCGTGTATAAGACCAACGTAACATTCTTCAATATTATTGTGTTTCGTAGAACTTTTATTTAATTCCTCACTTTCCAATGTTTCACGGTTTTGACTAGCACCATTTGCACATTACACGGCTCATATAAAAAGAATTGATAACTTCTCTAATTGTTCAGCCGTGCAAAGGTATGTAACCCCTTAACACTAGAAATACTGAGCGCTAAACGCGACTAGTGTATATTGCCTTCTAATAACGACAAGAATGCATATATTCAAATTCCGTACAACTTTTGTTTAAATATGTACTCTAATAGAGAAGTTGACTAAAACATTACTCCGGAAAACATTTTTATAATTTCAATATTTGTAAAAGAAAAATTTAGAAACCAGTCATTTTGACTTGTCCGGTCGTTCTAGTGTTAATGATTTTCACTCTCTGGAAATTGAAAAATTAATTCAACAAATTTTTCGGGAAAATCGACTATTCGTCGTGGCACGAAAAAGTGTGGGACTCTGGCCGTGGGAATCGAGTACGGATCAGCAATTAAGGAAATTACAGGAGTAAAAAGAGAAAGAAAGGGGACCAGAGGGAACAGTGGAAACGCGAGTATGATGAACGACGCCGAGAAAGAGATAGAAAAACATCATAAAACCCGGGCCAAGGCCGGATTAATGTACGGTTCTTACTTTTTCGCTAATCCATAATCTTCTTCCACCGGTCGGAGCACCCTCTTAATTTGATTTCACCGTATAATTATATGTAAGGTGGCACGATTGAAATTAATGTCAAACATCGGAGGTAAATGCTCCTGGAATCTCGTTAGGAAACGGAAGTGTCGTCTATGATTCCATTAAAAATCAGAACGCGGAAATTAGCACTTGTCGGATTTCGAGATTGTTGAAACAGAGACGGATAACGACAGTGTAAGAATTATACTTAAGAAGTATACTTAAAGCGTCGACATCTTCATCTTCAATAGTTTGAATTGAAGATGACAGGCTTATTCGGTCAAATTGTTGGAAGATTAAAACTACTAACAAAAACCTTATTTTCCTTGCAGAATTAGTATTCGCATGTAGACACTTGGAATTTAATTTTAAAATATGTTCGTTCTAGAATCAAGTTACATTATATCTTTTCCTTTCAATTTTCATCCCTTTTTTTATTACTATTAACATTCTATTCTTTCATACCATTTTTATTTTTATTCTACTGTCATTCTTTCGTACTATATTATTATTTGTTCTTTATCATTTCTTACTATCATTAATGTTAAGGCTTCGAAAACAGTTAGATTTACTACCTAGCGACGGAGGATTTTTAGTATACATGCAATTTAGTTTTTAAGCCAAAACAGATGTACGTCGGACTAGGACCCCGAAGATTGCTTTACGGTTCCCAGTTGGCACCCACGTGCATCTCGGGTCTCCTAGCCTTCGAGCAATAAAACAATAAACTTGTACAGCGCCAGGTAAACAGCGGTAAGGCGAGCGAGCCACCCTAACGGGCCTTGCCGTCAGAAACCCCCCATAATGAAAATTCGCCAGTTTCCTACCTCCTTGGGCCCGTCCACAGCGGCCATCTTCTACCCCCACAAGGCTTGTAGTGGGTGGTGACAAGCAAATGCGAAAAGGGCATGGCTCAAAATCCACTTGATGCCAATAGGCTAATAGTTAGATCCTCCCAAAAACCGATTTGTATATAAGCGCGACAGACTTAGCGACAGTGTGATTCATAAAGTCCGACTCGTGTAAAACACATTGTAAATACACATTCTCATCACTTAACGAAACAGTACTTCGAGTGGTAATGAAACTTTAATTGATGATAACTCTAAAGGTATTGAGCATCTAACCCTACAAGGGTACACATTCGTAAACAGAAAGACAAATTCTATAAGTGTGCAAAGTTTCAACAAAATCGGTAATCCGAAGGTCGTGCGCTATCCTTATTAGTTGAAACGCACTGTAGACAGTACTCCATAATCATCATTATTGTTAAGGCTTCGAAAGGCTTCGACGGAGGATTTTTAGTATACATGCAATTTAGTTTTTAAGCCAAAACAGATGTACGTCGGACTAGGACCCCGAAGATTGCTTTACGATTTCCAGTTGGCACCCACGTGCATCTCGGGTCTCCTAGCCTTCGAGCAATAAAACAATAAACTTGTACAGCGCCAGGTAAACAGCGGTAAGGCGAGCGAGCCACCCTAACGGGCCTTGCCGTCAGAAACCCCCCACAATGAAAATTCGCCAGTTTCCTCCCTCCTTGGGCCCGTCCACAGCGGCCATCTTCTACCCCCACAAGGCTTGTAGTGGGTGGTGACAAGCAAATGCGAAATGGGCATGGCTCAAAATCCAGTTGATGCCAATAGGCTAATAGTTAGATCCTCCCAAAAAACCGATTTGTATATAAGCGCGACAGACTTAGCGACAGTGTGATTCATAAAGTCCGACTCGTGTAAAACACATTGTAAATACACATTCTCAGTCCACGTAGTTGTCCGCGTTTTCTATCCAACCTATTACAGTCCACTTATACACCCATACTTCTCGACAGGACTTCATATTCGGTGAAGTTCCTCCGCGTTGTTCGATCGTCGCTAACCTAATTGCCGACGCCGCGACGCACATACAATTAAGTCGTTGCATCTGAAGTGTCCGATTTCAAAAAGCATATTTTATGAAGTGTTTTAATCGAGAAATAATATTATAATCTGTGAGTTTATTATGTATCACTTGAAGATACCCAGCCTATCTTTTAAGTCCTATCATCAGTTTCGATTTACATATTAAGCTTTACTTTTAAATAAAATTTATTTGAATATCAGTTGATGTGATCTTTTCACGTAGTGATGTATTCTTTTCATGTAAGTGAAAAAATAAACATATTGACGACAACATTATGTTCTGTTTATTTTTGAGATTTTTCTATCATTGATTAACAACGCGTTTATTTGCTACAATATTTGGACTAAACATCACATAATGTTATCATCAATATGATTATTTTCTCATCTACAATCTCATAAATGAAGAAGGTGAACGACCAAAAGTTACTGTTATGAATCGGACATTTCATATGCAACAACCTAATACTTGTATTACCATACTTACTATTACTTTAACTCTTCTTATTTCGATGGTAGAAAGTGACAATTATCTGTATCTATCGTTTAGATTACATAATGGGTAGACTGCAGATTTTTATGTATACTTTTTATACATATATACGTATATATTTATTTCATTCTTTAATCATCTTAATAAGTCAAAAATAATACATCAATATTTTTAGATTATCACTGCTTTGAATTTCATCTACTTGTTTTTCTCCAAAATGCATAAAATCCGAAAATAGCCCGAAAATATATGGAACACATATTCAAATAAAAACAGGATTTCAAGAATTTTTCGTAATTTATACTTAAAGAAATATATAATTTAATTTTTGTGAACAACTTCGCTTAGTCCAGTGATAGTCGTATTAATTATTTATTATTTTAAGTTTATATCTCGGTTTTATATATTAAATTCATTATTTTAGACGTTATAAAAGATAATGCTACAAATCGCCGTCAAAATGACATTTTAGGAAGAATTCTAATATTTTGCAAGTATTAGAATGAAGCATAAGAATGAAGAGTTGTTATAGCATATAAGAGTAATTTAAATTTAGCAGTATTATTAATTACTAACGAGCTCAATACTGTGGTTCACCGTTTTGTGAATGTAGCCTGCGGCAGCGATACCTACGTAACTGCGAACGCTTAAAATTGCTCAACTTTATACACGTACAACTTTTGAACTAATGAATTCCCAACTTTAAAACACATTTTTTGGCTTATCTTGTCAAAATCTACGGGATTGTATAAAAAAAGTCCAACATTTTTGGTCCCCCGTAGTGATGTAAAGGCTCCCCTTGAAACTGAACTAGCTTTATTTGGAAAAGTTTTTCGAATAATATGTAATTTAAAGAATAATTGCGTGGCTAAATTAAAACGGGAGTTTTATCGTATAATTTTTTTTTCGTTTAAACTACAGTTGAGACGACAGACTTTGTATTTTTTATTTAATTACCAAAAGTTCCGAGAACTTTTTATGTAAAGTAGAACATTTGTATTATGTGAACCGTTAGCATTACCTAATAATAATTTCTTTTGTTAATTGTAGGTCAAACGATAAATATAGTATGTGTACAAAATAAAAGCTAATTGGAATTTCTGAGGTTAAGTAAACCGACGGACGGATATGTGAACCGTGGAGTATTCGAGTAAATGAATCCGGGATTTGAAGCAGTTCTCAAAATAACAGTTTGAAGCAGTTCTATCTATAAAGGTTCTCATCAGGAAATCTGAACCATTTTAAACCGAATATAGACCCTAACAGTAATCGTTATAGAATCATTGTAAGAACCGAAAAAGAAACCGCAACCGAAACAGATAACAGTTGAAAACGGTTCTAAATAACAGTAAACTCGAATAAAGATTCGTAATATTCGTTTCAAAAGTCGAAACCGATATTAGACCAGCTTTCAGACTCTAAATAAAACTGAAAAGATTTAAGCAACATTATGAAAATACAATAAAAACAAATACAAAGTACAAGATTAATTAATTAAATAAATTTGTATTTCATAGACATTCAGAGAAAGATAGAGGAATTCTCTGCTTAAAATACAATTGTTCAAAAATATGCAAAGAGTGTACATGAAAATGTCTAAATTTTTTATTCAACAGATCGAACACTTGGCAACAGTTTACAAAAGAGATAATACATGGCCACACAACAAAATGATAAAAATATAATTGATTAGATAAGTGTCATGCGATCTCCGAAAGAAACGCGAATAAGTTTATCAGTAGACAGTCCATTTTTTGCATTTATGACAAAAATGAGTAGATGTAATTTAAACAGTAGGTGTAATTCTATGCATTTATGACAAAAACGAGAAGGTGTAATTTAGAACAGTAAAAACATTAGAAGAATTTAGAAATAATGTTATATTATTTTCAACCTATTAAACATAATAAAAAAGAAACTAAATTTCAATTTCACTTCACGTTGTTACATTTGAGGTAAGAAATGTTTATTTTGAATAAAAATCCGCTATTGCATCACGCAACCTATGATTTTTTCGAAACAATAAATCGGTCGATATTTCACCGATTTTCGTTTTATTGAATTCGAGACTGCATTATGTCTGCGAGTAATTCAATTGAACCCCCCGATTTCATCCCAAGGTTCTCTATTTTAACGGCTGATTCTGATTCCATAAGAAACTTCTGTTCCCGTAGCGGTCCGTGGAACGGAAACTTAGAATCGATTTTTCTATGACAGTTGAGAAAATAGGTGTTCGTTTCTCTGCTGTATAAAACGAAGATGTTCTCTGCGGGATTATTTCACGGGAATTCGTGGGATCCAATTAACGGCCCGTGGATTCAGAGCTAATTGTGAGAATCGGCTTACCGGCGTCGAGCGTAAACAGAGTTGTAAATTTTTCCAGCGCAGTCCACATTTAATTGAATCTTTGAAGCGTACCTTTGAACGCTTCGTCGCGTGGAACCCCACGACTTTCAGAGAAACCGGAGATTCCACGACCGATGGCCGAATAACAGTAAAGTATCGGCTCCTTTTATGACCAATCGAATTTAGCTCGGGTCACAATTATGTGTATGAAGCCCCGGGTCAGATAGACCAACTTTATTCAAGCCTCTCTCAGTAAAACGATTCCATTTCCCAGAATTTGAAAGGGGACGGGTACTTTCTGAAATCCGAAGCACCAATGATATTTAAATACGAACAATTAACGGGAACGAAGATAGATAAAGTGATGCATTCTCACGAATGAAGTGCGGATCTGTACACCCACACACGAAATTATTCGAACGCTTACAATTCTAGCATTCAACTAATGAAATATCTATGTATGTTTAATTAAAGCATGCGATGTAATAACATCCACATGTAGCAAGGGATGGTTCCGAAGAAGGCTGAACTTCGGAGAAGTCCCCCCACCCTTTCAGCACGGGACTTACATCATTCTCTTCGTTTTGACATGCTGATCACGAAATGTACTTGTTATTTTTGGCATAAATCAGTAGTTTTTGAGATATTCGCGAAAAACTATTGCTAATAGTGTATTCAATTTTCCGTATTCTTCCACGCTCCGTGGCAACGTAAACCTGTTCCGGGGCCGCAACCTCCTAGAAGTTAGCCGCCCACTTGTTGAAATAAATAATTTCAACAGTTGTGCTGAGTTGTGCTAGGTTTGTGCTACATTGTTCTCGAATATTATAACAATAATATAAACAATAAGGCTCAAAACTGAGAAAAACGATTTTTTGTAGTAGCTCCCCACTTTTCGTTTTTTTCAATTTTCTCAATTGTGCTAAGTTGTGCTAGGTTGTGCTAAGATTGTTCTAAAGTATTACTTTGTAAAAATAATAAATAAAGAAGTTATGGTAAATAATCGTTTTGAACATGCAATTAACGTTTAAGATAGTAACAGTTATCCAAACAGCATATAATCATATATCTGAATTGTGCTACACTAACACAACTCAGCACAACTTTCCTTTTCGCCAGCACAACGATATAAAGGGCACTTTACTCTATAGTGTCCACCGCGAAGGGCCGCGAGCAAGAGTAGTTTGCAACATCGACATTTTAACCGAACCAGAATGCAAAATATCTTCGCCCGACACGAGTTGCCGCCAGTGGTGCTCTTCCACTAGCGCGGTCGTTCGATATATATATATATATATATATATATAATATATATATAAAATATATATAAAAAATATATATATAATATATAAAATATATATATGTAATATATATAAAAAATATATATATATATAATATATATAAAATATATATATAATATATATAAAATATATATATATAATATATATAAAATATACATATAATATAAATAATGAAATATATATAATATATATAAAATATATATATATAATATAAATAATGAAATATATATAATATATATAAAATATATATATAATGTATAATAATGTATATTATAATTATATTTCACATTAGCGATATTATATAGATTTCTGTATTAAACTATTCTTTTGTTACGAAAGATCTTTGTAGTATGAAATATACTATGAACAAGAGACTAACATTAAAAAGATAAATAAAATAATCTATACAGAATAAATGTACTAATAAATAATAAACAACAATAGTATAACATTTAATAAAATTTAACATTTAAATAAGCTGACATAATTGCGCGCTTACAGCCACTGCATCGCCGTTACGCCGCGCCGCGCCGTACCGCGCCGTACCCCGATGAACGACCGCGCTAGTGGAACAGCACCACTGGCGGCAACTCATGTCGGGCGAAGATACTTTTCTTTCTGGTTCGGTTAAAATGTCGATGTTGCAAAAGTCTGCTCTATCGGGTGATATAGTACGATTTTACGCTGCACCCATATTTTTTTATATAAATTCAAAAATATCCTCAAAAATTGGTGCAAAAGTGGTGTCTCTCCGTCTTTAATGATTGTTTAAACATGTTTAAACATTCATAATGTATTAATATTGGATATCACTGTATTCAGGAAAGTCTACAGAATCTTTTGCTGCAAAGAACAAATCAATATCTTTTATAATACCATCACAATATTTGTTTAATGTTGAAAAATAGGTCTTTTTTCAAACTCAAATTTCTCAAAAACTGTACGTGTAGGCGAAAAAGTAAAGACAGATTCGGAATCAGCGCAAAAAACTCTATAAGAATCACCCAACAGTTATTAGGAAACATAAAAAAAGTTGAAATTTGTTGGACAGTGATATTAATGCGAGTCACTGTATTTATACAATAAAGAATTCAGACATCAGAGATTCTGATGATCGAAGTTCTACTGTATCAAAAGTTCCCTCAACACCACTGAGTGTCATACTAATTGTAAGAAACGTTCGAGACATGGACAATTTCCATAATATCTGTTTCCTGTTCGTGTTTCAGGCGAGAATCCAGCAGCTATGCAGCACGGAGGTAGCAGCACGCTGAGTTCCGCCATAGTCCTGACCATGGTCGCAGCGCTCGGCTCGTCACTCTTGAGGTGACCGTGATGGCTCGAATCAATCTTCGCGGGCCTTCAGTTCGAATGGTGCTAATTTGTTCTTTCCTCGCGGGCAACCATCAGTCATCAGGCGACCCCGAAGGAACGGACTTGCTGGGCCCGCGGCTCCGGTGTAGCAGGACATTGCAACGATCAGACCGAACTCCGTTCACGAAGTGGACGGTTCCCACCGAAAGTGGAAAGCAACCAGGAGTAGCCTGTTGACGCTTTCCACGGGGAAAAAAAGTTAACGAAAAAGGAGGCGATACCGGGCGACAAGTTTTTCGCAGTCTGAGCGAGAACGAATGCAATAGAGGACGAGGCTCCAGCGTCAGAGCCCTCGCATCTCAAGAAGGCACCTTCTTGTTCCTTCACATTTCCTCTTTTCTTTAGGGCGCCGAAACGGACGATAACGTGAATCATCTTCACCAAGAAGGACAACGAACTTTCCCTTCTACCGCGACTGTACTTATACACTGACAGATCGTGTAGACTGCCGCGGTCCCTTTCGAGCTGTGGGTCTACTGCTCTCAAGATTTGACAGTTTTTGTGCATACGTATGCGCATAGTGAGAACGTGATACGTCTAACATTAAACCGGGACAAATGGGTTATTCTCTGTCGTTGTTTCCTCTGTCGAAACGATTTCCCGATAATGATAAGATGATGATGCACGTCATGGACTGAAAGAGGACGCGTTGCCACAGCTGCCGAGGATGAAACGAAATTCCGAGAAGGAAGACTAACATATCAGTCGATTTCTGAGAACGGAAATCGCGGATCTTTCGGTTCGTTCGAGGTTGGCGCGAGACGCTGTTCGCGATCAAAGCTAAGGAAAAGCGTCCTCGGGAAAAGAAAAATTGTTGTCACGACGGCTGTGCGGTCGCCGACATAATTAATTCCGTCGAGATTCTTTCCTTTGAAGCGGGACGTGGTGTCACTGTTAAACACGCGGCACTGTTCGATGCCGTTCGCTCGGATCAAAGGAGACTTGAACCGAACTTCTATCAAAAGAAGGTGTACGAAACTTGCCAGTTACTGTACGCACAAGAATTGTAGACGTGTAGTTTTTCTTTTAGCATTAGTTGTTACAGAATCTTCAAAAACGCAAGTGAAAATAACGATTTTTCATGTTTTTATGTGCGTAAGAAAATGTCAGAGACGTTGAACTCGTTGATTGGACTTTGAGAACTTTCGGATATGTAGATGCTCTATGGCCCTGTAAATATTTAACAGGCAATCCCAAGATTATCAGCCTGATCGATAACGGATAGACGCGTCGTACATAGTAATTTAATCATGACCTAATGAATACTGCTTTGTGTAATAATGCACGAGCACATACTACAATACTTCGCCGATCGTTGAAATAATTGGGTTATGTTGGTGGAAAAGCAATAGCTGTTTCTGATCAGCGACGAGGTTGTTTCATATGAATCAGACTGGCCAGTGCAAATATTTTGTTTCGCTAATTAACACATTTATAAAGTTCATAAAGTATATACCACTTTTTTGGGAGTGTCTATAGAATTTCATCCAGCAAAAAGACGTTTGCATAGTTTGAAAAAATCATTCAATAAATTTTCTGAAGTCAAACATTTTACTTTTCCTGAAAAATAAAATGTCTGAAACAGGAAATGATACAGAATAATGATATTCAGGTTTGGAACGCAATGAAAGTAATAATTTATTTGACAATATTACTGACTAAACATTAACAAGCTTGCGAACTACCAGAGTAAAATCACACAAAATGGTGGACTTTATATAACTGGTTAAATAAAATAATATCAATATAGCAAATGGATTTCAGCATCCGCAAAAACGAAATTACTTTACCACGAACCAACAGGTCAGTTAACTATGAATAGGTATACATACATGCTTGACTTGTTCTGCTACATGCATATACATGGTAGCTGATGGTTGGACATCTCCTCTTACTGTATCTACGAATTGACATGTACCTATTCACCAAAATTTATAGTATATGTAGTATAAAGATACTATAATACATACATAGTATACAGTTTTATTTATCTTCCTTTACATATATCGAATATCAATATTTAATTTACTTTAGCTGCAATGAAATTCTATTTCATTAAATGAATGGCACTTTCGTTTTTCAGCTAGTTATTATATGGCAAATTTTCATTACTTATAACAATATTTGGTTATTGCTGAACACGCAGTACTCTACAGCAGGCATGTCCAGAAGTAGCTCACTTGGACGCATTTTCGAGGGAGACGCCTACTTCTCCCGACCGCGCGTCTCGCTCCCAATGGCGGCCGTAGTTCTCCGAGCGCCTCAGGCTCGTGCCTACCGCTTGCGGTATGTATTGCGTGTGGCGCTTTGGGGCGACTCTCATACCCATAGGTTTCCACACCACCCATGAGGTACTATGGTCAATGCGTTCTTTTGTCAGTGGTATCCCCTATAGGCCTATTCCACTGCGTTGCACGATAATTTCGAAAAAATAAATTTGGAAAATAGTTTTTATTATACTGTCAAAATTTTACTGACAATTAGGAAAGCATGCTTATTGCGATATTCAAAGGTTGACTATCACGCATTTTCACTAGAACTGCACAATTCGGAAATGGCTTGATTAGGCGTTTGTGATTTTAAATTTAATAAACTTAAGTGATGCGTCAGATCTACAATAAGCTCGCACAGAAATCTCACGCCTCCTGAGAGAAGAGAATATTCATCAGAACTTTTAATTGGATATTCGTGCAGGAAAAGGATGATTTGATAGTATAATAAAAACTATTTTCCAAATTTATTTTTTCGAAATTATCGTGCGACGCAGTGGAATAGGCCTGTAGGGGATACCACTGACAAAAAAAAACGAATTGACCATAATACCTCATGGGTGATGTGGAAACCTATGGGTATGACGGTCGCCCCAAAGCGCCACACGGAAATACATACCGCAAGCGGTAGGCACGAGCCTGAGGAGTTTGGAGAACTACGGCCGCCACGGGGAGCGAGACGCGCGGTCGGGAGAAGTAGGCGTCTCCCTCGAAAATGCGTCCAAGTGAGCTACTTCTGGACATGCCTGCTCTACAGTAATGTCTTGATCCAAGTCCGACGGAGGTATGCGATCTTTGTCAGTTCGCTTAACCCCTCCACTGGGGGGCATACCCCGTGAGGGGCCACGAAGCTCGACCTGCCTCGGTCGCCGAGTAGTGTAAACTGTAAACAAGCCGCATAATCCGATACCGGTCGAGTATATCGGTGTGAACCACTACCATTCCAATTACAAAACTTATTTATTTTTCTTTATTTTTTATGGAGCCTTCAACAACTTATCTGTGGCGTTTTTCTGATTAAAATGACTTTAAACACGATATAATTTGAACTGTATTTAGTGGTTTAATTGGTGGTATGTACAGTGACTTTAGGATGTAAAAGAGGATAGCGGTCAGTGTTTACCTTAGACCATATATACTTACAGACCCGGCATAGGTATAGTGTGTGCATAGGATGCAGTGTTCCGAGATATAAGAGTATCTGGTGACCACATGTCACGTTTCAAGATAATTCAAAATGGTGGATAGCGCATGAGACGAGAATTTATCCGTCGAATATAGATACTTTTTTTATTCGAACCTTCGAATAACGAATAAAGATAAAGTATCTTTCATTGGAATCGTTATTTAAATAATTTTTTATCTAAATAATTCCCAACTCTGATTGTATTCGACATGTACATGTATACTGTTTTTACTATTCTTTTTTTAAATAAAGTAAGTTCTGAGGAAATAAATACAGATTTCATATTATCAACTTCTACATTGAAATTTAACTTTTTCCAAATTATAATCAACAAAATGAGTTAGCCATGTTTAAAATAATAAGAGCAAAGTAAAAATGAACGAGTAATGAAATAAAGTACACGTATGTATATTACACTTACAGTTTCCATAAATATTTATACAGAATGAGATGCGACGACGATTCCCCTTTCCCTTCTAACACTTCACCTTCGCGGTACTGCGATTTCTCAACAGACTATAGCACTTTTCCCACAAGAGTCGTCTGCTAGGCGATTTAATTTCCGAACATAGCTAACTATCTGAAACCGGGTCTATAGGTATATATGGTCTAAGGTGTTTACATGATGTCCTTTTGTACATTCGGCGCGATCGGCAAGGTGATAAAAAAATAGTAGCTCTACGCGATCTATGCCCGAGCGCGGAACCGAGATTCGGACTTACGTAAGACTTTACTGTATTTAGTTTATTTTGAATTCCTCAGAAACTGTTAAGTATATAACTTTTGATGACAACTTTTTAAGCTAATTTTAAAACTACAAAACTATCACTATTTATTATCAGATTTTTGCATATGCTTTTATGTTTGAACAAAATCCGAACATTTTTAGATAAGGGAAAAATTTAAATTGTACTTGTTATGAACGACCAAGTATACACATAAAAAAAGAAAAGTATAATCTTATATAATTGGCACGGGTGCACAATTTTCATTTACAATTAAAATACTCAAAAGTTGAACAGATGGTAGCATTTTGACGATTGCCTAATAATTGTTTTTCTCTTGTTTAGAATTTTCACATAATCATTCAACCATAACCATTTCAACAAACATCGAAAAAATGTACCTATTCAGAGTTCTCAAAATTTGATATATCAGCCCTTACAATTTTTATCGTTGAAAAGTTATTTCAAGAATTAACCCTTTGCACTCGAATGGTGACTCTGAGGCACCAGTAAAAATTGCCATACCATTATTCAAAATAGTTTTTGTATTATTAAATTCATCTATATTTCGTAAATTACTAACCATTCAAGTGTTGTACGAGAACACAAGTTTAATTTGATGTGCATAATATAAAAAAGATTACATCAAATGAAAATGTTCTAGGTTGAAAGAAGTGTCTTCACTTTGGAATTAAAATTACTTCGAGTGCAAAGGGTTAAGCATATATCGTTTTAGAAACGCATTTTCGACCCATAATTCTTTAAGAAAATGGAAAAGATCAAATACTCCATTTAAACACAAACTGCCAGTAAAATGTTGCCACGATACCGTTATCATTTTATTCTACTTCTATGCAGATAAATAACAATTTACAGATATCCCTATTCCACGCGTATTTAAATACACGTGTACTATTTTACGTAGAACACTTCACGTGTATTTAGTCACATTAACAAATCCTTATTTTAATTCGTGTAAGTTTGAAACCATTGATATTAATTTATGGATCGAGATTAAGGTTCTACCAAAATTTAAAGAATGGAAATAAATTAAGACTTAACCCTTTGCACTCGAAGCAATTTTAATTCCAAAATCAAGACATATCTTTCAACCTACAAAATGTTCATTCTATGTAATCTTTTTTTACATTATTTACATGAAATTGAAACTACCTTCTCATGCAACACTTGAATTGTTAGGAATTTATAGAATACAGACGAATTTAATAATATAAAAACTGTTTTGAATAATGGTATGGCAATTTTTACTCGTGTCTCAGATTCACTATTCGATTGCAAACGGTTAATGCTAACAAAATTTATTCAATGAATAGTCTGTTTTAATACATAAAGAGTTTACTTGAAGCTATGCCTTCATCTGCACCAAGCATAACAGAAAATTTATTCCACTGAAGTGCTTTACAGGGGCTGAAATAAGCGACCCATGTGCCGAATTCGATACTTATCTAACTAAACCTGAACTAAAACTCGATTTGGATGCCTTTGAATGATAAAGGACGCGGGACATGAAATATCCAAGAATTGCAGAACTAGCAATGAAGTGTTTAAACGTACCAGCAACATCAATTGCCTCCGAAGAAAGCTCTCCATCTGCTGGGAACATAGTTACTTCCAAAAGAAATCAATTGTTCCCAGGAAATGTAAAGATATTAATGTAGGATCTTAGGAAAAATGAGGAATTCCGCGCCGGGAATCGAACCCGGGACCCTCGCGGTTGTAGCTGATCAACTCTTACACATACCCACGGAACCCTCCTACTTTTCCTAACCTCCATACAGTATTTGGTCTGGGAGGTCCTGATCCCCATACTCGGCCATCAGTGTGGGATCAGGACCTCCCAGACCAAATACTGTATGGAGATTAGGAAAAGTAGGAGGATTCCGTGGGTATGTGTAAGAGTTGATCAGCTACAACCGCGAGGGTCCCGGGTTCGATTCCCGGCGCGGAATTCCTCATTTTTCCTAAGATCCTACATTTGGGGGCTTGTCCGGGATGGGGGGAACACCGATTCCCGCATGGTGACAGACGACGAACGAGTAAGCAAGCGTTGCGAAGACGGTCGCACGCGAGCGAAAGGACGACGAAGCGAAGTAGGGGACACATCCAGGGAAAACTGCTAGAGAGGGCAGTAGGATGGTGTTCCCGAAAAGTGACGAAGTTGGTGACGAGTTCTGTTGATGGCGCTGAGGCCAAAAAGACGATGGCGCTGCGACGGACATTCGAGGGCGAATGCCGGAGCAGGATGGCCGAGTGTGGGATCAGGACCTCCCAGACCAAATACTGTATGGAGATTAGGAAAAGTAGAAGGATTCCGTGGGTATGTGTAAGAGTTGATCAGCTACAACCGCGAGGGTCCCGGGTTCGATTCCCGGCGCGGAATTCCTCATTTTTCCTAAGATCCTACATTAATATTATTGTATCAAAATATGAATTAAAATAAGGTGAATAGTAATCCACGTGAAGTGGTTGGTATTATACGTTCACGAGAAGATAGCAGAGATTTCGACAGTGGTGTGAAAGAGGATCTGCGAGGCCGCACTCATACGCTTTTAGGTTCTGGTGGGAACGGTCGACATAGGAGTAGGATCACTGTAGATTACGGGGAGCACATGATATTCTCCGATTTATTAACTGTGGATACAGAAATCTTACTGATTTAATAAACTATAAATGTTTTCCCGTATATTTTATATCAATGAATATATTCTTAATCTTCTATCTCATAATAACCAGTCAGACGCGTGATGTAGATAATTACCGCGCTGCTCATGGGACGAGGGTTACGCCAACGTTCTCAGCTCAGCGTCACCACATCGCTCTGTTCCAGTCAATGTCTTTTGCAATGTTCGTTTGCTGTCTTCGTCAAGCGAGTCGGCCAATTGCGGAAGACGTGTAGCGCGAAGTGGGGATATCGAGTAGTGGGGCGTAGATTCATACAAGTTCCTCTGTCATCATTTCGTGGACGTATATTACCCGGGTTGGGCAAATTTCATTTGAAATAAGATAACAAAGAATCGGTTGAAATAATGAAATATTTTTATTTCAATTACATTGTTCAAATAAATTTCACCTCAAGAAGAGGTTATTGAAATGACTAAATTAATTATTAAATTTATATATGCTTTTTTAGTAGTTCAATGATTAAAATGTAGCTGCAATCGCTTTTAAAATTGTTCCTTAGTACACAAAATAAATAGAATTTTGGGGAGTTTCAAGATTCAAATAAACTAGCACATAATTATTTCCAATGGCATGTAGCCAAATAGGATAATATATTATCTTAACGATTATTTACCAAATAATTTATTTCGATAATGCCCAAGCCTGGTAATAGGATAATATATTATCTTAACAATTATTTTCCAAATAATTCATTTCGATAATGCCCAAGCCTGGTAATGCCCGAGATACACGTAAAATAATATTAGAGTTACGATAAAGATGTGGAAAATGGTTTCCACGTATCTAATATTTCATTAACGTGACAAAATACATCGTACGTATTACAATCGGTAAACATTACAATGGTTGCCCCACAAACGTATATGAGCGGAAACCACCATCTTCATTTTATTTCCAATATTACCGACTTCGGTTCTGCGGATTGTATAATTGGCATTCCTGGCAAACAATGCACGTTATCCGTGTACATAAAATGAAATAATGCACGTCTACTATTCGTGACAGCCAAAGTGGTACTCGAGACTGTTCAGGAGCAAGGGGAAGTTCATAGACACGCGATGCGATACACCTGAAGTAGTAGCGGTAATCTTTTCAGCGATTTGCGAGAAACATGTGACTCAACTGTGTGTGCCTGACTAATCAGACGGTTTCTTCGCGAATTCTCTTCACATTCTTTCCGAGTACCACTTTAACTGTCATGAATAATACACAACCATATCTACTTCGATGCTCCAAACCATGATCTCTAATAAGTAGACTGCCGGTCTCCATGCAAAATAAAAATGTTCTGTATCACTTGTAACAAAAAGTAGTGAAAGAAAAATGCCTGTCCTCTTCTAACACTTTTAATATGTTTAAAATAATATTACGATGAAATTGTTTTTATGCCATCAATGGTTTGTATTTCACTTACTTATTACTAATATAAATGCATCAAATCCGCAATGTATTAATAAGATAACATAAATCAAAATAAAACGCAAGATTGAGAGACGACTGAAAAGTCTTTGAAAAAGGATATTTATAAACAATTAGATGACACGAAAGCAGGATATGAAGCTAGACAACGATCGTTTGTAAAATGTTGTATCACGTGGTGCTCCCGGTGTTTATTGCGCAGCGGTATGCAAATTTGCTTTCAGTTCGAGCCGCCGCGGCCGCTGCAAATTTGACACTTTGATTACTGGACCGTTGAGAGGACAATCATTTTTGCATCGGACCCGGTACACGACCTGGCAAATGCGCTTGCATAAACGCCGGATACGCGCGATCGATCTGTCCAATTCACGTCCGTGAAACCTATGACGTACAATCGCGCGTGTTAATCGGTTTTTCTGGCCGACTCCGAGTGGATTCCAGGTTCTCTGTCCTTTTTCCCTGTCGGGTCAATCGAAAGGGATAACGTGAATCACGGCGATACCCCCGGCCTATCGACCTAATCGGGGCTACGTTGATGAATTTCATGAGGACGATCATGAATCCGGAGAGACCTTTCGACCACTCTAAAACGGGATTTAGTGAAATTGGGATCGGATTCGGTTGATCGACGACCAGCTACCTTTATTTTCCGTGCTTTGGATTTGATGCCCCTTTAAAATTACTCTATCATGGTTCATGAGTCTCTAGAGGATGTTGCAAAATAATCATAAATATTCAATCTGAAATTGTTGTTCTACAATGTTGCATCTATTTGACGTAGTCCATCGAGTGCTACATGCTTTGCAAAATGATGGCCAGACTGCGGATTTTTATGCAAAATAATTGCTTACCTCAATTGCAACAAATAAGAATTACGTAGAAATTGATTTTCTTTCTTAATAGGATAAATATGTAGATTGAGGAAAGTATAAGAGTATTTCACCTATTTAGTATTGCTAGAAATAGATAAAATCAGTAGTTTGTACATGGTAATGCATACACTGTTGTGCGAATGTCCTAGACCGACTATGTTATATTATAATATTAAACTTTCGCTGTTGAAGGAGGAAATAAAGATGCTTTTAGGTATAGTACATGTATATTTTATTTTACATATACTATTTAGTTTCTTTTCGAAAATTATATATATATAAATTAAAAATAGAAATTAATATAACCTTCTTCTGCTTTAATGATAGTATTGATTTTTCTTTTACATTTTTCATTTAATTTTTTAAAATTTTTTAGAAATTTCATTCGCAATACCTTAACCGATTTGGTTCAAGTTTAATTTTTCTTAAATTCTCATTAAAGAAAATTTCTTATCTTCATAATTTTTTATTAACAGCTTTTATCATACAGATACTTCTGTCACCTTTCATTTGAGCGCATTATTTATTAGTCCAAGAAAAGTAAGTGTTATTTCGTCGTGAAGAAATGTCTCTGATTGTACACACGATACAACACAATATACATATAATTGTAACAGGCAACTTTAACAGTCGCACATAGCCTTCAATACTTATAACAACTGCTATATTTTTCAAATTATTTTTGTTATAACAACTGCTATATTTTTCAAATTATTTTTGATATAACAACTGCTATATTTTTCAAATTATTTTTGTTATAACAACTGCTACATTTTTCAAATTATTTTTGTTATAACAACTGCTATATTTTTCAAATTATTTTTGTTATAACAACTGCTATATTTTTCAAATTATTTTTGTTATAACAACTGCTATATTTTTCAAATTATTTTTGTTATAACAACTTCTATATTTTTCAAATTATTTTTGTTATAACAACTGCTATATTTTTCAAATTATTTTTGTTATAACAACTGCTATATTTTTCAAATTATTTTTCTTATAACAACTGCTATATTTTTCAAATTATTTTTGTTATAACAACTGCTATATTTTTCAAATTATTTTTGTTATAACAACTGCTATATTTTTCAAATTATTTTTGTTATAACAACTGCTATATTTTTCAAACTACTTTTAATATTTCAACAAAAAACGAGCGACGGCTGAAACTTTTTGTGTGTTACTCAGAAAGGTGACGTGGGCAACATATGTCAAGGTCAAGGTCATCCGAGCTGCCTCCGCTAAACGTAACATTTACCAAGATATTTTCTTTAGAGTACTAAATCATCATCAATACAATACTGAGGAAGTCTTAGATCACTTACGTTACATTAGAAATTGACATCTTTTCCGGTTAGAGAACGTACATACAGTTACATTGTGCACACATATTTTATTATACTAGTATCATATAACGTTACAATGCTTGAAATTTCGTAAATACTTTAATATTATGTATGGCCACCTTTTGCCGTAGTTATAGTGTCGATTCTTGTCGCATAGCTTTCGTGTCATTTATTAATAAGCTCGATTGACATTTTTAACATTCTGTTCGCCTTCTGTAACGCCTCAAACAATTTATCTGCCTTTTTGGTCGTCGTATTCTTCATACTCTGTCCAAATATTCCCAGACATGTTCATTCAAATTTAAATCAGAACTTTGATGTGGCCGGCTGATAACTCCTGCACTACTTTTTCCATAAATACGGGAAGACGTATTTTCAACGTGTAGACCAGGCACAACAAAGTATTAGAATCAACAGCATTGGAACACGTATGCATCATGGACATAGATTTATTCAAATATGAAACAAATTCAACATGCTGGTCTAATAGATTCGCTCAGTACTGTTTGTCAACATTTGGCCACAAATTATCAAGTCTATTTTTCTAATTTATTTTCAAAGTTAGGCTAGTTTAATTCACAAAACTTCAAAGCTCGATCATTGTCAAAGGGTACAAAACAGCAATTTGTTTTTCAACGAAATGCCAATATGTGAAATATTAGGTGTACAAATTAATTCTCGACCCTAACACTAAATTAGCTGTTGCATTTATTTAAGTAGAACTTTTTCCCCAAAAGTGTGAGGCTGCATATTACAAACTTATTAGAACAATTCACGTGATATAATCTCAGAAAATGCGCTGCGTGTTTGGGAAATACAATGTCGAATGATAAAACACCTGTTAGGCGTTGGTTGCTTTTCGCATTCTAATTAAAAAATGGTGCCGGCGATGTTAAAGAAATGATTTGACATAACGAGGACATAAGACTATATCCTACAGCACGTCCAATTGAAAAAAATTGGAAGACAAAGATTTAGAACAGCTGTTGGTCGATAGTCCATGCCAAATCCAATTAGAAACCTGTTACAGCATTATGAATTACCCAGAAAACCATGATTGTTCGGTTGCAAAAGCTAGGTAAAATTCAAGAAGAGAATCGCTGAGTCCCGCATGGGTCCCGTAGGCCGGTTATATAATATTATATTATATTGTACTTAAAGCTGCACGAAATTGCCAAGGCTCCTACGGCAAAAACGACTAAAGACACTCTTGATTCGTTCTTGATTCTTGATTCGATCTAGAAAATTTTGCCACGATTAGCATATTCGCACTTTAACACTAAACCTACCAAGCATTAAAAGTATCTGGTAAATTTGTCTTATAAAAATGACAACACTATAATTGTTGAGATTGTCCGCAATTTTCAATATAATAGATGCTTCGATAAGGAAATTCATACAATTATTTTCCAGAAATAAATTTTTATAATTTAAATAATTGGAACACATAAAACCGGTCATTTGACCGTGGTAGGTTTAGTGTTAAAACGTATGAAGAATTTGAAAAATTCATCACGGACTTCATTGACAGAAATCCGCCATGATTTTATAAAAATGGGAATCGCCGCCTATCCGGGAGATAGAAAAAAAAATGTGTAGACACCTCATTAAATTGTTATTTCATTTTGAATAAATAGACATCAATTTTTTTTGTGGAAAGGCCGAGATATAATTTGTACACCTAATAGGTTCTGTGTGTCTACCATCTACAAAGAAAAATCTCGTTCGACCGTTTTATACAGTCGCATTCCGCGTAACAAAGATTAGGAAGAGTATTTTTCAAATGTCGGTCGCAATCGCTTTAAACCCACGTTCTTGTATCGTTTCCATGAAAACGGAGCTGAGTCTTTGCTAATATTTGCAGATTACTTTGAACTACAAAGTAATAAAACCATCGAATCGGTGAGTTCATGAGGAACAAAACAATCGAAAGCGAAACGATGTTGTCTGTACAAAACACAGAATAGGGATGGAGGGAATAAAGGAGACAATGAGCCGATCGAAAATCTATCAATGAAAAAAGCAATAACTGCAATTTGATTTCCTGTAAACGTTCGGTCCTCAGAAGCGGGCGCGAACGTTGAAAACTGTCCCGTACATGGTCCAGGTGATAATTAAATTTATCACATGCATCGGTTACACGGATATGCGGGTTTTGTGCACACGCGTGCCACATTGAAATATTTTGCACCTGCCCCTGCAATAATGCCCCTGCTAAATTATCGTATTATACAAGCGGCGAGCGGTTACCCCGCGGCGAGGGGTTACTGATTTACGCTGAACTACCCCTACGTCATTGTCACGAGCCGTTTAACCATTCTGAATCGTATCTAGTGCCCATTTCCATTCCATGATCGATTCTTAACCCGCTTTGCGCGAAAAATTCAATCCCGTTCCTCTTGTTACCGCGTTCTTTAATCGTGAGGCTAAGTGATTCTATCCGATTTCGAAATCGCTTTTTACAATGGACTCGCTAGATTCACACGGTGACTGCCATGTCACCCATATTTCGGAGACGGAATTCTTTTTTTATTAAACACTCAAAGTCTCATGCGTGACTTATTTCTGCTATACAAAACAATTTATTACAGTAATAGATAAAATTTATACTTACACTTTTTTAAAAACCTATGAAAATATATTAACAAGCAGGTATGTTTGGATCGGCGATTAACATGTTTTCGTATAGGAAGATATAATTTAATTTTTTCGCAGTTGTCTTATTAGATTCAATCTATGTGAGTTATATAGGTCATACTGGCACATGATATGATTTAGATCATGAAATGTATTTCCATATATACATTCCGCATCATGAATAATGCCTATGCATAAAAGTGATGCTGTTAAGCTATAATGATCAGCCTTGAAGCGATTTATGGTAACAATATGATCGTGAGAAAGCCATTTATGGGCATTGGGCATGCTATAAGACTGAATATCGCGGTGAAAATTTTGAAACTAATTTTTCCCCTTAGTAAGATCTTGTTTTACAATACTATTTGTTTTTGAACTTGCAGATTTACGAAAATCTTCGAGTAAGCCCATAAGCTGGAATTATTGGAATTATTTCTCCAAACTTAACAATTCGTTTTTGTAATGATGAGTAGTGTTTTATTACGTTGCTCCAAAAGTTCGTTTCGTTTTCATTCAATATTCACAATGCGAATACAGAATCATTTTTTAAGTGAACAAGCAATGTGGTTAAATAACTAACAAGTTAGAAAATTTTTGTGTTGTTTGTATATGCTCATATTGCCTAACAATATTAAATGCGCACATTACGAAAATAACTTTTAGGACAACCTAATATATTTGTTTATTGATCGTGAAATTTAAGAAGATTGCAAAATTAAATGGGCACAGTTATGCAGAACGATGCCAAGCGTTCACAATGATCTGAAATCGAGAAAATTGAGGTTGAAGATTGTGATATTCAAACAAATTCAGCATCCTTTGTATTGGGTATATTTTATTTCTGAGTTTTGTTTTACAATATTGGGGGAGATTACGATAACCGTGGCCCCTACTTTCAAGGTTATATTTGTGTTCCTGGGATCATTTTAAGAAAAAAATGTGTATATAACAAGTATCCAATGGGCTCCGTTTAGCCGGTAAAGTAGATTTATTGTTTTTTATAAAACTGCAAATATCTCGGAAACTATGCGAGATATGGTAAAATATCAAGAGAACTTTTTTGTAGAAAATTGAATTTTCTATAAAAAACGTTAAAAAAATATTCACTGGAATTTTGTGGATTTTTATTTTGTTATTTACCGACAGTCGCGGAAGTGATACAATACTCCTGGATCTTCGTATGCGTGGTCGGGACGGCCTCACGGCCGGCCCTCTCCGCCCCCACTCGCGACCTAACCCAAACTCATTCTGTTCACATAATTTTCCCATTGTAGATGTTATCCAGAATTTGGTCTTTTCAGAACCCTTTTCACTTGCCCCGACCATTATTTCACAGGAGAGGCAGTTGTTCTCCAACTTCAACGAAATATAAATATACTCAGAAACTGCGCAGCTAATAGAAAAAAGTCATACGACATAAATTGTTAGAAATTCAATTTCCTACAAAAAAGGTCTCTTAATATTTTGCCATATCTCGCATAGTTTCCGAGATATTTGCAGTTTTATGAAAAACAAGAAATCTACTTTACCGGCTAAACGGAGCCCATTGGATATTTGTTATGTACACATTTTTTTCTTAAAATGATCCCAGGAACACAAATATAACCTTGAAAGTAGGGGCCACGGTTATCGTAATCTCCCCCAATATTGCTTTCAGTGCTTACTGAACAGTGTGTAGTGTAACTAATATTATTTATTATTCATTCGTAATATTATTTTTTCTATGAGTTGGCACTATTCAACAAATTCGGTTTCGGTATCATTCACATTAAAATCAAGATGTTACGTTGAAACAATTTATATTTTCATCAATCCAATTGTTGCTGCACAAATAACAATAAGAATGGATACAATCTGCTGGAATGAGATGTTTCGTTTCGTGTAAATTTTTATGTTGTGCCTCTGACAGAGGTTTGCCAATTGGCCTATTGATAAATCCGTCAAAGTATATATATTGTTTGAATATCTGCCGCAAATAACTTATTTTTAATTTATTATTTGAAGAGGATTAGAGAATTCATTCTGTGTAATCATAAGGAGATATGGTTCCAGTGGTTTGGAAGGTTTCTGCAAAATGCTTAAGACAAAGAGGAACTATGGCTTGGTAGTTTTAATAATTTTGTTCTGTGTTCTGTGAGTGGGAAATTTGTTGCAGAATAAAGATATTATTTTGGGGCCAGTACTGTGTTAAAATTATTTTTTTGTAATTTTAAAGATTTGTAGGATCTTAACAGGGCCTTAGTTAACACCACAAGTCTTAATTTTTCAGTTTTTGTTTTATCAAATTAATTGCATTAGTTTTACCCAATTTTTGTGATCATCATGTCAGCAGTCGACATGTTAATTCTTCCAATGTAAGTTTTAGTAAATATTCAATAACATAGAGTCACTTAAATTTACGTAATGTCAATCGTGATGCTTCTTTTAAATGTGTTGCCAAGCTCGTCACCACGAGTAGTGTTATAAAAGTTTTAGTCGGCGGTCTTAGTTTATGAAAATGTTATTGATGAGAATACCGATTTATAATTGTTGCATGTGTTGTCAGGACGTTAGTCTTAACCATTTTCCCTTATAAATGTATATGTAACACCCACTCGATCTTAGTTTCCAAGATCTTTGTAAAGTATACAAAAATATTTTGAATGTTTCTGATACGTTTGTATGAAAGTCGCCCATCAAAAGAATGTCGTGCAATGGTAGATCGATAGTCAAAATACAAAATCTTATATTTTATACAAATTCTGCTACAAATCAGACTAAATTGACATTTAAGGAAAAGTTCATAAACACTATACGAAAAAGTTATAACAACACTATACGCATTTGCACAAAATGAGTAGGTGAAATACAAAATAGAAGAAACGTCACATAAATTTAATATTACTGATACATTATTTACAAATATTTAAAATGATTAAGAGATATTTAGTTTGCATAAAGATCCGCAGTCGAGTTATAATTAAACTTCCGATTTTACTAAAACACTGCAATCCCTTCTTTTTCTGTCAACATATAGAAGATGATTGAATAAGAAAATAACTATTTGTCTTCTCCTCTAAACTCTTCCATATTGTCATTCCTCTTATTTATCTCTGGTTCTCGTTTCAAGTAATTTTCTTTAATATCTTGTTTACCACTCGAGACCTTTCATCTTGTCTTCAACCCTTCTTTTTCTTCGCGGCGTCCCGTCTTCCACCGGAATTTACTCCGACAGACGGAATTCGCAAAAAGCCGCATTTGCGAATTAATGGTAAACACTCGATGGTCCGGCTTCCAAGTCGACAATCTCTTCCAGGGTATCGTGATCTCTGAGTGTATTTACCAAGTCTCTGTCCATATTTACTATAATATTCGATTCCTATTACGCCGCAACGACATTCTCGCCGAATTAAAAAGTTTCGCTCGGCAAGGAATTAATTTATTCTTACAATCAGCATAATAATGAATAGGTCACAATGAAAGTAAAATACTTGGCACGTATGCAGCTTTGTTAACGCAAATGCATTTAATAGACATACGTTATATAGAATTTTTGCAGAAATATCAAGCGAACTTAAAAATTGGATAACATTGCAAGACAAAATCAGATGTCACGAGTATAATCTACATATTCATGTTTCAAATAAGGAAACAAATAGTTAATAGTGTT
The DNA here is from genome assembly GCA_913789915.3 of Sphecodes monilicornis. Taxonomy (NCBI): domain Eukaryota; kingdom Metazoa; phylum Arthropoda; class Insecta; order Hymenoptera; family Halictidae; genus Sphecodes; species Sphecodes monilicornis. The sequence goes on along the minus strand of OU565286.1, from coordinate 4,547,625 downwards.
TTATTTAATAAGTTCGCAGGCATTCAGTTTTAGTCGGAATGCTTAAAATTTCATTAATCTTTTATTTGAGACAATTAAACGTGACGTTCGGAAATATACGTCAGATATTAAATTAAATGTATGTATAGGTTATGTGTATTTTATCTACACATTTATTTATCAAATTAGTATGAGTGTACATTGTGATTAACATATATAAACATCCATTGAATTAACACATTTGTGGGGCAGGAAGAAACAGATAATCACAATGGATACCGTTTGTAACATTATATTTACAAAGACGCTAAAACTATTTTACACATATAATAGGTAAAAGAAAAGAAACGCAATATACATTATGCCACGCGATCGGTCATGTGCGTACTATCAAGAGAATATATAAAAACCGCGGGGGCAATCGGCAATGGTCGCTGAAAAAAGCAAGCTAGTGTTAGGGTGTGCGCCCTCGTAAAGCGTGGGATGAATAGAGGAACTTCTATCAACATTTAATGTAATTTAATTTATTAACCTCAAGATGTGAATCAGGTTGTATAATGGGAAATTTGACGTATCTTACATAGAATATTATAACACTTTAAAGCGTTCTTTCTATGTTAATAAATATTTCTTTGGCTGAAAAAATCTTAAATTCTAAGACCGCAATCTTCAATGTGCCAATATTAAATTATTAAATGACACGTGTAATGTCAATTGCTTGAACATTTACGCCAAAAGACCTAGATAAATAAAATTAAAATTTGAAGCTTCATTTTGAATTATCTTCATGATGCATCTATTTTACAAATGACATATCGATGTATGTTCAAAAGCTTGCATGGACGTCTTAACCTGAGTATGGGAACAGACAATTTTTTAGAAACAATAATAAGCAGTTTTCCTTTAATCACGTTACAAAATGTTATTCTATTCGTTTAAAAATTGCCTGCTAGCTAATTTTACTTGTATCACTTGTTCTGAATTACGTGAGAGCTAATTTATTTAAAATCACATGGAAGCACGAACGCGACAATATAAATAACCTCCTTCACCCTGTAAAGTTGATTTAATTTACGGGACAGAAACTGTAGCCCAAGAGACTAGGCATTTCCCTGTTAACTTACCCTCCATTTTAACGATGTTGAAGAGAAGTTAAAACAATTTGTTTATATACCAGTTGTTAAATGCATAAAGTAACTGGTCGGATTCGATAGAGCAGGTGCGACATCACGGAAATATTTATCGCTTTCACGGGTCGTTGTTGACGTAAAACGGTTCGTTAATTAAAAACGCCACATCTATGGGCGACTCATTAATGCGCAGCGCCACTATAATCAGGTCACGACCGGCTTAAAATCCGTTTAAGCACCGGAGTTCGTTCTTGGTGGACATAAAGCTTTCATTGTACTTGCAGCGATTTCCTCAAGCCGCGGAATTATGTAAAACCGAACGAAATGGCACCGTGTGGAAAACAAAGCGTGCTTTACTAACTACATTCACTTGTGGAGTAACTTGCAAGTTTTTTTTTCATTAGTGTTCCCGCTAATAACTAAACTATGGGTTTCAGGAAAAACAATTACCTATTAAAACTGCAATATCGACAGCCGTGACTTCGCTTAAACACTGAGCATTTAATTTTTCATACAAAGTTCTCTTATAAAGTTCACTTTTGGTATAAAGATTTTTATAGAACATTTGAAGCTGTATTAATTTGGTCAAATCTCTCGTAAAAGTATACAGAATTCAGCCCGGATACTGGATCGATCAATGGATGATAAACGACATATAAACGTTTATTAAATTCTGCTAAAGTTTTTATGGCACTACGCGAAGATCCAGAGACTAGTTATTAGAGAAATGCGAAGGTAGATGACCTAGTTTTATAGAGAATTGATTTTCGGATCGAAACGGGTCGGTCGTTCATTAAGGGGGTGGTCTCTTTTTTAAATTGCATTTTCTTAAAGTGTCGCGTTTCGAAAATGTGTTCCCAAAGTTTTATACCTTATTATTAGTTCGTAAAAATAACAAATTTACAATGTTTCAAGTGTGTGACGCACCGTTAGAAGCTGAACGTACCTACAGGATCGTCGAGGTGAATCCGGAAAAGTCATCGGATAAAGAAAAACAGTTCAATTTCTAGGAATATATCAATACAGTGTTTTCTCGATAATTGCCTAAATGATCTGGTCCGTAATTATCCCAGAACTATCCCCACTACCGCGGGGTATGCCATGTGAGGGGCCGAGTATGTCGGTGTGAGGCCACTACTAATCCAATAAGAAAAAATCTCATTTCTCATTATTTTTCCATGGAACTTGCACCAGCATATTTGTGGCATTTTTCTAATAAAAATTTTGAATGAAAGTTTTGAACCATGAGACTTCGGGTCCGAAACTTTTGCCATTTACTGGACACGCAAATATCATCGGAATAATATCATATTCATTAGAAAAGTGCCACAAATATGCTGGTGCAAGTCCCATAAAAAAACAATAAAAAATGAAGAAGTTTTGTTATTGGATTAGTAGTGATCTCACACCGACATACCCGGCCTGTATTATGTTACACTCCTCGGCGACTGAGGACTCTCAAGCTTCGCTGTCCGTCCTTACGTTCGGCAGATGTCAAATAATAGTATCTTCCGGAGGATAATTGTCCCTGGCCGGACTCGTATTTTGGACAATTATCGAGAGAACACTGTATATTCTTACGCCAGTTTGTTCAAAAATTGTGAATGGTATAAAGAATGGAATTACTCCATTTAGTCTACAGTAGCTGCTACGACCTGCTTGACCTTGGACCTGAACCCGCTGTAGTAGTTTCACCTATAACGTATCTATAATGAAGTACTACATATATGCAAGGTTAAAATTCAGTGTATGTCATTCCACTGAAGTATAAACAATTTTTCTTTCATTGTGCTAAATGTCGAATTTCATGCCAAAGAAAGAGTAATTGCGGGGAATTTTACTACACTATTTTATTAAAAAAAAATCTGCAGCTAAAGCACACAGAATTCTTGTTGACACCTACGGCGACCGTGTTCTGTCGGAAACAATATGCAGAGATTGGTTTAGACTCTTCAAAAATAATGATTTTGATCTCGAAGATAAAGAACGCCCTGGCGCACAACAAAAACTTGAAGACGAAGAATTTGAGGCATTACTTGATGAAGACTCGTGTCAGATACTAGCTGAACTTGCAGAATCATTAGGAGTTGATCACACAACAGATTAGAAACGTTTGAAAGCATTAGGAATGATTCACAGGAAGTACGTTGGGTGCTGTACGAGTTGAAGCGATTTTTCAGCATGACAACGCGCGGCCACATATTGCAAAACCGGTGAAAATGTTTTTGAAAATACTTAAATGGGAAGTACAACCCCACCCGCTGTATTCACTCTGGCTGAGCAGCGCTTCCAATTTTATGAAGATACCAAAAAATGGGTCCACTCTTCGATTGCCTCAAAAGACGTGTCGTTTTTCCGACATGGAATTACTATGATGCCAGATTGATGGGGAAAAGTAATGGCTAGCGAGAGACAATACTTTCAAGAACATAATTTTTACCAATTTTTTAAAATAAAGCATTCATTTCATAAAAAAAAACAGCGAGAACTTATTCAACCTCCTAATAGCTTCAATATTTTTTGTATGGGTGGTATAGCTATCCAAAAGAATTAGTATCTGCTTCATGTTACTTTTCTCCAATCTGATTTACTTGATGAAATGTTCCAACCACTGAATAAAAAGTTCTGATGATCCATCCATTCAACATACACATGTAGTTGTCAAGCTCCTTTCTCCACTAGTAATTGCAGCCACTTGATGTTTTCCTTTTTGAGCAATCAATTTAGATGTTTTGTGCACTGTTGATTGACCGGTTTCATCCATGTTTTATATTTGATTGGGAGCGAACTTGCACTCGTTTAATACATTTTATTGAACCCCCTATCTCTTGCTATTGAGGTTGCCTCTGGAGTGCGTGAAGACACGGGAAGCTTATCTTTCATGAATTTGTAGTACCATTTCTTCCCTGCAATTCATTATTCTACATTAAAACGATTTGATGTCTTATATATTTCCGCCAATTGAAGTGCCAGTTTTCTTGGATATTATTCCGAAAGGCACCGGTGGCCGATCGATATGAAATTTTGAGCATTTTATGAAGAATGTGAAAGGATCCCAAATATAAAATTTTTAATTCGGGAATTCACCCGTTTGAAAGATACAAATACTTTAGTGGAAGCCGCTCAACCACTGTGATCGTTAGTATCGGACATGTCATCGTATTGTCTCACGAATTTGTTTAAATAGAAAGTCGTCTATTGTTTTGGGGGAGGAGATGCCGCACCCAAGTGGCAGGAATGATTGAGCAATCAATTTAGGTGGTTTGTGCACTGTTGATTGACCGGTTTCATCCATGTTTTATATTTGATTGGGAGCGAACTTGCACTCGTTTAATACATTTTCGTACTTATCAAATAATTCATAAATACGGTCTTTATTGAACCCCCTAGCTCTTGCTATTGAGGTTGCCTCTGGAGTGCGTGAAGACTCGGAAAGCTTATCTTTCATGAATTTATAGTACCATTTCTTCCCTGCAATTCATTATTCTACATTAAAACGATGCGATGTTTTATATATTTCCGCCAATTGAAGTGCCAGTTTTCTTGGATATTATTCCGAAAGGCACCGGTGGCCGATCGATATGAAATTTTGAGCATTTTATGAAGAATGTGAAGGGATCCCAAATATAAAATTTTTAATTCGGGAATTCACCCGTTTGAAAGATACAAATACTTTAGTGGAAGCCGCTCAACCACTGTGATCGTTAGTATCGGGCATGTCATCGTATTGTCTCACGAATTTGTTTAAATAGAAAGTCGTCTATTGTTTTGGGGGAGGGGATGCCGCACCCAAACACCTTCCCCGCCAAGGAAGGGGAACTCAGACCAAATCTGATTAGTCTTTCAGCACGCACCACGATACAACTCGAACTGTCTCACATTTCCTTAACACTAGAAAGACTGAAACTTAGTATATACCTATATTGCCCAAAAACAGTCAAAATGACTGCATTGTGAAAGAATAACTAATGTGTAAAGAAAGTTTAAAATTAATTTTTAATATTTTTTATATTATTTACAGTTATATAACAAGTTATTAGTAAATATTAACGAGAAAAAAAATTTACTTTTCCTGGGCATATTGATGACACTTTCATTTTCATCATTGGTGATCGACTCTTCTTCTAGTTGAAATTAAAAAGCAGTCAAAATGACTTCCTTCGGCAATCTAGTGTTAAGCATCGCGTTTCCAACGGAAGAAACATAAACAGATCACACCACACCATCACTCATGATAAACACATGCATACATATCCCTCAGGCATCCTTACATTGTTGCTGAATATAGCGTCCAAAGCATCGAAAACTTATTATGACGGATTTATAACTGATAACCTGTATCTTTTAAACGCATAAATTACCGAAGCTAAAATTGTATATCTGAGGTCCTTCCCTATCCCTCATAATACCCACCAAGTTTCATCTCGATCAACCACCGGTGCCTTTCGGAAGTTAAGCCGTTTTCTTAGATCAGTCGCGGTAAGCCCAAAGAAACAGGATACTAGAGTAAGGACATGTTTAAGTAACTCATTCCCCATATTTTCAGTCAAATCTTTAGGCCTTTCGAATTTGTCATTCATATTTAATCCTTGAAGATGATGTCCTAGAGTTAGTTTAGGAATTTTGTATTGTCTGTGGGCCTCATTAACTTCAATAACACCATTGAGTAATTTGCTTAATGCCTTGTATATATCTTTTTGTTTCCAACTATTATAAATTCGTTTAGCCATATTTATGGCCTATAATAAATAAAATAAAAAAATCATAATCAAAACAATGTTTCATGTTATTGAATGTATTGTCTTACATACTTCGACGTTCTGCAGATAAAAGTTAATAACAGAGAGGGTGAATTCTTAAGTCGTACCAGTACGATTTTAGAATCTCATGCGGGTACGACTTAAGATACAGCAAAAAATAAATTTCAAATCAACATAAGAAAACATTGAATGAAGCTAATACGGTTTTGTTTCTACTAAACAACTATTTAAATACTACAGAATCACTACGTAACAAGGAATATGATTTTATTAATCATTTACTTACTGTATAAACTACCAACATGTACAGAAAATTATTAGAAAGCTGTAATAACTTCATTTTTTGTGAGAATTTGTTACTACGCCGTCGGGGACAGATATAGTACACCACTTGAACCAATGTGGTTGATTAAAGTATACACCTTATTGCCGCCAGGAGCACTGTTGCTAAGGTATTACGTCCAAAATTCAAAAGGTACGATTTAGGAAGTGGTAAAACTGGAGCAACCTTCCCCTAGATTAAGATTATCCTTGACTTTTCTATTTTAGATGAATAGAATAGCGTGAATCGTGGAAGCCATCCCAAATGATACAAAATGGTACCACGGGAAACGTGTTATAGCGCAAGTAATAGTAAGGATAATTATATAGAAACGACTTGATCTGTAATAATCTAGTAATTTTTTATCTGAAACATTGCTTCAAATCGATGCCTCTAAAGGAGAATACTCTTTTAAGGAGGTCTTCTGATATAGAAACTTGAAAATATTAATTTTTCTTTTTTGCAACTTCTTAACTCTTTGCGGCACAGGATTTCAAATAATAAAATAGACCCATATTGCATAGAAATTTTATTGCGTTTTAAATGAAACAAAATTGGTATATTTTTATTAATAAAGTTATCACATAATGTAAAAACATAAAAAATAGTAATAGTTTAATTAAATTTGTTGTTATAGGATGGGACTCAAATAGTCCACCACCACAAATTTAAGCTATAGTTTTTATTATAAAGCTCTTCTCTTGCTTATATGGAACTAATTTTTATAAAAATTAACTTACTTCTACGATTTTTCACATAAAACCAGGAAAAAATGATTTTCGCAATAAATCTTCCGCTTGCAACAATTGATGAACCTGTATTGGCATGTTGAATGTTGCCAACACAAGTAAATACATTTGTAACATTTGTTGTAGATATTACCAACTGCTTTACGTAAACAAAACGAAATATAAACCTGTGCGCATGCAGCTATTGCAATATTTCGAGGTGGGACTCAAAATGTCCCACCATGCATTACGGTGCATCAAAAGGGTGGGACACTTTTAATCCCAGCGTGCCCCAAAGAGTTAAAGTACGTGTGTTCCAAAATGTGTCTGCTAAAGGATTTGTTCAAATTCGTAAAAATAACGAAGTTTTAAGAATACAGCTGTCACTCTATACAACTGATAATAGAAATATTAAACTAATTTTTTCCGAATCCTCGTGTTTTGGCATGACAAGGATATCTCAAGATCTAGTTGTGCGATTAACTTCAAATTTTGAGAGGATCTTCAAAAAATCTGCCGCTATTGCATGAACCAAGAAATTCAACAAATATTTCTCTATGATTTTATTAAATCAAATGTGAAGGAAACTGGTAGGTACGAATGTGATTTCATATTAATTAAAACACTACTTCGTCTTTTTGTTTCGAACTGCCAGTCAGCCATTAAGACACATTTTCCTATATGCTCGACTTCAGAGAACTACAACACGTACAACTTTAAGTATTTTGACTTCAAAAACCTATATTGCATGGTCCAAATAACAGAAAATATGTACTTAAAATCTCAATACGGAGCAGCCGTCTCATTTCTTTACAAAAATTTCCAAACAGAACTCTAGACCAGCCCCCTTAACTTTTATACTGCGAACCGAGGCGCCGCGATTTTGATCGCAATACACCCGTATGAATTCGGCTTATGATAGTATCGAGCATCATATCAGACAAGCCGGAGCCCGAAGTTAGAAGCTCGAAACCCGACAGAGAATTGCCCTGATCAGCCACGATAAATCGTTCGCGCGAATTAAGTGGCGGAAACTTCCCTCCTCGCGTCGACGTCGTTTAAAATCCTCGAGTGCTCCCCAATTTCCGGTTGACCGAACCAGACGATGAGAATTTCACGCGTTCCGTATTAAACCGACGCCTATGCCTCCGATCCGTGAATGAGACAGTTTGTTGGTGTGCGCCTGTTATCTGTATCTGCATGTGTACGTGTGTGCGTGAGTGTACATTCCCGAGTGTTCTCAAATTATGAATAAAACGTGTTTGATAAACCGAGTCGAGAGATAACATAAGATTAACGAAACGAGGGTAAAGTATACCGATGTTAGAGAAAGTAAGTCATACGCAATGGATCGTTCCGAGTGGAGACCGACGAGATCGCGGGAAGAGCGCACGAGCTTCCTTCAATTGTATCTGTCGAGGTACAGAGACGAATGCATGTTCACAGATTTTGATTCTCTAGACTGTAGACTCTTGAACAAACGCTTGAACCTGATATAGTAACTCGCTTTAATATTTGTACACTCTTTAAACGAAAATCAGTTTCACAGAACTCGACTGAACGACTTGGAATTTCTTTGAGAAGTTAGAACTATTGGATTACTAGATGCCTTGCAAAATATTATTAGGAGGTTGAATAAGTTCTCGCTGTTTTCCGAATGGTGGTAATACCAGAACTGCGTGAATTTAGTTTCAGATAGTAACGTATCTATAATGAAGTACTACATATATGCAAGATTAAAATTCAGTGTATGTCATTCCACTGAAGTATAAACAATTTTTCTTTCATTGTGCTAAATGTCGAATTTCATGCCAAAGAAAGAGTAATTGCAGGGAATTTTACTACACTATTTTATTAAAAAAAAATCTGCAGCACACAGAATTCTTGTTGACACCTACGGCGACCATGTTCTGTCGGAAACAATATGCAGAGATTGGTTTAGACTCTTCAAAAATAATGATTTTGATCTCGAAGATAAAGAACGCCCTGGCGCACAACAAAAACTTGAAGACGAAGAATTTGAGGCATTACTTGATGAAGACTCGTGTCAGATACTAGCTGAACTTGCAGAATCATTAGGAGTTGATCACACAACAGATTCGAAACGTTTGAAAGCATTAGGAATGATTCACAGGAAGGACGTTGGGTGCTGTACGAGTTGAAGCGATTTTTTAGCGTGACAACGCGCGGCCACATGTTGCAAAACCGGTGAAAACGTTTTTGAAAACACTTAAATGGGAAGTACAACCCCACCCGCTGTAATCACCAAACATTTCTCGATCAGATTACCATTTGTTCCGATCGATGACACATGGCCTGGCTGAGCAGCGCTTCCAATTTTATGAAGATATCAAAAAATGGGTCCACTCTTGGATTGCCTCAAAAGACGTGTCGTTTTTCCGACATGGAATTACTATGCTGCCAGAAAGATGGGGAAAAGTAATGGCTAGCGAGAGACAATACTTTCAAGAACATATTTTTTACCAATTTTTTAAAATAAAGCATTCATTTCATAATAAAAAACAGCGAGAACTTATTCAACCTCCTAATACTTTTTATAATGTTTTTATTTTGGCTCTGTATTTGAAAATTATAAAACTTCGTCTTATATGTAGATATGTGTCAGTTATACAGGACGGTTCGTAAAACGTACTACAATCGAGTATAAGGCGATTCTACGAGAGAAAATTAGTCGGAGAAAAGAACAACATTTTTTCATCTGACACTCCGTTTTCAAGAATATAAATTCTAAAATAAACGCTATCGAAGTGTATAACCTAATAAGGTGGTCAAAAGTGTCATTCAACTGCAAAATTTTAAGGAGGGATAGTTTTAATAATTTAATGATAATAAATGATAAAAAATTTAATGATAATTTTAAGGGAGGGTAGTTATGGAGTAAAATTAAAAAATCAGTTTTTGGCGAATTTCCCTATTTATTCATATGCTAAAATTCTGAAAAAAAAAATCGAGCAGATTTTCACGGATGCATACACTGCTATTAGTTTCGAATATTTAAGTTGAAACTTGTACAGGTAACACTCCTATAACACGGTAGATAGGTTCCTAGAAAATGCCGTGTTGTGTGAAACCGTGTTATATGAGACCCAGAGCCAGTAGAAAAGAGGGGTTACGTTCCGAAAACCTATTAAAAACAAACATTTTTTTCAATTCCATATAAGCAACTTAATTTTTGTTAAAAATCTTTTTAAAGTGCATTGCACTTTGTCCTTTTAGATACGACGGAACTTTCCGCAACACTGTATCTCTGAGACGGTATGTCTCGCCGCGGATGTCGCGTAAACTGTGCATGACGCTTTTCTGTTATAACATCGGAATAGAGTTATAAATGAGTAAATTATAATTTATTTATATATTTTCATTTAAAGGCACTATAGTTCATTATTCCTTCCCGTGATTATTTTAAGGTAATTTAGTTTATATGTGTTAAACAAAAATCATGTTATCCAGTGCTGTAGAAGTACAGTGTTGTACAAAGGTTTTCGCAATTTTCTTATCCTGTCAGAGCGAAACAGTGTTATAGGTTGCAGTGCTATACGATGGTTCCCGCAATTTATCCTATCGTGTTAGATCGAAACCGTGTTATAGGACGCCGTGTTGTATGAGGGCTACCTGTATTTGTAAAAATCACGAACCGCAAAAGATTGGAAAAATGCAGATTTCACATTTGAAGTTTACGAGCGACATCATTTATGTATTCACAATATCAGAGTATTGTTATAAGTATTATCCATAATTTTTTGAGATCTTTTGATTAGGTGAGCCGTAGTATAAATAATGAAAACCGCCTTCTTCGACGTTCTTTCCTCGAAAAAGTAAATTTAAAATTATAGTCTTCACATTTCATGTATTCACTAGCGTTAAATATTTATCAATTGACAAATATAATTAAAAAATCAAATCATGATTGGTCGTGACACAATATATCGATCATCACGGTCCTCCTGAGTTGAATAGTTTCGATTTTTACTTATGAGATGTTAATGTTAGAAATTTCATCTACTCATTTTTGCCATAAATGCATAACATCCGCAGTCCAGTGATGGGAAACATTTCAACGATTTTTCAAGTAATCAAAAACGCAGTTCAGGATATTAGAAATGTTTACAAACACAATGACAGCAACGTAGTCAACGAGACAAGATTGGCAAGTTATATCTTACTTAAATGTATTATGCAGGGTGAAATATTCGCGTGGGTCTTTTGGAAACCAAGGGTCGAATGAAATAATTTCATTCTTCTTTTTCTAAAAATTTCATTGAAATATAAAGAATCATCGTAATAAATCTAACGATTTTTACATTTTTCTGTAACTCTGCAAGCCTGTTGGTATGTCAGAATGTGCAATGGGTGATCGAAATATTAGAATCGCTTACACAAATTGACGACGTTGCATTGAAACAATGAATTTTTAAATGGAATTCTAGCTACATCATTTTTGTATATAGTATCGATGTTGAAAAATTAAAAACGTACATTCAGCAACACTGTAGATGGCACTATTCATCACATAGTTAAAAAATAAATTTTTTGTGCTATGGTTCTAATAATTTCATCATCTACTGTATTATAATTGACACATCTATGAGACACATTTTTTAAATTTTCTGTACACAGCAAGATAAGGAGTTTTTAAAAATCAACCTTTTGTCCTGTCGTCTGGTAAAATAATCTTTTTCACTTTTGAAAGAAAACCAAGTCGTTTGGTCCACTGTTGTAAAAATTATTCTCTTTTAAAGAGTGTACGAATATTAATGAGATTCCTTGTACGTCTGAAAACAAGGGTAAGAGAGCAATAGAAATTGGCCCGATTAAGACCCTGCTGCTAATGAAAAATTTTAATTAAGTATGCTTTTACGTGTCTCTTAATGAGTACAAAATACATAATTATTTATGCGTGAAGTGATCGAAATATTATAAGAAATGCGCATAAACGTAAAAGTATTCCGTAATATTTACCCAATTAATGTATTTCAATATTTTCATCTTCGGATCAGTACCCATCATCAAAATAACCATTTAAGATTGTTTTATTGTTGAATAATGTACATTATGTATGTCCAATAATAATTCCCAATTTGTTTTCATTTTTGTCTAACCTAGTATATGTATATGTATCTCAATTTATTTGTTAGTTTCAGTAATTAATGAATTAAAATGTTGAAGCTTCATGAATATGTGGATGATTATTATGGATGAATATTTTTCAAAGTTTACGCGCCTTTTGTATAATTCCCCCAACACTTCCCGAATAAATAATACTGCATTTTATACTCATGGAAAGATATTGAAGCATAAACTATTAACATTTTTTGTTGACAGCCATTTAAAATCGGCCAATTTGTACCACAATCATCTTTCTTAACGCGTCTTATGTGTCGGTTATGTAAAGTTCCAGCGATTTGATATTTTTTCCAAATTGAAGCTTATTTGCAAACAAGGCTAAGAAGCTATACCATCTTAATCTATTTTTATTGCAACACAAGAGAAGTTATTTGAAATTTAATAATTGGTATGGTTAAACGATAGATTACTTTGTTACGTAAAACTGAAGCACAGATACATAGATGTTCAATAAAAAAGATTGTGTTTCTTCACTAATTTAATATTTATTTGTTAGGTCTTTTTGTTATAGCGTTCATCTATAGCATTTCTCATTGTTCTCCGATGCTCTACATGCACAATATGCATTAGCTACGAGAAAGATACAAACATTTATATATTTATTGTAAACTTGGTAGTGCATCATAAATGTTGAATTTGTTTGTATATAAAAACAAGAATAAGTAATAGATATTGGTTTAATATTTTCTACCAAGGAAATACATGTAATGGACAAAATGTAATGCAAGAAGGTAAATTAAGTTAGAGTAATGCACAAAATATGTTGCAAGAAGTTAAAACAAGTTTGTATTATATAGTGTACAGAACATGTTGCAAGGAAGTAAAACAAGTGTAATCAAGAAAATATGTTGTGAAATGGCAATGCAAGTTTCTGTCACTGTTTGATGAAGCGTGTGCACTCGGTGCACTGTTTGTCGAAAAATTAGCGTTCAGCGCATTTAGAACGGTGAAACCAGTTAAAAAATTATTTCAATAGATCAAGGCCATTTATATTGCGTTCAAAAAATGATTATGCTAAAATTATTTAATTGTAATCAAGAAAATATGTTGTGAAATGGCAATGCAAGTTTCTGTCACTGTTTGATGAAGCGTGTGCACTCGGTGCACTGTTTGTCGAAAAATTAGCGTTCAGCGCATTTAGAACGGTGAAGCCAGTTAAAAAATTGTTTCAATAGATCAAGGCCATTTATATTGCGTTAAAAAAATGATTATGCTAAAATTATTTAATTCGATATTATGACCATCAATACTTGGTGGGTCAATTATGATTTTCTATATTTGAAACAAAACATTTCAGCAGTTTATTGTTATTTTCTTCTGCTAAGCAGTTCAAGTGTGGATGCGATCACGTCCGGAACAATGTGCATTGATTCCGATGTCCAATCGTAACGATCCAAACCGGAGCACATTGTATGTAACATCGAAATAACATTTGTCTAAAGTCTTCGGTTTGATATATTTGCTCATCGCTAATCACGTCTCATCATCCATAGAATTGTATTCACAATAACGATAAAGTAAGTGGAAAAAAGACATGTCTAATAAGCATCCATAAAATATTGGTACTATTAATGTCATTAACGCGGTTAAGAAGGCGCAATCGTGTCGTAGGAGAATTTACCATTTTTATGGTAACCATGAAGAGAGAGAGAGAAAGAGAGAAAGAGAGAAAGAGAGCGAGAGAGTGAGAGAGGGAGAAAACGGGAGAACCATAGGAAATCTGTATTTGCTGTTTACTATTTGTAAGAGTCGTGAAGGTACATACAATAAATTCATAGTAACTAACCGACTGTGTTTTTTAGTTTCCACCTCTTCTGTGTAATCAATTTCTAATATTTCCGCAGTCAACCATTCCAATGTTGTTCAAATACAACACATCACGAAATGCCAAAAATCTTCATTGATCATATTTTAGTATTTAGATTCTCAAACATTTAATCTGTGATTTTATATTTTTAATACGTTGACTGCTGAACAATCACGCTTCCTCCCCCCTTCCCATCTTAGGTTCTACAAAATCAAAGTAATTTAGTTATTCTGATGGAAGCTGCAGAGTTACAGCTTATCACTGTGATTGCTTCTGGAAATCTAAAATAATACAAATCCTAATGAACTCCAGTTTAATACTAAACTTACCACAGTCAAATGACCTGTTTCAGATTTTACAATTATTGAAATTATACAAAGTCATTTCTGGAAAATAATGTAACAAATTTCCTTGTCCAAGCATCTATTATACATATTGAAAATTGGGTACAATCTCAATAATTTTAGTGTTGCCATTTTTATAAAGCAACATTTACCAAATAGTTTTACTGATTGACAGGTTCAGTATTCTAGTATATTATGAGAAAAATTAATTTTTAAAAATAGATGAAGAATTTTGTGATCAACGTATGACCGATGTGATAGTCAACGTGTTATAAAACGTTAATGAATTTTTCATTTAAATCTAAATAAACAGATACCCTTTGTTTTTAAACAAAATTTGGTTCGAACCTATATGTCTTGTCTAAGTATCTGTACCAATGGAATTTTTATAGAAAGAAATGTTACCCTTAGAAACTTTTTAAAAACTATTTTGATAGATCATATATTTTAGAATCTTTATAATAAAACTTCTATGGAAGCAAGTTATTTTAAAACGTTAATCAAAAATGGTTATATACAGGAAACATAAATAAGCTTTGAAGTGAGAGTTATTTACGTAAATATTACAAATTGGTAATAGTAAGAATGATTTAATATCATTATAATACTGTTCAAAAAGTAGTATTCACTATTTATGACAATTATTATTATTATGAACTTTGTTGTAAATAATTTTCTAAATAAAAAAGAAAATTTATATTTATTGTATAACCACATACAGTTTCATGGCTAAATATATTATTGTTTATTGAGGTTTTAGTCCCAATAATATATACAAGGTGGCATTTAAAACAGGACACCTGAATAACTCGCTTGTTTTTGGAAATAGAAGAAAATGCCTCATACCAAACTTATTTGGTGTCGAAGGACTCATAATCTAATGCTACTAGTTTTATGATAGGTGGAGGCGTCAAGGAGATATGAAGGTCATTTCTGTTTTCTTAAATGAAACAGTATGTTTTTTTACTTACATTCTGATAGAGTATTTCAAGATGAATACAATGACCTATTATTAAGGTCATTCAAGGTCGCTCAAGGTTAACTGCAAGAGAAAATAAATTATCTCAAAGCACTCTTCGAACACTCCGACGATTTTGATGCAACATGTTATTTACGTGCTCACTTCTAGTACAAGTGTTCAAATTGGCGACCTTGAACATGGAACATGGGAGAGTGCTTACGATGTCCTGTTTTAAATGCCTCGCCCTGTTGTATATGTACAAATAATATAATGATGCTTATGTCCTAGACGCTTGATCCGCACATGGCGAGCAATAGCTGGTAATAACCCAACCTTAAAAACCCCAGAATAACGCTTTCTTGTCTGTTCTCTACAAACCGAATCACTAGCGCAGCATTTTCATTGTACAGAAGCGCAAGGATAATTTCCAACATACATATTTATATCCCAAACAGATATAGGTAATATGGCGGCTGAAAAGTGTGTGAGAGGAGGAAAAAGGAGAAGGAAGCGTTTCGTCCTAGGCCCACTAGAGGACTCGTCGGTAAGGCTATCTAGCGGACCCGTGCCTTAGACGCGGGATGTGGTAAGGACAGTTTAGGACGGTATATATACAAACAGAGGAAGATTCAGGTAGTAGCGGGAGAGGTGTTGTCGTAATGTCCTTCTGTTGACGAGCGTAGGAAGTAGCCGCCACAGTAACATATAGAAATAAAATAAATTATATCATTTTACTTTGATTTAAGAGAAATGGGTAACGTAAATGTTGAGCAGATTCTTTTCGAAATCTTCATCACGAATCTGACTGAACATTGTAAGGTAAGGAATTAATATTGATGAACAAAATAGCTGTCCCAATTACAGAATAATTTTGATTTTTATATTTTACAAGTTTTATTCAAACTAAAATTTTTACATTCTAGAACTTTTCCTTATCTGTTCTCATTAGAACTTGCGATATGAGAACTTTTTTAAAAAAGTTCCATGGTGCATGTTTTAAATAGAACCTTTCAAAAAATATCATATCATTTTCGATCTCTATCTGCGACATACGTTTTAGTTGCGAGTGGATAAGTATGTTGTTGAGGGTTACAATGTCTCCCGTATGAGTCCCTGTGCATACGGCACTGCGGACCACCGGACTGCGGCAAGGTGGGGATACGGCCACCAAGCGAGAGAAACAAACGACGTCTCATGGCGTTAGTCGAAAATGTTACCACGCGTGAACCCTGATGCAGTGATGGGAACTCCGTGGGCGCTGGGCGAAAATACTACCACCACTCTGACGTACCTTCTTCCCAGTGATGCCAGATTCGTGGTACCGTGGTATACCGTGGTACTAAACTATGCCCCCACTACGACCTACTGTTGCCCCTACGCTCCTTTACCAACGCGCTCGCGTGCTACACTCCCAAGCGTACCTCTACTATGTCCGTGTGCGCTGCTTGTGCGCTTGCGCCAGCCTCAATCTATTTTTAGCACTTTCCATGTACATATTGCTTTACGGAAACGAAACTGAAATTCGGCCGGCCGTCGCGTCGAGCTGCGTCGAGCGTATGAATCGCAATCTGGAGCTGGCGTTCGAGTCCCCGTGCAGCGATTTTTATTTTTATTTTTAATTACTTTTTTAATTACATTTTTAACCTTCCAAAAAATTTAAAATGTAAAGACTATGTTACCCTGCTAGACTCTTTGTATCAATGCAATTTTTACAGTAATAAAACGTTTCCTGTAAAATAAATATATATATATATATATATATATATATATATATATATATATATTTAACATAGTTTTTACATTTTAAATTTCTTTTTTAGTTTTTATGTGATCGAAGCGCGGTCAATACCGGTGCTCGATCGTGGTCACTATTGCCTGTACGTCTCTATTCGAATATCCTGTGGCGAGCTATAAAGGGAGCGTCGCTTGGTCCGAAAGGCCGTACGGCAGTGAATATATCACGTTCGATTGTCGAGAACTCGGAAAATCTGGAGTTCGATATCTCGTTCGTGTTTGTCAATTCTCTTATAACGGGTGGAACGATCTCGAGCACGAGACCAGTTCTTTTCGTACAGTTGTTGCCGATAGCGTCGCCGTCAAAGACTCGTTACGAGCATCCAACAGCGCGACTGAAGAGTATGTGACAGATTACTTATCAAAACTCGTAAAATACAGAGTTTGGTAATTCTTGCGGGGGCTTGTCGATTCTCTTAGCGAGTGAAACGATCTCGAGTACTAGACCAGTTCCTTTCGCACAGTCGTTGCCAATAGCGTCGCCGTCAAAGACTTGTAACAAGTATCCGACAGCGCGAATGGAGAATAATGACAGCTGCGAAGAGTCGTAAGCGAGTGTTCGCGAGCACGCCTCATTTGCAAGTGACTGCGAACAGACAGGCGGCGACGAACGTCGCGAGAGAGTATCAGCTGATCCGCTACGCAGCGCTGTCTCTCGTTTATCCGCCTGTCTCTTTTCAGCGTATGTTTGTATGTTGTTCTCTTTGTCTCTCTATACCTTCGCGACGCGAGTTTGATTTGAACGTTTTGTACGGTGATCAACCGATCGCCGTGTTTATCGGCTGACATTAGCTGGTAGCCAGAAAGTCACGCCGTTTTTACTTAAACTATTGTGGATTATTGGCCCCTCGCACGAATAACATCGGAGGAGTCCTCAACGAATATAGAACGCGATAATCGCGAAATTCAAGCACGTTTCAAACTAACGCGATATTTAAACAATATTTAAATTTCGTCAAAGTCGGAGTATAGTGACCCTTTCGCAATAATTACCTTTGTTTCATTGAAAGAGTTATTTTGAAAGAGCGCTACTATCGAGACTTACATTAAAGTAACCCACTCTCTGGTGACTTATGGGTGAAAATATGTCTCTAACAAATATCTCTATTATCTATAACTTTAGCGCGTAATTACAGTCGTTAATGGATATCTGTTCATCGTAGTACCTAAACTCTTGAAGGAAGATTCTAATCTCACTGAATGCCTGGCTTCGCAGTGAGCCAAAACAGTTTTTAATTGCTCTTTAGCGTGCAACTCGGGAGTTTAATTGATGTAACACAGTCCACTCGAGGAAGAGAGAGAGCTAGGAGGTGCATTTTGTTCACGCGAAGTAGAACAGAAAACGAGAGGGCCACGAGATTCGAACACTCAAGGAATTACGAAGAAGGGCCGACGAAAATTTCAAAGGTATTTCCCCAGTCCTCCGCAGTCGCCGTGTTTTTTCCGTGCACGTTGTCTCGCCTCGCAATCCGGTTTTCCGCGGCTGACACAGCGGGTCTAATTAAGAGGCATTCCTTGGCTTTTGATCGTGTAATTTCTTTAACCGGTACGCTGACTCTAAAAAATTAACTAGGTTTCCATTCCTCGGCGATGAATGCGCCGTGGCTCGCTGAAAGGTCCCCTCTTGATGTTGTTACTAGCTCGTGCATTTCAAAAGTTGTGAAAATGAGAAAGCTTTCGGCGCCTGTACCGATTTATTAGTGACGTGGCCTGATTCCGCGTCTTTCTTCGAGAACGATGCTATCCGATGAGCGGTACGGTTAGAACCCTAGAATAGATTTGTTTATTTTTACATCAGCCCAACGTGTAAAAATGTGGCAGCGTGAAAGGTGAAGTGCATGAAAAGTGATGAATATTGAAACGGTAACGAATGGACGAAACAAAAGCCATGTTCACATAGCAAATGTGCAGCTCTCCGACGACAACTACGAGACATATAAAAAGGTCGATACAAAGTGTGTTCAAATAAGAATTTTTTTATTTCGTTATTTCTAATGTTGTTGTTTATATCATATAGTAGTACTTTATACAGTTTTACGCCTTCCTTAAAGCTACGGTTTGAAGAACTTCAATAACAAGTGAAACTACGCTTTTATAGCTGCGACAAAACTATAACACATGCGACACTTTTTAGAAAGAATCAAATCATAAATTTTATTGGTAATTATTTACAAGTTGGTCCTCCTCACCGATTTTGCTGACCTTGAAATATGTTGCCAAGGTCATCGTTCTGAACAACTTCCCCATACATGTTACCGCCGCTCGGTTTTGGTTTTCGAGATATTCGCAAAAGAATATTGCGAATGTTGTATTGAATTTTCCGTATTCTTGCACGCTCCGCGGCAACGTAAGCCTGTTCCGGCGCGGCGTATGTTTACTTTTCTTTTTGTAAACACGCTGTGAAGATGAGAGAGAAAAGAGGGTCTCACTCTGGTCATACATATATGAGGTGAGCTTTCAATTTTGAAAGACTATTCTTCGATTGTCGTATGCGTGATCCCCTCCACGACCTAACCACAATTCATTCTATTCGCATAATCTTTGCATTGTAGCTGTCATCGAGAATTTGATCTAGTAATGGAAAAATCATGTGAATAGAATGAGTTGTGGTTAGGTCGTGGAGGGAGTGTGGAGAGGGCCGGCCGTCAACATAACATTTGTAAGAAGCAGAATACGTTACGAACGCCGTTAAGCGATCGCCTATGCTGATATACGAAAATCGAAGAGAGAAAATTCAATACAGTATTAGCAATAGTTGTATGTGCGTCGCGGCGTCGGTAATTAGGTTAGCGACGATCGAACAACGCGGAGGAACTTCACCGAATATGGAGTCCTGTCGAGAAGTATGATTGTATAAGTGGACTGTAATAGGTTGGATAGAAAACGCGGACAACTACGTGGACTAAGAATGTGTATTTTCAATGTGCTTTACACGGGACACCCCCGTTTGGACGCCATCCGATTGGACGCGTCCCGATTGGACGCGTTCCTTTTGGACTACGTGCCGATTGGACTCGTGTCGTTTTAACGCCGTGCCGTTTGGACTTCATGCCTATTGGACTCCGTACCGGTTGGACATAACCCAGACCTAACCCAGAACTAACCCAGATCTAACCTAGAATTAACCCAGAACTAACCCAGACCTAACCGTACATTTCACAATAAGATATCACAATATTTAGAATTCGAAAACCAATGATTATAAAATTTACGGCACCCAAATGTCAGAAATCCAACCGCAATGGCGTCCGAACGACGAGTCCAATCGGCACGGCGTCCAAAAGAAACGCGTCCAATCGGATAGCGTCCAAGTGGGTCATCCCCCTTTACACGAGTAAAGGGACTTTATGAATCACACTGTCGCTAAGTCTGTCGCGCTTATATACAAATCGGTTTGTGGGAGGATCTAACTATTAGCCTATTGGCATCAAGTGGATTTTGAGCCATGCCCTTTTCGAATTTGCTTGTTACCACCCACTACAAGCCTTGTGGGGGTATTCTGACGGCAAGGCCCGTTAGAGTGGCTCGCTCGCCTTACCGCTGTTTACCTGGCGCTGTACAAGTTTATTGTTTTATTGCTTGAAGGCTAGGAGACCCGAGAGGCACGTGGGTGCCAACTAGAAATCGTAAAGCAATCTTCGGGGTCCTAGTCCGACGTACATCTGTTTTGACTTAAAAACTATATTGCATGTATACTAAAAATCCTCCGTCGCTAGGTAGTGTTATGCCGCGGCTCTTCAGTTGAGTAAGGTGTTGGAAGCGTGAAGATTCCTCGCAGGAATCGACGGTGCTTCCGAGGAAATGTGGTCCGGGATCCACACACAGAGGCTCAAGGGCCAGAGACAAAAGTCGAGAATAATGGGCAACACGTATGTAGATTTTATTTTAAATAGACGTCGCAGCGGTGCGCCGTGTCTTTACAGAATCGAACAAGAATAGCCGGCTCTCGACGATTGAACGGCGATTTTATATTAATTGGTTAATACAAAAATCAGGGGTGGGGTGGCGTTGCGTCAGCAAGATATTAGTGCCGGGTGCATCGTGGAAGATTCCATGATCCAGGCATCGAGCGCAATCGGGCGGCCGGAAGTTGATGCAGCGGTATTAGCTTTCCAGGGCCGCACATAACAGTAGTAAATCGAACTGTTTTCGAAGCCTTAACAATAGTTTTTTGCGAATATCTCGAAAATTAAAACCGAGCGGCGGTAACATGTATAGGGAAAAGTTGTTCAGAATGATGACCTTGACAACATATTTGTAGGTCATCAAAATCGGTGAAGAACAGCAACTTGTAAGTAATTACCATTTTATTTTACCTTATTATTAATAATCTTTAGTACCAGCTTTATTTTGTAAAACCTCCAACTTTCTTTTCAGGTGTGATTTGTATAAATTTTTCATTGATTTTTGCTTTACAGATTTCCATTTTTCTTTCACACATATTTTCAAATCTGTGATGTTATTAAATTGTTTCCTCAAACAAACTTTTACAAATTTTGAGGTATGTACATTAAAATTGTCCTGTTGAAGGATTTATGTATGTTTCGTTATACGATGTGCATGTTTTGTTATTTGCTTGATTATGCTGTTAACATACATTTTGCTATTGACTTTGCGTGAGATAAATCTAATATCAGTCCTCCCCTGATGTCCTATTACCGCCGAAATAATTGTCAACACCACTCCTTTTGTCGCTTCTGCTGTGTGATGTCTTTCTTTCACAAATCATGAAAGTAATCGTATAGACAGTCTGGACCAACCAAATTAAAGTTTTTCTTCTTAGAAAATATCACCGTTCTCCAATTTTTACAACTTTGTATTCGTTCTTTTACAAACTCTAGTCGGGCCTTTTCATGACGGCTTGTTAGTGGTGGTTTCTTTAACATTTTACGTCTTTTCAGATAGTTACGATTCTTTACTATCCTTTGAGCTGTTCTAGCGTTACATGTTACTGCAGCTTCTGCTGCTATTTGCCTGGCAGTTCATGAAGAATTATAGGCAATCTTTAAGAAGGGCTTCTCGTGTAACAGCAGTGAGAACAACTGATCTTTAAGAATTTTTTTTAGAATAACTATTGGATATTTGGGATCAGATTTTCTTGGCATGTAAGCAGAGAGTCTTGTAGTATAAGTGATTTTTTTAGCTCAATTCTACGTATTATTTATTGTATGATATACAATACTTCTTAAAAGCTTCGGCAGTGATTGTTGGCGTGAAACGCAGCGTCGGGCACAGTGATCAAAACACAAACCGTGAGAAATTTTTTTAAAGTTAGATATTTTATGCTAGGTCGCGAAACATAGACAGTCGAAGAGTTCACGCGAAACGCTACAGTTGCTCTAATATCTTATTGTGATGCAAAAAATATTTTTTACGTAATGTGCATGGTGTCAAGGAACCAATATCAGGCAAGAATATTTTTTCCCCAAGATAATTTTTTTCTCAGTTATCAAGGTCATCGGTGTTTTTCGACACATAACTACTTTTTTTTATTATAGCATAGTGTAGCTGATCGAAAAATACATTCAAATATACAGGTAACCCTCCCGTAACATGGTAGATAGGTTTCTAGAAAATACCGTGATGTGTGAAACCGTGTTTTATGAGACTCAGAGCCAGTACAAACAGGGGCGTTACATTCCGAAAACCTATTAAAAACAAACATATATTTTGTTTAATTCCGTATAAGCAACTTAATTTTTATTAAAAATTTTTTTAAAGTGCATTGTACATAACATATCGGAATAGAGTTATAAATGAGTAAATTATAATTTATTTATATATTTTCATGTAAAGGCATAGTTCATTATTCCTTCCAGTCATTATTTTAAGGTAATTTAGTTTCTAAATATGTTGAACAAAAATCATGTTATCCAGTGCTGTAGAAGTACAGTGTTGTACAAAGGTTCTCGCAATTTTCTTATCGTGTTAGAGCGAAACCGTGTTATAGGTTGCCGTGTTGTATGAGGGCTATCTATTCGAAAATTAAGGTTTTACGTAAATCTGATATCTATCGAAATCGTAGGCTTTGACCAATATTCGACAATCAAGAGTGTGAATGTAAATAAACATGTTTACCATCGTAATACTGATAATATCTAAGGGGTGATCGGAGAGATGATTTCATAATGATAACTAGTATTGGAGAAGGAGCTACTTGTCAATTCATATTTGAAAATCGAAAAAAAATTTGCGAAATTATGCGGGGTGACTAAGGTACCCCATTTTAGCCCAACTTTGTACTTTACTGACGCTAAAATCGTCGCGCATGCGCGAGAATACCGAGACCATATACCATCACTGCCTAGCAGCTCCCCGGTTTCACACCGGGTTCGCGTGCGCATCGCTCCTAGGGTGCGTTCCGTTTCACGCATTATGCGCATGGATCGCATAGAGAACCGTTCCGTTTCATTCAATGCGCGCATCAGAGCGCACAGAATTCCCCAAATTCCCACTCCTCCTCGCGCATTAAGCGTGCATCGGCTACCACAACTCAGAAGTGAAGCGTTTGATGCGGAGTCGGTGCATTAGCGCTATATTCGAAAAGGTTTGAGAAGCTATTGCAGAGAAAGCATTGAGAAGCTATGCAAAAAACTGTGCGACCAAAGGCTAAACAGGTGCGAGACAATGTGCACAGTTTTTTCGCGGGCGCTAAAATAGATCGAAACGGCGAGGCCAAGGTTGAACGTATGTCCACTCAAAAACAAATCTTAATAAAAACGTTCCTATTTAGCGAGACCATATACCATCACTGCCTAGCAGCTCCCCGGGTTCACAGCGGGTTCGCGTGCGCATCGCTCCTAGGGTGCGTTCCGTTTCACGCATTATGCGCATGGATCGCATAGAGTACCGTTCCGTTTCAGTTCAATGCGCGCATCAGAGCGCACAGAATTCCCCAGATTCCCACTCCTCCTCGCGCATTAAGCGTGCATCGGCTACCACAACTCAGAAGTGAAGCGTTTGATGCGGAGTCGGTGCATTAGCGCTATATTCGAAAAGGTTTGAGAAGCTATTGCAGAGAAAGCATTGAGAAGCTATGCAAAAAACTGTGCGACCAAAGGCTAAACAGGTGCGAGACAATGTGCAGGGTTTTTTCGCGGACGCTAAAATAGATCGAAACGGCGAAGCCAAGGTTGAACGTACAGTCGTCGACAAAATTAAGTGGAGAGAACATAAATTCTGAATAATCTCTATTTTCATTAATTGTGTTATAAATTTATTGCAGATGTTTAACATGAAAAATGTTTATACACAACGAAAGAATTTATTTAGTATGTAAAAGCATAAATATAATGTTTCTGTTAATTTTTATGCATATTTGTTTGTATGGGTGTCTTTGAGACCGTGGACAAAATTAAGTGGACGCAGAGGACATTCTGTATTGGGACGGAAAAAATGTAAACAGACGTTTGACTCTCGCATTGTGCGGTGTCATTCGTCCTCGGTAGACATTGAACTTTTGTTTAAACAAGATTAGAAATATAAACCGAGCATGTCTAAGAGACGAGAAGAATTTCCCGTGCACCTGCGAAAGTTAATTGTTTCAGAGTGCAAAAATAAACTAAGTTATCGTAAAATGGCTGAAAAATACAAAGTTTCTAAGAGTAGAGTGCATACAATTTATCACAAGTATTTACAGTATGATACTGTTGAAAATTTAATCGGTCGAGGACGAGAACGTAGCACAAATTCATACGATGATAGACAAATTGTAAGAGAAACTCAACGTATTCCATCGATAACATCACGAAATATTGTTGAAACTGTACAATTAAATATTTCTTCAAGAACTGTGAGACAAAGATTAAAAGAAGTTAATCCGAAGAGTTCTTTAACTAGACGCAAGCCACACATTAGTAAACTTCATAAAAAGAGACGTTTAGCTTTCGCAAAAAATATGTGAATAAGCCATTATTATTTTGGAAAAAAATTGTATGGAATGACGAGAGCAAATTTGAGTCTTTAAATTAAAAAAAAAAGAGAACACGCGTATGGAGAAAACCGAATGTAGCTCTCAAGAAGCAGTATGTGTTGCCTACCATCAAACGTGGAGGGGGATCCATAATGGTATGGGGATGTTTTTCTTGGTATGGGTTGGAAATTTAGCACCCATTCATGGCATCATGAATGCAGATATGTTTGTTGAAATTTTAAATGAAAATATGGAATAGTCAACCCTAAAAATGGATTTCAATGAGGGATGGATGCTACAACGGGATAATGATCATAAGCATACGGCGAAGAAAACGAAAAAATTTTTATAAGATTGTGGGATAGATGTTCTCTATTGGCCTCCGCAAAGTGCAGATCTTAATCCTATAGAAAATTTATGGAGCTTATTAGATTCGGAAATACCATTAGGAAGACGTCATAATAAAACAGTATTTTTAAACGAATTGCAAATAAAATTTCAACAAATTGATCGAAGTTACCTCCAAAAACTTGTGGAAATCATCCCACGACGATTAGAAGCAGTAATTAAAGCAAGAGGTTACAATACCAAATACTAATTGCTTATTTTCTAAATATTTATAAAGTGTCCACTTAATTTTGACCACCAAAAATTGTATACAATTTTGATTAATGATAATATATTCTATTATATTAACTTTTATTATTGATATTGTTGTTTATTTCATTAAAGTACACTTTGTTAACTTAAATGTACCGTACAATTCTAGTTTATTAAAATTATGTTTTAAATTGCGTTGATTTTTTGTTGATCATTAGACCTGTCCACTTAATTTTGTCCACGACTGTATGTCCACTCAAAAACAAATCTTAATAAATACGTTCCTAGTTACCGAGACCATATACCATCACTGCCTAGCAGCTCCCCGGTTTCACACCGGGTTCGCGTGCGCATCGCTCCTAGGGTGCGTTCCGTTTCACGCATTATGCGCATGGATCGCATAGAGTACCGTTCCGTTTCATTCAATGCGCGCATCAGAGCGCACAGAATTCCCCAAATTCCCACTCCTCCTCGCGCATTAATCGTGCATCGGCTACCACAACTCAGAAGTGAAGCGTTTGATGCGGAGTCGGTGCATTAGCGCTATATTCGAAAAGGTTTGAGAAGCTATTGCAGAGAAATCATTGAGAAGCTATGCAAAAAATGTTCTTTGTACCGAAAATGTTCTTTGAATACTGTTCTAGAGTAACCAGGGATACTCGCTCAACATAATCTTCTATTTTTTCTGTTAAAATAACCTCTCCTCGCGTTTCGCCAACCATTAATATAGAATAAATGAATTCCAAATCAAAATTTACAGAAATTTCTTCCAGTTCATCTTCGCTGTCACTCATAACGGTAGTATCACTTAAATCGCTATAATTGTTCAATTCTTCTCTTTCAATGTTTTTATTTAACAAAAATAACGTTTATGCAGATAACGTTTTGTCATCTATGTAAGCGGCCATTTTTTATTCGCATCAAATGCATGGAGAGCGTTTCGTTTCCAAGCGCGCATCATCACGCATCATGCGCATTAACGAAACGGAACGGTATCAATGCGCGCATCACATTGAATGCGATCCATGCGCTTGATGCGTGAAACGGAACGCACCCCTAGTGTCTTCTCAGTTTCGCATTGGGTTCGTTCACGAAGTTTCAACCTCCTGCAGCACCCTGATTGCGTATCAGGTTCGCCCGCGCACCTAACTAACAAATTTGGTCCATATCCCAATGATAATAACCCTTCCGCCGGTTTCTCGCGCTGCTCGCGGCCCTGGCTCGTAACAGATACAGAAAAAGTATGTCATGATTTATCACAGTGCTACGAATACTTCAGTTTCTGCAAATTTCAAATTGTTGTAGAATTCAGCTAGAATAAGAAACAGCGATAAGAAAATGTTGTGTTAATACGAGGTTCTCTTTTAATTTGCCTTAACGATATTTTAGCGGTATTATCGATATATCAGTAAGTATCTATAAGATATCGTTAATTGATAGTCACATTGCTGGTTTGACGTCGACTGCACGTTGGCACGTCGGAAAACCCCGATTTTGTCACTTGTCGAGCGTTAGGTTAATTCCGACCCGCTGATTGCTGTCTAGCTGGGCACAATTTATATGTAAAAGGCGAACAATTTTTGTACGACTCGAGGAGTTTTAGTAGTCGAGTGATGCTGATTTCGTGAGACTCGTCAGAATTTAATAAACGCGGAAACGCCAATTCTCTCAAAGCACTCCCTCCAAAAAACCTGTCGAGACAGAACAGCTTGTGGGGGTAAGTTGAGCATTGATAAAATAAGAAGTGAAGAGTTAAGATGAATTATAATGAGTACTCTCTGAAGCTTCTTACATTTTGCAATTTCTAGTCAAAGACACGCTGAGTATATTAGTGCAAAAATTAATTTCTTAATCGGGACAAATAATTCCGTCTACCATTTGTGGAAGGCACAGCACTCAAAGTGTGCAAACAGAAACTGAGTATTCTTACTTAGAGTTATAACTAAAAGAAACTGATCCGCTAATAAATATTAATATCAACTGAAATTCTTGCGCGCAAGTACATTATGCGAAATCTATCTCTTCACAATATTATGATGCCATCTTTCTGTTAAAATTACACAGAACAGTCGAAAAAACTGTCGAAAATGAAGACACGGAAACGAGGACGGTAACAATTGCAATAATGAAAAATGTTAGTGCACCGAGAAACGGAACTACAAACTGAATTAATTGCACGTCGGAATTCAAATAGTCAAAGGGAAACTCTAGCTGAGAGTGGAAGCGCCAAGGGAAACGTTTTCAAAGTATTAATTATTAATTAAAGCAGTCCAGCAATTAATAACACAAGGAGCTTGATTTTACGTAAAAATGTTGCAGACCGTTTGCTGAAACCCTGCGGCATTGCCGGTGCCACGTTTTCGTTTCAGGCAGATTTCCTTCTCCTCTGTATTTCTCTCTCGCGGTGTTCCGGCGCTTTTTGTGGCGAGGCAGCAAGCAAAAAGAGACTGGTACCTTTTCGTCATAATTCCCATCGTGATGGCACGAAGCTACTGCTTCGCGCCTAGAATCTCAGCACACATACCGGTGGCTGACTATATATCATCACGATTCCGCCCCGCTGTCTGAATTTACAAAAAACCAGAGGTAGCCACGGGAATGGTTGTGTACGCTGGCAAACTGATCCAATACGGTTGTATTAGATACTCGAATAAGTTTCTGCTGTTCTTTTTTTTATAAATAGAAGTCGTTTCTCTGAATAGAAAAATACAGAACATTTTGTGGAGGACTCGCATGCCCCCAATAGATGATCGGCTAGCGCGGTCGGTCAAACTGTTTACAACCTACGAACCTACCGAAACCACGATCTACACCAGGTATGTCCAGAAGTAGCTCACTTGGACGCAAATTCGAGGGAGACCGTGGGTCCGAGAGTCGCCCCAACGCGCCACACGCGGTACATATTGCAAGCGGTAGGCACGGGTCTGAGGAGCTTGGTGGACTACGGCCGCCACGGGGAGCGAGATGCGCGGGCGGGAGAAGTAGGCGTCTCCCTCGAATTTACCTCCAAGTGAGCTACTTCTGGACATGCCTGCTCTATAGTAATGTCTTGATCCAAGTCCGACGCAGGTATGCGATCTTTGTCAGTTCGCTTAACCCCTCCACTGGGGTATCTACACATACGGATATAACGTAGGCCAGGGTTTGACTTTATTTGCTAGCGAGGACCGTTTTCCGAGGGCTACGCCTCCTCGACCCGGCCGCGCGTCTCGCTCCCCGTGGTCGCCGACGTGCTCAGGCGCG
Source organism: Sphecodes monilicornis (assembly GCA_913789915.3). Taxonomy (NCBI): domain Eukaryota; kingdom Metazoa; phylum Arthropoda; class Insecta; order Hymenoptera; family Halictidae; genus Sphecodes; species Sphecodes monilicornis. The sequence continues at coordinate 4,518,900 of OU565286.1, read as the reverse complement.
ATCATAACAGACAGATGAACGTGGCGCATAAGGGGCGACACTCGTTTCAATAGGTTTCCACATTACCATCGAGGTACTATTATCAATGCGATTTTTTTATTAGTGGTATCCCCTGTAGGCCTATTCCACTATGTCACACGATAATTTCGGACAGTAGCTGTAGAAAATTAATTAAAAAAATAAATTCATAAGATAAATTTTAAAAATAGTTTTTAATTCTATTGTTTAAATTTTAATACGGTCCGGAACAACTTGATCTTCGCGCACGTTTAGACGCGCTTGGCAAATTGTTAAGGTCTATGGAAAGTTTGGACGTCCCAATTTTATTTTTTTAATTAATTTTCTACAGTTATTGTCCGAAATTGTCGTGTGACATATTGGAATAGGCCAACAGGGGATTCCACTAATAAAAAAAACGCATTGACAATAAGTACCTCGATGGTAATGTGGAATCCTATTGAAACGAGTGTCGCCCCTTATGCGCCACGTTCATCTGTCTGTTATGATCGCGCTTGAGCCCGTCCGAGCACGTCGGCGACCACGGGGAGCGAGACGCGCGGCCGGGTCGAGGAGGCGTAGCCCTCGGAAAACGGTCCTCGCGAGCAAATAAAGTCAAACCCTGACGTAGGCAAACCCTCTGAAGCGACAATCCTTCATGCCTTCCCACTACTTTAAGATATACGATCTTCAGGCACACCTATGGAACTAAAGAACAGTGCCTGAAGTTGGGGGAGGGGGGGGGGTGAAGTGAAAGACGGAAGAGGAGTCGACTTCTAAACGTTCTTCCACCATCTTTGTAGAACACACTGGAGCTGCCACCTACGTCACGCCGCAGCAAATTTTCAAATTATATGCTTAGATTACAAATTTATAATATCATTATACAGGGTGGGGCACTATAAACAGGTTACCTGAATAACTCGCTTGCTTTTGAAGATAAAAGAAAATGCGTCAGACCAAACTTACTTGATATCGTGACGCTCGTAATGTGATGTCATTAATTTTTTCATAGGTGGAGACGTCAAGGAGATATAAAGATCAACTCTGTTTCTTTTTAAGTGGAAAGGTATGGTTTTTTATTTACATTCTGATACTGTATTTTAATACAAATACAATGTGGGGTATTAGATCGGTTTCTAGAGGAAAAGAGGTTACAATTGAACGTGGGGAAATGGAAGATTGTGAGGTGCAGGAGAGGAGGAGGGAGGTGGAAGAAGGTGGCATGGAGATGGAAGGGTAAGGAATTAGAGGAAGTGAGGGAATACACGTATTTGGGATATAAGGTAAGTAAGGATGGGGGTCAGGAAGCGCATGTGGAGGCAAGGCTAAAGAAAGGGGCACCAATAATGGGGCAAGTGTGGGGGATAGGAAAGAATAACTTCGGAAAAGACTGGTGTAGAAGGATTTGGCTATTTGACAAGCTGGTGTGGTCGGTGGTCAATTATGGGGTGGAAAGAGAGGGAAAGCGTAGAAAGGTTGCAGGAGAGATATTTTAAAAAATGTCGTTATTGGAGAAGATGCTTGAACGTCTCTCCATTACACTGTAAACATTTCTGATGTTTTTTTATTATTTTCATAATTGTTTAAATTGTCTGCAGTTATTGCTGCACATCCCAGTATTGTCCATTCTCTCGGATCCTCCACGGAATTTATAGGATTTGAATAAATTGCGTCGCACAGTGCGTTGAGAAGCTCGTTTTCTGGACAAAATTCCATTACTTGAAAATTATAACTGTTGGGGATCTCCGCTCGAGATTTGGCCGAGAGCTCCAGGCGGTCGCCGGAATCGCACAGCGCTGTGCGTGTAGCCGGAAGATGGAAGGTGTAGGTTGATCGCGGTCACGCGAATAACGAAAATTATAAGTGGAATGTATTTGATGTGACTTGATATTTAATATATAACGTATTGAAACTATATGTACAAATGAAGCGAACAACTAATAAATGAAAGTAATAGAACTAAGAAGAATTATGATACGTTGAATTGAAATTGGAGTGGAGAACTAACTGGAAGGGAAGCAGTCGCCGAAATTGAGAGATGAGATCGCGTGCGAAATCGACTGCTTCCTGGAAAGACTTGAAACGAAGTGACCGTTGACAGGGATTGTCGCGCTCCTCCGAAATTCTAGACAATGTCATGATTGGCTAGCCTAATTAGCATTTTGAGGAGAGGTAGTGCGTGACAGTCCTTGGGAGCGGTCGACTGTACAAACATTCCGGAGTGCCGAAAAATTGTGCGACCGAAGGCTAAACAGGTGCGAGACAATGTGCACGGTTTTTTCGCGGACGCTAAAATAGATCGAAACGGCGAGGCCTAGGTTGAACGCATGTCCAATCAAAAAAAAATCTTAATAAATACGTCCCTATTTAGAATTGTGGCGGCTACTTCCTATGCTCGTCAACAGAGAGACATTACGACAACACCTTTCCCGCTACTACCTGAATCTTCCTCTGTTCGTATATATACCGTCCTAAACTGTCCTTACGACATCCCGCGTCTAAGGCACGGGTCCGCTAGATAGCCTTACCGACGAGTCCTCTAGCGGGCCTAGGACGAAACGCTTCCTTCTCCTTTTTCCTCCTCTCACACACTTTTCGGCCGCCATAATTGGTGACCCCGACAAACGAACAACAACGCTACCTTCTGAGCAGAGGAGACGACAACATCAACAAACCGCGGACAACATCAGGAGGACCTGGAAGGGTGACTACTCTGTCACTGCCTTGCCTGAACTACTGCCCGACCAACAGCGAGGACTTCTCCCTACTATGCGCTTCTGACGTCATCTTCGCAGCATTATATGGTTTAACGTTTCCGCGCCTAAATTTGTGCGACGTTTTCGTATCTACATTTGTGCGACGTTCATCCATTGTTTGTGCGACTATAATGAGTCCTACAAGCGGCTTTAGGGAGCTACTCAACTTCGTCGATTCGGCAGCCATCACTGGTGGGCACACTGACAGCACACATTCCAGCGACCTCCTTGGATTCCGGCGGAGATCAGCGTAATTAGAGGGAAATTTGTCCAGATGTCGTTGACCACTGGCAAGGGGGGGGGGGGGGGTATGTGGCGCCTATGCTCGTCAACAGAGAGACATTACGACAACACCTTTCCCACTACTACCTGAATCTTCCTCTGTTTGTATATATACCGTCCTGAACTGTCCTTACGACATCCCGCGTCTAAGGCACGGGTCCGCTAGATAGCCTTACCGACGAGTCCTCTAGCGGGCCTAGGACGAAACGCCTCCTTCTCCTTTTTCCTCCTCTCACACACTTTTCAGCCGCCATAAAATGAATAGAAAGCGTATTGTGTCAAAGTTTGAATATCGACAATTTCTCGATATGTAATCGGAAGTTTTGTGTTCATACACGTTTTGGATCCACTGTAAGTCAAAATTCAAAAAAACTTAACTTTTTACTTATTTTGTAATTTATTGTTTGATTTTACCATTTTATGTAAATATTTCTTTAAAAATGGTTATAAAGTGGGTTGTAAACCAATATTTCTTCAAAATAGATCAATATCAGATCAGATTCATAAATATGCATTAATAATGGAATATGCCTTACTGACGAGTCCTCTAGCGGGCCTAGGACGAAACGCTTCCTTCTCCTTTTTCCTCCTCTCACACACTTTTCAGCCGCCATAAGAATTATAAATTAATACAAAATTTGTGATTGCATTAATCACGAACAATAACTAATACGAAAAAATGGTTCAGACAAAGGTTGTAGGATATGGAAGAGAGCACATGATGATTTTATTTGATTGATATTGAAATAACCTTGAAAAGTTCTGGAGAGATTAAAATTGAAAATTTTGAGTGGAAACCTATATTTTTGATTACTTATTCTTGAAGGTGTCACCAAGACGTTTACAAACACTAAAATACTTTTGTTTTCGCGTAAACTATTACCGAGATATAAGCGTCCGTAATGTTTATTGAACTTTGCACGGCACTGTTCTCCTCTATGAAAATACAAGATTTAAAATAATTTTCGAATGTTTCTTTTTTTGATTGTTCGAAAATCATATATCAAATGTAGATTTATTCGTAAGAGTATATAATATATAAATCTTTGCATAATTTTTTACAGCATATATCTACGCTTATTTTTGCCAAAAACCACGAAGGAATTTTGAGGAGTATTTTTTTCAAAACTTCATTAAAACCACCGGTATTATTTAAATTTACATTATTAATTTGATCTCAAGAAACTGGAAAAAACAAACAAAATAACATCAAAATAACACGCACATAAGAGTAACTTTCTTATATAAGGAAACAGTAATAGTTAATACTTATTTATTGGTTTTAATGTCATTACTTATCTTTGTAATAAATACCCAGGAACACATCTATGAAGGTTTTAAGTACCAATATGAAAGTTGATTCTTTGATTTTTCTCCCATGACAACACACTAAAAAATGGTTAAAAATTGGGCGTCAGGTAGGAACAGTTAAGTTTTGCATAATTTTTACAATTACGGATAACATTTTACCTTTCGCACATTTTGCATGACTTTTTGATTTTTGTCCCATGATAATACACTGTGCACCGTTGCCAAACGTACACTCTAGCGAGCCTTGTCGCCTTCTTGAAGAAAGCCTTGTAGTTGACAAGGAGAAATATTTTTGAAGTCCTCACACTCCTCGCTTCCGATTTTCCAGTCAGAACTACAGCACGCTTATATGTACACGATTTAGTCAGTTAGTTCTTGTCGAATAAACACAATCACAATCAAGTTATAGTTATTTGTCCTTCCTGAGCAAGGGAAGGTAATCCTTCGAGTGGTTAGAGTGAATAGTAAATTAGTCTGCACATCACATGCAAACACGCCAGAGTCTGTAGAATTGAAAAATCCACCACAGGTCGCAATTCTTTATACAGGGTGCGGCGCCAATTAGTCCCCACGTTTTTTCAGCCCCTTCGGATGGTCGGACAGAAAAATGTTTCCTAGCAAAGTTAATCAGTATTTAACCGACAAGAAATTGCAATTTTTAAAATTTAAAAAAAATCGATTTTCAACAAAAAAGTCAAGGTCGCTGTCATACCTTTTAATGGAACTGGGTATTTTTGACTTCATAATATTGCAGGCAACGTCGAAACGAATTCAACGACCTGCTATACAATGACTTTCAGATGACCTTGAGAGATAATATCGCCATGAATCAATTGCCAGAATATTTGAAATATTTCGACGATACGTAATAGTAACGCCTCGCATTTAGAGGTAAACAAATGAACGTAAACATTGCTTCAGAACTTAACTCACAAACAACCAAATTTATACGGAGCTACATTGAAAAGACAAATGTTAAACGTGTACATGTAATTAATTAATAATTAAATTAAATTTTCGAACTGTATCCCATATTGTGAAACGCAAAGTTCTGCTCTATGTAACAAAGTCTTATGTGTAGCTTCCATGAGAGAACTTCTTTTTACATTTCTACACGCTTGAATTATGCGTTCTTTAAGATTTTCCATATTATCCACAGGTCTTTCATACACAATCGATTATAAATATCTCCAAAGATAAAAATCTAAAGGGGTCATATCCGGCGAGCGAGCTGGCCATCGAATTGGACCATATGTTCCGATCCACTGATCCCCAAAAACTGTAGTTAAGTATGTTTTTACAATTGCAGCATTATGAGCTGGGTCGAAATATTTCAAATATTCTGGCAATTGATTCATGGCGATATTATCTTTCAAGGTCATCTGAAAGTCATTGTATAGCAGGTCGTTGAATTCGTTTCGACGTTGCCTACAATATTATGAAGTTAAAAATACCCAGTTCCATTAAAAGATATGACAGCGATCTTGACTTTTTTGCTGAAAATCGATTTTTTTTAAATTTTAAAAATTGCAATTTCTTGTCGGTTAAATACTGATTAACTTTGGTAGGAAACATTTTTCTGTCCGACCATCCGAACGGGCTGATAAAACGTGGGGACTAATTGGCGCCGCACCCTGTATAAACAAATAAGAATAAATTTAAGGTAGGGATAATTTCTTCATCACGAACGACATACTGATGCAAAACTCTAGTCTGTTTGCATAATATGAGGGCTCGATTCCGTTTAATCGTGTCTGTGTTGTCTGAGTAATAGCACAAGTGCGAGCGAGTACGGCGCGCGGGTAGTTTTTCCCTAAATCAGAGAACTACGTCTGGCGTTGTTTAATTAAATTCGGTGAATCCACGGCACTGACATCCGGCCCGACGAGAACTTATCACGCGCGAGCGCAGAATACGAGCTCGCGCGTAACGAAAATAAATGCGTTTCACACGAGCACAGACCGTTTCGTGATTAGGGGGAACAACGCGTATTTGTCGCGAAGCGAATTGTGTTTCGCCAGGGTAGTTACGTACTTATGGTGCTCGGCGAAATCACTGTGTCACACGCGATTTCTCACCGACTGAGAAGAAGAAAATACGCAAACGAAATCGTATTTATTTTGTGGCGAGTAACCGCCGTTTTATATTGGCTTGTTGCATATGAAATGCCCGATTTTGGAACGAAAATGATATGAAGCGTCGTGATGGAGAAATAGCACAATTATAGCCTGAAAAGGGGATGATTTTACATAAAAAAATAAGTTGAAAATGTAGAACAAAATTTGTTCATACGAGGCTTTGTCTTAGAGAAAATCAAATTTGAAAATTCAGCGAACAGGCGTGTTATTGACTTGGAATTGTCTAACGCCTTGTCCTAATTAGATGTCGTACAGCAACAAAATCGTTACCATCCAAATGACCGACTGATCAACATGGCGAGGAACAAACAAACCACAAATTAACGATGCGTGCGATGCGGCAATGTTGTATTTGGCAGTCGCAATGTTTGAATTTTAAATTACGTCTTGCCTGAATTAGATGTCATACGACGACAAAATCGTTGTCGTCTTGCCTATCAAATTATGATTTTTGTCCTCAATTCCCATTGACTCGTTGCACTGTGCAGCGCGGGGGCTGATTCTACTGGCAATAAATGGTACGGTTGTTGTCGCAACACAATTGAATCAGCATGCGCATGTTACGTACAGACAATTCTCTCTGTGAGTATTTGGATCAGAATTTTCTAATCTCTTTCCTGAGAACGGAAAACGCCCTACTCCACCCCATTGCTTACAGAAACGATGACTATGCTCCAGTTGGATGCAGCCGGCACAAAGCATGATTCTCCGCTTAGACCATATATACTTATAGACCCGGCATAGGTATAGTGTGTGCATTGAATGCAATGTTCCAAGATTAAAGAGTATCTGGTGGCCTCTTAGATGATTCAAAATGGTGGATAGCGCATGAGACGATGAACGTACTGCGGTAGAAGAGTCACCAGTAACAAAGAGAGAAGAGCAGCTACGCATATGAAAGCGAGATAAACGATTATATTTGTTCAGGTATTTCTTAAAAATTTAGAAAAATGGTGCACACTTGTTGCATAAAAAATTGTAGAGAACGACGAAATCGTGATATATATGTCGGAGGTTGACCGAAAGTATTTTCAAGCGGTTCGCTCATTGCTCTGTACACACGTTCGGTTCACAATCATACAATAAACAAATTCCGCCGCGCAAGCACAACTCGATCACACTTTGTACAATACAAAATCTCACAAAGGACTGAGAGACACGTTAACGAGTCCACGGGTCACTCAGAATAGCTACGTATTTGCGTTTATGTTTCTTCGATGCGTATCTGACTCCAAAAAATGCAAAGAACGCAAAGTCGATCGCCTCTTGATATTGCTCTGGAAACAGAGCATGGCCTGTTACGACTGAAATTCGCTCAGGCTATCAGGAGCGTGTACAGAGATGTACACGACAACAAAATACAGAAACTATTTTCAAAAATACAAAGACGCTATTCTGCTACCCGTGGTCACGTTCAACAGGGCTCCAGGCCATATTTCCACGGAACCCTATCTCGCATCTCTCTTTCCGCAACCCGCAAAGAAATAAAACAATAAAACAAATGTTACAAAAGAATATTACAACGAGCATTACACGTCGTTGCCATCGGGCTGCGTCGCTGCGCCTCGCCCCGACATATACAGGGTAGCCCACATAACTCTGAACAGCTCAATATCTCGAAAACTATGCCATCGATTTTAAAGTTCTTAGTTTTAAATTGCATGGAACTGAAGGGCCTTTCGGACTACATAAACGTGAAGTGGCCTCCCTTCCCCTTTAACGGGGGAGGGGAGGTACCTTTGTAATTTTAAATGGAACCCCCTATAAAATGTTACATATTTAGATTCTACCGGAAAAAACAAGTCAATTTTGTCTGAAACATTTTTTTGTCAGATACTTCCATGATGAGATATAACAGTTTGAAGTTTCGAGTTGTAGGTACTTGAAGCGCTCGGAAATAGCGTTATGGAATTATAAGCGCTTGAGTCCTTTGCTTATTCATGAAGAAACACAAACAATAATATTTACAATTCTTGAGTTTGACTCACTTATCTATGAAAACGTGTTCAGTTTAGAGCTGTTATTCAAGCAGTAACATTGTGATTATGGCTACTTTTGACACAGAAGTGAATATGTTATTAACGTTAGGTGAATGCCAAAAAAATTATCGGCGTGCAGCAGTGATGTTTTTTGAACGTTATGGGATCAAAAAATGTCATGCAACATTTCATAATTTAGAAAAACGGCTTCGCGAGCACGGTGAATTGTGTAAAAAAACTCACAATAAACCTAAAGCTGTCACTAATGAAAATAATAGTGCCAGTATTCTTGCTGCAATTGCATTAAATCCTCATATTAGTCAACGTACACTTGCACAAACATCACATATTAGTCGTTCATCGATTCAACGAATTTTGAAACGGCAAAAGTATCATCCATATCACATGGTTTTACCACAAGAGCTTTCGATAGCAGATTACGATCACCGCGTAAGATTTTGTGAGTGGCTGCAGGGTGTTGTGGAAAATGACTTTTTGTGCAAAATACTTTTTTCCGATGAGGCCACTTTTATGAATTCAGGGCATGTAAATAGACATAATCTGCATTATTGGGCCGTGGAAAACCCAAATTGGATGCGATGTGTTCCCTTTCAACATCGATGGTCTTTAAATGTTTGGTGTGGCCTAATAGGAGATTTTGTGATTGGACCTTATTTTTTTCAAGAAACTGTAACATCTGCAAGTTATTGTGATTTATTAAAAAATCATTTGCCTGCGCTTTTGGAAGATGTGCCACAGCGCGTTAGAAGAGAAATGTGGTTCCAACAAGACGGCGCTCCTCCACATTTTGCAATCATCACCAGGCAATTTTTGAACGAAAAATTTGGGAACAAATGGATAGGTCGTGGGGGACCTCGTCAATGGCCTCCTCGATCCCCCGATCTAACACCATTAGATTTTTTCTTATAGGGATATGTAAAGGACAAAGTTATGTTTGAACCACCGACGACAAATGAGGATATGAAACAAAGAATACGTGACGCTTGCGCTTCAGTGACTCCCGAAATGTTAAAAAATGTTAGAACAACTTTGATGTTTCGAGTAAATAAATGTTTACAAGCCCGTGGTGGACATTTTGAACATTTAATTTAAAGTACATTTTATTTCTTCACGAATAAGCAAAGGACTCAAGCGCGTATAATTCCATAACGCTATTTCCGAGCGCTTCAAGTACCTACAACTCGAAACTTCAAACTGTTATATCTCATCATGGAAGTATCTGACAAAAAAATGTTTCAGACAAAATTGACTTGTTTTTTCCTGTAGAATCTAAGTATGTAACATTTTATAGGGGGTTCCATTTAAAATTACAAAGGTACCTCCCCTCCCCCGTTAAAGGGGAAGGGAGGCCACTTCACGTTTATGTAGTCAGAAAGGCCCTTCAGTTCCATGCAATTTAAGACTAAGAACTTTAAAATCGATGGCATAGTTTTCGAGATATTGAGCTGTTCAGAGTTATGTGGCCACCCTGTATATCCGATTGGTCTGAAATTCTGAAAAGCCGTGTTACATACTACTAGCTCTCACCGGTACCAAAATTATATTTTTACGTTGAATTTACCATACCTGTTTTATTGAAAAATTACCGAAAAAGAATGGAATTTCAGAACACGCAATCTAAGCATTCGTCATTTTGTCAATTTTAAAGATAAATAATTTACATTACTAATTAAGAGTCATCTTGATTATTTGTTTGAATCCACCTTGAGCTGTCTAATCATCTAAGCGAGCAAAACACGACTTCTAAGGTAATTTGTAGCGAGTCAGAGAGAATCAGGAAACAAGTAATGAAAACTGTATTAAAAACTCTGTTCTATGTGACAAAAGAATAGCTAAAGCAATTACAAAAAAGAATTATAATGTAAGACGTACTATCGCTTTGAAAAGAGTTCATGAACATTATTAAATTTTGCATCATGTACATGAGACTACCTCCGTAAATGTAAGTCGACTCATGGACGTTTAGGGTAGTACCTATGAGAAGAAGAGTGGGCCATCTATACGCACATACAGAGCAGCATGCGCGTAAAGGATGCACGTGCAAGGCTGTGTGTACACGTATCGGTAGTCACTATGTCGGCTGCCAGACCCTCATCCCTGCCTATGTACTATTACAGTGTATATAATCGACGCGGGTCAACACGTCGACAGAGAACGTCCATTACTTCATCAAACCCTGGTCATCGCCGACGGATCCGTCCACCGCCAATTTGCCAACAATAGCGACGCTGTACCGTGTATATAAACAGGTTAACACTTCGGCCATCCCAAATGGGACATCCTCGGGCTGTATCATCTCTATCAGGTGCGCAGGAAACTCTACGTCCCTGACTTCTTGATTCCTTGCAAATACAATACCTGCTACCTTCACGATACAAATTAACCCTTTGCACTCGAGTCGTGACTTTGAGGCGCACTGAAAACTGTTATATCATTTTCCAGAATATTTTTTACATTATTAAATTTGTATTCAATAAATTACTTAAGTATTGTACTTGTAAATTGGATCAGGTTCGTATGCATAAAATGAACAAAATAGTATACAATGGAAATACTCGAAGAAAAATTTGGTTTTAGTATAATAACCGTACCACGATCGGTTGAATGACCGGTTTCTAGGGGTGTGCGAGATCCCGGACGGAACGGGAATTTTTCTCGGGATCGGGACGGAATCCCGAAAATTCTCGGGAATCCCGAATATTTTAGGGATTCCGAAACCATTCGGGATTCCCGAATATATTTGTGATTCCCGACATTTTGAAGTTTCTCCATACTTTCAATAATTTAGTGTTTACGATGCAATGTATACAAGATCTGTCAACTTAGCTAAGCGATGATAAAGCTCGAGGAACACAAAGGCATTCGGATTGCTGAAATTGTCAAGAATAACGACACTTTCGGGAATCCCAAATATTATTTTATATCCCGTACATTGTCGGGAATCCCGAACATTGTTGGGATCCCGAATATTCTCGGGAATCCCGGATATTCTCGGGAATCCCGGATATTTTACGGGAATCCCGCACACCCTTACCGGTTTCACATTTCTTATTATATGTTTATTGAAATTACAAAGATGCTTCCATTAGAAATTGTTACATACATTTCTGTATTCAAGCACATGTTGTCATTAAAATTGCATCAAATAAATATAGTTTTATGATTTTTAGGGAACAACATATAATCAGCTATATTTTGTGTTTGGTACTGTTAGTGTTTAACGCGTTCTCCACCATCGTTCGTATTGCTGCCAATAATTTCCAAAATGAGATACCTGGTTAAATTTAATGTACCTCCTTGATTTACCGAATATTAATGCTTTTATATTTGAAGGGTATTTACCTGTAGAGAACTACAGTAACGTTTCGATGTATGTGAAAGAGATGTGCACGATCTTTGTGAAAAATCAATTTGCATTATCGTGAGGTGCACTCCTTAATATGTAACGATAATATGTATCGATCAAATGACAATAGTTCTTTGTTTTTAATTATTGTTTTGTGAAAGTTTGACCAACTTTTTGTGATATATTTTTTATTAAAACGAGAGCAAACATCATTTAAATTGGAGCATATTTGCTTGTTTAATGGCCGATTGAATACAGCCTCGATTACCCGAACCGATGGTATCTGAATGTGTACATGTTTTACGTATGAACAATTCAATTCAGAGTGATCCATATGCAACACGATTCATTATACGAATTGGTAAAGGTTTAATCTGGCACTGTAGCTAGATAACTGTTCTATAATATGCGTCATCATGTTCCACTGCAGAGTTGGACACATTTAATTTGAAATAATATAACGAATAAACACTTAAAATAATGAATTGTTTTACATTCTTTATTATTTGTATTTTACAAATAACATAAAAAACTTAATTTCATTTGGCGTTTAAATCAAATAAACTATTTTCAAATAATAATTTATTTGAATGATGTTTTATTTCAATTCCTTTGTTCAAATAAATAATAAATAGCTTCACGTCAAAAAGAGGTTATTGAAGTAACTAAATTAATTATGAAATGTAGTTATGCTGATTTTTGTAGTTTAATGATTAATGTTTAGTTGAATTCACTTTCAAAATTGTTCTTTAGCTCACGAAATAAATAGGATTTTGGAGAGAACGAATTATTTGATCGAATGAAAGATGAAATGAATAATTATTTGAATTCCATTTGAAATTTCATTTGGAATTCAAATAATGAAATAAATCTGAAAAAATTATTTAGCTGTTCAAATAAACTAATATATGATTATTTCAAATGACATGTTGCCAAAATAGAATAATATATTATCTTAACGATTCTTTTTGGTTGTACTGTATCGTAGGTTGAACAAGTAAATATGATCCAACGTCGTGTTCGGTGTAATTCCAATCGAAAAAGTGTCACGAACATGTTGCTGAAAGTTCCTTACAAAACTGATTAAAAACAAACAAGTTTTATCATCGGATTAGTATAGCCTTACCGATACGCTGATGTCAATATTTTATGTACTCGTTATCTTTTTTCACGTTCGATGCGAGCAGCAACAGTACAAGAAATTGTGTTCGGGTTAGGTTTTATTGGGTATTACACGATGCAAGTGACATTTCAATCTCGAAGTTGCATTTATAGAAAATCGATTAACACTGGTCAATCTAGCTACCCTAAAAATTCCATAAAATCAAAGTAATTTATTTATTGACATAAAAATTGAAAAATTAAGATGTGTGATATTTCTTCAGCCTTCCTGTATTTTATAGACGCATAACCAAATTTGAAACATGGAAGGTATTAATGCAACAATTAATTTTCAAATTTTGACAAATAATTCCGTTCCCGGTTATGGATGACATAGCAGTGTTAAAGCCTTCCATATTAACAGACAATAAAAATGATGGTATCTATAGTGCTGTAGGAACATTACGACTCGAAACTAAATATCTTATTTACACACATGATCACTTATTTGTAATACTTCTTCTTTGAAATAACAAATCAATTTTTTGATAGTTTAATACGTTGATTTGAAGGCAGAGTTGACCTTGAAAGTTTATGTCCCTTACAGTGAGGCAGTGATTAGTGTTGTGTTACACTAACATTGCGGTGCCTACTAATTTTGACTATTGGAATTATATAATAATGTTGTTAAATTCTTCGAATGTCTTTACAGTAGGCATCGAATGAAACTGATCATTTTTATAAATAAATATTACGTTTCGAACTTCTAACTTTTAAATAATCTTAACTCTGTTGCAATAGTTCATTTTTAGCAATTATTTTAATTGCTTTATTAATCTAAAAGATTAATAAACGTATAGATACATTTATGGGCAAAATGCAAAACTTAGGAATATTATATTAAATCTTATAAATTATATATTGAATCTTATAAATTATATTTTTAAGTACATTTTAATTTTTATATAACTATAATTAACCGACCGATTCAAGGTTTCAGCATGTCGTAATTTAATATTCGTAAACTAACAATTATTTCGCAACTAATTGCAAATTTTAAGTTTCATTCGACCTCTACTTTACAGTTTTGTATTTAATTTTACAAAAATGTAAATTCACAGTTTATTCAGGAGAAAATAACAACAGTTAAAAATTTATTATTTTAAATTAATCTTTTGAAAAAGTCACCTTGTTGCAAAAGTAATGTTTTTAACGTATTCATTCAATTGAACATAAAATATTTTTCATGCTATTAGAACTGGTTATCTGTATTTCACTCGAAACTATTTGAAATCCTTCGATTGCCATACAATGAACCTAAGTAACATATTAAAGATTTTTTTATAACGAGTATCTGGGTTTGAAAGTAGGATTACAAAATATTCACAGAAACTAGTTACTTTAAACTGACTAATAATATGAGTATTCGTGAAAATCTTCTTTATTTAGTTGATTAAATAATTAATTACAGAGAACAATCACGAAAATACTACCGATATTTGAATGTAATATTCAGGTGAAGTGATGAACGTAAATGAATTGTTAATCAGGCGGGTTCTATTATTTTAATATTAGTGAACCGGATTTAATTTGATTTCAATCGTGCATATCTCTATTCAGTGTATTGAGATTTTATTGAAAATAGTATAAATTCCAATCTATTCTTCTAAAAAGGTTTAAAAAATACTCATATCTCGATAATAGAATTTGTCTTAAAGCAATTAATATCATTATTATCGAAAGAGTAATTTATTAAGTCTACTGACTAATTGTACTTAATGCGGCAAGTGGAATGAAATAAAAGTTGGTCTACGAACTTTCATAGAAATTTTAATTTTCAAACATTATTTTATAATAATGAAAGAAATAAAATTACTCTCAATTCTCGTTAATACACATGTACACTTTATTACAATTTTACGTATGTCATAAAGATCCGAAGCTCAATCGCAATCCAAAGTGTAATTGGTCAAATAAATGGAATATATCCGACACTAATCAGACAAGCATAACATGTTCATTATCTATTCATTATATTAAGTGGACCAATTATTTGAAATTTGTCCATTCCGATAATCAATGGATAACGACCATTGCAGGCATTATGAGATGCGTATATTAATGTTAATACAATGATTGGACAGTAATTATTCCAAAGTATATAATGAACAAATTATTTTTCTTTAACTAGATAAACAACAAATTCGTATCCCAACGAAATGATTTCATTTTTATGTAGTTAATTCGTTTATTTGAAAATCGCAAGATAAATAACAACAGAATTAGTAATACATGTATCCGACAATTTGCCTATAATTAGCAGGCGTTCTTAACTCGAGTGTAATGATGTACATTATTGTCATATGACAACGCGTAATTGATCGTATAACTCACGTACCAGTAATCGATATTGTGTAACACAACAATGCTTGATACTGTCCGGGTAATGGATGCCATGTAATATATTACAATGCCGATGGTGTATGACATATTGACTCTACAATTAACGAATAAATATTTATACATAAACAAGCATAGGAACCTTCTTGGAAATATGATTCTTAACATTTTGCTCGTACAATTTTCTTTTCGGCTACGATTAAAATTCCTTTACCATTAACAATTTCATAGAAGGAAAAAGAAAATTTATATTTATTGTATGCCTACATTAACTTTAGCACTTAACCTTGTGATTGAGCATTACCAATTAACTCGTTATTCATGATCACTGTCATTTTATAGTGTCGCAATACCCATGTTAGTATAAACTACATCCTAGTTATATAGACTGTGACGAAATTCGTATTATATCAATTGTTTTTGTTTTAGTTACGTCTTACTAAATGTTCATAATTGAAAAATCACATTTTTCAGTCGAAATAAATCGATCCCCGAATGAGAGCATATTACCGAACCATTCATTGATATGTCTCTTTATGTTCCCTCAAACTCTAATCAATGGAACGGGTGAGTGCTCTTCAGCAATCAAAAACTGTGATGTGGTCATTTTGGAATCACCGGAAATCTCACAGTGTAATAGCTAACAAAATGAATGTGTCTGTTAATGGAATATGACTCTTTAAACAGCAGAACAAGACACTTGTGATGAAATCAATTGAAACGTATTACTAAATCTCGAGAAAGTTGTAAAATGCAAAATTTTGTGTTTAATACAACTCACTTATATAGAATGAAAATACTTCTGTTTCAATTTTTGAAAATCTGTCAGTAAAAATTTAAAATATAAACTTCATTTGAAATGAAACGTTTTACTGATACCCTACAAACTAATGGATGATTTATTATGAATCGGATGATTTATTGAAATTTAGGAAAGAGTATTAGGTATCTAATTTAAAAAAACTGAAGGCGACTTTCATACCTCGATAAAAATAGCGACTAGCACAAATTGAACTGTTTATCATGTGATTTCATTGAGAATATGCAACTTTTATAACAAATTTTATAAACTCTTATAAATATATTTTCCCATCTTCACAAAAAATAGATATCTTGGTAACTAGCGATTATGGAACACCACGTGGCATCCTAGTTAATCAACAATACGAGCGAAATTTTGTATAGAAATTGTTGTGAAGAATTGTCGTAATTAGTTAATGATCTAACGGAAAGGTTCCAGTAGAAGCGTCAATCAATAAATATACACGTACACTTACTAATTTGTGTGTATACATACTAATCTATAAATATTCATTACTAATCAATTGTAAATTTCGAATAGTAAATACAGTAGCTCACGGGAGCATGCGAACACCATTTAAATCAAAATAATTTGTTGAATATTGTACTAAACAACTTAACTTTTTTTTTTGCAATTAGAAGCATTGATTTTCTAAATGACGTGCAAAAAGATTTTGAAAAAATTGCAATTAGCATGAGCTCCATGAAAAAATAAGAAAGGCACTTTTTAAAACATATTTATTTTGACCTGTAATGAAAATTTAAAATATGCGTCTTGTAGACCTGTGTTAGTTATTATACATGCTGAAAATGTCATTGAGATCGACTAACGTACACATGAGCGACAAGCGGTTTAAAATAGTGAAAATCGCATAATTTCACGACTTTTGCTCAGTTTCTGCTTAAAATCCACAGATTTTTATATCTTTCAATGCGTTTCTCATACTAAATTGTGGTTCTAATGGTGCAAAATAAAAATGGTGGTAAGTTAATCTACTAGTTAGAAATGGAACAAAGATATGTTGTCTCTTTTAAAAATTTTCATGAGTCAAAAAGAATATATTTAGAGTATATTTGGTAATTTGTTGTGCTTGTGAATTACTTGTTTTTGAAACTAAATGTATCTGTTTTCGACTAATTGTTTTTCCAACAAAATATCATATATCGATTTTGTTTTCCTATCTTGTTCTGGCACATTTTATAAAATGACATATTACATATTGCGATTTTCTTTTACAATATTTGAAATAACGGAAACAGTTACTTGTTAATTTTATAATGGAATAGTTTTTACAATTTTTATTTTATTTGACTTATTCCTGCAGTCCATGTTAACTTGGGTTTAACTGTAATTTTAAAACATGATACTAGCTATTGATTACATGAGAACTTGGAAACCAATGAACGATGTTATCACGAAGCTGTGTGAGCTATCATTTCGCTTGCAACATTGCTGTTCTTCTGCTTGCTCAAGAAGCCAGCGAGGTGAACTTTATTGTTTTTGTTTATTCGATTCGACGTTCTGTAGCGCTTCCTTTAATTGATTATTGTTCGATATTTCCAATTCCTTTAATTTTATTTTTAAATTCTGCCAAACGTTCTCTATTATATTGTATTTGAATCCATAAATCATAAAGAAATTCGATATTCCTAATTCTTGTGCACTACATTTCAATTTTTTTTAAATGTTTAGATAAAACCGCCATGCTGCATGGTCGAATTCAAGTTTTTTCACCAACGTCGTAAAAATTATTGTATTCACGATGTTGTGTCGTGTCAGTGCTCAAACAATAATTAGTGAACCGCTGAGATACACACCTCAAAGAGAGGTAAATAAGTAATAAGATAATCGGGTTTCGGATAACTAAGTAACTTTAATAAAAAATGTGAAAGACGGTATAACAGCGACAGATATTTCACGACTCTTATTCTGCGACAGATATTTCACGACTGGTAGTTTCGACTCTTAAATCACGACTGGTAGTTTCGACTCTTAAATCACGACTGATCTTACAGCTAACGTGTGAGAAACAAGTAACCTCGTGGGGTTGAAAAATCCCTCCACAAAGTACAAAATAGTGGGTGCCCCAGCCAATGATATACACCCACGAATGGGAAGGAAATTGAACTGGCACACATTATTATACACCTGATTGATAGGTACAGAGAGAAGCAGGGTACATGAATTTCGAAACGTAGCCACGCTGCTACCTGCGCTACCTTCTTTAGCTACTAATAAAACAATAAACGTCACATAACCCAGTGGTATTGTTTAAAATACTATACACGTTTATACTAAATGCTTATATTTCGATAAAACAAACCAGAATCCCTTCCTACGCACGCCAGGTGCAAGACTAACTTCCATTATGCATAATTATTGTTAAATGGCAAAAAAAAAGAAAATCCTGTAACATGTATCCCCTATTTTGGATCAAAGATCACACACCCAAGTTTACATTAAAATAAACTAAAAATAAATAAGAGAAACTGCAAAAAAAAGTCAAATTTTTAATATATTGTTTAAACAAAAAACTTTTGTTAAAATTTTCTTGCGCGACTACATTTCCCATTAAAAACACACAATTTAAAAAAACATTCAAATTTTTTCGACCTCTGGTTTCCGAGATATCTCAAAAAATATGGTTTTGACCCCCAACTTTGAGGGCTGTTTTCACCCCTTCAAAGTGGATGGTTGCCGATAAAAAAAAACACGTGTCAGATATTTTTCAAAGAACTATAAGCTCCCATAAGTTTCATCAAAATCGGATTTTCGCATCTGAATATGTTCCCTTGTAAGCCGAAAGGAACCCGAATTGCGTAATTCACATGATCCGTACACGAAATGAATATCTGCGTGTTCCTCAATTGAAAACACACTTGGCATTTTCAAAACGATTTCTTCCAATCCTTCCAAGATAGCAAACATGATAACTATCGACGATTAACCGTTTGAATCCCACGCAGCGCAATCGCGTTGTTGAGATTTTATGTCGAGAAAACCCAGTACATTTCGAGCATTGTGGACAACTGACGGTGCGTTACAAGACGCGTGCGCACATGACGCAAGTACATCACACAGCTCCTTTTAATGTAAATAGTGCGTTTTACAATAGGTAGAACAGAGGTGGGCAATTTTGTCTCAATTGAGGCAAAACCGTCCACACCGTAGCGCCCTCTATCCCCTTCCAGCAAGCGCGGTACAATGGGGCAACGAAGACACGAGACATCAGCGTACGCAACGAACGTGCGTGCTGCATGAAAGAGAGGTTGGTGGGAGAAGCAGGCGGTTGAGGGGCTCCACCCGTGCCCACCACTGAGGTAGAATAATACTATAATAATGCAATAATACATTACAACATAAAATAAAACAAGCGCTATCGCGCTGCTTGGGTCTTTTCGTAGTCATTTAGAGAAAGCGCGATTGCGCTGTTTGGGATTCTTCGACAGTGTTTTTTCAATACCCCCTGGTACTCAAACAGTTAAGATAAACATGTTCCACCTTTCATACTCTGCGAAGTAAAATCCGCCGTTACCAAATTCAATTTCATTTGTTTATAACTTTGTAACGAAGCGTTTCTAACCGAACTTCAAATAACATTTTTCCCTTATTTCTTCTTGTAGAATACGCTCCCGTAGTTTGTTCGGAAAAACCCGGGTCACGCTGTATATTGAATTGTTGTAACATTTCTGTTAATTTTTTTTTGCAATGCCTCTATAAGACATTCCATTCTTATATGCTGGATTAC
Organism: Sphecodes monilicornis; assembly: GCA_913789915.3. Taxonomy (NCBI): domain Eukaryota; kingdom Metazoa; phylum Arthropoda; class Insecta; order Hymenoptera; family Halictidae; genus Sphecodes; species Sphecodes monilicornis. The sequence goes on along the minus strand of OU565286.1, from coordinate 4,499,016 downwards.
AAGTTCACACTCTGTGTTGTGTCGTGTCAGTGCTCAAACAGTATTAGTGAACCGCTGAGATACACACCTCAAAGAGAGGTAAATAAGTAATAATCGGGTTTCGGATAACTAAGTAACTTTAATAAAAAATGTGAACGGTATAAATAAAATGACGGTATAAAAGAGACGGTGGTATAACAGCGACGGTATAATTCACGACTCTTAGTTGCGGCTCTTAAATCACGACTGTTAGTTTCGACTCTTAAATGGCGACTGATCTTACAACTAACGCGTGAGAGACAAGTAACCTGGGGGTGGGGTTGAAAAATCCCTCCACAAAGTACAAAATAGTGGGGATCCCAGCCAATGATATAATATTTGAGAGGCTACAAATGACCTCTCAAAACAAGGGCAGCGCCCATAGACGAAATACGTCGTAACGAGTGTCGCTAAACAGACGACACTCGGTTTCCTGCAATTTCGCCGGAAACCATAATTTAGGCTTTGGGCCACAGGCCCCCCTTGGCGCTAAGCGTGGGCCTACGCTACGTCAAGTGCCATTGAGAACTGCACGGCTAGGCTGACTTTCCCATGGCCAGCTGATACTTTCCAGCCGCACCAGAGTCATAAAACAATAAATTCGTCAGAAGACACTAGAGGACCCCTTCGACAATGGCACAGTTCAAAATCGACCGTAGCGTAGACCCAACCCGAAATACGAGCCGGCCATACAATAATCACGTCTCAACACTCTGCAATTATTGTTTGGCCATATTTCAATTATTTTTATGAAAATCATCCCACAGCTATACGTGAGTACTCGACGTGTATCAAAAATTAAAGAAACAAATTACAAAAAAAATATCACATGAAACACAAAGGACACATTTGTCCAAATAAACGCGTGAAATTAAAATGTCTTAATTCCTTTTTCGAAATAAAAAATAATTTTAATTTTTTCATTTTTTGTACGAATTATGAAAATAAGTTAAACTAGAAGTTGGTAATTCAATTATTGTTATAATTCTTATCTTGTCAGTAAACTTAGCTAAAATATCCGTCCATACATTTTGTACGATTTGCACTGTGTGGACTATAGTTTTAAAGAAATTAAGGATAGCGTGCATGTGCTATCATTTTTTCCAGGTATGCAAGTGATTCGATTCAGTATATCCAATTTCGTTGGAGACCTTACTGCTCCATTTTTGTGCCACCTGAAGGACAGTTGGATTGGATAGATTTTTCATGAAATTTCAATGGTCGTGTCTGCGGACGTAGCTGCTCGCCGGGCGTCGCAGATGGCACGGAGCTGCATGGAGAAAGTCACTGGCCCGTGGCTCGACAGTCTTCGGTCAAGTAAACCCAGGGATCGGTTTAATCGCGTCGTTTAATCGCGGCAGGTGGGTCGCTGGATTAATTATTTAAAGCCCCTCAGGCTAACGTCGAATTAATGGACACAGCGCCACAATACCACCGCGGCATCGATAATTCTGCAGTTCTGTGGCCTCTCCCATTGGTTCCGGGGCGCGTGCCATTCGCAGACAGTAGCACGGTACTACGTAGATACGTTCCTCCTCGAGTTACTGTACAATTTCGTTGTTGCTCGGACTTCCCAGTGATTAGTTTGCTGGGTAACTTCGTGGTCGAGTCAGGCCAACTCGGTGAAATTCGACTGGTTCTGATGATTGCCGCGATGAAGTCCGCCAACTCCTCAAATTAATCAGACAGAGACACATAGGTAATAGCGACTTATACCAAAATTTCACTGGTATTTTTCGGTATTTTATCCGGTTTTTATAATTTCATTACAATTTTCAACATGCTTTTGAAATAGAGTAGATAGAGTAGAAGCTTTGAAACGCGCGTCCACCCACGAAAGACACGCACCTTATAAGATGTCTCCCGTTATACAATTTATATTCCATGACTCAAAGTTGTCATAATATATACTACCTGTGGCGTACGTGATAGAAGGGAAAGATTCGTTTAGGATACTTTCCCTTTTTCCAGAAAGTATGCACTGCGTGCGGCCGAACTCGAGTGCGGGCAATAAAACTGACGATTGCCAGAGCTTCGGTCGCCGCGGGAACACTTCCTGATCTTACGCGTTTCTTGGAAAGGACTTTCCCACGATGCCTTTGAAACGCGTAGAGTTTTTTCTAGCCTGGTTGTCGTTGGGACGATTTTCGGCGCGTCCACGAAAACAGGCAGAAGCTCTTTGAATGCCGTACTGTTCGTATCGGTCTTCGTTTTTCAGTAACGTTAGTCGAGCTCGACACTTTTCTTTACGCGTTCTTATTACGCGTAGTTAAGAGTTTTTCTCCGTTTCTTTTATTGTTTGTTGTTTGTTGTTGTTAGTACTTGTTAATGTTATTGTTATATCCGTATTAAAGTTTATCGTGTGTTACACGTGAGTGCTAATTATTTTTATCCGGACAATACTATTCCCACACTACCGTTAAGCCATTATTCAAGGTCAACAGATTAGGTGCCTTACTCTGTATATTACCGAAATACAAGTAATTATCAACATTTTTCGAATTTATATTTACTATTAATACAATTTTTCTGAAACTTTCTATGTAATAACTTCACTTGATTGGAAGTAATTAACACAATGTTTATACATTGCGAGCAAAAATAAACTTGATATTGTGTTCATCATTGTTTCCGCAAAATCGAGAATGATATTGTACAATGTCCTGAATTTCGAACGCACTGAACTACAGAAACTCGCCGTTGTATGGATATATTAGGAGGTTGAATAAGTTCTCGCTGTTTTTTTTATGAAATGAATGCTTTATTTTAAAAAATTGGTAAAAAATATGTTCTTAAAAGTATTGTCTCTCGCTAGCCATTACTTTTCCCCATCTTTCTGGCAGCATAGTAATTCCATATCGGAAAAACGACACGTCTTTTGAGGCAATCCAAGAGTGGACCCATTTTTTGATATCTTCATAATCGTCATCGATCGGAACAAATGGTAATCTGATCAGGAAATGTTTGGTGAATACAGCGGGTGGGGTTGTACTTCCCATTTAAGTGTTTTCAAAAACGTTTTCACCGGTTTTGCAACATGTGGCCGCGCGTTGTCATGCTGAAAAATCGCTTCAACTCGTACAGCACCCAACGTACTTCCTGTGAATCATTCCTAATGCTTTCAAACGTTTCGAATCTGTTGTGTGATCAACTCCTAATGATTCTGCAAGTTCAGCTAGTATCTGACACGAGTCTTCATCAAGTAATGCCTCAAATTCTTCGTCTTCAAGTTTTTGTTGTGCGCCAGGGCGTTCTTTATCTTCAAGATCAAAATCATTATTTTTGAAGCGTCTAAACCAATCTCTGCATATTGTTTCCGACAGAACATGGTCGCCGTAGGTGTCAACAAGAATTCTGTGTGCTTCAGCTGCAGATTTTTTTTTAATAAAATAGTGTTGTAAAATTCCCCGCAATTACTCTTTCTTTGGCATGAAATTCGACATTTAGCACAGTGAAAGAAAAATTGTTTATACTTCAGTGGAATGACATACACTGAATTTTAACCTTGCATATATGTAGTACTTCATTATAGATACGTTACTATCTGAAACTAAATTCACGCAGTTCTGGTATTATCACCTTTCGGAAAACAGCGAGAACTTATTCAAACTCCTAATACATATAGTAACATCCGAAGTAGAGGTAAAGTATAAACAAATGACAATCTGGTCAGTTGTAAATTGACCATTGAGCAATTCAAAGTATAAAGTCTTTTAAAAATAGTGCTGAAGTTATTGCTCTAGTTCAGGCATGGACAGAAGTTGCTCAATCGGAGGCGATTTTCAAGCATTACCCCCACTCCCCGTGACGGTCATAGTTCTCGAGCCATCTCAGGCACGTACCGTATGCACTTGGATCGTCACAGGGAGCGAAACACGCGGGCGAGTGGAGTGGGGGTAACGCTTGAAAATCGCCTCCGATCGAGCAACTTCTGTCCATGCCTGCTTTAATTTATTAGTATTTATTGTTGGTTTAGTAGTAGATTACTTAATTATTTCTGTTTGTGCGTTCAAATTTATTAGTTATTTTATTAAATAGCGTTCGTGATATTAGTTAATATATTTCATTCGTTAGTCAATGTATAATAATTTGTATGCACAATACTGTACAAAGAAAAAATGGGACGAAAGAAAACGAATGCAATGCATGAATATTTTCAGTACCATTCGTCATATAATAAATCTATATGTTTAGTAAATGCATATGTACATGTTATACAGGGTGGCCCACATAACTCTGAACAGCTGAATATCTCGAAAACTATGCCATCGATTTTAAAGTTCTTAGTCTTAAATTGCATGGAACTGAGGGGCCTTTCTGACTACATAAACGTGAAGTGGCCTCCCTTCCCCTTTAACGGGGGAGGGGAGGTACCTTTGTAATTTTAAATGGAACCCCCTATAAAATGTTACATATTTAGATTCTACCGGAAAAAACAAGTCAATTTTGTCTGAAACATTTTTTTGTCAGATTCTTCCATGATGAGATATAACAGTTTGAAGTTTCGAGTTGCAGGTACTTGAAGCTCTCGGAATTAGCGTTATGAAATTTAAGACTAAGAAATTTAAAATCGATGGTATAGTTTTCGAGATATTGAGCTGTTCAGAGTTATGTGGGCCACCCTGTATATATACATATACATATACATATATATATATACATATACATATACATATACATATACATATATATATATATATATATATATATATATATATATATATATATATATACATCGATATCCGCAAATATCGATCGCTCGATGCGCCTACGAGTTATCGATATGTAACGATACGGTTACAGACCTAAAACAGACGTAAAAACGACGTCTCTAAGGCGACTCGTGCTGTCTGGGAAGATGGTATAAACGTGGAAGGGATGATACTACATGAGAAAATAAGCCGAAAATACAGAATACATTTTTTCGATTTGATGTCTCGTTTTCTATCTCGAGAGCATAGAGTTTGAAAATACGGTGAACACGCGTGCTATTGAATAGGAATCGTCTGGTGCGTCTGTTCATGGCCTCTGTACCAGTTCTTCTTCTTACAAACACTTGGAAACCGAACTAGAAGGATTTTGAAAGACGATTTTCTCAAAAATAAAACCATATAAATAAAAAGTTAATTACGTATATTCCATTTAGGTTCTCATGTGTTATCATCCCTACTATGGTTGTACCAAATACTGGGACACCCTGTAGACATATGAAATAAAATAGTGTGCGAAAACATGGTCTTTTTCTAGAGAACGGTTCATTTGTGACCTATTTTATCCTTTGAGACTTTTGTTCCTCGCGACGAATACCATACGGTGCAATAAAAAAATATTTACCTTGAAAATCAAGGCCAACATTTTTCCACGGAACCTTTTTACAGATCTCCACCAATCCAGATGTGTACAATCACGTTACGACCGGCTTTACACTTATTTCTTGTACATCCTGTACGACAAATGCGTCCAAGTTATAAATTGGTCTTCCTTTGCGGTTTTCATTAATAAATTGTTGTATGGCTATTCTCGAATGCTTTGCATCATTTAATGACCGTTTGGCGACACGGCGACTTACTAGGACAATTTTTCCATACCCGCACAACACTTGTTTGTAAACTTCTTGCTTAGAATAACTTTTTGAATATAAAAATCTTATACCAGCACGAATTTTAAACTGAGAAGGCATTTTTTATACTGTATAATTACTATGGCATAAAATATGATTGACTAATGCAATCGACTTGAAATTTATGATACATCAAAACTAATACTCATTTTATGTTGCCACCCACCCGAGGAAGATATATGTACCTCTCTCAACCCAGAAGATGGGGCGACGATATAACTTATTGACTGGTCCTCGTATTTTGATATCAAGCGATAAAAGCATTCTATCTATTTTGTTGCGCCCCACCCATATAACGAACCTTGTCTACACTTTCTTACGTTCAGGAAGTTTCCTGCTTCGCTTAACACTTTACTTACCGGAAGCATAATAGCAGTTTGCGTCATATCTAAAAAAAGCTTCATAATTTCCTTCATACAACGACCTTAAAAGGAATTGAGCCCAGAAAGGTCGAGGCTTGGGCAATTTACATTGTAAGTAAGATAGTATGAAAGAAAAACAATATATGCCATTCTGACGAAATTTGTGAAATGATTGAATCATTTTTTGAAAACGTTTGAAATGAGAAAAACTATATTTTTAATATTTCTTAAACGGGAAGTCCCGACCTCCTAGACTTTCGAAACTATAAATTCAGCAGTTTTACGAATTTTCATATAAATCTTTCGGAAAATATTCTAAATGGATCGTGCCGATACAATATATTTTTTAATGAATATTTTGAAAATCAATTGCTTAGACTTCATCTTTTTCTTAATTTCCCAATTAAATTTATCATTTTATATCAAATTGACAAATCAGTAAAATAACTATTTCTTTTTCATTGATAACGTTGACGAGTCATATTTTTGCATTATACATCTGCCATTTTGTAAAAAATCAACTTTCTCTTAATCTCTTGGTTCATAAACTATGTAAAATCATATGTACCTTAACAAAATCATAATTTAAGATGATAATTATAATAAAAATAAATATGACGAAAATTTGACGATACGCCAAAGGGTCATGCGAAAGTTGTGAAGTATTATTCGTAAACAGTGCAATTTTGTTCCTATTTTGTAAATAATTTGCTCTATTTACAAAATTCGTTACATTTCATAAACGAATATAAATAAAGCATATGTCCATATGGACTTTTTCATTGATTTTAGGTGTACAATCGGCTCCTGAAATAAGACACATGTTTTTTTTATAGTCTGTATAATAATCTGATCATTGAACATTTAATTCTATACCTAGGAAATACAGTGGCGTACAAGAAAGTCAATCTTAATTTATGTGAATACATTGACATTAACTAACAACTGCATCCTTAATTACGCATGATAAAATAAATAATAAAAATAAAATAAATAAAAATAAGAATTTAAAAATTCGAGTGCTCACCACAAAGCCTAGATCTCAATCCTATTGAAAACATCTGGACAATTTTAGATGATCATATTCTCGTAAGCAGAACAGTGACCGCCATGTATAAATGACACCACAACAGGAACTGCAATAAAATTTTTTTTATATATTCATGACAAAAGTTCTTTTATAAAGTATTACATGTCTAGAATTATTTAAACTTCGCGTCTGGGTCTATACGATCTACGACCGAATGAGACACTATCATTTTTGAGATATTTATTGGCGTGCTTGGCCCTGAGGATTCGTTACGGACTTGGGTAGGGCTGTAAGTTAAGTGTTTTGTTTTGAAATGGGAAATCAGACCAGCCATACTCCGCTGAGTAACAATTGACACGTCGCAGGTCCGCACGCAGCGGAAAGGGGTCACCAAGTTCGGGGGAAGATCCTTGGACACGGGATCTTTGTGCAACGCCCTACGAGGATTACATGGGAAGATGAAATCATGGAGTTAGTAGGCGTTGTTCAATTTTGAATTACGCCCCGAACTGCTGATTCGTTCTCTCTTTATCCCCACCAAAGAGATGATCTCTTCCTAAGTTTTGGTCGGGAATTAGAATTGTTAGTACATATCGAACCATCGGATCGCATAGAACCTTTAGAAGTATTTTGAACTTCGAACCATTCATAGCTTTAGAACATTCGCACCTTCTAGAACACTGTACTCCGAACTTTGAAGTTTTAGTGTATTTTACGAATGTGAAATATATTCTTTTTCTTACTGTACGGCAAGGGGTTAATTGTAAGTATTCCAAAGGTGTAACATACAGCAACCGAGATCCTACAAAGCCATAAAGCTAATAAAATGCGTGAATATTAAAATTGTAATCACAAAAACATATCACGCATATACAACAGAAAAAATGAAAAAACTGTCGGTTGGACCTTGATGACTTTGAAAAAATATAAAATGTTGCAGAAATCGGTGAAAACGCTTTATCTATATGGGATATGTGTTCTACGCTGGATTTTCGTATGCGTCGATACTAATAAAATGTACAAACGAACGCTAGGTGATTCCTTATGAAAAGATAATAAAAAAGTATAGAATCGAATTTTTTCATACGAAACTTAGATTTCGAGAAAATCGAGTTTGAAAGTGCAGTACTAAAGTACGAAATCTCGACGGATCTTTAAACGCGATTTTCTCGAAAACAAGGCGTCAATCGAAAAAAATGTTATTCCATTTTTTCGACTTATTATTATACCCTGTGTTCCATAACGATGTAGTGTTTTCACCTGTTCCAGCAATTTTTCATATTTTTTCAAGGTCATCGAGGTCCGATAGTTTTTGTTATTTTTTCTGTTACTTGTAGGTTAAAACAAAGTGATTATGAAAAGTCCCGTTAAAATCTGAGGGGGGGACCTTTCTTTCCTCGTTTCAGTGTTTCAAATAAACTATCAATTCTCTGTCCGCTTTTGTAGTTTTCTCGCTCCCATTATACTATAAGATGTAGATATTTTTAAAAAGTTCATTGCGGGTTTAAAATAAAATTTCAGTTTGTGAAAATTATGGTAGTCTTCGTGTTCATTACTGTTTAAACTTTGTTTTGTCTGCCACTGTATGTATTACCTTTTTCGTTGTCGTTTAACGTTTTCGCTGAAACTTGTTTTATACACTTAAATAGGATCCTCTGTGGGCCCCGAATGCTTAGTGCAGAACGTCCGGGAAACGTTTCGAAATCTGTTCTCACATTTCGCCGTCTCTCTGACCGTTGAAATTCAGAGGATCGCGCAGTAGAAGTTTAATCGAGGCCATTTCTTGTCCAACCGTAACGCGGTTTCCGAGTGGACGAGCCGTAAAACTTTTATACCGAGCCCACGGAGGATTTGATTACGGACTGGGCAAGAATTTTTTCACGGCCATTTACGAACAATAACGAGCCTTCTGCAATGAGAAACGTCAGTGTACGTCTTGATAAAATTATAGCTTCTGTGGTTTACGGCTGTGTGAAAGAATAATGTTTATTGTTAAAACAGAACTACGTCTGGCCATTCTATTCGAGAAAGAAACAAGTAGAGTTAGAAATATAAAGGTGTGCTTCAACAAATAATTGAAATGTTTCAAATGATCGAAACATAAAAGAATACTTAATCGAACTTCTAGAAATTAGCCCCCCACTTGTTGAAATAAATAATTTCAACAGTTGTGCTGAGTTGTGCTAAATTTGTGCTAGAATATTATAACAATAATATAAACAATAAGACTAAAAATTGAGAAAAACGATTTTTTTTTAGTAGCCCCCCCCCCAGTTTTCGTTTTCTTTCAATTTTCTCAATTGTGCTAAGTTGCGTTAGGTTGTGCTAAGATTGTGCTCGAATATTATAACAATTATATAAAAAGTAAGACTAAAAATTGAGAAAAACAATTTTTTAGTCGCCCCCCTCTTTTCGTTTTTTTCAATTTTCTTAATTGTGCTAAGTTGTACTAGGTTGTGCTAAGATTGTGCTAAAGTATTATTTTATAAAAATAATAAATAAAGAAGTTATGGAAAATAATCGTTTTGGACATGCGATTAACGTTTAAGTTAGTAACAGTTATCCAAACATCATATAATCATATATCTGAATTGTGCTAGCCGAGCACAAGTCAGCACAACTTTCGTTTTCACCAGCACAATGATATAAAGGGCACTTTACTCTTGTGTGCAGCTCTTCGCGCTTGCACACTATGTTATTAATTTTACTTTCTAGTCATCCGACAACCATAATATTGCATATCTGAGTTGTGCTAGCCTAGCACGAGAAGAATACTTAATCGAATAGTATAAAAGATACTATTTCGATTACGTATAGTTCTTTGGAATTCAGATATTAATTAGCCAGCATTTTTCTCGTAAACGATAAGCACTAGAAAAAAAATGTTACTGGAAATAGTATTCCCGTTCTCTATAAGCTATGTAATGCGATACATTAATGTTTTTGTATCTCGAATATTTTCGAGAAACGAAGGTGATCTTCACATTTTAAATGCGATACTGCATATGTTTTTATATTATATGAAGTCGTATGTCAAGTCGAATGTAGCAGTGAATAAACGAGGAAAGCGCTTTGACGTGAACGAAGGATGCGGAAATAAAGAACTCGACGATGGCATATTTTGGAAAACGTGCAGAGCACATGGGGCATCGAAGGAGCCCAATCGCCTTGCTTACGGTTCGCAAATACTGTCTAAGAACCAGTCGATAGTCATCATTCGATCGTGAACAATCCAGCAGCAATGTATTTGTCGCGGGAGATGTACATGTTCTGGATCTACGCGCAATGCAACGGCAATATTACGGAAGCGATAAGAAGAATCATAACAGAGCATCCAACCAAATCATCCCTTTTCAGGGCCACCAAAGTATGTATAACGCTGAAAACACGGTTCCATCGAACAGTTGCTGAAATGAAAATCGGCCGTTTTCATGGCCATTAGGTTTTTGCAAAACCGGACCAAAAAGCAATACCGGTATTCGGTATTTGTTTAAACGATGTACCGGAAACCCGGCATTGATACGGGTATTAGGAATTTTCAAGAAAGTACAAAAACACAGTTGTTCAATAGAAAAAAAACATTAACTGATTTATTAACTGCATATTTTTGAAATGTGATTGTAAAAAGCATAATGCATCTATTGAACTGTCCGTAAGCCTGGACCGTATTTTTCTGCAAAAATTACCTGCAGTTGAAAATGCTCTTTCCGCATCCACGCTGGTTAGTGGTACTGTTAATAATGAGCGATATACTTTCTCCAAATATTTGCCTCGATGTCCTTCATCTTCTAACAACTCGGTCTCTCGTCTGACGGTTTCGGATAAATATATTTTCTGTATTATTATCCGTGGAAATTTTTTTATTTGCAGCTAATTGTTTACCCTGTAACTACCCTCACGGGCAAGCTAGGCGGTTGAAATTTTACTCAGAGAGGTTTTTCTCGATCAGCTTTCGAATGGTTCAATGGTCATTGAAAAAACCTCTAAGGGCATTTTTGACCATCTTATTCGGCTAGGCCCTTACAAGTAAGAGTAGATGCCCCAAACAAATATTTATTATTTATAGCTAATACCGAAAGTACCGGTATTTTACCTTAGCAAATACCGGTTTCACGAAATTGCAAATTAGCACGAAATACCGGTATTCGATATACCGGTGTAAAAAAGGGTAGTAGTAATATTCCCAAAAAGCCGTTACTGTTCGTTAAAACTTTTAGCATTTTATTGACCTACTGTACACATTTGGCAACTAGAAGTCAAGGCGCTTTCCTGGTTTATTACCTGCTACGACAACACCTCCCTGGGACACGCGGATCCCTCGCGTGCATCACTCGAGGGTACAAGCGTGCCTGCGAGTAACTCTCGGTTTAGGTTCGGTCATTTAGTGTGCTGTTGCGAGGCCGTTAACCTCGTCAGCTTTCTTAAACTAGTCTTCCTGCGATCGCGAGCATGGACGGACGGTTTTTCGTGCACGGGCAGTCGAAACAGTCGATTTACGTGCATCAAATGTGAACTAGTTGTGCGTGATATGTGGACTTCTGTGAATAATTTGTGTGGATCCAACGTTTGTGGACCCAATGGATATATGTGAATAGTTTTACTGTGATCGTGAATAAATTAACAATGTGGGCCGGATTGTGCAGTGAAAGGACATTGACCCCTTCTGCTCGATAATTTCATAGAGCGAATAAATTAAAATGCTCTTGTGAATTTAACGAGTAGGCAGGTTCAATGTTGCACACAGAATAATTTGTGAATACAGGAATCATTTTCACCCCGCTGGAGCTCTACAAGAGAACCAAGGTAAGCAAGGTTTTCTCAGTATTGACGGTGTTAGAGTGTGCGGTGAAGTTCGTGCCGCGCGCCTTCGGGGCCGTTCGAGACTGCAATATCGCGGTGCAGCGTTCGCTTTAAATAATTTTAATTCCGTCAATTTTAAAGCGCCTGCCTTTTCAAAAATAGGTCCGTAAAGAGGAGACTTGGAGCTGTCGCCACGTTTTTTTCGAATTTTTAAAAAAGTCCCTTGTGCATTTGTTTAAAACATTTGCAAAATAAATGGTGAGAAAACCATTTCTTCCAAATCGAAATATTTTCAATAGATACTCTTATGTGTTCACTACAAGCTCCTAAAAACTCATTTTCCTCGGTACGTTAGTTCTAGTGCTATAATTTAATGAAAAAAAGTTGCCACTTTTCTTTACACGTCTGCAAAACCAACATTTTTTAAGATTTCGAAAAATCCTTCGAGATTCGTTCATATGTTACTAAAGACTACAACATATTCAAATTTGAACTATCCGACATAGGACTCGAAAAATTTTCTTCTCTTGTTTGTTCCTTGCTTTCGACCGCGGTGTATCACCATCGCTCGACTTCTGTCGCGCGCAGCCGTCTCTGCCAATACGCCTCTAGATCGCGCTCTGGTTGGTCCGTGTTTTTTGTTAATAACTCCTTAACAAAGCCGAAACGGCCATTTTTGCAAAGGAAAATGTCGCTTCAAATGGCCTCGCGAACCTCAGCTTTGAAGAAACGAGACATTTTTGGGACACCCTGTATATGAAGAAGAAATACCGGTAAACATATAGTAACACATGATATGCAAAATACTTCCTTAATATTTTACCTTGCATGACCTTGACCGTACATATGACTAAATTCGTGTTGACATACGGTTTTATGTGCTATAAAAGTATGTTTAGTGTTCGGTGCGAATCTCGAGAACAACGCGCGGATGTCTCGTGCCCGCTTGAGGTTGTAAATCTCAAGCCCGATCCGAATGGACGCGTCGATCCCGAAATCACCGATTTACTACCCGCCAAATTAATTTTAGGTAGCCGGTTCAATGTTTAGTTTCATGCGTGAATTTCGTGAGAATTAGCGTTTCATCCCAGGCCTGCTAGGGGATTCGTCAGTAAGGCCAGTCTAGCAGGCCCTGCTTTATTGGGATCTGACATTTTGAGTGGCGCCATCTGCTGACGAAAAGTAGAAATACTCTAAGCTTGGCTTACAGCAGCTTACAGTGTTAACAGGTATTAATTACAGTATAAACTTACATTGTTAAAACAGGTGTTAATTAAAAATAACTTTATGGAATCTCCAATTTTTCCACAGCGAAGCAAAAAAATGTTGATTACTGTGCAGTGAAAGATTGTGATAGTAGAGCGAGCAAAAATTTGTTGCTCCGCAATTTAGCAAAGAACAGTCTATTTTAACATCTAAAACAGCTAAAGCTAGAGCGCATATTGAAAGATCTAACCAAATTTTAAAGACTTTCAAAATTCTTGGTTCAGTGATGACTGTGGCATTGGTGCCTCTAATAGAAGATATTTGTACAATTATTTGTGGAGTACTTAATATGTCCTCACCAATTATAAGCGATTCGAAATTTATGAATTTATAATTGTAAATTTAGAAGGTATATGGAAGAACAAATTTTTTTTGTAATATCAATTATTTGATAAAACATACTTTAAAAAGCCGCTCTGCTTCAACAAACTTTCTTTCTGCAGGATTTGTACCTGCCCACTTACAAGTTTCACCCATACTTACAAACATTTCAAGTAAAAACAAAAAAGAAGATATCAATACAATGTTAAGACCAAGCGCTTCGTCGCCATATTGGATAACTATATACAGGGTGGCCCACATAACTCTGAACTTGTAAACCCTGTTTTCAGAAAGTCCATGGTTTTCGAATGATCTCTCTTCCCTATCGTCACCTTTTAAAGAATGCAAATTACTTCGAAACCATGGATTATTTATTAAATATGTCTATTTGTCACAAACTCTGCGTGAGAAAAAAATATAATACTGTTTATACTATTTATTTAATATATACAATAAGATGAACACATTTCATAAATAATCAAAGTCACTATGAATTTTTTTATAAATGAACTTGTAATCTTTTGACACCTATCATTTAATGGATATTAAGACGAATTCGGTACGTATCATAACAAATTTTGCTTTCTCTCTAGTAACCGTTCTATACTTGATGAAAAGAATTACGATTTGCATGTTAATAACAGAGCATCTAAACTGATCATGTTCCGTGGTTCACCTTTCACGTTATTCAACCCGTTTATACAATAATTTACGAAAGGATGATGTTGTAAATCTTGTGTTGGCATTTTGGTGGTCGTAAAGAACCGTAGCATGTATATCTTCTTTGCAGTAAATTTCTTTATCTTCGCCTTAAATTCTTACTTGTCAGATGATTTTCTTGGATGTTCATTAAAGAAATTATTACTGTACCAACTGTATACGTCAAACAACTATTAACTTGTGACAATATCGGTGTTTGAAATAATTGTTTTCCTGATTTTACAATTATTATATTAATGTTATTTGCTTAAATTAATTTATTGTAATCGTGATTTCATGGGCCTAGCGCCTTAATCAAACAAAAATAAACTAAAACTATTAACGCACAAGAACTGAAACTATTTCTTGATAGTGTGAAAACAATTATATCTAATCCATATTGTTACTGTATACAAGAATTTATATTAATCTTTTATTTATTATTGCTACATTAACTTAGTATTATACAGGGTGTCCCAAAAATGTCTGAGTTCCTTTAAAGGGGAGGTTCCTGAGGCTATTTGAAGCGACATTTTCCTTTGCAAAAATGGCCGTTTCGGCTTTGTTAAGGAGTTATTAACGAAAAACACGGACCAATCAGAACGCGACCTAGAGGCGTGTTGGCAGAGACGGCCGCGCGCGACAGAAGTCGAGCGATGGTGATACACCGCGGTCGAAAGCAAGGAACGAACAAGAGAAGAAAATTTTTCGAGTCCTATGTCGGATAGTTCACATTTGAATATGTGAACCAAATACTTTACATAAGTAAAATAACAAATAATTTTACATAAAATGTTGTACTGAAATAATTAATTATGTGGGCCACAGAATAGTAACTTCAACTGATTGTGTGTTACACAGGGTGTCCCAAAAATGTCGTTCTTCCTTGAAAGGGGCGGTTCCTGACACCATTTGAAGCGACATTTTCCTTTGAAAAAATCCCCGTTTCGGCTTCGTTAAGGAGTTATTAACGAAAAACACGGACCAATCAGAGCGCGACCTAGAGGCGTATTGGCAGAGACGGCCGCGCGCGAAAGTATGCGAGCGATGGCGATACACCGCGGACGAAATCAAGGAACAAACAAGAGAAGAAAATTTTTCCAGTCCTATATCGGATAGTTCAAATTTGAATATGTTGTAGTCTTTAGTAACGTATGAACGAATCTCGAAGGATTTTTCGAAATCTTAAAAAATGTTGGTTTTACAGACGTGTAAAGAATTTTTTTCATTAAATTATAACACTAGAACTAACGTACCGAGGAAAATGAGTTTTTAGAAGCTTATAGTGAACACATAAGACTATCTATTGAAAATATTTCGATTTGGAAAAAATGGATTTTTCACCATTTATTTTGCAAATGTTTTAAACAAATAAAATTTTCCTATAGCCAGTTCTCTGCCAATACGCCTCTAGGTCGCGCTCTGATTGATCCGTGTTTTTCTTTAATAACTCCTTAACGAAGCCGAAACGGGGATTTTTGCAAAGGAAAATGTCGCTTCAAATGGTGTCAGGAACCTCCCCTTTGAAGAACCGAGACATTTTTGGGACACCCTGTATATGAAAAAGAAATACCGGTAAACATATAGTAACACATGATATGCAAAATATTTCCGCATTAATACGAACCATGTACCTCCCAGTCTACGTAAAGCAGTAAATTCAATCTTCAAATCTATAATTGATTGATTTAAAATAAAATGTTTTGATGCTTTTACAGACAATTCGCTGGTTTTTACCTGTCGTATCATGCACAAATATCCTGAAAAAGAAATCAATGATAATCTGCGAAAATAGGGCCTGCAGGCTTTAAAATGAGTTCATATGTATTACCCTTCTATTTTTTTTAACTAAATTATCTGCAAATATTGACAATTTCTTGAAAATCAGAAATTTAATGTTCAAATACATTTTGGATCCACTGTACATAATAATCGAATCCGTGCGAAAAGATTCGTTATATCGTGCGGTATCGCCGTGCCCCGACATACCCTGGTCATTAATTACTGCATTGACTAAATTATTTATAACGTCACCGACTAACTCACGTCGCGATAGTGTACTATAATTAAAGTCGTTTCAGCCGTTTAAACTACCCGCAGCCCCGCGCCGAGCAAAAATGTTTTTGTTCTGGTTAAACTCACGGTGCTCAACGGAACTTTAAGCTTTCTTAGGAAACTGTTCTTACGGAAAATCGTTACACGGGAACCCTCGATGGAGTTGCTTAAGTAACCAAAGAAAATTCTCGGCCGGTGCGGCAAGCATTCTGATGTAGTCACAATTCCAGCACAGTTAATCCTAAATAGGTAGTTCTATAAGCTGACATTTTAAATAGAAATTAAATCAATAGGAACTGGCCTGACATGGCGGATCCTCGGCGAGGTGGAATTCAAAGAAACGCGAAACGTCAAGTGTTATTGTTGCTGTAAAAGCTACGAGCATTCAGTCGATAAACCACTGAAAATTAAATAGCCGTTGGTAATACCCGACAGTAACCCCAATGTGAACATTTTTACGACCCTCCTCTGCAAAAGCGTATGCAATAAGACGGTTTAATGCCACTGAAGCAGGTATTCGCTGCGCCCCCCATTAAAGTTAACAAATAGTATTGTGAAACTCAAGATCTGTATGAAGTCACACTCAGTGCGAAGAAAAATTTATAGAAAATACAGTTTAAATATTACAGTCCACGACATTTGATTAAACACAGTGATATTTATCCTGTATTGGTGTTTACTACACTTCGAATTAATATTTTCTATATTTCTACGAACAGTAGGTGTTATATAATGAAGATGTATGCATTTAAGTTGACACATGAAATACTTAATGTAAAAATTTTCCATTTTTCCAAATATAATTCAAATTTTCCCGCGTCACTAGAATAACTTCTATAGAAGAAACTGTTTAAAGAAACAAAAATGGGGCGCGCAAAACAGTTGAGTACCGAAGAAATTGGAAAAATTAAAGTATTTAAAGAAGAAGGATATTCTAATAGTGAATTTGCTAAGAGATTAGGAAGAAGTGAATTTGTAATTCGTTCTTACCTAAAAAATAGCCAAAATTATGAAGTTGTACAAAGGCAGAACCAAACAATCTCTTACAAAAAAGAAAAGCGATTAATTTTGCGTATTGCTTCGAATTCGTTGCAAAAGTTCTAAGCAAATTGCCGAGGAAGCTAATGCTTCAGCTTCAGTAGGCACGATATAAAGACTTTTAAAAAGAGCACCTACACTTAAAAGAAAGCATTTGAAGGGAAAGCCATGTTTGAAAGGACGTCATAAAGAAGAGAGATTGAAGTTTGTAAGAAAACGTATTTGTTGGGTTAAAAAATGGGGACAGGTCGTCTTTTCAGATGAAAAGAAATTTAATTTTGATGGTCCAGATGGCTGTTGTTTTTACTACCATGATTTAAGAAAGGAAGAAAAGATTTTGTCACGTCGCCAACATGGTGGAGGATCTATCACGGTTTGGGGAGCTATTAGCTCGAAAGGAGTGATCGATTTATAAATTTTGAATGAACGGCAAGACTAGAAAATACCTGGAGACTTTAAAAGCAGCGAAAATTAAGATTTTTAAAGTTTTGCCATGATCATGACCCGATACACACTGCGAAGCTAATTAAAACATTGTTTCAAAGGCAAGAAATAACTTGTTTAGCATGGCCGGCATTGTCACCTGATTTAAATATCATAGAAAATGTCTGGGGATATTTAACTAGACGAGTATGTATAAATAATCGTCAATATAATTCATAATAAGAGCTCATAAATGCTATTCAGGCAGAATAGAAAAATATACCAATTGATTATATCAATAATTTGTATAAATCATTACGAAATAGAATATTTTCTGTAATAAACAAAAATGGCGGATCAACAAAATACTAGTAAACAGTATTCGTTGGTATAATATTATTCTATTACAATTATATTTTCATGCGTTTATTGAAGTGACGCGAAAAAATTTGTATTATATTCTAAAAAATAAAAAATTTTTGCATTAAGTATTTCATGTGTCAACTTAAATGAGCACATCTTCATTAAATAACACCTTCTGTTCGTAGAAATATAGAAAATATTGATTCGAAGTCTAGGAAACAGCAATGGGAGAAAAATATTACTGCATTTAATCAAGTGTCGCAGATTGGACTTCGAGTTATCGTTATTCTACCAATTCTGTTATACAGGGTGAACCACGAAGCGTGATAAGCTTAGATTTTTCTGCTGTTAGCGGTTCGATCGAAAGTTTTTTTAGGTAAAATAATTCCATATAAAGCAATTCCTTATCTTTGTTATTTTTGCCAATGAAAAAAAATTGTAAGAGTCCAAAGTCATTTAGTATGGAAGGAAGAATATTTTGCTGCATGATTTTTTTCAAGGTCATTTCCACCCCGATTGTCAAAATCATCGACATTTTTTGCACATTATCATATATTTTTTATAGTGCAACATCGGAACAGTCATCAAAGACGAATTCAACAGACTGCCACATCTTGACCTTGAAATGACTGAATGAAAGAAGTCACAATAATTCAAACAGGGTTCGGAAATTGAACATCCTTTGCTTTCGATATTTGAAAAATAATAATTTAATAACAATTTTAATGCAAACTTTTGTTCAAATTAAGTATTTTTGTAATTTTAAGTCTCTATTCATTTAAAATTTGTTTAGGCGTGTCAGGCATAATCAGTAAAAATTGTAACTTCCGTTAACGTTATTTCTTGAACTATTTACTTCCAAGGGTATGTCTATATGACATGAAATATGAAATCAACTAGCAAAGTTTCAATTGCTTATATTGAAACATTGAAACATATGACATGAAATATGAAATCAAGTAGCAAAGTTTCAATTGCTTATATTGAAACACCGGTAATTATTTACAAGTTGGTCCTCCTCACTGATTTTGATAACCTTGAAATCTGTTGTCAAGGTCATTCTGAACAACTTTTCTCTATACATGTTACCGCCGCTAGGTTTTAGTTTTCGAGATATTCGCAAAAAACTATTGCTAATACTGTATTGAATTTTCTCTTTTGGATTTTCGTATATCAGCATAGGCGATCGCTTAACGGCGTTCGTAACGTATTCTGCTTCTTACAAATGTTAGGTTGACGGCCGGCACTCTCCACCCTCTGCACGACCTAACCACAACTCATTCTATTCCCATGATTTTTCCATTACTAGATCAAATTCTGGATGACAGCTACAATGCAAAGATTATGCGAATAGAATGAGTTATGGTTAGGTCGTGGAGGGGGCAGAGCGGGCCGGCCGTTGAGCCGCCCCGACCACGCATACGACAATCGAGTCTTTCAAAATTGAAAGCTCACCTCATATATGTATGACCAGAGTGAGAGTTTTCTCTCTCATCTCCATAGCGTGTTTACAAAAAGAAAACAGACGCCGCGCCGGAACAGGCTTACGTTGCCGCGGAGCGTGCAAGAATACGGAAAAAATCAGTATAGTATTAGCAATAGTTTTTTGCGAATATCTCGAAAACTAAAACCGAGCGGCGGTAACATGTATAGGGAAAAGTTGTTCAGAATGATGACCTTAACAACATATTTCAGGGTCATCAAAATCGATGAGGAGGACCAACTTGTAAATAATTACCTGAAACACACCCTATATGAGTAGATTTATAAAAATAGTTAACCATTTTAGCAAAGAATTTATACCAGAATTAGATTCTACGATCCTCAAAATCCCTAAAACCTTTCTATTCGTAATTAATAACGTATAATTAGCAAAGACTTGAATTTTGTCAAGCTTTTTGCGATTCTAGTCTACTGTGCGTCGCACAGAGTGGTATTTGAGCTGAAAACCTGGCCAAAAATCAAAATTGTAAATATTTACATACAGGGTTGTGTTTGCGTCCCAGAATAGATACATAAACACGCAATCACGTGGTGCACCCCTTATCATTGATTACCCATACAGTCATCCGTGCCTGCGCTTAGAACATAGCATTTGTTCGATAGGCATATGTTTATTCGTAGCATTCGTTCGTACGCATCTGTTTCTCGAGATAATATTTATTTTGTAAGTGATCTTTGCGGCGAAATTTGTGATGGATATTGTTACGCAAGGTATGTGTTCCATTTCTGAGAAAACGAGATTTTTACAAGATATATTACTTTACGTTCAGCAAAACCATCCGCATTTTTGAACCGTAAGCAAGGCGATTGGGCCTCTTACGATGCCCCATCTGCCCTGCACGTTTTTCAAAATAACAAATACTAATAGCACCGAATTACCCGTAGTAGCAATATTCCCGAGAAGCCGTTACTCTTCGTCAAAACCTTTAGCATTTTATTGACCCATTGTCCACATTTGGTGACCAGCAGTCGAGCCATCGTCGAGTCCTTTCTTTCCGTTTTCTTTGTTCCGAGTCAAGGCGCTTCTCTGGTTTATGACCTGCTACGGTTCTGCCTTTGGGACACGCGGATTCCTCGCGTGCGTCACTCGTGGGTACAAGTGTACCTACGAGGGACTCCTGGGTTGGAGGAGGCCCTTTTTTTCCCTTTCCATTCCATTTTTTGTTGACCAATTATCTAAGACGGCCGTGCTCCTTACCAATTCTCGGAAAATGGCAGTCAACGAATCCGCTTGTCCCACAGAAAAACTCACGCCCACACCGAGTTTACCTTTTCACGCCATCCATCATCACCAGACACTTCTTCATCAAACACAGTCCGGGAAACTTTGTCGACAGTATCCAATCAGTATAGATAAAACTCTTGTAACCAAAGTTATTTTAATTTTAAAATATAGTTTTAATTGTTCGTTAAATAGTGCCTAATTTATTATATTCCTACCACCTCTATCACCTTAAGTGGTTATAGGGAATCGCGTACCACGTTGTCGCATTTGAATCGGGGATTTACAACCCTCGTAGACCAATCCGGTCTCAACGCGAGTTCGTGATAAAACAGTATGTACATTATATTAATCATATTTTCGTCAATATTAAAAATTTTTTGTACGTGTTTTTACCGATCTGCAAGCTTGACTAAAAGTTCTTGGATTTTCATGACTTTTTTGCATATATTAGTGTTTTTAAACATATACCACTCATCGCCACAGCATAAATGTTACGTGTTGTTAAACTTCAGGATATCTAGAATTAGTATACTGCAAAAAAGTTTTCACCAGTCTTCACATTACAAAAAAATAATGCTCAAATACAAACCCTTTTGGCTGAAATGGACTTAAGAGGACGAAAAATTTTCAAGTTTTCCGTATGCGATGCTATACGAATCAGGTTTTGGTTACCGGAGTTCACTGGTTGAAAAGTTATACACGTGTAAACATGAGCAATTTTAAGCGTTTTTTACAGGTTAGAGCGTTGCCAAATTGGATATTTGTAGGGTCTACTGTTGAGCGCATGCGCAGGATAGATGGTGGGTGTTCAGCGCATATGATAAACAAACATCCAATAGGCGGCGCGGTGTTCTAACTTTTTCTAAATTCTTGCCAGGTTAGTAAATTCAGTTAGTTAATATCCAATTTGGCAACGCTCTAACCTGTAAAAAACGCTTAAAATTGCTCATGTTTACACGTGTATAACTTTTCAACCAGTGAACTCCGGTAACCAAAACCTGATTCGTATAGCATCGCATACGGAAAACTTGATAATTTTTAGTCCTCTTAAGTCCAGTTCAGCCAAAAGGGGTTGTATTTGGAGCATTCTTTTTTTGTAATGTGAAGACTTGTGAAAACTTTTTTGCGATATACTAATTCTAGATATCCTGAAGTTTAACAACACGTAACATTTATGCTGTGGCGATGAGTGGTATATGTTTAAAAACACTAATATATGCAAAAAAGCCATGAAAATCCAAGAACTTTTAGTCAAGCTTGCAGATCGGTAAAAACAAATACAAAAAAATTTTAATATTAACAAAAATATGATTAATATAATGTATATATCTTGCGTAACAATATCCATCACAAATTTCGCCACAAAGATCACTTACAAAATAAATATTATCACGAGAAACAGATGCGTACGAACGAATGCTGCGAATAAACAGATGCCTATCGAACAAATGCTATGTTCTAAGCGCAGGCACGGATCACTGTATAGATAATCAATGACAAGGGGTGCACCACGTGATTGCATTTTTATGTATCTATTCTGGGACGCAAACACAACCCTGTATGTAAATATTTACAATTTTGATTTTTGGCCAGGTTTTCAGCCCAAATACCACTCTGTGCGTCGTGTAGAAATTTCTTTAAAATTGGTGAATTTCGCCCGAGCGATGTTCCTTATAAAGTCTAGTTAAGCTCAGGGATAATGCAGATTATTAAATTTCTCCCACATTTCCAGTCGTCCGACTAGTTCCTTCCTCTTCTTTCGGTGTCTCCTTTCGATGATCGAATCCAACGGCGATTGCGCTACGATTCATTTAATCGTGCTAAAATCCAGGTCACAGCTTGAACGATGCAGTGCTATATGTATACGACACGCATGGCTCCGTTGATTCGTCGAATGACAGACAGATGCTGCAGTGGAAAGAAAAAATACGGATCGACAGACGTCCGCTCTGCCATGTTTTCAATTACTATAAAATAGTTTCTGCCAAACATGGTTGTTGCATTTTCGAACCGGAGAATTAACTCTCGCGCACTGTTCGGCTCAATTTTCTGCCCGAATGTACATTGTTGCATTTAATTATAATTTTTTTTGCTAAAATATACAGGTTGTTCAAAAAAACGATTCGATATTTATATGGTATATAGGACACACTGTACTGTGTAAAAAAAGCCTTAGTAAACATAGGTCGAAAGGTCAATACTATTTGTGGCGTACGTGATAGAAGGGAAAGATTCGTTTAGGATACTTTCCCTTTTTCCAGAAAGTATGCACTGCGTGCGGCCGAACTCGAGTGCGGGCAATAAAACTGACGATTGCCAGAGCTCCGGTCGCCGCGGGAACACTTCCTGATCTTACGCGTTTCTTGGAAAGGACTTTCCCACGATGCCTTTGAAACGCGTAGAGTTTTTTCTAGCCTGGTTGTCGTTGGGACGATTTTCGGCGCGTCCACGAAAACAGGCAGAAGCTCTTTGAATGCCGTACTGTTCGTATCGGTCTTCGTTTTTCAGTAACGTTAGTCAAGCTCGACACTTTTCTTTACGCGTTCTTATTACGCGTAGTTAAGAGTTTTTCTCCGTTTCTTTTATTGTTTGTTGTTTGTTGTTGTTAGTACTTGTTAATGTTATTGTTATATCCGTATTAAAGTTTATCGTGTGTTATACGTGAGTGCTAATTATTTTTACCCGGACAATACTATTCCCACACTATTAGAAATAAATTCTATATTTTAGATTCACCGTGTCCATTTAACAGTCTGCGCGCCCTCCTTCTATTCTTTTGTATACTCTATCATTCTTACTTCAATCTTTTTCTGCCCTGTCTCGAAACACAATGCGTGTGTACATAGTAATAAAGCTGTGCAATATTAATTAACAAGTCTGTGTTTCGAATCCCACCGCCGTCACCTCTGGAAACTCTTCTATGTGATATTATACTGCGTTGCCCAAGGTGGTTCGGAGCCCACCTTTATAAACTGTAGGTCCTTCACGCACACGTCCATACACACACACACCCATCGTACACTCACCGATTACAGTACCAAATCTCATTGTTCCACCCCCGTCGCTAATGACCCTGGCAGTTGAAGCGACGTTAAATAACAAAATAAATAAATAAAGTCTGTGTTTGTTTAAATAAGACTGATTCTAATCCTTGCTGAATATTCTGAACCACTAAATCTAACAAACACTCCCTCTCATACAAGGTCTGGTGGTATCGCTTTGAGACCAGCGGTATTACAGACAACCGACCATAATAGTGGAGCGCTCGACTCGCCTACCTGAAACGAGAGTACACCGCGCCCTTTTCCAGCTCATTGTGACGTTAATTTTTGACATTCCATCTATTTTAAGGGCTCATTTTGAAGGGGAAACTTCAGAGTGTATGACCATATTTTTTCAAAATTTAAAAAACCTATGCCCCTCAACGAAAAGAATTCCAAAAAATAATTTGTTTGTATTTTTCGACATTAGCAAGTTCATTATCGAAGTTGAAAATATTATTTTATAATAGCCTAGTCCCTTATGAATAAATATGAAAAAATTTAGCACAATTCGACAAACAGTTCTCGAGATCAAAATTCATAAGTGAAGCCTATCTTCGCCAAAATGGGCAAAAAATGCAAACTTCGATGGTCTGTAATTTTTAAACAAATTCTTAACCTGCAAAATAATTAATTAATATTAAACCCCTTATTAAATATTAAACCCCTCCTAATTTTACATAGACTACAACATATTTCATTTAGAACAAAATCGCCAATGGTGAAGGCAAGTATGTGATCGATTTGGCGTAGAATGACCGCAATACTATTGGGTTGTTCGGAAAGAAATTTCGTTTTACAAGGGGATAATTAAAGACAATTTTTCACTATTTATTTATTTATTTGGCGATGTAACGATCATTTTGATCTATGATCTTTTGCTATCTCTCTGGCAACTTGGAGATCCTATGTCCGTATTCTTGGTTTTCATTAGCAAAAAGATTGAGTTATATCACTTCTTACGCCTTCATTTCAAATGGTATATCCACCTCTTAAAAAGTGTTGCATAGAACGAAATAAATGATAATTCGATTGTACATCCTCTCTGTAAATGCACACAATTTTTTCCTTGCAACATTGCATTTTTACGGACTTTTCGAAATTAGCTGCGTTTCCGCTTGAAAAAAAATTTACTTAATTTATACTTCATTTTTCAGAAATTCTGTCACTGTTTCGGCCGCATATCAAATATGATCAGTTATATGTTCTATCGAATAACGTATCGGTAGTTGGATATTGAATAACAGTATAAAGAGTGAGACAAGTGAAGAAAGTCTTCCAAATGTTATTTTTGGTTGCAGATATAATTTTTGTTTAAATTCGTTTCTTTTAACTAAATGACATTTAGTTTCTGCTATACTTAGTTTTTTATTATACGAGATTAAAATCATAAAAAAAATTCTGGAGGATATAATGAAATTTTTGACGAATTATTTTTTGTGTGGCTTTATTATTTCCAGAAATGTAAAAATATTTCAAAATAAACTCTGATCACACTTGTTTTGAACAATAACTATAACTCTTTTGGTAATTTGATTTTCTGAAACATTATATGCAAAAAGAGTGTTCCAGAATAATGCAAAAAATCAACAATTCGTGAGACACTTCAAATTTTGTACACACTAATGTGCTTTAAAAGACGTTATAACGTTTCAATTTTACATAGTAAGCACTTCATCACGTCTTCATTGTTTCTCCATGTTATTAGTTATTTTAGTATTTTAGTTTAATGAGTAATGTATTTAGAAGTATACTGCAATGTTTTATATTATTATAATAAAATAATATTCACAAAAACAGGTTTCTTCAAAGACAGCTGTCATTATATTCGGTTAAACTGTACTTTGGAGGACCAATTTTTTCTAACTTTTTTTATGCAGTCCTATAGATTTCGACGAGGAAACCCTGAAAATGAAAGTCTTATTGCCAGGAGTTCACTGGTTCAGAAGTTATACGCGTGTAAAGATGAGCACTTTTAAGCCTTTTTGATAGGTTAAAGCGCCGCCATATTGTTATATTTGCTAGGTGGTACACGTAAGATCGGCTAAGTAGTAACGAGAAGATCCGTAATATAGCAGCACAAGCGCGTACGTAATAATAACACATATACGAAATCAAAATGCGGAACATTGTAAATTGGAAGCGTGGCCGGGCTGGCCTATTGGCCGGTCCTCTCCGTTCCCACGTCGATCCAACCCCAAACCAACTTAAACTGTACCTTCTTTTTGAGATCCTATATCCCGCGTAAAGCAATACATCAATCTTAAAAAAATAAAAATTTATTAAACTATAAAAATGCATCAATTATTGTAAAACTTACCCTATAGTATTATCTAATAACATCCGAACGTCCTCGAAAACACATCCGGCCAGTAATAGCGACGACTTCTGGAAGAATGTAATATTTTCCGATGAGTCGAAATTTAATATTTTTGAGTCGGATAGTCATAAAAAAGTGTGGCGGAAAGCTAATACTGAATTGGATCCCACGGATATGCTACCGACGACGAAACACGGAGGTGGAAGTGTGATGGTGTGGGGATGTATTGCTGCTTCTGGAGTTGGAAAATTAGTAGTAATAGATAGAATAATGGATAAACATTTATATTTAAATATTTTAAAAGAAAATTTACAAGAAAGTGCAAATAAATTAGGTATTGGGAAAACATTTTACTTTCAACAAGACTGTGATCCGAAACATACAGCCCATATAGTACGTCAGTGGTTGTTATATAATACTCCCCACATGTTAGTAACTCCTCCGCAATCACCTGATTTAAATCCCATCGAACATGTATGGGCGAAACTTGAAAAGAATGTACGAAAATACGACATAACATCAAAAGAATATTTAAAAGAAACATTAAAAAAAGAATGGTGTAATTTAGAACCTGACTTCATTAAAAGCTTAGTGTTATCAATGCCCAATAGATTACACGAAGTAATTCGTCAGAAGGGCTATCCTACTAAGTATTAATTTAGAAAATTCCCGTCAAATTAATTACAACATTTGTAATAATGAAATATACGAATACTTTTGTCCCTGCAGTTCCTCGCCATTTTGTGAAATTTTTGCCATTGTAAGTTACGAAATGATGTAATTAAGTTTTGTTTTTGCGCATTTCTTGTTATAAGTGTTATATACAATATACAGCTAAATATGTTTAAATACAATTAATAATGTAAAAGATATTGTTGCTTTTATTTCTATGTGCAAAGTGTACGAATACTTTCGCCCCCCACTGTATGTTACCTGGAGTATGATTCTGAACAACTTATTCCAATACATCGCACCCTTAGAAGATTACTACTAGTTACAACTCAAAAAATACAAATTTTCAGGAGACAGGAAAAATAGGATTCTAATTAAATTTCTTATTCGTTGTAAGTTGTGTCGCTGCTCCTCTAGGGGTGCGACATGTTTCCGCCGCTTGACCTTACTTTTGGAGATATTTATAGGAAAATAGTAGGTCCGCTACAACGAATTCCTCCATTTTAAACGAATTTTGGTTAGGTCTGGCTTACGTTTTTTGGGGTGAAACTGCCCCAAAACACGTGTTCGGTCAATTAAAGAGGGCGGAATTTACTGCAGTGGGTGTCTGTAGCTTTTTGTAAACATGTACAGGAAAAAGTTTTTCAGAACGATGACTTTGACAACATATTTCAAGCCCATCGAATTCGGTGCGGAGTCCCCTTTCGTCCATAATTACCGAAAAATTTTATTTTGCATACAAATTTTGCAGTCTAGTAATTCTGCCTGTTCATTCCATAATTTTTCTTCAACCTATTGTCGACCACCCTGTTCACACATATATGTACATATGTATATATACATGTTCTAAGAAATCGATAAATGATAAACATTTTTGAATTTTCATTTGTAAACATATTATTTGGTTCGATAAAACTTTTATATAAATTCAAACTGACTTCTGATGTATTTATATATGTATCACACGTACATGAAAGCTGTAAAAGTATTTCACTCCATACATCAACAGTAGTATAATTTTTAAATAATTAATACGTTTGAAGTAAAAAACAATTTTGATAAAATAAAACTACTAGGTATTATTCACTGTTACTATTTAAATCGGTTTAATAAATTGTTGAATTCCTTAAAATATGCAATTTTGTATATTAACATACACAAATTTTGTAATATTAGATTTATATTGTTATCTAATGTTATGTTGATTTGGTTGTCCCAATAGTTCGTTTCGTTTCCGATTAATGCACACAATGCAAATTCAATCTAGCTCCAGATTTTGAAGCGAGTCTCATGACGGTAATCAAGTACTGAACACCCTAAAATTTTCTAGAATCCCGAGACATTCGAGAATTCCGAAATTCTCGAGAACTCGTCCCGATCTGGAAACAAATTCTCGTCTCGTCCCGATTCGACATTTTCAGGTTCTCGCACATTACTACTACTAACCTATCATTTTAACTCTTGTATTGTTTTCACAATAATGTGTTGAGGCACTTATCCATTTTTTGCATCACTACATACAAAATATTACTTGAAACTATTCAACCTAAATTATCCATGACAAATTTTGTGTAAACTTGTTAATCCCATATTTATTAATAATTATGATTTCATGCCAATCCTAAAACGATTTAATGTGTCAGTTTCTTTCAAAGTTATTAACGACTTTATTAATTATGTAAACACTTAGATCTAACTTTTCATTTAGTCATAATAGGTATATGAATTCGAAACAAAATAAATCATCTCCGTAGAAATTATTGAATGTTTTACACAACATTGCTGATATTCGGATTTTGAAACACTGACCTACTTCCGGAAGATTGAACATCAATCTTTGCATGCTGAAACTGATGTGATCGTGGCTCCGTAAAATTGTTTTACTCTAATTTAAATTTAAATATTGTATCCTGTGATAGTATGTATAGCTATATATTTTTAACCTAAGTATAATTTAATAATGGTTAGAAGATAGAAGTTACAGATATAGTTTTACACAACTTCTTATTCACTGATAAAGCTATGTTAAAAAAACGCGGCTAGTTACTTGGCGGAATATACGTTTTAGGTCAACAAGAAGCCCTTATTAGCATCACGAAATTGATTACAAACGCCAGTGGAGTATGAATGCTTGATGTGGCCTCATTGGCCATCGCATCATTGGATCGTACTGTATTAATTGATCATTAACAGCAAAATGTGTTGAAGTTTCCTGTTCGAAACACTATCACTTCCATTGTATATAATTATATAAGTTCATGACGTCAAAAGCCACGTTGTAAACATTTAGCTTGCGTATCTTGTGTAACATTATTTTATACGAGAGTTTGATATTTCATAAAAATTCAAAGAGAAGTAATGAGGTTTCTTCCTCAAGATAGTAACAATTAGATCTACAACAATGAACAATTTGTATGAAATTAAGAATTTACAGCTTTCTATATCTTGAATTATTTATTTTTATTCCATTGTAAATCTTTGTTGTGTCTTAAGATAAATAAGTGATTATAGATTGATATATTTAGATAGAGTACTATTGATAACTTTACCAATTAATTAAATTATTACTTTTTTCGGAATTTATTCTTTACTTATAAATTGGTAATAAAACTACTTCTGTTCAAGAGCTTTTCTATCAAAAATAGGTATATTCAATTGTCACAATCAAACGTTGCCATCTCCAGATCACTAACAATTACATAAAACCCATGAATAACTTTTCTTTCAATTTTTATGTAATCATTTCAATTAATAGTAGTGTTGTGTTTTGTTATAGATGTACCTCAAATTTCATGTGAAACGTCCAGAAAATAAAACCCTCAAATATGTCGGATTGGTTTGATGTGGACAAACCCGATATTAAAATTAACTTCTTCATTTTGTCGAAAGGCATCGACAGATGTAAAAATCTTTATATTTTCCGCAGTTACTGGCCGAAAAACGTGAAAAACTGTTATTTTCACCATCATTAATCGCTTGTAGCTCAAAGAGATCCACGAAAAGCATTTATTAAATTTTCAATATAGGTCCACATAAAAAAGTTGTAAAAAAAACAACATTTAGCATTTTCTTTGCAATATCGACCAATTGAAATTTTTTAAAAGTTTCTCTTTCGTGTCATGTAGTTTTTCAAAAAAATCCAAGTCATATGGTCGAATATTTAAAAAATTATAGTCCTTTTAAAAGTGTTCCAATATTGACTTGTCTACTGATTAAAAAACCAAAACAAGTAAACGACACTGGTCAACATCAATTTTGTCAAAGAAAATATTTATATACATCCTTATAGATTATCGTGTGCAGGACAGGAATCCGCAAGCTGTTTGTCGCCATCGTCCTCAGTTATTGAGAAACTTGATTGTGACAAGAAAGTAAAAAATACAACTTTCAGAATTTTTCTGTTTCGAACGAAAAAAATAGACGAATTATTCTTAATTAGAAAAATTCTGTAGATTCGCCCAAATATCGTGTAACGAGGTTCGGTCAGTGGCACAAAAATGTTTTTCCAACTCTAAAGGCCGATTCTGAAAGCTGGAAGTTTGGGCTATCGCGTGATGTTTTTCGATTTCCGGCTAGATCCTTATTTTTTATGTGACATCAACAAATGTACACGAAGATTCATGCAAAATGGGTGTATCTTCGACATTACACATTCATTACACATGTTTGAATGTTTATAATGTTAATAAAATAATTTAATAAAATACCGTTATATTTGGGAGAGTCTACAGAGTTTTTCTACGTAAGAATCATTCGTCTAGCTTTTTCGACTGAAGCAGAAAAATTCTGAAAATTGAGTTTTTTACTTCGGCTTCGTGACAAAGAATTTATTTGTGTTCACCAGTGTAATTGCAGTACAGGTCCGTCGAGATAAATTCGGAATTTTCCGGGGCGTCCCACAAATAAGATGTTCATATTGTCAAATATGAGCAATACAATTATTGATGAGATAACTAAGTATATAAGCCGCCAATCAGTGAACAAGTGGGAAAATGTCAGCCATGAACCGAAAATATGACCGAAGGGCGGAAATACACAAATCACATCGCGCCGGAAAATCATTGCATGGTTTGACTACAAGAAGATGTAAGTTTACAGTATAACCAAGATATTCAAAAAATCTTTCAAACAGTAGAAAGTAATTGCATCCTGGGCAGCTCAGAGGATTCATTCTGTTCGTAAAGGAAACGCGGAATTCGCGATTGAATTGAAAGACAAGATTAATCAGGCTTCACGAAAGCTGATGTTATCTCTGTTCTCTAGATTTATGGTCTTCTTGTAGCCCCAAATGAAATTCCCTTGACTATTACATGTGGGGCGTAATGGTGGCAAAAAAGAATGCAAAGCATCACAACACCGTGTGAAGAAGGCTATCATCACGGAGGTGATGACAAAAATAGAAAAGGAGGAGGTGAAGGTAGCCTGTAGCGAGTTCAGGCCCAAGCTCTAGCAGGCCCTGACAGCTAGTGAAGGCTGCATCGAGTAATTTTATTCTTTATACCATTCACTACTTTTGTACACACTGGCGAAGAATATATTCTATGTACAGGGTGGCCCACATAACTCTGAACAGCTCAATATCTCGAAAACTATGCCATCGATTTTAAAGTTCTTAGTCTTAAATTGCATGGAACTGAAGGGCCTTTCTGACTACATAAACGTGAAGTGGCCCCCCTTCCCCTTTAACGGGGGAGGGGAGGTACCTTTGTAATTTTAAATGGAACACACTATAAAATGTTACATATTTAGATTCTACAGGAAAAAACAAGTCAATTTTGTCTGAAACATTTTTTTGTCAGATACTTCCATGATGAGATATAACAGGTTGAAGTTTCGAGTTGTAGGTACTTGAAGCTCTCGGAAATAGCGTTATGGAATTATACGCGCTTGAGTGCATTGCTTATTCATGAAGAAACACAAACAATAATATTTACAATTCTTGAGTTTGACTCACTTATCTATGAAAACGTTTTCAGTTTAGAGCTGTTATTCAAGCAGTAACATTGTGATTATGGCTACTTTTGACACAGAAGTGAATATGTTATTAACGTTAAGGTGAATGCCAAAAAAATTATCGGCGTGCAGCAGTGATGTTTTTTGAACGTTATGGGATCAAAAAATGTCATGCAACATTTCATAATTTAGAAAAGCGGCTTCGCGAGCACGGTGAATTGTGTAAAAAAACTCGCAATAAACCTGAAGCTGTCACTAATGAAAATAATAGTGCCAGTATTCTTGCTGCAATTACATTAAATCCTCATATTAGTCAACGTACACTTGCACAAACATCACATATTAGTCGTTCATCCATTCAACGAATTTTGAAACGGCAAAAGTATCATCCATATCACATGGTTTTATCACAAGAGCTTTCGATAGCAGATTACGATCACCGCGTAAGGTTTTGTGAGTGGCTGCAGGGTGTTGTGGAAAATGACTTTTTGTGCAAAATACTTTTTTCCGATGAGGCCACTTTTATGAATTCAGGGCATGTAAATAGACATAATCTGCATTATTGGGCCGTGGAAAAACCAAATTGGATGCGATGTGTTCCCTTTCAACATCGATGGTCTTTAAATGTTTGGTGTGGCCTAATAGGAGATTTTGTGATTGGACATTATTTTTTTCAAGAAACTGTAACATCTGCAAGTTATTGTGATTTATTAAAAAATCATTTGCCTGCGCTTTTGGAAGATGTGCCACTGCACGTTAGAAGAGAAATGTGGTTCCAACAAGACGGCGCTCCTCCACATTTTGCAATCATCACCAGGCAATTTTTGAACGAAAAATATGGGAACAAATGCATAGGTCGTGGGGGACCTCGTCAATGGCCTCCTCGATCCCCCGATCTAACACCATTAGATTTTTTCTTATGGGGATATGTAAAGGACAAAGTTATGTTTGAACCACCGACGACGAAAGAGAACTTTGATGTTTCGAGTAAATAAATGTTCACAAGCCCGTGGTGGACATTTTGAACATTTAATTTAAAGTACATTTTATTTCTTCACGAATAAGCAAAGGACTCAAGCGCGTATAATTCCATAACGCTATTTCCGAGCGCTTCAAGTACCTACAACTCGAAACTTCAAACTGTTATATCTCATCATGGAAGTATCTGACAAAAAAATGTTTCAGACAAAATTGAGCTGTTCAGAGTTATGTGGGCCACCCTGTATTTTAATATATTATAATATAAATATATTTTAACTGTTGTTCTTTATACAATGGCTTTTCCGTATTTACCGCGATGATCCTACGAAGTGCACGATTACAGTATTCTATAATAACAAGGCAAAGAAGGAAGAAAGCTCCTTAGTAAATGCCACCGGTGCTTCAGAAATGATTCGCATCGGAAAGCCAATTTCCTTAAAGAAAGGAGAGAGACTGGCTCCTTTCGCTTTTCGCAGAAGCTCGTCATCATCGGACCCGGTGCTTCGGTATTCACAAGGAACTCCCGTCGTGAGCTTCTGTCTTTTCGCTTAATGAGATCGAATCAGGCCAAGGCGACTTCCCTGAAGGCAGACCGATTGCCGCCGGGTTCGACCGGAGTCTCAATAAGTTCGTTATCCCCCGGCCCGAAGCATATATCCGACAGATCGCGTCCATGAAAAACTTCTTGATTATTCATGGCCGGCCTCCTTTGAGAAATGTATGCCACACGTTTAAAGAAAGAGAAACGCTGCTAACGCGAAATTAACGACCGCCCTACATCTAAACGAGACGGAAGATACCTTTCAAAGAAACTTCTCCTTTTTCAGAATCGACAGATGGATCTAAGACGGTACCGAAACAGGAGTAGCAGTTATTGTTGGCATTTTGATGGGTCCTTGATGCAATATTGATTGGCCAACAGTTAGAATTGTCACCCATTTTGGCAAGTGAGCCAACGATTATACGTAGGTCCTGCGTCTCTATAATACGAAAGGCTGACTAAAAAAAGAAAGAAAAAACCTCATACTCATGTGGGATTTGAACCCGGATTCGCCTGCGTAGTAAAGCTGATATGCTACCACCACACTTACGGAGACTTCTTGGTTATAGATGCTACGATACGGGTTACTAGTCACGCCAACAAATTTAAATCAAAATATCTCAAAAACGAAGGCCCATTTTGAAGAAAACCAAAAGGGTTTTGTTATACTACATGTGCACTATGACTTCCACATACTGTCGTTCCAAAAGCGAGTGTAACACCTGTGCCTTCCCCGTGTAAAATGGAAAAACTTAAAGAAATAAATAAAATCTCAACACAAGAAAACTTTAGTGGTCAAACCATTGCGCGACAGTAACAAATTGCGAGTGTATTCATAAATAAGATAACAAAAAAATCAGTTTAAAAATAATAATAACAAGTTTTTAGTTGTAGCTACGTTTCTGACGTCTCTAAGACGATATTTAAATGTTGGAAAACTTTAGTTGGGCAAGTGTATTGGGTTGTTGGGAAAGTAATTTTGGCTAGGCTGTCTTTTAGATACCCAGTTTTTTGAACTTTTTTTATTAAATCCTGTCGATTTCAACGAGATATTTCCGAAAATATAAGTATTATTGTTAGGAATTCACTGTTTTAGAAGTTATATGTGTGTGAACTCGAGCAATTTCAAGCGTTTTTGACAGGTTAAAGCAGGCATGTCCAGGAATAGCTCACTTGGACGCGTTTTCGAGGGAGACGCCTACTTCTCCCGACCGCGCGTCTCGCTCCCCGTGACGGCCGTAGTTCTCCGAGCACCTCAGGCTCGTACCTACCGCTTGCGGTATGTATTGCGTGTACGCTTTGGGGCGACTCTCATACCCATAGGTTTCCACATCACCCATGAGGTACTATGGTCAATGCGTTTTTTTTGTCAGTGTTATTCCCTATAGGCTTATTCCACTGCGTCGCACGATAATTTCGAAAAAATAAATTTGGAAAATAGTTTTTATTATACTGTCAAAATTTTACTGACAATTAGGAAAGCATGCTTACTGCGCTACTCAAAGGTTGACTATTACGCATTTTCACTAGAACTGCTTGGATAATCCGAAATGTTGAAGGGGAAATTGGACTTAGATATCCGCATCAAAGACGATAGCGAGGAATCGCTCAGCAGTGTACGTTGCCCTGTTTTAATGCTACGCATTTTTGAAAACGAACATTCGCACAAATAAGTCGATCCGAACATTGAGAAAATTCGGATGGCAAAATTTCTTAAAATGGGAAGACAAAGGAGCCGAATTTTTCAAAACTTTAAGTGAATCGAAGTATTCCATTTTAAGAAATTTTGCCATCCGAATTTTCTCAATGTTCGGATCGACTTATTTGTGCGAATGTTCGTTTTTAAAAATGTGTAGCATTAAAACAGAGCAACGTACACTGTTGAGCGATTCCTCGCTATCGTCTTTGATGCGGATATTGCAAGCTTTCCTAATTGTTAGTAAAATTTTGACAGTATGGCGACGCAGCGCGCATTTTTCTGAAGTAGCACGGACTGAAATTCGCTATTTGAAATCAAAAACGTCCGAAAATTATTTATGTGATCAATTACATCTTACGGTAACAATTTCGTTCAACGATTTCACATATTGCTTATACAAAATTCGAAATTAAAAGTTTATAATAATTATTTTTTAATGGTTATTCAAAAAGTATAGGTAATGGAGTCAGAAAATTAAGAACAGTAAAGATGACTAAGGATAAATAACATAACTCAAATATAGAACAAAAAAGCAATAATATATTTTAATATTGTTCCAGTGTATGATATCTCTCAAAACATGTGAGACGACTCTATAGAAATAAGAAGCTCTATAGAGAAAGAAGTGTTCCTCAGGTCAAAATGGGAGATCTACCCGATCAGGAAGACCCTCCTCCCTCAAAGTCGTCTAGCAAATAGGGTGATCTTTCCCCCGTTAGCGGATACCTCCGCCCAGTTTTTTCCACATTAAATAGAGCTGACCCCGGAGCAGAAGGAGGATTCCAGTACAGAGTTTACGGGTGCGGACTCAGAGTTTTAGATTTTCTGCGAGACATATAGTTCACGATTATACGCGACACGCGGATAGTGTAGTCAATAGAAATCGTACAAGTGTGACGGTTTCCATTTCTGTATGGACCTAAGTAATAAAGTATATTTTCTTGTTATTTCGGATCGTCGACTGTTTTGTGAAGTGCTTCTTTATATTCTAACCTCACCGTTCCTTCAATAAAATTAACACCTTATTTAGTGAGGAGAATACTTGTTCGTTAAGTATTGTACCGTTCAGAATAGATTCTTCAGGATTGTGAGAAAAATCAGGTCACTGGAGGATTACCGGGTCAGTAAGGATATTAAGTCCAAAAAAAAAAAACGGAAAAGTGAGGCAGGCGAGTGAGAGGAATAAAAAATGAACTGGAAAGCGAGAGGCTGGGAAAAACAGTGTCTCCGGGTTCGGGATTTTTAAATTACCCATCTTCCGGCGTGGCCAGCACCCAGATAAAGAGGACGGCCCGAAACTCTCGTTAACGCATTAATCTCCTCTGGCCCCCTTCTTCCTAGCCATTTTTTGCCCTCCCTGGACGACGGTCAAAGGGCACAGGAAAGAATGATTTTCAGGCGTGTACGCGTCCAATCTGACAGTTCTTTGCGAGCTGGCGAACTAATTGCAACGTAATAGCTTTAATAAATCGAGTTAATTTTATCGTAACGTGGATCGACCTCTTTCCGGTCCACGAGACGTTTCAAACTAGTTTTTACCTGCACACGACCGAGAGCCGACCTCGAAAAAATAGAGATTTCTCTATCAGTAATTCTCTCCAACACGCGACTCCAATTTCAGGCAATGGAGCTACAAACGAGATGAATTGATAAAGACTGAAATGTCATTTTGAGAAAATGCCTGAGGCTTCTTATCAAAATAAACAATTTAATACGCATGTTTCTATCAAATCAACATACATTATTCCCCAAGTTATCATCGAAAACTAAGTACTAACCCAGTAAAATAACAATTCTTCTCATTGAGATAAGACGCAAATACATTTACAAAGTACAATATGTAAATGATGAATAATGAATGAAGAAATGAAATTTCATAGTGGTGCACTCATGATGTGAAGGTGTTTTACGTGGTATGGTATTGAGTGCTGTGGAAAATTTGCAATACTTTGAGATAAAATACTGAAATCTGAAATGCTTCTATAAGCAAATGCTATTTGAA
The DNA here is from genome assembly GCA_913789915.3 of Sphecodes monilicornis. NCBI lineage: Eukaryota > Metazoa > Arthropoda > Insecta > Hymenoptera > Halictidae > Sphecodes > Sphecodes monilicornis. The sequence continues at coordinate 4,462,084 of OU565286.1, read as the reverse complement.
AATAGGATTTCAATTAATGTTTAAATCTTGAGCAAATGCTAGTTATTATGTATACTCGACTATAATATAATACTATTTACAAATAATGTAAATCAGCAACATTTACAATTTACTTTTTTTTTGTGGAATATTTTCAGTCTTTTATGAACAAAATAAATTTATTGCACCAGAGATAAAACTCATTACTTACTGTAATAATATCATTTAAAATAGAATCTTATACCATCTTATATAACATTTCAACGAAATGGATATGTCGCAATAGTATATCTTTGAGTTACGATTACATTGTGCATATTTTTACAAACCTTGTATCACTTAAAGTAATAAAAATATTAATTTCCATTTATCTATTTCAAAAATCTATTTCTCCCCACCTTTTTTGAAGAGACAATTAAGTATAAAATGTCACTTTCCACCGTTTCTACTGAAACAATTATAAAAATGAGTAGGGGGACAATAGGGATCAAAATCTCTAGAATTCTATGAAAATTGAGCAACAAATGTGCCAAAAGGATTTGTATTTATCAGAGCAGTCAGAGGTCCATAGATGAAATATTAAATATATTTCTTGGTTAATATTTTGGACCGGTGCAGAATTGAGACAAAAAAATATTGTAACTAGTAAATTCAATATAACAGTATTAAGATATTAATCGTTTCACATTTAATTTTTCAAAAGCATACTAACAGCAATAATTTTGATGTACCAAAAAGAAACTTAAATATCTTTTTCACATAATAATCTCAATCGAAATTATTACATTACGTTACTGGGGTTGACTTATTGATTTACGAATGAAATTACTATTGCTGTTGAACAATTTATTAAAAAATTCTTAGTCATGGATCCTAGACTTTAAAAAATTATGATACAATTGCCTGTAGATGTCTTAAATTCAAATTAATTAACAGTAGCTGGTAAATTAAACGTAACAGAATTAACCGTTTGCGGGAGAGAATATTTTCTAGTTTATTTCTCAACGAGTCTAATATACCTATCGTTCCTATAAAACAAGACTATGAACTGAAGAACGAAGTTAAGATGTTTAACAAAGTGAAACATCCTGCGCTTACTGAAAATTGATTTCATTTGCTCGCAAAGAGTTAACGTATCAATTGGTTTTTAAGTTCAAAGTAACATAAAATGATATTTTTCTTGAATTGCTCGTGATTCTGTTTTATTAAGCATATAAATAATAGTTTCGTTGGTCCACTTTTGCTATCCTCACGGTACACGAAATAAATACAATGGACCACGAAAGCATTGGAACGGCTTTTAAATAAGAATAACTTTTTATAATTGGAACAAACTACTTGACTTTTTTTGAGAATTTAAGATATACTGAACGACCTGCAGACAAGATTTTGAAAAGAATTGCAAATGGTAGTATGGCGGCTGAAAAGTGTGTGAGAGGAGGAAAAAGGAGAAGGAAGCGTTTCGTCCTAGGCCCGCTAGAGGACTCGTCAGTAAGGCTATCTAGCGGGCCCGTGCCTTAGACGCGGGATATCGTAAGGACAGTTTAGGACGGTATACAGGGTGTCCCACATAAATGGGAACACCTAAATATTTGTCGTATTTACAGTCCTATCAGAAAACTTCAGAGGACAAAGTAAGACGATTGCAGGGGGCAAATATAATGGTGAAGAGAAAAATTGTTTATGTCGTGTTTTTTAATGAAATTTCAAGGTCACTCATGTTTTTTTAAATGGAATAGTATATTTTTGTACGACAGCATGATAGACAATAAAATACTGAATTTAGTGGATACTACCTTTTTGACCTTGAAATGACCTTGAGCAAGAATAATCATGTTGGAGCGAATAAAATGTGGAAGTTTAAAACTTACGTGTTTCAGCAAAGATTACGCGTTGTTTACGGCGGGTTGACCTTTACATATCATAATAAATGTTCGAAATGTTGACCATCCTCATTTATGTAATATTGCAATCTTGCATTAAATGATCTGTAGGCATTGTCGATTTCCTGAGACATAATTGAAGCACATGCTGCAGTAATCCTTTGCAGCATATCCTCTAGCCTTTCACGTTTCGAATTCGAATAATGCAGAAGGAACAACGTTCTTATTCTAACCGATTAACCTTCTGTTAACGATCTCAATATTACATACTCTAACATAAACATACGCTGTTTACTATGAAAAATATTTCAAACATTTATTGTGGTTTGTGAAGGTCAACCCGATGTAAACAACGCGTATTCTTTACTGAAACACGTAAATTTTAAACTTCCAGATTTTGTCCGCCGCAACATGATTATTCTTGCTCAAGGTCATTTGAAGGTCAAAAAGGTGGTATCCACTAAATTCAGTTTTTTGTTGTCTATCATGCTATCGTAAAAAAATATACTATTCCATTTAAAAAAAACATCGGTGACCTTGAAATTTCATTATAAAACACGACATAACAAATTTTTTTCTTTACCATTATATTTGCCCCCTGCAATAGTGTCACTTTGTCCTCTGATGTTTTCTGATAGGACTGTAAATACGACAGATATTTAGGTGTTCCCATTTATGTGGGACACCCTGTATGTACAAACAGAGGAAGATTCAGGTAGTAGCGGGAAAGGTGTTGTCGTAATGTCCCTCTGTTGACGAGCATAGGAAGTAGCCGCTACAGTAGGAATGACATCAAGAAATAAAAAAGAATTTTTTTTTAAATCGTTCGTCACAGAAAAAAAACGACACGCAACGAAACATCTAAGAATCCCTGAATTTTAAGAAGAAACTGATTAAAAATCGTGAAAAACTGCAATTTTCAACCATTTGTAGCTCGCGTATACGTTAATCGATTTCGATGAAATTTTCAGCATGTGTATAACTATAACAAATCTATAAAACGCACATTCGAAATTTTTATTACGAGCGCATATAAAAAAGCTTTAAAAACTGCCGTTTTCATTTTTTTCATGTATTTCCTACCAATTGCATTTTTTTCAAGATCTTTTTTCAATTGCAAATCAATGCTTCTAATCGCTAACACAAAGTCAAGTGGTTTGGTCCCATTTTCAAAAAGTTATTCCAATTTAAAGGGCCTTGGAATACTTTCGTGGGCCACTGAAATATGTAAAGTGTCATTATTTCTTCTTGTACTGTAGGTTATTTATTCGATCAACTATCCGGTTCGATGCAACCTAAGATAACGCTTTCCTGTCAACTGCCCAGTACTCCTTTGTCGCGCCAATAGTAATGATCCGAATCCAGTGAACTTCTTGGTACAAATCTCTGAGAATTCGTCCCCTTTGACTGAGACTCGGACAACAAGGTCCATCGAGTACGAACGCATCGACGCGACGCGAGAATATTCTACGACCGAACGACGTGTCGCTTCTCTACCCAAGGAACGGAAAGAGTAAGGAGGTACCCGGAGAGGACGGTCACGACCCTTTCCATTTGCAAATTAAACGGCCACGTCCTTGATTTCAATCCGTGAAACCCAATCTCAGCTTTTCCATTGTGCCCTAACTTAAGCGCAGCAACTAGGCGTTTAATCTTAATCGATCTCCACCGGTGAGGGGGAAGGGGGAGGGTGGGGGCTAGATATATATCCGCATCCTTTTCTAGTTCTGCTCCTCCCCTAAAACTCATCCCATAATCTTGGCTCCCTTTCAGGAGGACCGCCTCGTTCCACTTCCTTTTTCCGACACCTTCTTTCCCGATCTCGCCCCGGCCTCTCTGTTCTCCATTTACCATCGGTGCGTCCCTCTTCAACTCCCCCGGCTTCGTCTGTAGTTATCGTCTTCCTCGAATGTTGCTCTGCCACTCCCGTGCCACAGCCCCCAAACCCCAGCGGCCCGCTCCTTAAAACCCCAACCGTTCCGTTTTGCCGTCTTATCTTAATGGTCCGCCCCGGCAATCGAAAGTTTAGTTATTATCGCGCAGCCGTTGTCGCTACGGCTCGCGAGGCTGTGCTGCCCGGCAGATCCCACGAAAATATGGCAGTAGATAGGGTGAAGGAAATTGCCAGTACACCGCCCGGTACTCGCCGATCTTAGCCGAGATTCCGACGGGAACAATCCGCGTTGAAAAGGAAAGTTGTATTGCGTAAAGCCCTGGTAATGGAGTTCCACGGGACTTCCGGAGATTCTATCGACAACCGGAACTCTGTTATACCGGGTCAGGGATGGGAGGTTATCATACAGTGCGGTCCCGGCTAACCGGAATATCTGTTGTCAGCCGCGAATCAAGCGTGTTGATGCGCAGTGGCCGATTTTAGGGATCTAGATCGACGAAGAGGTGGCCATCCAGCGTTTACGATATTTGCTTTCTAGGTCATCAGTGGATCAGTTGAAATTGCGTCAGTCGTGCCCTTCATTGCCATTCATTTTACGTTTACAGTACCTTACAAGCTTGTCGTAGAGTGATTGTACACCTCTGGATCAGCGAAGATGTGTAAAAATCAGATCAATTAGGTCAGTATGATTAAATTTTTATTGGAGCGTAACTCATTCTGTATACAGGATTTTCCATCCAAAATAAATCATTTAAATATCTTCGGTCAAGGTAATGGCAAACATATTTCACAGGCAATTTAAACGAATTTAAAGGACAAATACATTTTAAAAAATTACATCTCTTTCAAAATCTGTAGGAATCTTAACCTTCCGTCGGGCACAACTGATCTGAGAGGCACAGCGCGGTTATTTGGGTACCCCCCCCCCCCCCACCAGGCAACATTGTCACTTGGCGTTCCCAGTAACTGCCTGTTTTGACGTGCTCTAAGGATTCTTCTCACTTAGTTTGCCTTTAACCACCATTACCGGAAGTTATTCAAGCTTTGTTCAAATCAGCTCAGTGCGCCCGAACTCATCTAATTTTTAAAGTTACGTATTTTCGAAATATTAGCATAAAAATTATTTATTATCTTCGCTTTAATTTAAATAATGTAAGGGCTTTCATTAGTTTTGTGAACATATATTGACCGTATGGTAAAGTCCCAGTGCCGAAGGTTCAGGTAGCACGTAGGTATCTGGAAAACACAAGCGACTCAGTCACCCCCACCCTTGGGGAGGGCCCAAAAGAGCATCCCTTCAAGTATAGACGGTACCAAGTGCAGTATTTCCCTAACAGCAGTTGTATGAATGAACTTAATTAGGTGTTTATTATGTTTTTTGAATGTGTGCCCGTCAAGCACATTGCGCCCGAACTCGGCGGTCGAGGTATTGCGTCCGACGGAAGGTTAACTATATGATTTTCAAGGTCAAAAGTTTCTTTTCATTGCATCGTATAGTACATCGTATTGTACTTGAATAAGATTTTTCTGCATATTTTCCATTTTTTATAGAAATTGACGTCGCCGGTAAAACCAGTTTCTTTAATGTACTTGTATTATTGTGAGTAAATAATATAGTATTTATTAAAAATATATATATATACTTTTTTTCTTAGAAATCCAAAGATATGGTAGTATTACACTTTTAAAATGTAATATTACTGGAAAATATGTTATACCAGGAACTCAGACACCAATATTTACGAGATGTTAATATTTGCAAGATTTTACCCCTGGAAGAAGGATAGAGAAAGACAGATAACGTGAATTTATTGCGATGAGTCTTTATGAGGAGCACTGAATTTCTATCTGTTTGGATTGTAAAAATAACATTGAAAATAGTCGTTACCCCACAAATTGTTTTCTAAATCATTTAGGTAACGTATAAATTACATTTTTTATAAATAGTGATTATATAAAATTTAATGTACAAGTTTCTGTTACTGTGTTATTATTTCTTAAATAAAATTTAGCGATGTCAGACAACCACAATGATGTATCGATTACTAATGTAAAATAGAAATAATCTTATGTTCGAATATTCAATATTCCAGTAGCAATGATATTATGTAATTTATTTTTATTGAATTACATTTTACAGTACATTACATAATGTGTAATTACCAGAGATAATAATTATACGTTTGGACTTATTTCGATGTGAAATGGTTCACTAACATTTCAGCGTTCTCGTGTCTCGCATCTCCTCTCTCGACATTATTATGTAATTAAATAATTATAACACGGTGTTTACACTTTATTTGCAACATGAATACATTTATAATGTATGTCACTGTGATCGTGGAACGACCACTCATTCCAGGATTTTCAATTCAAATCAGTATAATCGATCAGTTAGGTCAGTATGATTAAATTTTTATTGGAGCGTAACTCATTCTGTATACAGGATTTTCCATCCAAAATAAATCATTTAAATATCTTCGGTTAAGGTAATGGCAAACATATTTCACAGGCAATTTAAACGAATTCAAAGGACAAATACATTTTAAAAAATTGTATCTCTTTCAAAATCTGTAGGAATCTTAACCTTCCGTCGGGTGCAACTGATCTGAGAGGCACAGCGCGGTTATTTGGGCACCTCCCCCCCCCCCCACCAGGCAACATTGTCATTTGGTGTTCCCAGTAACTGCCTGTTTTGACGTGCTCTAAGGATTCTTCTCACTTACAAGGGAACATATTCAGATGCGAAAATCCGATTTTGATGAAACTTATGGGAGCTTATAGTTCTTTGAAAAATATCTGACACGTGTTTTTTTTATCGGCAACCATCCACTTTGAAGGGGTGAAAACAGCCCTCAAAGTTGGGGGTAAAAACCATATTTTTTGAGACATCTCGGAAACCAGAGGTCGAAAAAATTTGAATTTTTTTTTAAATTGTGTGTTTTTCAATGGGAAATATAGTCGCTCAAGAAAATTTTAACAAAAGTTTTTTGTTTAAACAATATATTACAAATTTAATTTTTTTTGCAGTTTCTCTTATTTATTGTTAGTCCATTTTAATGTAAACTTGGATGTGTGATCTTTGATCCAAAATAGGGGATACGTGTTTCAGGATTTTCTTTTTGTTTTGCCATTTAACAATAATTATGCATAATGGAAGATAGTCATGCACCTGGCGTGCGTAGGAAAGAATTCTGGCTTGTTTTATCGAAATATAAGCATTTAATATAAACGTGTATAGTATTTTAAACAATACCACTGGGTTATGTGTCGTTTATTGTTTTATTAGTAGCTAAAGAAGGTGGCGCAGGTAGCAGCGTGGCTACGTTTCGAAATTCATGTGCCCTGCTTCTCTGTACCTATCAATCAGGTCTATAGTAATGTGTGCCAGTTCAATTTCCTTCCCATTCGTGGGTGTTCCCTCGTTGTTATTACTGTTATATGTTTCCTATGAAAATGTTTATAACGTTCGTCGGATTGACCTTCATGTTTGTAAAAAACGAATAATTATCGGATGTTTACTTTGATTATCGCCAGAAATTATTTGTTTTATGTGGCACTGTTTTAAAAATCCGAAAGAAGTAGCTTCAACTTCTTAATATACACGTTGCTTTACAAACCGTAATGCAGAAAGACTAATAGCACACGTAGCAAAGTGCCCATATTTATACATTCTTAAGCTGCTTTACGTTTCCCCCTCCCTCACCTTAACAACCAATAGATTATATAAATATATTAATTTAATTAATAAATAAATTATATTAATTTTACTTTTGTATAACGAGGGAACACCCACGAATGGGAAAGAAATTGAACTGGCACACATCATTATAGACCTGATTTAAATTTTCATTACAGGCACTGATAAAAAAGTTAAAAATCATAACTTGTTTTTTCTTCACAATTTCGACCATTAGCAATTTGTATAAATAATTATTTACACGCAACCGAGTAAACTAATCCTTCTAATATTTCAAAAGAACTCAAGCTGTTTGAATTAATTTTGAAAAAGTTATTCGTTTTTAAATGGTGTCCGGATACTTTTGCACGCCACTGTATAAAACTGATACAGTAGCTCATACAATATTTAAATGTTTAGTCATTTATTAAATACAAACAATTTGAATAATGTAAACAATATTTTTAATAACGATGTAGCAATTTTGAGTGGCCCCTCCGAGTCACCACTCGAGTGCTAAGGGTTTATTTAAATTCTGTGAATATATTCGAATATTCAAAAGTATCATATCTACATACAAAGTTCACTTTATGGTGTTAAAAGCATTACAATTTGAATTTTTGCCTTACGTCAAGATGAAATCATTTATAACCCCCATTATCCAAAAATGTCATTTTCCTAGAATTAAAATTCATATAATTTCAAACATTTTAAAACAAACCTAGACCTAACCTACTTAGACCTATCTTACGTATACGGTATGGTTCATTAATAAGAGGCATAACAATTGTTATAGAAATAGTTCATTGTGCTGACTGGAAGTCGTCAAAAAGTCAATATTAGCACAGTCCTTGTTAGTGTAGCTGAATTCGGTTTTAACATTGTTTTTTAGTTCACGATATAAATAAAATTTTGGAGAGCACGAATTATTTGATCAAATGAAATATTAAATGAAAAATGATTTGATTTTCATTTGAAATTCAAATAAAAAAATAACTTTGAGAAAATTATTTGGCTACTCAAAGAAACTAACATGATTATTTCAAATGACATGTGGCCACGTTGGATAATATATTATTTTAACGATTATTTCTCAAATAATTTATTTCGATAATGCCCATGCATGATTTGTAATGAAAATTCCATAAAATTCTGACTGAGTTAGTTCCAAGTTTGAAAATACTACCACGAAATCCAATGCAGAATATTTAATTTGAAAAAATTGATGGAAAATAGACCGTTGCCTACTGCATCTGGCATTGAGATGTCTTGAAAATTTGAATTCGAAACGGCCCTTTGAGGATCCCAATGAAATCTCCTTTTCGCAACAGCCGCTTTACGAGAGCATCTGCAAACCACAATTTAATTCCAGATAGTTGCAGTTTATTCAAAATTTCCAGGTGACTTACGCATCTTAGGCGAATCAACAGTGCTAAGTGGGGACCGTCCCACGACTCCTGAAATTCAGCTTGCGCCGCAAGAGGCAAGAAAACGTTCAACGTCACCGAATATTCTAGTTGTCAGTAATGAGTTGTTCTTAACGAGTTGATATTCCCAGACTATTCTATTCGTTGCGGTAACGATGGGAACATTTCATTACTGCGTTGTTTGCGTACATCGTTCACCCGCTTACACATGATTTGTACATACCCCAGTCAGCACACCTACTGACTTCAAGATACAGGGTGTCCCAAAAATGTCTCATTTCCTTCAAAGAGGAGGTTCCTGAGGCCATTTGAAGCGACATTTTCCTTTGCAAAAATGGCCATTTCGGCTTTGTTAAGGAGTTATTAACGAAAAACACGTACCAATCAGAGCGCGACTTAGAGGCGTATTGGCAGAGTGTGCCGCGCGCGACAGAAGTCGAGCGATGGTGATACACCGCGGTCGAAAGCAAGAAACAAACAAGGGGCCGCGCGCCTCCGTAATATCGCGGTGCAGCGTTCGCTTTAAATAATTTTAATTCCGTCAATTTTAAAGCGCCTGCCTTTTCAAAACTAGGTCCGTAAAGAAGAGATTTGGAGCTGTCATCACGTTTTTTTCGAATTTTTAAAAAAGTCCCGGCTATAGGAAAATTGCATTTATTTAAAACATTTTCAAAATAAATGGTGAAAAAACCACTTTTTCCAAATCGAAATATTTTCAATAGATACTCTTCTGTGTTCACTATAAGCTCCTAAAAACTCATTTTCCTCGGTACGTTAGTTCTAGTGTTATAATTTAATGAAAAAAAGTTCTTTACACTCTGTAAAACCAATATTTTTTAAGATTTCGAAAAATCCTTCGAGATTCCTTCATAGGTTACTAAAGACTACAACATATTCAAATTCGAACTATCCGACATAGGACTCGAAAAATGTTCTTCTCTTGTTTGTTCCTTGCTTTCGACCGCGGTGTATCACCATCGCTCGACTTCTGTCGCGCGTGGCCGTCTCTGCCAATACGCCTCTAGGTCGCGCTCTGATTGGTCCGTGTTTTTCGTTAATAGCTCCCTAACAAAGCCGAAACGGCCATTTTTGCAAAGGAAAATGTCGCTTCAAATGGCCTCAGGAACCTCCCCTTTAAAGGAACTCAGACATTTTTGGGACACCCTGTATGGGCATTCTGAACGGCTTGAGTAATACTCCGGTCTTTTTCCATTAATTGATAATTTGAATATGAAAGAAATGATTAAAAACCTGATGCTTTTGCTGTGGAATTATATATTATTATATCTATATTATATGTTATACAACTTTTATTATACAGTGACTCACATAAATGTTCGGACATTCTTAAAAAGACGATAACATTGTTAACATTCCACCTTATGATTTGGATTCCTTTTAGAAGTTGAAACGATTAGTTTACTACGTGATGTGGAAAAAAGAGTTCCAAAATTGCAACTGGTCGGAATTGCAGAGAAAATACTAAAAGTTGTGTTCTACAATCTTCTTATGTGAGCCTATTTTGAAAATTTACAACATATGTTTTAAAATCGAGCTACGTTGCAAAGAGGTACAAAATTTAAATATTGTAAAAATTGCAGTTCTTCGCGATTCTTGGCTTTTAACTGTAATAAATCTAAAGATTCTTACATCTTTCAATGCCTGTCGTTTTCTTTCGCATCATCCAATTTGCATAAGATTTTCAGTATATATATATATATATATATATATATATATATATATATATATATATAAAACTGCAATTCGTCGGAATTACAGAATAAATAATAAAACTTGTATTTTACAACTTTTTTATGTGAGCCTATATATATATATATATATATATATATATATATATATATATATATATATATATCATTGACACTGATCTACAAAACGTATTGTTTAAATTTGGAATATATATATATATATATATATATATATATATATATATATCATTGACACTGATCTACAAAACGTATTGTTTAAATTTGCAATATAGGCTCACATAAAAAAGTTGTAAAATACTAGTTTTATTATTTATTCTGTAATTCCGACGAATTGCAGTTTTTTGAAAAACTTTTTCTCGCGTCATGCAGTAAGCTAATTGTTCTAATTTCTCAAGAAATGCAAGTTGTGGTGTCCAATATTGAAAAAGTTATTTTCTTTTTAAGAATGTCCGAATATTTATGTGAAGCACTGCATGTATATATTGGACTTGTAACAAACATATGTAGGTAATTATATTTTCAAGTTATTAAAAGGATAAAGATAAGGAATACATTCTTAACTGAACCTCCGTTTCTTGTAATTTATGCAGACAATTCTTATTTTGCGTAAAGATCCGCAGTGTAATTATTAGATTGGAAGTAGACAGGGTGTCCCCCTAACTTGAGCATCTAAATATCTACTCACCTAAATTGATTCAAAGCGGAAACAATTTAATAACGTCGGCGATTTGACATCGTGTGTGGAAGAAAAGAGAAAATCTATAAAGCAAAAAACATTACAAAATTTATACAAATCACTCCCTAAAAGAATACTGGATATCGTAAAAAATAAATGTGACACTACAGATTATTCATAATAAGGTAACATAAAATTTACGATTTGATTCTTTCTAAAAAGTGTTACACGTCTTAAAGTTCTCTTGCAGCTACAAGAGCGTATTTCACTTATTATTGAAGTTCTTTGAACCGTAGCTTAAAACAAAGTGTAGAACTCTATACAGTGTTACTATGTGTTCGGTGCGAATCTCGAGAGCGACGCGCGGATGATTCCTATCCATTTAAAGTTGTAAATTTTAAGCCCGATTGTGACGGACACGTCAACTCTGAAATCACCGATTTACTACCCGCCAAATTAATTTTAGATAGCCGATTCAATGATTACGAGGTGTGTAAATTAAGTAATGAGACTGATTTTTTTCAACTTTTTTATTCGAATAGAATTACAATTCAATTTTGTCTCCCTCAATATAACTTCCTTGTGAAGCCACACAGCGTTGCATATGGTTCTTCCAATCCTCATAGCAGTGCTGGAACTCGGATACTGAAATAGCCTTCAGCTGGCCGGTTACAGCCGTTTGAATGCTTTTCTCATCCCCAATTCATTGGTCAAAATCTGATGAACGGTGGTGTAAGTCAAACTCAACTCTTGCCCGATCATTCTGACTGTCAACCGACGATCTGAACGCAAAAGATCCCGGATTTTGTGTACATTTTCATCGGTTCTTGAAGATGAAGGCCTTCCGCTACGTGGTTCATTTTCAATCAACTCTCTTTTTTTTCTGAAAATGCTTTAAACCACCGAAAAAACCTGGGCTCTTGACAAAACATTGTCTCCGTAGGCCTGCTGAAGTTTTGCAAAAGTTTCCGTTGTACTGTGCCCAAGTCCGTAGCAATTGATGTCACTCATTTTTAGAACGCACTGGAAAAAAACCTTTTGACGAAACAAATTGTAATGGGCAACCAAATAATTCTAGCGAGTTCAAACTCGTACTGAAAACGTATCACATGTTCACATGTCGCCCCTCCAAGTCCCGCGTCATAAGTGTTGCCAGATTGAATGCTACGTTGCCAGTCTCATTACTTAATTTACGCACCTCGTATATCGATTTTAGAATTTGAGAGATTTAGCGTTTCGTCCCAGGCCTGCTAGAGGATTCGTCGGTAAGGCTAATCTAGCAGGCCCTGCCTTATACGCGTGGGAGTTCGCGACGATTAACTCCATTTGAATCTTACGAATCTTGATCGATTCGATTGTACGAGATCGTTGAATGAACTTGACGTCGACTTCGATAGACTCTTTGTCTTATTCGAATGTGTCTTCGTTCGTCTTCATTGATCTATACCAGCGAAGGTTCGACTTCGACTGTTTGATTGCGACCGACTGATGTCGCGGTTTCGGGAGGACCCTTCGTTGTATCGTGAAGGCGGTCCTCCATTTCGGGGTGTCAAGACGGTGACACCCATTACCATGCCGAAGAAGTGCACTGATTGGTTCTTGCCGAGCTCTGCATGCCCCAATCAGTGCATTCTTGATGACTCTTAGATCGGCCCTAAGCGAGCCTGTCCCGAGGAAAGCGTGGGACAGTACCCGATTCCCTCCGAGGGCGAAGCTAGGTAACCCGAGAACCGTACTTCTAGATCGGGAATATCCTTCGTCAGTGATAGATTTATGACGCGCAACTCTTAAGGAGGCGAAACAAATACGAAAGTTAGGCGATGGCTCGAGTGGTCACCAAATGTGCATCGAGCGCCTAATCCTTGAAAGTGGCCTCAGAGTCACGTAGACGCCATAAACAAATCTGAAGAAAAGACCCTTTGTACGGTTCCTTGCGACGGAACACTATGTGATATGAACAATAACATTAGAGATAAAGAAAGAAAAAAATGCCTGCTAGACTAAATTTTTTATTCATTTCCTTATGTCTCATAGTTTTGTAGCGTAGTGCAGCTTCAATCTGTAATGATTTGTACAATAAACGGTGTTATACAGGGTGAGTCAGCTAACGTTGGCACCTCAAATATCTTTGTTGTTTCTAAAGATACGTAAAATATGGTAAGGACAAAGTTGAATGATATAATGTGGCTGACACGATGCCGAAAAAATTTTGTTTTTATGTCATTCTTTTAGAGATATCAAGGTCACCTTGACTTTTTTAAATGTAACCACCCTTTCTGAAACACCAACAATGATAGTCCCTTTCATTACGAATTCAGTGACTATAATTACTCAAGGTCATTCAAGGTCGCGGATAGAGATAACGTATAAGATTTAATATCGATGCATGCCTGTAAACGGGTTTTGAAGGAATGTTCAACTCTAAAAAAATGACAAAAACAATATTTTTTCTTGGCATCGTGTCAGCCCCATTATACCATTCAACTTTGTCGTTACCATATTTTACGTATCTTTAGAAACAACAAAGATATTTGAGCTGCCAGCGTTAGGTGACTCACCCTGTATATGGATCATCTTAGATTTAGCTATTTGAATTTGATCCTTGTTGGGATAATAAAGACTTCAGATATCATCGGATCGGATAATTGGGGCTCTTAGTGCATTTCCAATTAAAAAACTGCAAAGAACTTTATTATTATTGTTGTTATTACCAGAGAGAAGATGGCATCAGCAGTTTGACCAGCGTTTTAAAAACAATCGCCGTGCAGTTTCATGTTACCGAGGAAGAAGCGAAAATGACAGGTTATTCGATGAAATGAAATAACGAATGGTCTTCTCGGCAAGCACACGATCATGAAACTGAGGCGACGCGAGCCGGAGTCTATCGGCCAACGATTCGGAAAACGGGATCTGGATCGAGTTGGTAAAGTATACATCAACCGTTGAAACTTCCTGCTTCTTACTTGTACTTCTTCGTTACAACCTCTTTCTCGCAGGTTTTTTTCACGATCCATCGCAGGCGCCCTTTGACAGGTACACTGGAACACCTGTAAAGTTTCGGCAGGGCATCGAGAAGGGACGTCAAATGCACCCTGGCCCACCCACACCCTTATTCGAAGAGAAATTCGTGCGAATTTTCCACGGAGAGGCGTTGAATGAACCATGGCGATTCGAGGCGAAAGATCGGGTAATCGACCGACATGATTTAAAGGAATTTCCGTCATGTGATTTCTCCAACTTCTAGTACCGGTAGATCTGTCGAGTCACCTATCCCGTTAACACCAAACTTTTCTCGATATATACACCCCCGTTCATAACTGGAGTTTTATTTTTATATGTTAGAAGGATTAGTTTACTAGATAATGTGTAAACAACTTTTTTAAAAATTGTAAATTTAAACAAACAGTTTCAACGAAATCGATTAAGGTTACTACGAGCCATAAATTATTAAAATTGCCAAAAATTGTGAGAACATTTTGTACATGTATATAACTCACTTAGATTTACAGAACATCTTTTAAATTTTTGTTAACGGTATCGATAAAAATGTTAAAAATCATGACCTTCACTTTTTTCTTTACAATTCCGACCAATAGCAATTGTAAAAAACAGTTGTTTACATTATCTAGTAAACTAATCCTTCTATTAACATATAAAAATAAAACTCCAGTCGGTTGGAACAATTTTAAAACAGTTACTCAGTTTTAAGGGGTGCCTCCATACTTATGAACAGGGTATGCATAAACTGAACTTCGAATCAACACAAGATTGAAAAGTTATCGTTTATCTACTAGTGCTATTTCGTTTTACGTGAGTTTGAATTACTTTATCCATTATTTGATAATTAATACTGCATGATAGATTAATGTTTTGCGTAATGCGTATATTAATTATTAATAATAAATCCCAATAATAATAAGTGGTACAATTGAAAATTTTGAACTATTTAGTGCTATTTTCAAATCGTTTATATTTTAACGTCCATAAAGAGGCTAATAAGAAGTCGTATATTCATTTCTAATAATAATTACTAATAATAAGTGAAACAATTAACGTTTTTGTTTATATTGTAAATTATTTAGTGCTTTCTATGAATCGTTTATACTTTCGTATTCATATAAATTTTAATAATCGTTTGTATATTAATTATTAATATTAGTAAATAATTAATTATATTGTTTCTATTTCAAATTATTTTACAAAGGGTTTATAACTATGATATCTGAAGAAATGCTTACTTAAATAAAATTTAGACATTTTTCCACCATTCAATGGTTGTTCCAATAAACTATACAAACCTAAACTTTCCTAGAGATATGTTTTATTATTTACACTTTTGTAACAATGCTTACAATTAAACCTGTAGTATAGATGGTCTGAGCTGATTAATCGTCTGGTATCGATAACAGTGCTTTGTATCTCGAAAACGGAAAATATTTTTCAAACGATTACTTATTTTACTTATTTTACTTATTTTACTTATTTTACTTATTTTACTTATTTTACTTATTTTACTTATTTTACTTATTTTACTTATTTTACTTATTTTACTTATTTTACTTATTTTACTTATTTTACTTATTTTACTTATTTTACTTATTTTACTTATTTTACTTATTTTACTTATTTTACTTATTTTACTTATTTTACTTATTTTACTTATTTTACTTATTTTACTTATTTTACTTATTTTACTTATTTTACTTATTTTGCTTATTTTACTTATTTTACTTATTTTACTTATTTTACTTATTTTACTTATTTTACTTATTTTACTTATTTTACTTATTTTACTTATTTTACTTATTTTACTTATTTTACTTATTTTACTTATTTTACTTATTTTACTTATTTTACTTATTTTACTTATTTTACTTATTTTACTTATTTTCCTTATTTTACTTATTTTACTTATTTTACTTATTTTACTTATTTTACTTATTTTACTTATTTTACTTATTTTACTTATTTTACTTATTTTACTTATTTTACTTATTTTACTTATTTTACTTATTTTATTTATTTTACTTATCTTACTTATTTTACTTATTTTTTTATGTGGCATTGTTCTCGAGAATTCGTGTGAAATAGGTGTCTCTAGGACATCAAACATTTATTACACATGTTTTATTGTCTACAATGGTTTAAAAAGTATATCGCCATATTTTGGAGTCTCAGTATTTTTCTACGTAAGAATCATTCGTCTAGCTTTTTCGTCTGAAGCAGAAAAAATCCTGAAAGTTGAATTTTTAATTTTCTTTCAAAACCAAATTTCTCAAAAATTGATGCTGATGACGACAAACGGCTTTTGGATTTGTGTTCTGCAGACGAAAGACTATAAAGACGTCTAAAAATATTCTTTGTGACAAAATGTAACCTCGTAATTTATGCCAAACGTATGCATATAAAACAAAATATTCTATACAATATGTCATCTAACATTCGTTTAATATTATTAACAATTTTGATGCTTATAACTGTCAGTAGAATTTTGTCACAAAGAATATTTTAATCAAAAACAGTCTGGACCTTTTATGATATATTGCAGTGAATTAAAAATATGGTTGTAGTGTAAAAATAGTGATTCATGTTCTTGTTATCAGAAATGTTATTCATGCTCTTGTTATCAGAAATTATTATTACGAAATGTTTCTCAAGGAAAGTGTATACGGTTATAATTTTAAAAAATTACAATAATTGTTCCTCTAGAACAACAATATACTAGAATTTACTAGAATATACTAGAATATACTAGAGTATACTAGAGTATACTAGAGTATACTAGAATATACTAGAATATACTAGAATATACTAGAATATACTACAATATACTAAAATATACTAGAATATACTACAATATACTAAAATATACTAGAATATACTACAATATACTAAAATATACTAGAATATACTACAATATACTAAAATATACTAGAATATACTACAATATACTAAAATATACTAGAATATACTAAAATATACTAGAATGTACTAGAATGTACTAAAATATATTAAAATAAACTACAATATACTAGAATGTACTAGAGTATACTAGAGTATACTAGGATATACTAGAATATACTAGAATATACTACAATATACTAGAATATACTAGAATATACTAGAATATACTAGAATGTACTAGAATGTACTAGAATGTACTAAAATATATTAAAATAAACTACAATATACTAGAATGTACTAGAGTATACTAGAGTATACTAGGATATACTAGAATATACTAGAATATACTACAATATACTAGAATATACTAGAATATACTAGAATATACTAGAATATACTAGAATGTACTAGAATGTACTAGAATGTACTAAAATATATTAAAATAAACTACAATATATTAGAATGTACTACAATATATTAGAATTTACTGGAATATATTTGAATATACTTGAATATACTAGAATATACTAGACTTGAATATGTATATTCAGTTGTTCGGAAAGTAAGTAATTTCGTTTTGTCAAGGGAAAATAAAAGACGATTTTTCTCTTTTGATCTATCTGTTCAGTGATGTAGTGATCGTTTTGATCTATGGTCTTTTGCCATCTTTCTGTCAACTTGGAGATCCCCTGTTCGTAGAATTTCTGTTTTCTATTAGCAAAAAATTTAGTTATTTTACTTAAAATATTTATACCGCTTCAAAAGTGTTGAAGAGAACGAAATAGATGGTAATTCGATGGTACATTCTCTATGTAAGTGACACCAAATGTTTTCCTTGCTCGCATTGTATTTTTACCCTTGTGGTAATAAAAAAGTAAAATGTGATGGAAACGCTTACTTTGGTTTTCCATACTTGATGCGATGACAAAGAAATGATTGAGAGGTTATACAGCACTACAAGGCATGAAATGATTTCCGAAACGTCGGCTATCAAGAATTACAATGATTTTGTAACTTAGAATAAGGTGAAGTAATAGTGAATGGAAGCAATGCCGACTCTATACGAAAAACGAAATTACTTTTCGAACAACCAAATACTTGTATCGCTTAAGCAAATCGCCATCTCCACTCTTGAACTGAAAAAGAAATATTTTTACAGTTGCAATTACCGAGCTAAGGGAATCAAACTGATACAACTGTTTCGCAGCTGGCTCGCGAGAAGGAGAAACTTGCAGGCCGCCTTTTACCACCCTCGCCTGCACAAAAGCATGCGACTCCCGGCGATTATTACGGGTGCTTCGAGAAAATAAGCAGCTTCAATCCGGCCGTGAAAGAAAAGAAAAAGCGCGATCCGGAACTACCGAATGTGAAGACCAAACCTAATCCCCGAGGAGGACCGGGTTACGCTGATATTTGCCTGAGCCCTTTCCCACCTTACTCCTATGAGCCGTATGATCAAGACAAAAGACACAAAGGTGGATTATCCTTTTCACGTTTCACTACAGTTATAGTAAAATCTATTTGTCGGCGACGTCGTTCCACCTCGCATAAAACATTCGATCTAAACCCTGAATGTGATTGTTCAAGGAATTATTTACACGCGTATCAAAAACAGAAAATACTATTACTCTCAGCCATCAATTTTCGATTTAACAAAGTACGAACTAGATAAGAAATACCAATTCCTCTTTGCGTAATAGGATATGATATAAAAATCTTATGGTAACATTAAATTGACCTAATACAAAGTAAATATACGAAAAATCATCAGGACATTCCTTTATCAATTATTAAAATACCATTATGTCACCACTATGACATTATGCTTCGCATTATCTCCTCAAAATAATTACATATACAGGGTGTTTTGTCTAAAACAGGACACCTAAATATCTCCTCTACCTCTGAAAATACAAAAAAGGTTTCTAACGTAATCTAAATGGTTTCAAAAGACGAATCAGATGGGTGAATCGCATTTTATAAATTGTAATTTTTTAATCGTTTTTTCAAGGTCACTCGTGTTTTTTTACATATACACACATTTTTTGTTGTTGAATGTTATAGCAAACATTATTGTGGATTCATTCATGTTTAATAGCACGACCTTGAAATGACCGTGAGCTATAAAATTTGCTAACTAATGCAGAACTTACTTTCAGCGACATTTCAGATTTCAACGGTAACAGAAATTCGACCATGAACTTGAACTTGTAAATAATCACATTTATTACTGCAATAAATGTTCGAAATGATGTCCTTCCGTTGTAATACATTTCGTGAGGCGAAAAACGACAGATTGTACAGCTCTTTCGATGATTTCAGGTTTCATATCAGCACATGCAGCAATTATTCGTTCCTTCATATTTCCTGGCGTCGTGGGCTGCTCTTGATAAACCATACCCTTTAATGTCCCCCATAAGAAAAAATCATAAATGTTATTATTTACAAGTTCAAGTTTATGGCCGAATTTCTGTTACCGTTGAAATCTGAAATGTCGCTGAAAGTAACTTCTGCATTAATTAGCAAATTTTAGAATTCACGGTCATTTCAAGGTCGTGCTATTAAACATGGATGAATGCACAATAATGTTTGCTATAACATGCAGCAACAAAAAATGTGTGTATATATGTAAACAAACACAAGTGACCTTGAAAAACCGATTAAAAAATTACAATTTATAAAAAACAATTCTTCCGTCTGATTCGTCTTTTGAAACCATTTAGATTACGTTAGAAACATTTTTTGTATTTTCAGAGGTAGATGAGATATTTAGGTGTCCTGTTTTAGACGAAACACCCTGTATACAAATGATGAAAGAATACATTATTCAGACCTTACTCAGTTGTTCACATCGTTCCTTCCCGGTATTTATTGCTACAATATTTTAAAAGGTCTGAAAAAATTCTAAACTAGTTCTTGTACTCTATAATTTATAGTGCAACTGTTACTCTAACTAGATATTTAAACCTGTTAGTAATAAAACTGTAACAGACCTTGTCTGTTACGAAGCCGTAACCGCACCGCACCGCTAGTCACGCGCGCCGCCACCAGATGGCCACGACGCGTATCGCGATTCTCGCCGCCAGAGAGGAACCGTCGCGTACATATAACCCAGTGCACGGATTCATTAATGCACTGGCATCCGGACCGCTCTGAGAAATCGTCCTGAATCCGGACCGCCTAACCGTACCTTTTACCTTACCTGTCCCCTGACCTGTATCATGACATTCCAAAGTATACACATTGCAAACCGAAGAACACCCGTCACCGAAGGAGTTCCGCCGTAAGTTTCTCCGCACCACACCCCACCGTCCCAGCACGAACAGGCAGTACCCTGTTCCCCTCCGCACCTACCGCACAGAGCAGGGAGTACCCTGCTCGCCGACCACCGCGACTCCGCGTTTCCCACCAGGTCCGCACCGACCAGTGATGCAGTGATGCCAGAATCGTGGAACCGAGGAACTTGCCCCTCCGGTGGATCCTCCGGCTGGACACCCCACTCTGACGTACCGTCGTCGCCTTACGTTGTTTCTTACTGCGCACGCGCTACACACAAGCGTACCTCGACTCCGTCGAGTCGAATAGGCAACTCACACGGACAGACTAGAGGTACGCTTGCGTGTAGCGCGTGCGCAGTAAGAAACAACGTAAGGCGACGACGGTACGTCAGAGTGGGGGGTCCAGCCGGAGGATCCATCGGAGGGGCAAGTTCCTCGGTTCCACGATTCTGGCATCACTGCAGTGATGGGAACTCCGTGGGCGCTGGGCGAAAATACTACCACCGCTCTGACGTACCGTCTTCCCCTACTTTGCTTCTATGGCGCACGCGCTACACACAAGCGTACCTCGACTCCGTCGAGTCGAATAGGCAGCTCACGCGGACAGACTAGAGGTACGCTTGTGTGTAGCGCGTGCGCAGTAGAAACAACGTAAGGCGACGACTGTACGTCAGAGTGGGGGGTCCAGCCGGAGGATCCATCGGAGGGGCAAGTTCCTCGGTTCCACGATTCTGACATCACTGCAGTGATGGGAACTCCGTGGGCGCTGGGCGAAAATACTACCACCGCTCTGACGTACCGTCTTCCCCTACTTTGCTTCTATGGCGCACGCGCTACACACAAGCGTACCTCGACTCCGTCGAGTCGAATAGGCAGCTCACGCGGACAGACTAGAGGTACGCTTGTGTGTAGCGCGTGCGCAGTAGAAACAACGTAAGGCGACGACGGTACGTCAGAGTGGGGGGTCCAGCCGGAGGATCCATCGGAGGGGCAAGTTCCTCGGTTCCACGATTCTGGCATCACTGCAGTGATGGGAACTCCGCGGGCGCTGGGCGAAAATACTACCACCGCTCTGACGTACCGTCTTCCCCTACTTTGCTTCTATGGCGCACGCGCTACACACAAAGCGTACCTCTATTCTACACGGACAGAGTAAAGGTACGCTTGTGTGTAGCGCGTGCGCGATAGAAGCAAAGTAGGGGAAGACGGTACGTCAGAGTGATGGTAGTATTTTCGCCCAGCGCCCACACAGTTCCCATCACTGGCACCGACCCTCCGCGACGCGAACACCGGCACCGCGAACGGCAGCTTGTTTTATAACATAAACCAGCACGTGTCTTTATTTCACCGCACCTTAACCTCACCACTCCACGCCGACCGTTCTCCTCGCCGCGAACCCTGGCTCGGCGAGCTACTCGGCAACGAGGAGAACCGTCGTCGAGGCCGCACTATCTTCACCGAGAACCCGAACCGTTACAAAACCAAAAACTCGAACGGAAGATATGAAGAAATGGGAATTCGTCTGGAACTCAGCGACCCAGTATTATTATTTACACTTTTGTAACAATGCTTACAATTAAACCTGTAGCATAGATGGTCTGAGCTGATTAATCGTCTGGTATCGATAACAGTGCTTTGTATCTCGAAAACGGAAAATATTTTTCAAACGATTACTTATTTTATTTATTTTACTTATTTTACTTATTTTACTTATTTTACTTATTTTACTTATTTTACTTATTTTACTTATTTTACTTATTTTACTTATTTTACTTATTTTACTTATTTTACTTATTTTACTTATTTTACTTATTTTACTTATTTTACTTATTTTACTTATTTTACTTATTTTACTTATTTTACTTATTTTACTTATTTTACTTATTTTACTTATTTTACTTATTTTACTTATTTTACTTATTTTACTTATTTTACTTATTTTACTTATTTTACTTATTTTACTTATTTTACTTATTTTACTTATTTTACTTATTTTACTTATTTTATGTACCGCGAACGGCAGCTTGTTTTATAACATAAACCAGCTCGTGTGTTTATTTCACCGCACCTTAACCTCACCACTCCACGCCGACCGTTCTCCTCGCCGCGAACCCTGGCTCGGCGAGCTACTCGGCAACGTGGAGAACCGTCGTCGAGGCCGCACTATCTTCACCGAGAACCCGAACCGTTACAAAACCAAAAACTCGAACGGAAGGTATGAAGAAATGGGAATTCGTCTGGAACTCAGCGACCCAGTATATCGACGATGGATTAACATCGTTATAGTCAACAACAAATATCAACAATTTGTACGATACATAATAGTAAAACGTTAGAAATGCACACCACAAGAACTTGTAATAAAAATTTGTCCGAACAGCAGCGTCATCGAAATAAATTGTTCCCGACACCGCACCGGTGCAAACAAGGATAGTACAGACGTGTACATTGCATCGCGTGTGAGGTTCTAATTTTTGCATTTCTGCACCCCGGTTCCATATTTGCTACTTTTCGTTCATTATCCACATTTCAAGAACGGTAAACACGACAGACAATATTGCCATACAAAGAGGTAATATAATGGGAGCTTGGGCAGTGGAAGAAGATTGCAGTCTCTCCCTCTCTCTCTTTCCACGTTTCCGTTTACTTTTTCGGTAGAATTTTGTTTCGCCAAGCCGGCACAAGTAATTACATTTTTGTCGTAACGAACGCCCGGAAAATGGAAGCTCGCTACACTCGGACAATTTTTTCACCCGCGAACGTTAAATATGTATGCACGCGCTTTCAAAGCTTCACTCGATACGGATTTCAGCCGTGCAAGAAGGAATCTTTTAAATTAAAAAAAAACGGAATTAAGTGATTTATCTTTATTGTGCTGGCTGTTACGAGATAAACGTGTTAATTAGGAGTGGTTATTCTGTAATGTTGCACGTTAAATAAAAATATGCTCACTTGGGAAATCGAGTTTTCTGGTTTGATAAATATGCAGCCGTGCGAATAATATAAAAATCACTATATTGCGACCCTTGTTCACATAGGTTTTATATTGAATGTAAATATTAACTTCCGCTCGATACACATTGTGGAAAAAATGTATCGGAAGGATGCGAACATCGATCTACATATTTTCAAAATTTCCAATACTATCTATGTAGGTTCGTTCATTTACGTGTATTTTAGTTTATTAAACAAATTTATAAAGGTCTTGTAAATTTAACATTAACACGCATTAAGTTGTTCGGCAAAGAAGCAAATATAGTAACACCAACAACGTCGCAATCATTTATTGTAACATACAATTTTATAGAAGCTGACATAATTGCGCGCTTATAGCCACTGCATCGCCGTTACATCGCGCCGCGCCGTATCCCGACGAACGACCGCGCTAGTGGAAGAGCACCACTGGCGGCAACTCATGAGTATGGCAACTCATGTTGGGCGAAGATATTTTGCTTTCTGGTTCGGTTAAAATGCCGATGTTGCAAACTTCAAAGGGAGGTTTCTCAAGATAAAAGTCTGCTCTATCACGATAGTACGATTTTATGCTGGACCCTTATTTTTTGAGATAAATACAAAAATATCCTCAAAAATTGGTGCAAAAGTGGTGTCTCTCCGTGTAGCGGAATTGACCGACGGTCACGTATTCCGTTAGCGAAGGAATAGGCAGGAAACGCACAGCGCTGTGCGCGAAGGTGAAAAAACTGTAGCGACACGACAAACACTGCTTCTTACGAGAACAAAGTGGACTGTATTTTAGTTGAGAATGAAATGTAGAACAAGAACAAAATATATGAACAATAACTGAATGCGGTGAGACTAGATCGAATGGAAGATGAAAAGCGACGTCGCGTACGAGAGAGAGAGAAATCAGCGCGTAGTTGAGAAAGTACAACGAGAGAAGCGACAACTGATTTCTACGAATAATGAGCGCGAAGTGACGAAATTCGGGGAATCGAGAGATTCCGCACAATAGATTTATGGGGATTGGTTCTCGAGGATTACCCGATGATGGGGTGCCCGCTGATTGGGTCACCGTCATCGCGTGATCCTGTCGAGGAACGACGCGGTAACGCGAGTCGCGTAACGGCTTCGCAGGAGATCGCGATCGGAGGGTGACGTCACGACGGGGCGAGGAGGGCGCGTCGCGTCAACAGCCCGTTTGAATTCGCGCGATGGCGAACACTCCGTCTTTAATGATTGTTTAAACATGTTTAAACATTCATAATGTATTAATATTGGATGTCACTGTATTCGAGAAAGTCTTGTTACGTACGGAAAATTCATCTGCGTGATTTTTGAGCCTTCTTGAAGCCACATGTTGCTCTGCACCGGTCCGCTAGTGTATCTAAAAAACCAACTCTCTCACGGGTGTGCTGCATCTGGGAAATTCTCAGGAATTTCCATCCAGATGCACGCCTACTCCCACCCAAATTTCTAGACAATTTCGGGGTATATAAAGCCCACGATTTCAACCACAATCGGGCACAGTTGAAACCTAGTCACGTTGCGACAAGATACGTATAGGCAAGATCGGGTATAGAGTCCTTTTCGAGCAATAACTTAAGAGTACGTATACCATCGCACAAATAACTAGAGAACCGTAACCCCCGCATTTCTCAGTGCGTCAAAACCGAGAGTTAGGGATATTAGTATCCGCGACTACACGTTACACAATTACAATTGTAACCCCTACTTAATTATCCAATATATTGTACTACATTTTTAAGGAATTCAATTTTATTAATTCCATATTCATATCAGATTTCTATCCCAGAATTAGTATTCCCACAACGATATACTTTAGCCGCTCAAAGTATATCAATTTCTTTATAACGTTACGAGAGCCGATAACAATTATCCATTTCCCGATCCACGCGGCGACCCGACGGTGAAATACACGTCGGCCAGTCCTCGTGTCCCTACATTTCCGAAGTGGCGACCCGGTGGTGAAATACACACCGGCCAGTCCACGGTATAACCTATCCAATAAACCAAGGTGGCGACCCGTCGGTGAAATACACGGCGGCCAGTCCACAGGTTCCTTTCCTTATATGGCGACCCGACGGTGAAATACACGTCGGCCAGTCCACGACAATCCTTCCTTTTCCAAGGTGGCGACCCGGTGTTGAAATACACACCGGCCAGTCCACAGGTTCCTTTCCTTATATGGCGACCCGACGGTGAAATACACACCGGCCAGTCCACGACAATCCTTCCTTTTCCAAGGTGGCGACCCGGTGTTGAAATACACACCGGCCAGTCCACGGTAATCCTACCCTTCCGAAGTGGCGACCCGGTGGTGAAATACACACCGGCCAGTCCACGGTATTACCTATCCTACAAACCAAGGTGGCGACCCGTCGGTGAAATACACGGCGGCCAGTCCACAGGTTCCTTTCCTTATATGGCGACCCGACGGTGAAATACACGTCGGCCAGTCCACGACAATCCTTCCTTTTCCAAGGTGGCGACCCGGTGTTGAAATACACACCGGCCAGTCCACGGTAATCCTACCCTTCCGAAGTGGCGACCCGGTGGTGAAATACACACCGGCCAGTCCACGGTATTACCTATCCTACAAACCAAGGTGGCGACCCGTCGGTGAAATACACGGCGGCCAGTCCACAGGTTCCTTTCCTTATATGGCGACCCGACGGTGAAATACACGTCGGCCAGTCCACGACAATCCTTCCTTTTCCAAGGTGGCGACCCGGTGTTGAAATACACACCGGCCAGTCCACGGTAATCCTACCCTTCCGAAGTGGCGACCCGGTGGTGAAATACACACCGGCCAGTCCACGGTATTACCTATCCTACAAACCAAGGTGGCGACCCGTCGGTGAAATACACGGCGGCCAGTTCACAGGTTCCTTTCCTATATGGCGACCCGACGGTGAAATACACGTCGGCCAGTCCATTGCTCCATACCTTGGCGAGGTGGCGACCCGGTGGTGAAATACACACCGGCCAGTCCACAAAACCAAGTCTCCTAATTATTATAACCTCGGTCACGCATCAACCGCTTAGCCCTCGGCTCGTAACAGTCTACAGAATCTTTTGCTGCAAAGAACAAATCAATATCTTTTATACTAACGTCACAATATTTGTTTAAAGTTGAAAAATAGGTCTTTTTTCAAACTCAAATTTCTCAAAAACTGTACGCGTAGGCGAAAAAGTAAGGGCAGATTCGGAATCAGCACAAAAAACTCTATAAGAACCACCCAACAGTTATTAGGAAAAAAATTTGGTGTTGGACAGTGTAATTGATGCGTTTAAGATGTTGTGTCGTGTCAGTGCTCAAACAGTATTAGTGAGCCGCTGAGATACACACCTCAAAGAGAGGTAAATTAAGTAACAAGATATAATCGGGTTTCGGATAACTAAGTAACTTTAGTAGAAAATGTGAAAGACGGTATAAAAGAGACGGTATAATTCACGACTCTTAGTTGCGACTCTTAAATCACGACAGTTAGTTTCGACTCTTAAATGGCGACTGATCTTACAACTAACGCGTGAGAGACAAGTAACCTCGTGGGGTTGAAAAATCCCTCCACAAAGTACAAAATAGTGGGGGCCCCAGCCAATGATATAATATTTGGGAGGCTACAAATGACCTCCCAAAACAAGGGCAACGCCCATAGACGAAATACGTCGTAACGAGTGTCGCTAAACAGACGACGCTCGGTTTCCTGCAATTTCGCCGGAAACCATAATTTAGGCTTTGGGCCACAAGCCCCCCTTGGCGCTAAGCGTGGGCCTACGCTACGTCAAGTGCCATTGAGAACTGCACGGCTAGGCTGACTTTCCCATGGCCAGCTGATACTTTCCAGCCGCACCAGAGTCATAAAACAATAAATTCGTCAGAAGACGCTAGAGGACCCCTTCGACAATGGCACTGTTCAAAATCGACCGTAGCGTAGACCCAACCCGAAATACGAGCCGGCCATACAATAATCACGTCTCAACAAAGATGTTACGTACAGAAAATTCATCTATGTGACTTTTTGAGCCTTCTTGAAGCCACATGTTGCTCTGCAGTGGTCCGCTAGTTTATCTAAAAAACCAACTCTCCCACGGGGGTGCTGCATCTGGGAAATTCTCAGGAATTTCCACCCAGATGCACGCCTACTCCCACACAAATTTCTAGACAATTTCGGGGTATATAAAGCCCACGATTCCAACCACAATGGTGCACAGTTGAAACCTGGTCACGTTACGACACGTTACGTAAAGCAAGATCGGGTATAAAAGTCCTTTTCGAGCATTAACTCAACAGTACGTATTCCATCGAACAAATAGCTAGATAACCGTAACCCCCGCATTTCTCAGTGCGTCAAAACCGAGAGTTAGGGATATTAGTATTCCGCGACTACACGTTACACATATACAATTGTAACCCTTATTTAATTACTGAATATATTGTACTACATTTTTGAGGAATTCAATTCTATTAATTCCAAACTCACTTCACATATTCCTTTCCAGTACTAGTATTCCCACAACGATATACTTTAGCCGCTCAAAGTATATCAATTTCTATTTAACGTTACGAGAGCCGAAACCAATCTCCTCCTTTATTTTCTCCTCAATTATCTAAGGTGGCGACCCGGTGTTGAAATACATATCGGCCATTCCACGACTCTCCTTATTTCCCACCTGAATCTAAGCAACCTCCGGTCCCGCAAACCTCGCTTAGCTCTCGGCTCGTAACAAAGATATGACAAACACTGTTAACTCAAATCTTCAGGATATGGACTTACACTACTATGAATCCCGACCCGCCATATGAGCCCCTTGGTGGACAAGTGGCATAAGTCCAAAATGACGAAAAATGGAGTTTTTACAGAAATAGGAAGTATGGTAAATATTTACTTTACGGTAAGCATCCTCGATGACATTGACCTTGACGTATGTTGTCAAGGACACTATTCTGAACAACTTTGCTTTATACATTATCCGTCGCTCGGCCTTAGTTTCCGAGATATTCGCGAGAAACTTCAGTTAATCTTAAGTTGCAAGTACATTTCTAGACCTAAGCCAGACCTAACCAACTATTTGGCCGA
Source organism: Sphecodes monilicornis (assembly GCA_913789915.3). Lineage (NCBI taxonomy): Eukaryota > Metazoa > Arthropoda > Insecta > Hymenoptera > Halictidae > Sphecodes > Sphecodes monilicornis. Next base: position 4,433,571 of record OU565286.1, on the reverse strand, counting down.
GTTTATTTTTCAACGGCAATTTAATTATACAGATCGTATTCATAAATTTTTCTAAATTATGGACAAATTTATACCCATTGGATGAGCATAATAATAGCGAATAAATTAATATCTCAAATTGTTAATTGTACGATAACTATTCACCATAAATTCCATCCCAAAAGAAAGAGTGATTGGAGTAGGTCTGAGTTAGTTTTTCAGGCGTGGATGGGCGGTAGGCCCTCCCCCAAAACAATAGACGAGTTTCGATTTGAGATGGTTCAAACTGGCTGCAAATCAAACCTACTCCAGTCACTCTTTTTTCGCGAATATCTCGGGAATTAAGGCCGAGCGACGGATAATGTATAAAGCAAAGTTGTTCAGAATAGTGTCCTTGACAACATATGTCAAGGTCATCGGGGATGCGAGCCCTAAAGTAAATGTTTACCGGAAATATTACGAATATTTGTTTTATTTAACACATTAACTTGTGTATACTTTGTTTGATGTTAATGAAAAATTAGAGTCAACTTTACATCATAAATGAAGTGACTGTAAAAATATCTTGAACAATGGCTAAGCCCAATCTCCTCGAGTTGCTCCATTATTCCACGGAACATATGGACTTACTCTACTGTTACATTCGATTAAAGTACATTTAGTAAATAAGTAAATTAAGTATTAAAAAACTTGGAGATGAACATGAGTTACATTTACGAAAAGGAGAAGTAGCATGTAATTCTATGAAAGAGGATATAGAAAATGCAATGTTCAAATAATATTTATGTATGTAGTATAGATTTACAGAAAGCATTACCATTTCCAATAGTAACAGTTTCTGATGCGTGTTATAAGAGCAATATGTATTGTTATAACCTCGGTATTCAAGACTTACGTGAAAATAAAGGATTCTTTTATGTTAGGGATGAAACATTAGTATCCAGAGGATTCGCAGAAACAGCATCATGTTTATTTAAACATTAAATCTGTTGCTGATAATAAAGATAAGATAATTATTTATCGTGACTCTTGTACTGGACAAAATCGTAATATAAAAATAGCTTTGTCTCTGTTAAAATTAGTGCAAAGTGATGATATTGCAGCGATTGTTATAGCACAGAAGTTGTGGTAAATGTTACTTTTAGGGGAGGCACCACGGATGTCCTTGACCTTGACGTATATTGTCAAGATCACGTTTCTGAGTAACTCCCAAGATGTTTCTGACGGAGCTCGTTGTTCATTAAAAAGTTATAAACAAAAGAAGTTTTCAAAATATAGCAGTTATTTTAAGTATTGAAGGCTAAAACAATATGCTGTATTGACATATGCTATCAAGGTCACCTTTCTAAGTAACCCCCAAGAGGTTTTAGCCGTCGCTCGTTTTTTATTAAAAAGTTAACAAATCAACTTGGACTATGTCTCCTTTTGACAGCTTGTACAAGAATAAAGTGTACTTACAACCAAAATTTAACGATGGTTTTTTGCAAATATCTCGGAAACTAACCAGACAGCACGAGTCGTATCTTGAGACGTCTTTTTTACGTCTGTTTTAGGTCCGAGCGTCTTAGGTCACGAAAAGGCGTCTTTGAGGCGTCTCAGAGACGCCTTCTGGGAGACGTCTTTTTTGCGTCTGAAATAAGGCGTCTCAGAGACGTCTTTTGGGAGACGTCTTTGAGGCGTCTGAAATAAGGCGTCTCAGAGACGCCTTCTGGGAGACGTCTTTTTTGCGTCTGAAATAAGGTGTCTCAGAGACACCTTTTGGGAGACGCCTTTTTGCGGCTGAAATAAGGCGTCTCAGAGACGCCTTTTGGGAGACGTCTTTGAGGCGTCTGAAGTAAGGCGTCTCAGAGACGCCTTTTGGGAGACGCCTTTTTACGGCTGAAATAAGGCGTCTCAGAGACGCCTTTTGGGAGACGCCTTTTTGCGTCTGAAATAAGGCGTCTCAGAGACGCCTTTTGGGAGACGCCTTTTTACGGCTGAAATAAGGCGTCTCAGAGACGCCTTTTGGGAGACGCCTTTTTGCGTCTGAAATAAGGCGTCTCAGAGACGCCTTTTGGGAGACGTCTTTGAGGCGTCTGAAGTAAGGCGTCTCAGAGACGCCTTTTGGGAGACGTCTTTTTGCGTCTAAAATAAGGCGTCTCCGGGCGGCCTTTTGGGAGACGTCTTTTTTGCGTCTGAAATAAGGCGTCTCAGAAACGCCTTTTAGGAGACGTCTTTCTTGCGTCTGAAATAAGGCGTCTCAGAGACGTCTTTTGGGAGACGTCTTTGAGGCGTCTGAAATAAGGCGTCTCAGAGACGCCTTTTGCGAGACGCCTTTTTGCGGCTGAAATAAGGCGTCTCAGAGACGCCTTTTGGGAGACGTCTTTGAGGCGTCTGAAATAAGGCGTCTTAGAGGCGTCTTTTCCGAGACTGAACAACTTGAATTTGGAGATGTTACGACAGGGATCAGTTTGCTGTGCAATGATTAAAATACTGGTTCTAAAGTTCCCTTTCTTTTGGAATGATAATGAAAATATTTTTCAAAATATCATTTATTATAAACACATGGATGATAAAAATAGAGAAATTCCTTATATAGACTTTTACTATTTAATTGTTTTTTTTTCACGGGATTAAATAAAAAAGGGTTATATATGCGAAACTGATGAGCTATTGTCCACGATTCGAGAACAATAATTAATTAATGGTACAATAATTAATGTAAAGTGTCTATCTGCGCCGCTGCAATAATAAAAGTGACTGCGCCAGTTTGGGGCGGTCATTTTTCTGCTTCCATTCATATGATTTTAACGAATTATCTGTGACAACCGTAATATATCTTTAATATAATATGGCGGCTTTCTCCTGCGCTCGTCACCAGATGGACAGAGAGACAAGAAAACGCCTTTCCCGCTAGTACCTGATCCGTCGCCGATTCATATATATACCGTCCTAAGCCGTCTTTACGATATCACTGCTTCTGAGGCAGAGCCCGCTAGATAGCCTTACCGATGACGAATCCTCTAGCGGGCACAGGTCGAAACACGCTTTATTTCCCTTCCGTCCTTACCCACACATTTCAGTCGCCGCCAAATTGGAGACCCCGACGACGAGAGCACAACGCAACAACTGTAGCAGACGACAAAACTATAACCAGGAAGACCCCTGGCAGGTGCCAACAACTACTACCGATCTTACCCGTCCAGGCCGCCGCCGTCGATATGATTTTCTTTTTAAATTCCGAAACAGTCGTCTTTTAGGCGCCCAAAAGACGCCTAAGAGATCCTCAAAAGACGCCTAAAAGACGCCTTTGAGACGCCTCTTAGACGTCTAAGAGGCGCCTTAAAGACGTCTGGGAGGCGTCTTAAAGACGTCTAAGAGACACCTCAAAGGCGTCTTTTAGGCGTCTAAGAGGCGTCTCAAAGGCGTCTTTAAGACGTACCGTTTTGTAACAAACGACGCTCCAGCGACCGCTGAGACGTCTTTAAGCCGCCTGAGCGTCTTGCAGCAGACGTCTCGAAGACGGCTTTGAGACGTCTGTGTGCTGTCTGGGTATGTCCGAGCGACGGGTAGATGTATAGAGGAAAGTTGTTCAGAATGTTGTCCTTGAAAACATATGTGAAGGTCAAGGTCATCCGAAGTGCCTCCCCTAAACGTAATATTTACCGAAGTTTTTAATATAAAGACATTCGTTTTCACCGAATGATTCAGATTTTGGATGTGTTGAATCTGCAGCACGCCATACATCTATTTACATCCATGAACATTATTGGTATCGCTGTATGAAAACTGCTCGACAGTCCAACAAGTTTGTGGTTTATGAAATGAGAAGAAACAAATTTTTTTCAAGTAAACAGCTAGAACGGTCAATAACAAAGCGTAAGAAAAACATTACTACACACTGTAAATTGGCTGACCATTCAGTGGTTACACTATGAACGCGGAGAACAGTTTGATATTTTTTATAAAACTAAGATTTCTGTGGAGGTTGAGTTTGAAATATTAAATATTGAGCGTGCTCGGTGTGGCAGGCCATTGCAGTTGAAGAATATAATACAGAAAAATTTGTATCCATCTGTCCGTCATGTTTCTGCGGCCAAAAAGAAGGACATGTTAGATTTGCTGAAAATCCCTCCAATTCATCATGCATTTTTTCAAGCATTAAAGTCCAGTACAATTGAAGAAACTGGTGTCGAATCCTGCAGCAAATAAGTTTCTTTAACACATATCATACAGCAAGCTTGTAGTGCATTAAATATAAGATTTGTGTGACTTATGATTATTATTACATTAATAGTCATATAGCGTAAGTCACTGTCTCGCGAAAAAGTGTTATCACAATTCAGTGGAGTAATGGCACTTCATTATTCCGTTACTGTTTGTTTAGTATTGAAAAAAATGGATTTTATTTTAAGTTATAATGACATAATTACTATTCTTTCGCTTTATCTGGTTACAGTAAAGTTACATTGTATATTTAATTTTTTGTACAATATTACACGGAAGTCCAATTTCTACAATATTAAGAAAAAGGACTTAATTCACTTGTCAACTAAGGGGCTAATATGTAGAACTACTTTTGAAATAGACTAAAATGAATAGAAGCCGTCACTTCTATTTTATCTATACTATAGGTAACCGTTTAGTCCAAGATAGAAGTTTCTCTTTAACACTAGATTGTCCAAGGAAGTCATTTTGACTGCTTTTTAATTTCAATTAGAAGAAGAGTCGATCACCAATGATGAAAATGAAAGTGTCATCAATATGCCCAGGAAAAGTAAATTTTTTTTCTTGTTAATATTTACTAATAACTTGTTATATAACTGTAAATAATATAAAAAATATTAAAAATTAATTTTAAACTTTCCTTACACATTAGTTATTCTTTCACAATGCAGTCATTTTGACTGCTTTTGGGCAATATAGGTATATACTAATTTTCAGTCTTTCTAGTGTTAACTCTGTTATTTATAAAACAATCTAATAAAAATGGAAGAATGTAGAGAGATTCATAGTTCATTGTACTTTCATATCTAATGTAATGTTTCTTTTTTTATGTAGGAAAACCTGTTGGTCGATTCCTGTGTGCCAGCGCGGCACTCGATTTTTTCCCACCAAATCCTTACGAGGACCTGACCACGGGTCCCATGTATGTACGCCCGGAGGATGCTAAAGTAACAATGATACCACCCGGCCGAATTTATGTCCCTTTCCCAAAGAGACCAGGCGGTAATCACTCGGGCTGTTTTAACAAATATCCAAGCTACTCTAGTGATCCTTACATCAAGGATGTTCCAGAGAAGAAAACGGAAGCGGGCCGGTTTATGCTCGGCACACCAAATTTACGATCAAAATACACTAATAGCATCATAAATCACGTCACTACGATTTCCTGTAACACACAGAATTACTATAACTACCGACCACGTGTTTATCCATTGGGAAAATAACGTTTTTATAATAACTTTTTAATGTCTTTCATTCTGACTATAACGTGTTGCATGGAAAATTATTTACACGCGACTCTTACTATTAACTGTTACACGTGGAATCTGTTCATTAATTTTTTACCGTATACGCTTAATTGCTGGCAAATGGATACGCCGTGTGGGGAAGAAAAAAGTGGAGAAAGGAGCACGGTTAATATCGCTCTACGAAAATATAACGACGCATTGTTCTCTTCCATTCTTAATCGCTCACTATTGTAACCATTTGTAGCTCGGAGTTACAATTTTCTTGAAATATAACGTTTTCTCTTCGTAACAATAGTCTCGTGATAGTATATTTAGCCCTCTGCACTCGCAAATATATTACAATCGCGATAACATAACATCGTTGCTTTTCCCTGCCGTATACAGGGTGTCCCACATAAATGGGAACACCTAAATATCTGTCGTGTTTACAGTCCTATCAGAAAACTTCAGAGGACAAAGTGACACTATTGCAGGGGGCAAATATAATGGCAAAGAAACAAATTTTTTATGTCGTGTTTTTTAATGAAATTTCAAGGTTACCGATGTTTTTTTAAATGGAATAGTATATTTTTTTTACGATAGCATGATAGACTATAAAAAACTGAATTTAGTGGATACCACCTTTTTGACCTTGAAATGACCTTGAGCAAGAACAATCATGTTGGAGCGGATAAAATGTGGAAGTTTAAAATTTACGTGTTTCAGCAAAGATAATGGTTTCGTTGGTCCACTCTTGCTCTCCTCACGGTACACGAAATAAATACAGTGGACCACGAAAGTATTGGAACGGCTTTTAAATAAGAATAGCTTTTCATAATTGGAACAGACTACTTGACTTTTTTTGAGAATTTAAGATATACTGAACGACCTGCAGACAAGATTTTGAAAAGAATTGCAAATGGTAGTATGGCGGCTGAAAAGTGTGTGAGAGGAGAAAAAAGGAGAAGGAAGCGTTTCGTCCTAGGCCCGCTAGAGGACTCGTCAGTAAGGCTATCTAGCGGACCCGTGCCTTAGACGCGGGATGTCGTAAGGACAGTTTAGGACGGGATACAGGGTATCCCACATAAATGGGAATACCTAAATATCTGTCGTATTTACAGTCCTATCAGAAAACTTCAGAGGACAAAGTGACACTATTGCAGGGGGCAAATATAATGGCAAAGAAACAAATTTTTTATGTCGTGTTTTTTAATGAAATTTCAAGGTTGCCGATGTTTTTTTAAATGGAATAGTATATTTTTTGTACGATAGCGTGATAGACTATAAAAAACTGAATTTAGTGGATACCACCTTTTTGACCTTGAAATGACCTTGAGCAAGAACAATCATGTTGGAGCGGATAAAATGTGGAAGTGTAAAACTTACGTGTTTCAGCAAAGATTACGCGTTGTTTACGGCGGGTTGACCTTTACATATCATAATAAATGTTCGAAATGTTGACCATCCTCATTGATGTAATATTGCAATCTTGCATTAAATGATCTGTAAGCATTGTCGATTTCCTGAGACGTAATTGAAGCACATGCTGCAGTAATCCTTTGCCGCATATCCTCTGGCCTTCCACGTTTCGAATTTGAATAATGCAGAAGGAACAACGTACTTATTCTAACCGATTAACCTTCTGTTAACGATCTCAATGATACATACTCTAACATAAACATACGCTGTTTACTATGAAAAATATTTCAAACATTTATTGTGGTTTGTGAAGGTCAATCCGACGTAAACAACGCATAATCTTTGCTGAAACATGTCAATTTTAAACTTCCACATTTTATCCGCTCCAACATGATTATTCTTGCTCAAGGTCATTTCAAGGTCAAAAAAGTGGTAACCACTAAATCCAGTAAATTCATACTATTCCATTTAAAAAAAACATTGGTGACCTTGAAATTTCATTAAAAAACACGACATAAAAAATGTTTTCTTTTCCATTATATTTTCTCCCTGCAATAGTGTCACTTTGTCCTCTGAAGTTTTCCGATAGGACTGTAAATACGACAGATATTTAGGTGTTCCCATTTATGTGGGACACCCTGTATATTCGGGACAGATTTGCAACAGACAAGAAAACCCTTAACTGCTCTAAAAGGTAATGTCTGTTATTTACGTCTGGCTCATTTGTCACGCTGGAAGTAACTATCTAAAGAAATGCGGCATATTGAATGTATGGCGCTAGATATATGAATTAAGCACGTGTCAATTAGTAATATCTGACAATTTATTAAGTCTTTAATTCTTATGCATAGTGTTTAATAAATATTTGAACACTACATTTTCCATTTTCGAAGAATCGTTGATATTTAAACCGTCATAATTAGGTTTAAAAGAATAGTACAACATTAAAACTGGCCTCATTTTAAAGCCAGAAGCTTCTATTTTTGCAACTCATCGTTCATTTGTATCTAAGATACCCATGCATGACACAGTAACTGCGAAATTGAAGATTCTTTTCTGGTCGAATATGTTACACATTGAAACGCATGTAAAAAAATTGAAAAATTTTCTCGTTACTAAAACCATCGCAAATTTCCACAAACTATCAAGCTATTATTATACAAGTCTTTTTCTTGTTATAACCTATGCTACACATTTATAGAAACTTATTTCACTAACCGATACTAACTGGAACCTGTCCATCTCATTCGTATAAATCTTGCTTTAACGTATTATACAGGGTGTTTCGTCTAAAACAGGACACCTAAATATCTCCTCTGCCTCTGAAAACACAAAAAATGTTTCTAACGTAATCTAAATGGTTTCAAAAGACGAATCAGATGGAAGAATCGTTTTTTATAAATTGTAATTTTTTGATCGTTTTTTCAAGGTCACTCATGTTTTTTTACATATGTACACACATTTATTGTTGTTGTATGTTATAGCAAACATTATTGGGTAATTATTTACATTAGGGGCTTCCTCACCGATTTTGATGACGTTGAAATATGTTGTCAAGGTCATCATTCTGAACAACTTTTTCCTACACATGTTACAGCCGCTCAGGTTTAGTTTCCGAGATATTCGCAAAAAAGTTTCAACATCTCGCAAAGTGATCGGAGTATATAATACACTACTTCAAACGACTTCAATCAGTTGAGACCCACTGTCTTGTCTGTTTATGTTTACGAACTGAAACGTGAAATGAATCGTGTCGAACGTGAACTCATTTCATTGTCAGCTGTGTTAGCATACAGAGTATTAAGCATGAAATTATACGAATTCTTGGATATCTGCAACAATCAAGAAAATATATTATGACCCAGTATATAAGTATATAAATATATAAATAATATATAAATAACCCAGACCTAACCCAGACCTACTCCGATCACTTTTTGAGATGTTGAAACTTTTTTGCGAATATCTCGGAAACTAAAGCTGAGCGGCGGTAACATGTATAGGAAAAAGTTGTTCAGAATGATGACCTTGACAACATATTTCAACGTCATCAAAATCGGTGAGGAAGCCCCTAATGTAAATATTTACCCATTATTGTGCATTCATCCATGTTTAATAGCACGACCTTGAAATGACCGTGAACTCTAAAATTTGCTAATTAATGCAGAACTTACTTTCAGCGACATTTCAGATTTCAACGGTAACAGAAATTCGACCATGAACTTGAACTTGTAAATAATCACATTTATTACTGCAATAAATGTTCGAAATGATGTCCTTCCGTTGTGATCCATTTCGTGATGCGAAAAACGACATATTGTACAGCTCTTTCGATGATTTCAGGTTTCATATCAGCACATGCAGCAATTATTCGTTCCTTCATATTTTCTGAAGCCCTTTAATGTCCCCCATAAGAAAAAATCAAGTGGGGTGAGATCGGGTGAACGTATCAGGCCATGATACAGGTCCATTGTGCACAATCCAACGATTTGGGAATTTTTCGTTGAGAACACGTGTTGCAATATGGGAAAAGTGTGCTTGACACCCATCATGTTGATACCATAATACTAGACGGTCCCTAAATGGTACATCTTCTAATAAACCTGGTAGAATATGTTCTAAAAATTCAGCATACTTCTGCCCAGTTTGCGTACCGTTGATAAAATACGGCCCAATTATCCTATTATTTAGAATACCACACCAGACATTTATGGTAAATGGTCTCTGCTTATCGAGTTGTCTAAACCAGTGATGAGCAAACCGCGACCCGCGGGCCGCATTTGGCCCGCTAGTAAACTACCTGCGGCCCGCCGTGCCGGGATCCAGCGCGGCGCGGTGTGGCGGCGTGTCGCGGCGCGGGCACCTTCATCCACGATCTTCAATTGTTACTTTCCGGCTATTTCTTCTAGTATTCTACAGTCATTGTTTAACTGTGTCGGAAAGCACATTTCTCGTGTACCGTTCGAATATCTTTGTATTTTGCCATGAGCTCGCCTTTCAGAAAACGCAAAATTGAAAATGAACATCGACAGTTCAGTTCAGTTCAGTTCAGCTCAATTTCAGAATGTTAGTCTGAGTGAGTTTTATAAGGTTTGCTTTCCAGCTACTAAATTTCCATTGCTAGCTACCCACGCCAGGCAAATAATGAGCTTACTTGTGTGAGCAGCTATTTTCGAAAATGAAAATTATAAAAAGTGATCGTCTTAATCGATTGGATAACGAACGACTGAAAAATTGTATTAGAGTAGCGGTTTCCAATATCACATCCAATATTGACAGGCTTGTTAGTGAGAAAGAAAGCCATGTATCGCATTGAGTTTCAAAATTTGTTTAGTTTCATTTAATTAGTAAAACTATATGTAAAGATGTATATAATATGTACCTATGTATTATTATGTGTTTGTGTGTGTGTGTGTACATACATATAATTTATTAATAAAAAATAATAGATCAAATAAAATACACGCTTTATTGTAAATCTATGTATGAAATAACAAATACTTCCCTCAAACTAATAAATTCGTTAAAGAGGCACTGGGAAACCATAGCGTAAACACAGACTGAAATTGATGCTGGCGACGCAACAAAGTATTTAATATTGCGTTCGTTGCCGGTTGCAGCCCGCGCCTAGTCTTATGTTTCCACTTTTTGCCCACTGCAGCCCATGAGTTGCTCATCACTGGTCTAAACCATCGTGGATTTTCAACCGACCAATAATGCATGTTCTTGAGGTTCACCTGACCATGATTTGTAAAGGATGCTTCATCCGTAAACAATACTGTTTGGAAAAACATTTCATCACTTTCATTTTTCCGTACACCCCATTGAGAAAAGTGTACGCGGTTTTCAAAGTCTCTTCCATGGAGCTCTTGGTGAAGAGATAAATGGAAAGGATGAAATTTTTGTGAATGAAGAATCCGGAATATGCTTGTCACACTAATACCGGTGTCACGTCCAAGTTGCCTTATACTAACATGCGAGTTTTGATTAACTTTAGCGATGATATTGTTCACATTTGCTTCATAAGTAATAGTCTTACGTCTCACATGAATGTTTCTGTTGACACTACCAGTCTCTCAAAATGTTTTAACAATACTTGAGTATGCAGAACGTGACGGACAAGAACGTTCTGGAAATCTGTCTTTGTAAATTCGTTGTAAATTCTTTGTAAATTGCTTCTCTTAGACACTCTCGAGCTTCACCGTAAATTAAAACCATTTGAATTTTTTCTGCTCTGAAAAACGCATTATGGATCGCTTGTCGATACACTGAGGAATCCAGCAGTGAGCGAACTCTTAAATACATATCTCTCTCACTCTCTATGTACACAGAGGAATGTGTTTATTTATAAGTTCAAGTTCATGGTCGAATTTCTGTTACCGTTGAAATCTGAAATGTCGCTGAAAGTAATTTCTGCATTAATTAGCAAATTTTAGAGTTCATGGTCATTTCAAGGTCGTGCTATTAAACATGGATGAATGCACAATAATGTTTGCTATAACATACAACAACAAAAAATGTGCGTATATATGTAAAAAAAACACGAGTGACCTTGAAAAATCGATTAAAAAATTACAATTTATAAAAAACGATTCTTCCATCTGATTCGTGTTTTGAAACCATTTAGATTACGTTAAAAACATTTTTTGTATTTTCAGAGGTAGAGGAGATATTTAGGTGTTCTGTTTTAGACGAAACACCCTATATATTTTCCAAATTTTCATTTATTTATACATGACATACGATGTATGTTACCAATCGATAAAAAAAGTCATTATGCATGACGATTGAAAAAGACAAACTTTTCCATACACCTGACAATTGTATTGAATATTCATTATTTTACTTTTAGTATCAAGATGCATTTTGTTTACAACTTTCATTCCTTTGTAATTCGTTCACCATTTTTTTAATCACCTAGTCACGACTGCTTTATTATGAGGTATTTCAATTTTCCAATTTGTAATAATTTTTTAATTGTAAGCGAATTTTAGAACTTTATCGCTACAATCGTCGTTTTATTGACGACATTGTACAAAAATATGACGCTCATTTCTGTAGAACCACTCGAATAGTTTCATGTGGACGTGTGAAGAACAACCATCCGACAAGTTCCGTTTCCAGATGGCGATAACACTTAAGAACTCTTTCGTAACGTTCGAGGGAAGAATAACTTTTGTTTCTGTCACTAGAAAAATAGAGTTTCAATCACGTAACTTTCTACAAACGTTTGTGTACTGTTGAGGTTGTTACGTTAAGTATTCGAGACATAGATTATATACATGATGAATCAGCTAAGATTTTCATCTAAATGCATCAATGTTGTTTTGAGTGATCGAGAGAGTATGGAAGGATGAAAATGTTTAACTCCAAACGGCAATTGTTGTGGTGGAAACTATTTTTTTCTCAGTTCCATGTCAGTGTTTTTTTTAATGGGATGACGTACTTTGGTTAGTATAATGTTATAAGTAATGAAAAAATAAATTCAACCATGAGTAATATGTTGACCTTGAAAGGACCTTCGGAAGAATTATTCTTCAAATGTTTCAGTGTTTAAAACTATGGAATATCTTTGAGTACGGTAAGCTTGAACATCACATTCGTATGTTATGTTTATTGACACAAGACAACAATTGGCGCAGTATTTAAATATAATATATATTTGAGAAAATACTACTTATAAATTATATATTTTAAATGAGTACTTGCGCATATGTATTATAAATGCGTACAAGATGTAACTAAGGAATAAACAAACTGTGGCGGCCTTAGCGTTGCCCTACGCCGCTGTCGCTTTGGAAAACTCTTTATTTCCTTGCCTATTGTTCTGTGCTCGGAGTGGGCCTGGTCGATCCTAATAGTATACATCTGGCGACCAGATTCACGCACCTCATATAAGTTAGCCCCCCACTTGTTGAAATAAATAATTTCAACAGTTGTGCTGAGTTGTGCTAGGTTTGTGCTACATTGATCTCGAATATTATAACAATAATATAAACAATAAGCCTAAAAATGGAAAAAAAGATTTTTTTTAGTAGCCCCCCACTTTTCGTTTTTTTCAATTTTCTCAATTGTACTAAGTTGTGCTAGGTTGTGCTAAGATTGTGATAAAGTATTACTTTATGAAAATAATAAATAAAGAAGTTATGGTAAATAATCGTTTTGTACACGCAATTAACGTTTAAGATAGTAACAGTTATCCAAACAGAATATAATCATATATCTGAATTGTGCTACACTAGCACAACTCAGCACAACTTTACTTTTCGCCAGCACAACGATATAAAGGGCACTTTACTCTTGCTCGCGGCCCTTCGCGGTGGACACTATATTGTTAATTGAACTTTCTGGTCATCCGACAAACATAATATTGCATATCTGAGTTGTGCTAGCCTAGCACAAGTCATCACAACTTTCGTTTTCGCCAGCACAACGATATAAAGGGCACTTTACTCTTGCTCGCGGCCCTTCGCGGTGGACACTATATTGTTAATTGAACTTTCTGGTCATCCGACAAACATAATATTGCATATCTGAGTTGTGCTAGCCTAGCACAAGTCAGCACAACTTTCCTTTTCGCCAGCACAACGATATAAAGGGCACTTTACTCTATAGTGTCCACCGCGAAGGGCCGCGAGCAAGAGTAAAGTGCCCTTTATATCGTTGTGCTGGCGAAAATGAAAGTTGTGCTGAGTTGTGCTAGTGTAGCACAATTCAGATATATGATTATATTCTGTTTGGATAACTGTTACTATTTTAAACGTTAATTGCATGTTCAAAACGATTATTTACCATAACTTCTTTATTTATTATTTTTATAAAGTAATACTTTAGCACAATCTTAGCACAACCTAGCACAACTTAGCACAATTGAGAAAATTGATAAAAACGAAAAGTGGGGGGCTACTAAAAAATCGTTTTTCTCAATTTTTGGTGTTATTTTTTATATTATTGTTATAATATTCTAGCACAATCTTAGCACAACCTAGCACAACTTAGCACAATTGAGAAAATTGAAAAAAACAAAAAGTGGGGGGCTACTAAAAAAAATCGTTTTTCTCAATTTTTAGGCTTATTGTTTATATTATTGTTATCATATTCGAGAACAATGTAGCACAAACCTAGCACAACTCAGCACAACAGTTGAAATTATTTATTTCAACAAGTGGAGGGCTAACTTCTAGGAGGCCTATCTAGCGGACCCGTGCCTTAGACGCGGGATGTCGTAAGGACAGTTTAGGACGATATACATACAAACAGAGGAGGATTCAGGTAGTAGCGGGAAAGGTGTTGTCGTAGTGTCCCTCTGTTGACGAGCATAGGAAGTAGCCGCCATATTACCCCCTTGCCAGTGGTCAACGGTATCTGGACAAATTTCCCTCCAATTACGCTGATCTCCGCCGGAGTCCAATGAGATCGCTGGAATGTGTGCTGCCACTGTGCTCGCCAGTGATGCTACCGAATCGACAAAGTTGACTAGCTCCCTAAGCCGCTTGTAGGACTCATACAGTCGCACAAACAATGGAAGAATGTCGCACAAATGTAGATGCAAAAACGTCGCACAAATTTAGATGCGAAAACGTTAGAAGCGCATAGTAGGGAGAAGTCCTCGCTGTTAGTCGGGCAGTAGTTGAGGCAAGGCAGTGACAGAGTAGTCACCCCTTCCAGTCCTCCCGATGTTGTCAGTGGTTTGTTGCTGTTGTCGTCTCCTCTGCTCAGATGTTAGCGTTGTTGTTCGTTTGTCGGGGTTACCAATTATGGCGGCTGTCGAATTATGAAAAGATGGAAAAAGGAGAAGGAAGCGTTTCGTCCTAGGCCCGATAGTGGACTCGTCGGTAAGGCTACCTAGCGGACCCGTGCCTTAGACGCGGGATGTCGTAAGGACAGTTTAGGACGATATATATATATATATACGAACAGAGGAGGATTCAAGTAGTAGCGGGAAAGGTGTTGTCGTAGTGTCCCTCTGTTGACGAGCATAGGAAGCAGCCGCCACAGCGATAAAGATCGGTAGGTGCAAACGTTAATAGTAGCTCAACAAACAATTTCGGATTATATTCGACAACTGGGATTTGTCTATATGTGCTCACAATGAGTGCGACACCATCGACAGCACCCAGAACTTTCCAGTAGATCAATTAGAATGAATTAGTTCATTCGAATCGAGGGGCATTATACAACAACTAAATCGTCACGTGCTGTATCGTTCGGAATGGTATTATTATGAGCATCCTCTCGATAAATCAATATTTCAGGGATACAATTCAAGGGAACGTAAGAAAATAAAACGTTGTGTTGAATGGCTACTTATTTTTGGTCGTAGTAATACGTTTACAGTGTTTCAGATAAATATTCCGACACACTTAAAAAACGAAAACTTTTTAAATACTCGACTCTACGGCATGGATTTCTATGAGACGTTAGAACAATTAATTTACTGCATGACGTAAAAAAATATTGATAAAAGTGCAACTGATCGGAATTGCAGAGAAAATATTAAAAGTTGTATTTTACAACTTTTTGATGTGAGCCTATATTGAAAATTAAAAAAATGTGTTTTGTAGATATTTTGAAAATTTCATAAAAATTGGTCGATGTCACAATCAGCTACGAATGTTTAAAAATGGTAAAAATTGCAGTCTTTGCGATTTTCGACCTCTAACTGTAAGACATAAATCTAAAGATTCTTACATCTTTCAATGCCTGTCGTTTTCTCCCGCATTAACCAACTCCGATGAAATTTTCAGAACATATACAATTTACACAGCTCTACAAAACTCACTTTGTAAATCTTCAATATAGGGTCACATAAAAAAGTTGAAAACACAACTTTTAGTATTTTCTCTGCATTTCCGACCAATTTCAATTTTTTCAAAAATTTTCTTCAAATAAACTAATTCTTCTAACCTCTCAAAACAAACCGGGTTATAGAGTCCAACATATAAAACAGTTATCGCCTGTTTAAGCATATGCTAATATTTATGGGGGAGATATATCGGCATCGATGATATTATAATTGATATATATATAGAAAAAGGGACCCAGCTCCGATCGCGTTGCCCTTGAAATATGTTGTCAACGTCAACATTCTGAACAACTTTTTCCTATACATATACCCGTCGTTCGGTCTTAGTTTCCGACATATTTGCAAAAGAACTTTAAATAAATCAAGATTACGGATACAGTTTATTCTGCAAGTTTTAATGGAGGATACTTAAAAATGTAATATTGAAAATCTATCACCTCGCCGATTTGAAGTTCGTTAGAATTAGGTTTGGGTTAGATCTGGATTAGATCTGTGCCGTTAGATCGGTCCGACAATACATATGTACAGAAATCCATGAGAAATGCGGAACATTGTAAGCGTAGTCGGATCGGCCTGATGGCCGGCACTCCCCCCCCCCCCCCCCAGCGACCTAACCACTAACCAACTTGGACTATACCTTCCCTTTGAGATTCTGCATATGATTGTGTACATTTTAATTACCGTTCAATAACAGCTTGTAGGGGAATAAAGTGTACTTGTAATCCAAATTTAACGAAAGTTTTTTACAATAATCTCCAAAACTAAGACGGGGCGACAGGTATATGTATTGGAAAAAGTTGTTCAGAATGTTGACCTTAACACCATATTTCAAGGTTAACGCGATCGGAGCTGGGTCCCCTTTTCTATATATTTACCTTATAATTAATTAATTGCTGATGAAAGTATAAATCCGAATTTTCGGCTTCATATTGTCGTTATAATAAAGTTTATTATATTAACAGTGAGGAAAATAATAGTATGATACAAGGGATGACGATGTGACAGAATGGTGTAATGATAAACAACAGAACAGTGGAGTCGGAACAAATCAATAAAACATAAACATCGGCAAGAACATAGAATAAACCATTAAAGATTGGTTTAGGCAAGGAGCATCAACCACCTGAAGTTCCTAATCTTTAACACTTCAACAGCAAAAGGAGCTTTAAATCAAGCTTTTGCGTAAACTCTAACTATGAATATACTGCGGGTGATGTGAAACGGGAGATGATGAAATTAACGAAGCGACTTGTTACGAAATCTTTAATTTAAACCAGAGGAGCGCGATTGACCCTCGCGTTGACCGCGTGACCACTCCTTACAAATTCCAAAGCCGAACTGTCTGGTCTCGACACACCGGGCTATTATACATATACTAACCGATCGCACGCCTACGCCTTGCCACGCGCGGCAGCATATCACGCGGCGTCTTTTGATGCTGATGTACCATCTTGACGCATCGACAAATTATTATTACGGGTATGCTGACTCATAGCATACCTACGCCACGCCACGCGCGATGGCTTATCGCTCGGTGGAGATGTCTGTTGATGCCACCATTATACAAATATCTTTAACACATGTGATCTCTTCTGTGGTTAATTGCAATTCAGTTGGAAAAAGAAATATTTCAAACAATGTATGGCTTTCGCCATCCATCTTGCGTGGTGCATCGCCTCCGGTGTGTATTGTATTTATCTTGAATAAGCTATGATTGAAGTCACACGAAGGATTATAAATACAATTGCTCTCTAGAACTACAAATGGTTTACTTTCTTTCGGCTGGATTCCAACAATCATGGGAATTGCCAATTACTCATTGAAAAGATGCGTCTTTCTTTGACAGCGAGCCGCATTTTGGACTACAGAAACACGCAGGGTGTCGGATGGAAGAAAGGAAGGCGGCATTGTGAATTGCGACGCGGTTCAAGGGACGAAAAACGGGAACAGCGCGAACACAATGGTACGGGGGCGCGCGAGACACGGTACTTTCAAAGCGAATCACTTCGCGACGACCCGAACTTAGTAATGAAATTCTAACAAACGTTCCACACCGCGTAGTCACTGGTGGACGGTCGCAATTAAACGTTTCTGGCAAACACCGCGTACCAGGAGGCCAGCCTCGTTACGTCACTTAAAGGCTTGCCACGCTGCTAAGGTCATTTGTATTTGACTGGCGGCAAGTAAGGCCGCGTAATTAACTGGTGGTTTTGCTCGTCGTGAGAAGAACCCACCGATTTCCTCTAACGAGCGACGGATCCCAGAACCGGCAAAAACCTCGATAAAACGGCTGCTGCATGGCTCAAGAACGAGATGAAATTATGCCAAGTCCCAGCTTCGGACGTCGCACAATGGCGAAGACGGCCAAATTCGTGGAAAAAAGTAGAGAAAACTTTTTCCTAAATTTGAAAAATTTGTACAGCGCATTTTAGTTATAAAATAACAGGGCATGTTTTTCCGTTAATTAAAATACCTAAAGTTCAATACTGTCAGAAATGGGCGAGTCCAAAGTTGAGGTTTCTGTAATATGAGGATTTCCAATCATGCTTGAAAATAGCAGTGCTATATATTATCAACTATATGGGTTATCAGCTATATATATATGTATATATATACAGGGTGGCCCACATAACTCTGAACAGCTCAATATCTCGAAAACTATGCCATCGATTTTAAAGTTCTTAGTCTTAAATTGCATGGAACTGAAGGGCCTTTCTGACTACATAAACGTGAAGTGGCCTCCCTTCCCCTTTAACGGGGGAGGGGAGGTACCTTTGTAATTTTAAATGGAACCCCCTATAAAATGTTACATATTTAGATTCTACCGGAAAAAACAAGCCAATTTTGTCTGAAACATATTTTTGTCAGATACTTCCATGATGAGATATAACAGTTTGAAGTTTCGAGTTGTAGGTACTTGAAGCTCTCGAAAATAGCGTTATGGAATTATACGCGCTTGAGTCCATTGCTTATTCGTGAAGAAACACAAACAATAATATTTACAATTCTTGAGTTTGACTCACTTATCTATGAAAACGTTTTCAGTTTAGAGCTGTTATTCAAGCAGTAACATTGTGATTATGGCTACTTTTGACACAGAAGTGAATATGTTATTAACGTTAGGTGAATGCCAAAAAAATTATCGGCGTGCAGCAGTGATGTTTTTTGAACGTTATGGGATCAAAAAATGTCATACATTTCATAATTTAGAAAAGCGGCTTCGCGAGCACGATGAATTGTGTAAAAAAACTCGCAATAAACCTAAAGCTGTCACTAATGAAAATAATGGCGCCAGTATTCTTGCTGCAATTACATTAAATCCTCATATTAGTCAACGTACACTTGCACAAACATCACATATTAGTCGTTGATCGATTCAACGAATTTTGAAACGGCAAAAGTATCATCCATATCACATGGCTTTATCACAAGAGCTTTCGATAGCAGATTACGATTACCGCGTAAGATTTTGTGAGTGGCTGCAGGGTGCTGTGGAAAATGACTTTTTGTGCAAAATACTTTTTTCCGATGAGGCCACTTTTATGAATTCAGGGCATGTAAATAGACATAATCTGCATTATTGGGCCGTGGAAAACCCAGATTGGATACGATGTGTTCCCTTTCAACATCGATGGTCTTTAAATGTTTGGTGTGGCCTAATAGGAGATTTTGTGATTGAACCTTATTTTTTTCAAGAAACTGTAACATCAGCAAGTTATTGTGATTTATTAAAAAATCATTTGCCTGCGCTTTTGGAAGATGTGCCACTGCACGTTAGAAGAGCAATGTGGTTCCAACAAGACGGCGCTCCTCCACATTTTGCAATCATCACCAGGCAATTTTTGAACGAAAAATTTGGGAACAAATGGATAGGTCGAGGGGGACCTCGCCAATGGCCTCCTCGATCCCCCGATCTAACACCATTAGATTTTTTCTTATGGGGATATGTAAAGGACAAAGTTATGTTTGAACCACCGACGACAAAAGAGGATATGAAACAAATAATACGCGACGCTTGCGCTTCAGTGACTCCCGAAATGTTAAAAAATGTTAGAACAACTTTGATGTTTCGATTAAATAAATGTTTACAAGCCCGTGGTGGACATTTTGAACATTTAATTTAAAGTACATTTTATTTCTTCACGAATAAGCAAAGGACTCAAGCGCGTATAATTCCATAACGCTATTTCCGAGCGCTTCAAGTACCTACAACTCGAAACTTCAAACTGTTATATCTCATCATGGAAGTATCTGACAAAAAAATGTTTCAGACAAAATTGACTTGTTTTTTCCTGTAGAATCTAAATATGTAACATTTTATAGGGGGTTCCATTTAAAATTACAAAGGTACCTCCCCTCCCCCGTTAAAGGGGAAGGGAGGCCACTTCACGTTTATGTAGTCAGAAAGGCCCTTCAGTTCCATGCAATTTAAGACTAAGAACTTTAAAATCGATGGCATAGTTTTCGAGATATTGAACTGTTCAGAGTTATGTGGGCCACCCAGTATATATATATATATATATATATATATATATATATATATATATATATATATATACACACAGGGTGTCCCAAAAATGTCTCATTTCCTTCAAAGGGGAATTGACGCCATTTGAAGCGACATTTTCCTTTGCAAAAATGGCCGTTTCGGCTTTGTTAAGGAGTTATTAACGAAAAACACGGACCAATCAGAGCGCGACCTAGAGGCGTATTGGCAGAGACGGCCGCGCGCGACAGAAGTCGAGCGATGGTGATACACCGCGGTCGAACGCAAGGAACAAACAAGAGAAGAAAATTTTTCGAGTCCTATGTCGGATAGTTCAAATTTGAATATGTTGTAGTCTTTAGTAGCCTATGAAGGAATCTCGACGGATTTTTCGAAATCTTAAAAAATTTTGGATTTGCAGACGTGTAAAGAAAAGTGGCAACTGTTTTTCAATAAGTTATAACACTAGAACTAGCGGACCGAGGAAAATGAGTTTTGAGGAGCTTATAGTGAAGACAGAAGAGTATCTATTGAAAATATTTCGATTTGGAAAAAATGATTTTTTCAGCATTTATTTTGAAAAAGTTTTAAACAAATGCAATTTTCCTATAGCCGGAACTGTTTTAAAAATTCGAAAAAAAAAACGAGGTAACAGCTCCAAGTCTCCTCTTTACGGACCTATTTTTTAAAAGGCAGGCGCTTTAAAATTGACGGAATTAGAATTATTTTAAAACCTTGCTTACCTTGTTTCTCCTGTAGAGCCCCAGCGAGGTGAAAATGATTCCTGTATTCACAAATTATTCTGTGTGCAACACTGAACTTGCCTACTCGTTAAATTCACAAGAGCATTTTAATTATTCGCTCTATGAAATTATCGAGCAGAAGTGGTCAATGTCCTTTCACTGCACGATCCGGCCCACATTGTTAAATTATTCATGATCACAGTAAAACTATTCACATATATCCATTGGGTCCACAAACGTTGAATGAAATCCACACAAATGATTCACAGAAGTCCACATATCACGCACAACTAGTTCACATTTGATGCACGTAAATCGACTGTTTCGACTGTGCACGAAAAATCGTCCGTCCATGCTGGCGATCGTAGGAAGACTAGTTCAGAACAGCTGACGAGGTTAACGGCCTTTCAACAGCACACTGCCGATTTTCATCTCAGCAACTGTTCGATAGCACCCTGTATAAGCCCTCGAATTTTAACCCTCGGGGACAGTGCTTAAAGTACAAGCGGGCTATACACGTCGTTACGCTGCATCTCGTTCTGGAGGTGGTTGTATTTAGTGAGATCGGGCCTAGTCACCCTTTTGAATCAAGTAATCTTATAGATTCATCCAACCCAGGCAGTAGTAACTGCACAACATTGTTCATACATACTCAATTCTTACCGCGACAATAACAGTTGTAACAGAGCCAGGTTCCTGTAATATACAATTTAGTTCAAGGTAATTTTGAGTAACAATTGATTTTAACTCACCATTCAAATCCAGTAATTCTTAGTTGAGCGTTCCCACATGACACAATCTTACCGCTCGGGTTATATCAATTAATTTATAATATTAAAGTTAAGAGGCCGTTACTAACATATCCTAGGAGCTACCTGATCTTGTATCAGGAACCCAAAACTGTTATCCAACCTATGCGGCTCCCGATTTCGCATCAGGTTCGTCCGCGCACCTTACTAACACTTAAAAACCATATTCCTCTTTAAACCATAGATTGCTCGCGGGCCACGCGCGCTACCGCTCGTAACACGGCCCACGTGTGGATAATTCAAAGGTGTACAATGTGCTGTACTCGTTGACTCTCTTACACTATTTACTGTTCTAACTTAATAAAGATAACTAACAAAAATATTTTCTTTGGAAGTGCACGTGTTGTAGAGTAGGTTTTACACAGTGTTCCGAACTCTTTCCTTTGCCTATATATATCTTTATTCTGTGAACGATACACTTTACGGACGATATAAACATAAACGACTTTTTCGTACTGACGGTTGTATACAGAGTGAGTCTCTCTGTCGTTTCCTCAAGTACGCCGCATTACAATTACTTCTAATGATGTCGCGATTGTAATTATCCATCGGTAACCTAGTTATTCTGGTTTCCAACAGCACGTATAATTTGAAACAAAATAGACTATTTATTATTTACTATTTGAAATGGCTTTTTACCCAGTTCTGTACACCATACTAACACTGATGAATATTTAGAAATGATTGCATGTTGTTAAACTATTAGACACGATACACTTTCATCCTTTATCGTTTACTGTCTACAATTTAGACATTGAGAGATTACAGTAACATCCCTTCAATCGTACAAGTTCCATCATACATCCAAAGTACTTCCAAATATTGTCAACACAAGGATTCAGAATATAAGGCGAGAAATTGCAGGAATATTTGTCACACAAATTGTCCTAAAATTTTGCTCTCACCACCACTCTCTTCGGGTTTACAACATTTTTTACAAAAATATATTAAATTTTAAATATATTTTATTTTTTTTTATAAGAATATATTAAAAAATTGTATTGCAGACGAGACTAAAAGAACAATATCATTATATTTCTTCGGAATATGTGGGCAATGCCTAATCCCTAATAATATTTATTTAATTAATATTGGGGGTGTGCTATCTTTTTGTCGTGGATTGTACAACAGCTGGAGCCACTATAGAAGTGACTACGGCTTACGTATACCACGACGAACACCAGACCAACCCTGACTTTTTATTTCTACTGAACGGTCGTTACGTTGTTAATAAGCCACCACTTGAGAAATTATAAATTGGTGTGGAAGTTTGTAGACGAGTTAAGAAGAAATTTTGCTGACCCGAACTAACAAGAGTACCAGTGTAAAAGCAAGATTTCGTAGACTCAAACGTGAGCTGTTCGCTGAAAGTTTGATGGAAGTTTTCTAAAGGAGAAAGTACGTTTTGGAGTATCGCTTAGTAATTGCTCATTAATGTTATTCAAATTCTAGTGGCTGGCTTAGCAATTTTTTTGCATACCCGAAGAAATTCGGAGGATAAAGGAATGCAACCGGAAGATATTAGATTATTGACTCTCTGTAAGAACGTAGTGAACAAGGCACAATAAAAGGACGGGTCCGTTCTACTTGACCGACTGTGACTTCCTCAACAATGCCTACGTCGACACTATTTCCCCAAAATATGTTTTCATCGACATTCTGTTTTCACTGACATCAGTTGTCATCAACATTCTCTTTTCACCGACATACACTCGGGTCGAAAATTAAGTTAAGAACATTTTTAGAATTGGACCAAACAAATTGAGTTTTTGAGATCATAGAAGTTTGAGATAAGAGATATTAGTTTACTAGAAAATGTGTAAAAATATTTTTTTTGAAATTGCAACTGCTCGAAATTTTGAAGAAAAACGTGAAGATCACGATTTTTAACTTTTTCATTTCTGCCCAACGTAAATTTAAAACAAATGTTTCGCAAATCTAAGTGAGTATATGTTAAATCGTACATGTTTCTGTCCGCGACCTCCAATGACTTTGAACAATTATAATCACCGAATTCCTAATGAGAGGGACTGTTATTGCAGGTGTTTAAAAAAGGGTGGTTCCATTAAAAAAAAATGAAAGTGGACTTGATATCTCTAAAAAAACTGACATAAAAACAAACATCTTTTATGCGTAGCTGCTCTTCTCTCTTTGTTACTGGTGACGCTGTACGTGCATCGTCTCATGCGCTATCCACCATTTTGAATCATCTAAGAGGCCACCAGATACTCTTTAATCTTGGAACATTGCATTCAATGCACACACTATACCTATGCCGGGTCTATAAGTATATATGGTCTAAGGGGTACTCCCTGTTCGTTTCAGGCAGTGATGGGAATGTTGGCGGTTTTCACGCGCATGCGCGAGTTTCGGCAGCACCGAAGCTACGTCCGAAGTTTGTGGGGTACTATTGGGGCGAAAGTAGTGGGTTTGTTATATATTTCGTTTGAAGTTATTTTAGTACCCTCCCTTCCTTATTCCCAAGATGATGAAGAAGAGTAAGTTATATTATATTGTGCATAGATACATAAATATTATATATTTATATGTTATATATTCTATGTACGTACGTATATATTACATTTTAATACATACATACATATATATATACATATATATATATATATATATATATACGTACATATGTTGCACATATATATATATATATATACATATATATACATATATATACACATATATATATATATATATATATATATGTATATATATATATATATATGTATATATATATATATATATGTATATATATATATATATACGTACACATGTTGTACATATATATATATATACATATATACATATATATATACATATATATATACATATATATACATATATATATATATATACGTACAAATGTTGTACATATATATATATATATATATATATATATATACGTACACATGTTGTACATTCATTTTTCAAAATCAAATCATAATAAATTTTGCGAACTGTATGTACAAGAAATTTCAATAGGGTATCCTATCTTTTTGTCGCTCACTGTATAACTAATAGTACGCTGGGCTGTATAGCGTTAATTGGTTCGTATAAACGAGGTTCGGACAACTGTATAAGCTTTAAGCAGAAATGATTTTGATTCGCAGCACCATCAAAAGCCATAGATCCGTTCTGGTGTCTGGTTTTTACGGTGCATCGGCGAAGCATTTCCGGCTTACCAGAATAGAGTTTTCCCCTATACACGGAGCAGGTTCGAAAGATTTGGTTGGATTCGTTGAAGTCGCATATCTCCCGATCCTCTTTGCTTTCACCCCATCCTCTGCCGATCCGCTTTCTCGAAGAGGTAGCTCGCGCGGCTCTCTCTCTCTAGTTCCGGTCCAAACCTCCTATAGGTGTGCACGAACGATGCGGGGGTCGGTGCACAGGGTAAAACCGGAGAGGGTTGAAGAAGGGTGGAAGGTATCGCAATGCTTGGAATGTTTAATACCGGCGCAACGACACGGCACGGAGAAATGGCCGGCTTCAGCCATGGAATAAATCTCCCGGAATCATACCTACCTGCCGCCATTTCTTGTCTGCCAGCAGACGCCCACTTGAAAATTTTTCAGCGGTCTGCCGGAGCGAGAACGCTTATTGCGGCTCGATGCGAGACTTCTGCTTGCTTGCTACCTTCTTTTTGCCTGTGTGAGAAGATCCCCGTGGATCGCTGACCCTGTTGGCTGCAGTGATTGCACGTGGAATGGAATTAAAGGGGGTGTAAAATCTTCACTCCTTTCACTGCGTGCCGTTCGAGATGAGATTTATTCTGCGAGGGGTGGCGCAGTCACCAGACCAGAAAGATTAATATAGATTCTTCTTTTTCAGTGTTCCGAGTATTTGTACCGTTTAACTAGAGAACACTAGCGGAAACCAGCCATGTGGTTCGGTAATTGTAAGAACCTGGCAAGTCGATAATCTCATGTATTAGGTTGTATTATAATGCCATTTACGTCGCACAGTGGGACGAAATGACTTGGCGATGATAAGAAATCTGTAACGTTGCTTTTATTTTACATACTTCAGTGCATTTTTGAGAAATTAATCAATACATTACAGCCATTATGTTCCGTTAATTTTCGTGGTATTAGTGAACAGAGTATTGAAATATTTACTTTATTAGCAGATACTCATTTTCCAAGACTTGAGCCTTGTCATATGGCAGTGCCCAAATTATGAAAACGAACGTAATATATTACAAACAAAGCTCCTATAAATACATTACACAGAAAGCACACGATATATTGTCACGATACTTCAATCATGATTGATGTTATGATCAGAAACACATAGAATTAGAATATTTTCAGTAGAATGTTTTGTTCCTTTGCCATCGAGTAGGAGCGAGAATAGGAAACATGGAGTGCGAATGAGACATAGATACGAGACACCAGTAGGAGTGTGCAGACTGTCTTATGTTTCGGACGTCCGAGTGTTCGGGTCGGATCCTTCGAACTCGGGCGGTTTCGGGCGGGCGTCCGTTACAAACGAACGCTCGGACAGTCCGAGACAGTCGGACGGGTCACCCTACAGAACTTAATTTGGAGAGTATAATGGTAGAAATAGTATTTAGCAATGTCGATTCTTCTTGTTAACCCTTTGCACTCCAGTGGTGACTCTGAGGCACCACTACAAATTCTTACACCATTATTCGAAATATTTTTCAGATTATTAAATTTTTATTTAATAAATTACTAGATATCTCAGTATTGTATGCGCATATTGGATCGGCTTCATATAAATAGAATGAATGAATTGTATAAAATGGAAGTGTCCTAAATTAGAAAAAAGAATTTGGTTTCAAGACTAAATTAATTCCGAGTGCAAAGGGTTAATTGTTTATATAAACATAAATACACGATGTAACCTTGTTCATGAAATGCAGCTTTTTGCGGAATTTAATTTTTTTGACAAATTAGTTCCAGTGACTACCTCTAATTTTTAGTGCAGTGTAAATTCGTCTCATCTTGGATTATACTATATGTAATTTATTGTATTCGTTTGTAATTTAGAAAATATATGCAGCAGGGCAGTAATGGTTAAAGTACAAAACTAACATTAATAAATAATTACGCAATGTTAAACTAAAATCCACGTGGGTTATTTGCAGAGCGTCCTTTGTGAACTAAGTTTACTGTTTACGCAGAGGTTGTTGTTTGCGTAGGGAGCAAGTAAATTCGTGGCAATAGCTTCTATGGCGGATCTCCACTTTCAATCTGTGGATGCATCGCACACTTGCAACGAAAATCAAGCCACTCAAAAAATGCAATTTTAAAATTATCAGAATAAAAATATGTAACCGTGTTGGTTACACATCGATCGATAGAGCGCCGCGTCGTCGATACTATTCTCACTGCAAGGATTTGCAACGACGCGCAGAGTGGTATTTGAGCTGAAAACCTGGCCAAAAATCAAAATTGTAAATATTTACATACAGGGTTGTGTTTGCGTCCCAGAATAGATACATAAATATGCAATCACGTGGTGCACCCCTTATCATTGATTATATATGCAGTCATCCGTGCCTGCGCTTAGAACATAGCATTTGTTCGATAGGCATCTGTTTATTCGCAGCATTCGTTCGTACGCATCTGTTTCTCGTGATAATATTTATTTTGTAAGTGATCTTTGTGGCGAAATTTGTGATGGATATTGTTACGCAAGGTATGTACATTATATTAATCATATTTTTGTCAATATTAAAAATTTTTTGTACGTGTTTTTACCGATCTGCAAGCTTGACTAAAAGTTCTTGGATTTTCATGACTTTTTTGCATATATTAGTGTTTTTAAACATATACCGCTCATCGCCACAGCATAAATGTTACGTGTTGTTAAACTTCAGGATATCTAGAATTAGTATACTGCAAAAAAGTTTTCAGAAGTCTTCACATTACAAAAAAATAATGCTCCAAATACAACCCCTTTTGGCTGAAATGGACTTAAGAGGACTAAAAATGTTCAAGTTTTCCGTATGCGATGCTATACGAATCAGGTTTTGGTTACCGGAGTTCACTGGTTGAAAAGTTATACACGTGTAAACATGAGCAATTTTAAGCGTTTTTTACAGGTTAGGGCGTTGCCAAATTGGATATTTGTAGGGTCTACTGTTGAGCGCATGCGCAGGATAGATGGTGGGTGTTCAGCACATATGATAAACAAACATCCAATAGACGGCGCGGTGTTGTAACTTCTTCTAAATTCTTGCCAGGTTAGTAAATTTAGTTAGTTAATATCCAATTTGCACAAGGGTTAATGAAGACTTGCTTGACTTTTGCTGTCCACAGTAAGGACGTTTACCCTATGGCACTTGTTGTGCTAAATGGATATTAGGAAACCCATAAGCGCGGGAATGTGCCAGCACTGTAAATGCATTACTTTCCAAACGGGTTAACGCACAACGAACTCATGCTGACCAGATTAATTTTTAATCTGTTCATAATAAAAATTTAACAAGGTAATTGCTATTTTTATACTGTCACATTTTCTTAACAATAAAATGTCTAAACGTAGAATTAACCTGGCAAGAATTTAGAAGAAGTTAGAACACCGCGCCGCCTATTGGATGTTTGTTTATCATATGCGCTGAACAATTGGCAACGCTCTAACCTGTAAAAAACGCTTAAAATTGCTCACGTTTACACGTGTATAACTTTTCAACCAGTGAACTCCGGTAACCAAAACCTGATTCGTATAGCATCGCATACGGAAAACTTGAAAATGTTTAGTCCTCTTAAGTCCAGTTCAGCCAAAAGGGGTTGTATTTGGAGCATTATTTTTTTGTAATGTGAAGACTTGTGAAAACTTTTTTGCGGTATACTAATCCTAGATATCCTGAAGTTTAACAACACGTAACATTTATGCTGTGGCGATGAGTGGTATATGTTTAAAAACACTAATATATGCAAAAAAGCCATGAAAATCCAAGAACTTTTAGTCAAGCTTGCAGATCGGTAAAAACACGTACAAAAAGATATTAATATTGACAAAAATATGATTAATATAATGTACATACCTTGCGTAACAATATCCATCACAAATTTCGCCACAAAGATCACTTACAAAATAAATATTATCACGATAAACAGATGCGTACGAAGGAATGCTGCGAATAAACAGATGCCTATCGAACAAATGCTATGTTCTAAGCGCAGGCACGGATGACTGTATGGGTAATCAATGATAAGGGGTGCACCACGTGATTGCATGTTTATGTATCTATTCTGGGACGCAAACACAACCCTGTATGTAAATATTTACAATCTTGATTTTTTGTCAGGTTTTCAGCCCCAATACCACTCTGTGCGACGCACACTGGTCCACTCGTCCGATCTAGCTGTTCATTAATATTTTAGCATTATTTGAAACTTGAAGGGTATAATAATTTAGGTCGTTCGATTCGTTTTGATATCTCATTAATTTCATCGTTTTCGAATGTCATGGACATTTAGGAAGCAGTAAACAATCGAAAAACATCGATATGAGCAAGTTGATTTTTTTCCAAATAAACAGCTAGATCAGGCGAGTGGACCCCTGTGCGACGCGACATTGGTGATCTTTGTCAGAATACAGGACCGCAGGATCTCTCACTAATTAGTATACACGCGAGATGGATCCCCACTCGATATGGATTGAAGGAGGTCGATGCGCGAAGAATCGAGATCACTGTACGTCTGGGAGCGATCCTGGTAAGAAGGTAAACTCGAAGGTATTTGGCGAAAACCGGTACGTGATCGAGAAGTCAAACCGACTTGCTAAATTAGCAAACTGTCTAATTTGTCCTCGTTTCATACGCGCCTCAAAGTGGCACAGCCTATAAACCTCGAGATTTCACGTACCAACGTAACTGCGTAGCAGTCACCGTTTTAAACAATGTAACGTTTAATCAAGTCAGGAAGGTCTCGCCAAATATCATTCGAGTTATCGGTAAGTCAAGGGATTCATATTTAATATACAATTTATATACAAATATACTGTTAGAAAACCTATTCAAAGTGCGCGTGCGCGTGTGGAACATTCTGGAATGTTCCACGAGCTGGGGTCCGTGGGTTCGGCCCACGCTTGTGTTTTCTGTCTTCGGTTCCGACCCGACAAGTTGTATTCTGTCGTTCATATACTTATTATTAATTACATATATATACTGTTAGTGGATGTGTCTATTCGGTTATTGCTTCTGCACCCACACCTAAATCAACATATACAGTCAGTCCCATTAATATTCGGACACTCCTAAAAAGACGGTAATTTTTCTAATATTTGATCATGAGACTTGGACTTTTTTGAGAAGTTAGAAGAATTACTTAACTACATGGCGCAAAAAAGAAATTTTGAAAAAATTACAATTGGTCGGAATTGCAAAGAAAATACTAAAAGTTGTTTTTTTTACAATTTTTTAATATTTTTTTTTGAGCCTATATTTAAAATATAAAAAATACGTTTTGTAGATCTGTGTCAACTGTGTATACTCTGAAAATTTCACCAAAATCGGTAAACGTTGCAATGAGCTACAACTGTTTAAAGATGGTGAAAATTGCAGTTTTTCACAATTTTCGGCCTAAAACAGTAATAAATCGAAGGATTTTTACGTCTTTCGATGCCTGTCACTGTATTCCACGTCATTCGATTTTGATGAAGTTTTCAGAATGTATATAATTGATACAGATCTACAAAACGTATTTTTTAAATTTTAAATATAGGCCCAAATAAAAAAATTGTAAAAAACAACTTTTAATATTTTCTTTGCAATGCCGACCAATTGCAATGATTTCAAAATTTCTTTTTCATGTCATGTAGTAAAGTAATTGTTCTAAATTCTTAAAAAAAGTCCAAGTCGTATGTTCCAACATTAAAAAAGTTATCGACTTTTTAAGAGCGTCCGATTATTATTAATGGGAGTGACTGTATATAGATTCTTTTTGTGTCGCAACTACATTTTGTATTTCGGCTCGTATGCTTGGGACGCATTACTTAGGACCTAAGTCATTTATCACTTAGGTCATTCTTTTCAGGTGAATCGTCCATTTAGAGAATTTAGTTGTTCAATATGACTTCCTTGTGCATGAATTGCACATTTCAGCTCTATTAATTACATTCTTTGTGGCTTCCAATTTTTTTCTGAAATTGTCTCGTCATAGAAGAAACTAGAAGTAAACACTCTGATAGTGAATGACAACATCATCTGATTCGTATGAATAAGGAATATTTGTAAACACATTGGTGTGAAATATTCAAAATGTTTCTTCCATTTCTGACCTTGCATGACCTTGAAGGTCACTGTGCAGTATACGGATGAATTCGTCTAGACACACGCTTTCATGTGATATAAGAAAATGTACAGCATTCCATTTAAAAAATTGAAGGTCGCCTTCATATCTAACACAATGGAGTAAACACAAAAAATTACATACGCCATTGTGTTGCGCATAAAAAACAGTACTACTTTTTCCTCTTTCGTTTTTTTCTAATATTTACTATTTACAAGAAAAACGCTGCCTAGTGATAGCGCGAACACCCTGTATATCGTATTAATAGTATATACAGG
This sequence comes from Sphecodes monilicornis, assembly GCA_913789915.3. NCBI lineage: Eukaryota > Metazoa > Arthropoda > Insecta > Hymenoptera > Halictidae > Sphecodes > Sphecodes monilicornis. Next base: position 4,402,341 of record OU565286.1, on the reverse strand, counting down.
GTGTCATATAACTGGTGGTACAACCAGATAGGGACTGATTCTACGTCAAAAAATACGTCGAACATGTAGAATGAAATTGTTTTATTTAACGCCTCGTTTCCGAGAAAATCGAGTTTTAAAAATCCGTCGGATTCGCGCGCTTTAGCTTACAAGGGAACATATTCGGATGCGAAAATCCGATTTTGATGAAACTTATGGGAGCTTATAGTTCTTTGAAAAATATCAGACATGTGTTTTTTTTATCGGCAATTATCCACTTTGAAGGGGTGAAAACAGCCCTCAAAGTTGGGAGTCAAAACCATATTTTTTGAGATATCTCGGAAACCAGAGGTCGAAAAAATTTGAATTTTTTTTAAATGGTGTGTTTTACAATGGGAAATGTAGTTGCGCAAGAAAATTTTAACAAAAGTTTCTTGTTTAAACAATATATTAAAAATTTTATTTTTTTTTGCAGTTTCTCTTATTTATTGCTAGTTCATTTTAATGTAAACTTGGGTGTGTGATCTTTGATCCAAAATAGGGGATACATGTTTCAGGATTTTCTTTTTTTTTGCCATTTAACAATAATTATGCATAATGGAAGATTGCACCTGGCGTGCGTAGGAAGGAATTCTGGCTTGTTTTATCGAAATATAAGCATTTAATATAAACGTGTATAGTATTTTAAACAATACCACTGGGTTATGTGTCGTTTATTGTTTTATTAGTAGCTAAAGAATTTGGCGCAGGTAGCAGCGTGGCTACGTTTCGAAATTCATGTACCCTGCTTCTCTGTACCTATCAATCGGGTCTATAATAATGTGTGCCAGTTCAATTTCCTTCCCATTCGTGGGTGTTCCCTCGTTATACAAAAGTAAAATTAATATAATTTATTTATTAATTAAATTAATATATTTATATAATCTATTGGTTGTTAGGGTGAGGGAGGGGGAAACGTAAAGCAGCTTAAGAATGTATAAATATGGACACTTTGCTACGTGTGCTATTAGTATTTCTGCATTACGGTTTGTAAAGCAACGTGAATATTAAGAAGTTGAAGCTACTTCTTTCGGATTTTTAAAACAATGCCACATAAAACAAATAATTTCTGGCGATAATCAAAGTAAACATCCGATAATTATATTAATTTTACTTTTGTTGATTGTTTATTTTTAGTGTTAGATTCGTTTTTAAAAACATGAAGGTCAATCCGACGAACGTTATAAACATTTTGATAGGAAACATATAACAGTAATAACAACGAGGGAACACCGACGAATGGGAAGGAAATTGAACTGGCACACATTATTATAGACCTGATTGATAGGTACAGAGAGAAGCAGGGTACATGAATTTCGAAACGTAACCACGTTGCTACCTGCGCTACGTTCTTTAGCTACTAATAAAACAATAAACGTCACATAACCCAGTGGTATTGCTTAAAATACTATATACGTTTATATTAAATGCTTATATTTCGATAAATCAAGCCAGAATTCCTTCCTACGCACGCCTGGTGCAAGACTAACTTCCATTATGCACAATTATTGTTAAATGGCAAAAAAAAAGAAAATCCTGAAACATGTATCCCCTATTTTGGATCAAAGATCACACACCCAAGTTTACATTAAAATGAACTAACAATAAATAAGAGAAACTGCAAAAAAAATCAAATTTTTAATATATTGTTTAAACAAAAAACTTTTGTTAAAATTTTCTTGTGCGACTACATTCCCCATTGAAAAACACACCATTTAAAAAAAAATTCAAATTTTTTTGACCTCTGGTTTCCGAGATATCTCAAAAAATATGGTTTCGACTCCCAACTTTGAGGGCTGTTTTCACCCCTTCAAAGTGGATGGTTGCCGATAAAAAAAAACACGTGTCAGATATTTTTCAAAGAACTACAAGCTCCCACAAGTTTCATCAAAATCGGATTTTCGCATTTGAATATGTTCCCTTGTTAGTATACGCAGGAAGTAGAATTGGTTGATCATGATCAGACGATTACTATCTAATGACACGCGCATTCGCTGCATTTTCAAAATCGATTTTCTCGCAAACGAGACGTCAAATAAAAAATTTTAATGTATATTTACGACTTATTTTTTGACGTAGAATCACCCCCTACCCGGTTGCACCACCAGCTACATGACACACTGTAAATATAAACATACATGAATAAACAATAAAAGAAAAAAATACAGATATACAAATATAATACGTACATATACATATACTTATATTCGAGTTATATACGTATTGCTATATCGTGTCAGTGCTGAAACTGCAATTAGTGAGCCGTTGAGTTACACGCCTCAAAGAGATGTCACAAATCAAATAAAGCAGAGGTTGACTATATGAAATTCGACTTGTTCCGAATTTCGACTCCAGTTTGTGAACTGGCCTTGCAGCGAAGGCATATGAATAAGGAAACCTCGTGGGTGTGAGAATTCCCTCCACCAAATACAACATAGTGCGGCTTTATCCAATAATACAATTTTAGGGGCACAGGCCCTGTCGCTATGTGTGTGCCTATGCCACGTCAAGTGCCATTGAGAGCAGTACGGCTGGGCTGATTTTCCCAAGCGAGTGAGCTGATTTTCCCAAGTGAGTGAGCTGATACTTTCCAGCCGTACTCAGGTCGTAAATAAATTCATAGAAGAGACACTAATAGACTCTCAAAAACGGCATCGTCTAAACACGACTGCAGCGTAAAGCCAATCTGCAATGAGAGCTGGTCTTACAATAGGCACGTCTTGCCATGTATACAGGGTGGCCCGTTTAAATAAGAACAACTAAATATCTCTTCAGGTTATTGTGATGCAAAAAATATTTGTTACGTAATGTGCATGGTGTCAATGGACCAAATATCTGGCACGAATATTTTCTTCCGAGAGTCATTTTTTCGGAGTTGTCAAGGTCATCGATGTTTTTTGGTACAGAACATCATTTTTTTATAGCATCGTGTAACTGATGGAAGAATACATTCAGATATGTATAATAACATGACCTTGAAATGACCTTGATCCTCGAAAATTAAAGTTTTACCTAGAACTGATGTCTATTGAGATCGTAGGCTTTGACGAAGACTCTACATCAAGAGCGTGAATGTAAATAAACATGTTCACTGTCGCAATACTGATGATACCTAACATTGTTAACCTAACCCAGAAGTCGAGCCGTCGTCAAGGTCGAGCTTCGACACAAGGCGCTGGTTTATGGCCACGCTCGGGGGCAGAAGCGTACCTGAATGACCCCCAATTTCCCAATCCATTTGAAAACACGGTTCCATCGAACAGTTGCTGAGATGAAAATCGGCAGTGTGCTGTTGAAAGGCCGTTAACCTCGTCAGCTGTTCTGAACTAGTCTTCCTACGATCGCCAGCATGGACGGACGATTTTTCGTGCACAGTCGAAACAGTCGATTTACGTGCATCAAATGTGAACTAGTTGTGCGTGATATGTGGACTTCTGTGAATCATTTGTGTGGATTTTATTCAACGTTTGTGGACCCAATGGATATATGTGAATAGTTTTAATGTGATCATGAATAATTTAACAATGTGGGCCGGATCGTGCAGTGAAAGGACATTGACCCCTTCTGCTCGATAATTTCATAGAGCGAATAATTAAAATGCTCTTGTGAATTTAACGAGTAGGCAAGTTCAGTGTTGCACACAGAATAATTTGTGAATACAGGAATCATTTTCACCTCGCTGGGGCTCTACAGGAGAAACAAGGTAAGCAAGGTTTTAAAATAATTCTAATTCCGTCAATTTTAAGGCGCCTGCCTTTTAAAAAATAGGTCCGTAAAGAGGAGACTTGGAGCTGTTACCTCGTTTTTTTTCGAATTTTTAAAACAGTTCCGGCTATAGGAAAATTGCATTTGTTTAAAACTTTTTCAAAATAAATGCTGAAAAAATCATTTTTTCCAAATCGAAATATTTTCAATAGATACTCTTCTGTCTTCACTATAAGCTGCTCAAAACTCATTTTCCTCGGTACGGTAGTTCTAGTGTTATAACTTATTGAAAAACAGTTGCCACTTTTCTTTACACGTCTGCAAATCCAACATTTTTTAAGATTTCGAAAAATCCGTCGAGATTCCTTCATAGGCTACTAAAGACTACAACATATTCAAATTTGAACTATTCGACATAGGACTCGAAAAATTTTCTTCTCTTGTTTGTTCCTTGCGTTCGACCGCGGTGTATCACCATCGCTCGACTTCTGTCGCGCGCGGCCGTCTCTGCCAATACGCCTCTAGGTCGCGCTCTGATTGGTCCGTGTTTTTCGTTAATAACTCCTTAGCAAAGCCGAAACGGCCATTTTTGAAAAGGAAAATGTCGCTTCAAATGGCCTCAATTCCCCTTTGAAGGAAATGAGACATTTTTGGGACACCCTCTGTGTATACATATATACTGGGTGTCCCACATAACTCTGAACAGCTCAATATCTCGAAAACTATGCCATCGATTTTAAAGTTCTTAGTCTTAAATGGCATGGAACTGAAGGGCCTTTCTGACTACATAAACGTGAAGTGGCCTCCCTTCCCCTTTAACGGGGGAGGGGATGTACCTTTGTAATTTTAAATGGAGCCCCCTATAAAATGTTACATATTTAGATTCTACCGGAAAAAACAAGTCAATTTTGTCTGAAACATTTTTTTGTCAGATACTTCCATGATGAGATATAACAGTTTGAAGTTTCGAGTTGTAGGTACTTGAAGCTCTCGGAAATAGCGTTATGGAATTATACGCGCTTAAGTCCTTTGCTTATTCGTGAAGAAATAAAATGCACTTTAAATTAAATGTTCAAAATGTCTACCACGGGCTTGCAAACATTTATTTACTCGAAACATCAAAGTTGTTCTAACATTTTTTAACATTTCGGGAGTCACTGAAGCGCAAGCTTCACGTATTCTTTGTTTCATATCCTCTTTTGTCGTCGGTGGTTCAAACATAACTTTGTCCTTTACATATCCCCATAAGAAAAAATCTAATGGTGTTAGATCGGGGGATCGAGGAGGCCATTGACGAGGTCCCCCTCGACCTATCCATTTGTTCCCAAATTTTTCGTTCAAAAATTGCCTGGTGATGATTGCAAAATGTGGAGGAGCGCCGTCTTGTTGGAACTACATTTCTCTTCTAACGTGCAGTGGCACATCTTCCAAAAGCGCAGGCAAATGATTTTTTAATAAATCACAATAACTTGCAGATATTACAGTTTCTTGAAAAAAATAAGGTCCAATCACAAAATCTCCTATTAGGCCACACCAAACATTTAAAGACCATCGATGTTGAAAGGGAACACATCGCAACCAATTTGGGTTTTCCACGGCCCAATAATGCAGATTATGTCTATTTACATGTCATGAATTCATAAAAGTGGCCTCATCGGAAAAAAGTATTTTGCACAAAAAGTCATTTTCCACAACACCCTGCAGCCACTCACAAAATCTTACGCGGTGATCGTAATCTGCTATCGAAAGCTCTTGTGATAAAACCATGTGATATGGATGATACTTTTGCCGTTTCAAAATTCGTTGAATCGATGAACGACTAATATGTGATGTTTGTGCAAGTGTACGTTGACTAATATGAGGATTTCATGTAATTGCAGCAAGAATACTGGCACTATTATTTTCATTAGTGACAGCTTTAGGTTTATTGCGAGGTTTTTTACACAATTCACCGAGCTCGTGAAGCCGCTTTTCAAAATTATGAAATGTTGCATGACATTTTTTGATCCCATAACGCTCAAAAAACATCACTGCTTCACGCCGATAATTTTTTTGGCATTCACCTAACGTTAATAACATATTCACTTCTGTGTCAAAAGTAGCCATAATCACAATGTTACTGCTTGAATAACAGCTCTAAACTGAAAACGTTTTCATAGATAAGTGAGTCAAACTCAAGAATTGTAAATATTATTGTTTGTGTTTCTTCATGAATAAGCAAAGGACTCAAGCGCGTATGATTCCATAACGCTATTTCCGAGAACTTCAAGTACCTACAACTCGAAACTTCAAACTGTTATATCTCATCATGGAAGTATCTGACAAAAAAATGTTTCAGACAAAATTGACTTGTTTTTTCCGGTAGAATCTAAATATGTAACATTTTATAGGGGGTTCCATTTAAAATTACAGAGGTACCTCCCCTCCCCCGTTAAAGGGGAAGGGAGGCCACTTCACGTTTATGTAGTCAGAAATGCCCTTCAGTTCCATGCAATTTAAGACTAAGTACTTTCATATACCTTAACAATTTGCCAAGCACGTCTAAACGTGCACGAAGATCAAGTTGTTCCGGACCGTATTAAAATTTAAACAATAGAATTAAAAACTATTTTTAAAATTTATCTTATGAATTTATTTTTTTAATTGATTTTCTACAGCTATTGTCCGAAATTATCGTGACATAGTGGAATAGGCCAACAGCGGATTCCACTAATAAAAAAACGCATTGACAATAGTACCTCGATGGTAATGTGGAAACCTATTGACACGAGTGTCGCCCCTTATGCGCCACGATCATCTGTCTGTTATGACCGCGCCTGAGCCCGTCCGAGAACGTAGGCGACCACGGGGAGTGAGACGCGCGGCCGGGTCGAGGAGGCGTAGCCCTCGGAAAAAGGTCCTCGCGAGCAAATAAAGTCAAACCCTACTATAAGCAAAATGGTGGAATAGGGCGTTTTCCGTTCTCTGGAAAGAGATTAGAAAACTCTGATTGAAATAAAACGGAGAGAATTCTCTGTACGTAACAACCGGAAGGGAGAAGAGAACAGACTGAGAGAGAGGAAAGATTTGAGGTGCTTTCACATTCAGCTGGGGACAAGATTGTTAGAAAAAATTTTTAAAATAGTGTTGTATTTGAAGGTTGAAGGATTCTTAAAATAGTGTGAACTTTATTTGAGGGGGTGATTCTGCATGAGACAGTAAAACGAAAATATGCAATTTTCTTTCATTTGATGGCTCGTTTCCAGAAAATCGACTTCGAAAATGTTAGGTTCCTTACATTTTAATATTAGGCGTTTCCTGAACCGGTTTTCATCGTCAAGAAATATTTTAAATTCTATTTAACGCAAAATTTAAATATTTTATTTTATGTTTCAGATTATCAAAAAAAAATATTGTATTTGCAGAAATTTAATTTTTTGTTTAAAATAGTATTTTATTCGAATAGTGGAACAACGACTATTTAAAATAGTATTTGAAATATTTTTTCTCCAAGGTTGAGTCATAAGTTTGTTCGTTTTTTGTTCAAACTCAGCTTTTTTTATATTTTCTTTGCTTTTCGTTTGATCAACCCCTGTAACTTCTATTGACTGCAGATTTTATGCATTTATGACAACAATGAATAGAAGAAACACAAAACACTAAAAACATCGGATTTTAAGGTTGTGGTCACCTTACTATCAACATACGTTCAATGAAAATAATGACAAGAATTGGTATTTTTCATAAAGCTCTGAAGTTTAGTTTAGTTTAGCTTAGCATAGTTTGCTTATTTTACAATGTAACCGCTTGTGTTTTAATTCTATATCGAACACAAACTCAAAGTACAACAATAAATATGGACTCATTTTAAAGCTTGAAGCCTCTACTTTCGTAGACCATCATTCATTGTTTATGCAGCTATTTTTGCACGACACAGCAGGTGAAAATCTAAAGACACTTTTTTGGTCGAAAATACTCCAAATTGAATCGCCTGTGGATACATCAAAGAAAGTTTCTGATTAAATCTATCACTGATTTGAAGACTAAATGTTCTTCTTTAACAAGACTCTTCAAAAGTTAATGTATGATTTTTTTGACTGTTTGATAGCACAAAAATGGGGAACAGGTGTGATTGTGTAAACCTGCACTGTGTATGTATTTAAACAAATTTCAATTCAGGTCCACATGATCAGGCACTTAAATAATTCGCAGAAAAGAGCTGCTAATACTAACAATTAAATTCCCATATTCCTCTTTAAACTATGAACCAACATTTTGGCAACAACACTGTAATAGTATTGGATTCGAGTTCTTATTTTAAATGGATTCGTCTTCAGTATCAGAAACTTCGCACAGCATTTTTTAGTTTAAGTTCAATTTTTCGGCAAACACTAAGCGGGTTAAACGAAATTGATGTATTTGTAGCACAGGTCTGAAAAGAGATCATCCGAAAGTCGAGTTGTGAATCGAAAGCCGGCTGAGAGATTGATAAAAGCGCAATTATTTGGGTGTAGTCGGGTTACTCCCGTTCTGTAAACAATCTACGCATCGGCGGGAAGCGTGTTTGCTTGCGTATTTGCAGGGTATTGGAACAAATCGCGTCTGGGTTTACTATCCCATCCGCAAGGCAAACGGAGGAAATGCGAAAGAGAAAGCTAAACAAGACGCGTAATGCCTCGATGTCAGTTAGCTAGAACGCGATTTAGGGAGACTTGTACGCTCTCGAAAACCATCTTAGAAGTTGTAATAGACGTCTTGGATCTCCACCCTTGCTAGAGCATATTTATCTTTGTCTTTAATCAACCGGTCGACGAATCTTGGAATTTTCTTCCGTCGATTAACACTAGAACTTAACAAAATTGGCGCAGTTAAATACAACATAAATAACAATAGTACAAAATTTATTAAAATATAACATTTAAGTAAGCTGACACAATTGCGCGCTTATAGCCACGCGCCGTTACACCGTAGCGCGCCGCGCAGCTCCGTATCCCAACGAACGACCGCGCTAGTGGAAGAGCACCACTGGCGTCAACGCATGTCGGGCGAAGATATTTTGCTTTCTGGTTCGGTAACAACGTTGATGTTGCAAACTTCAAAGGAGGTTCTCAAGATAAAAGTTTGCTCTATCGCGTGGTATAGTTCGATTTTCCGCTGGACCCTTATTTTTTGAGATAAATTGAAAAATATCCTGAAAAATTTGTGCAAAATTGGTGTCTCTCCGTCTTTAATGACTGTTTAAACATATTTAAACAATCATAATGTATTAATATTGGATATCACTGTATTCGGGAAAGTGTACAGAATCTTATGCTGCAAAGAACAATTCAATATTTTTTATAATAACATCATAATATTTGTTTAAAGTTGAAAAATAGGTTTTTTTTTTAAAAGCCGTTTTCCTCAAAAACTGTGCGTGTAGGAGAAAAACTAAGGACAGATTCGGAATCAGGGCAGGAAACTCTATAAGAATCACCCATCAGTTATTGTGGAACATAAAAAAAGTTGAAATTTGTTGGACAGTGTTATTGGTCTTCTTGTAGGTGGACGTGTAAAGTTCATGCGAGGGTTAATCTTGTTGGTATAAATAATACAAACCATTCACTTTCAATGGTCGGTTGTAGCGACAGTGTCTATACATTTTGGGGATGAAGATCGTGTTGTCTTAATTAAATAATATTTTAATGATCCCTTTATACACGTGGAGGCAATATTACATTCTTAAACACAAACAACTAGAATTTGTTATCTTCAGATACAGAATACAAAAAACAGTATGTACAATATGCAAATGTTGAGTTACACAAAGTTACTTAGCTTATTAATTAATCCAGCATTGTATTGTTTCAATCTATCAATAGTCAGAATACGAATGGTGGCCGTGCTTATTCCACAAATCACACACGATCTAATATTGATCAAATAAGGATGATGATGAAGCGAGTGATCCGAGTCAATATCGAGCCAACACGATATTCTGCAAATAGTTTCCATAATAATTAGATCGCGAATTTTATGTATTTATGACAAAAATGAGTAGGTCTAATACCGAAGTGAAAAGTGCCGCGAATATGTTGGTAAAAGTTCCACAAAAAAACAATAAAAAATACATATGTTTTCTCATTGGATTACTAGTGGTCTCACACCGACATACCCGACACGTATTATGTTACACTTCTCGGCGACCGAGGCCTCTCGAGCTTTGCTGTCCTTTTCTTCGTTCGGCAAAAGTCAAAGAATAGTATACCTGGGCGATAACTGTCCCTTGCTGGCCCCATATTGTGGTCGGTTATCGGTAAAATACTGTATATTATTTTCGGCTTTTTAAGATAATTAAAAGAGAAAATACATTTTCATTCAACTCTTGTTTTGTACAATTGTCACAGACAATTTATATTTTGCATAAATATCCGCAGTCTAATAATAATCAATGTTACCTCGAATAATCGAAATGATGAAAACTACACTGTGGATCTTCATGCAAAATGAAGCTTTTTACCTAAATTGCAACAAACTGGAATGAAATAGATAGTTTTATTTTTAATGTGTTTAATAGGTTGAAAATAGTAAAAGAGCATATTTAAATTCTTCTAATGTCTTTACTGTTTTAAATTACACCTACTCGTTTTTGTCATAAATTACTTACTCGATCGGAACAAGTATTGCTTGTTTCTCGACTGTAAGTGGCACGACTCAAAACATAATTACGAAAATGTCTACATTACCTGCTCCGGGGCAATACTTCGGAACACATATAGGAGACCCTCCTCCGTTTCTGCGCGGAGAAATGTTGCCGTTTCTGCGTACATATTTACTTAAGCGGCATTCGGAGAAGAGACAGACCCGGTTTATCACTGTCAGCTCGACGATACAGAAGACGGAAGAAGAGAGGAGAAACGAGTGGGCGGACAAGTGGAGTAAATCTACGGCTCGTTTAAGACGGAAACATTCTCGAGACAATTGAATTCATTGTCCTCCAGGAACGTTTAGGAAGCAGAAGGGCGTGACAATTTCTTTTCGAGACCCTTATCTGCGTATCTTCTTATAATTACAGCAATTGGAGAATTTCATTCTGCTCGTTTAAATACGGGTTTAGTCGCGTTCTCAGTTGCTATGTGGTAAATCCTAATAGTACCATTGGCGGAAATGATTCGATCAAACACAACAAGTATTTCCAACGTGGAAAATATTTCCATTGCGGCAGAAGTAAATGAAGTGATAAAACTTGTCATATACAGAGTGAGGCATGTATAACATTTTACCTGAAAAGCCCGGTTGCTATTGGTAATAAAAAAATGTAGGCGAAACATGGTTGGTTTCGAGTGTGGAAAAATTTCATATTAACCCTTAGCACTCGAGTGGTGACTCTGAGGCACCGCTAAAAATTGCTATACCATTATTCAAAATATTGTTTACATTATTAAATTGATATTCAATAAATTAGTTACCAAATCTTACCAGTATTATGTCAGTTTCATTTCTTCAAAATGATAAAAATCATATAGAATGGAGATATTCTTGATCGAGAAAAAAGTTTGGTTATGGAGTTAAAATAATTCCGAGCGCAAAGGGTTAATAGTATTTTGTAGATGGACGCGTAGAGAACATGTGAAGATCAACTTCGTTCTATAAATATTATTTATACTTGTTAAAAAGCAAAACAGTTCATTATTCTATTAATATTTATTTAAAATATCATTTTCTGTTATACCATATTTATCTAATATAGTATCTAATAAAGTCTAAGTGGGTCAAATAATTTATTCAGTGATCATATTTACGATTTTGATCGAATATGTTCTGCCAGAGGTAGTAGATACAGTTACGGACAATAGTTTAGACGAAAATGAAAAGAGAAAATAATCATTTATTTTAGATGCAAAACGAAGATGGAGTATTCATATTTTTGTAGTAGCAGATTAATCATTTGTTTACATGTTAATAATAACGGTTTACATTATGTTCCGTATTAGATATAATACACAAAAGAAAAGTAAAATGGTATTATATTTCTATGGTTAAAGGTTTAAAACTACTCATAAATAAAGAACTTTTAATGAAAAAGGTTTAAAATTTTAATATATTACCGTGCTCCGTTGAATATTTTTCAAGGGTAGTAGCTAAAATATAGGTAAAGGAAACTATAATTCGTTTCTTTCTAACTATGAGATGCATAAATTATTTCGTGACTCTCAGAATGATTCAGTTGTAACATTAATTTGAATTCTGTTGAGAGGTTATGTGTAAATAATTATATTTTAATACGGTGGAAGAAATATATAGTTTAATACGGAAGAGCTTGTCGAAGGTGTCTACAAGACGGGCGCACAATTAGAACTGGAAAACGTGTCCAAACGCGTCGGCGGCGGTACGTACCTTCATACCTGAAGGAAGACGGCATGTCGTAAAAGAGTCGGGGAGGGGAATCAAGTATTTCCCAATATCTCGAGGGTGTGGAGTTTTCGACAAAGTACAAACCTTGTTTTACCTTGGCAAAATCTTTCAACGATCATATTAGAGACTAATTATCTACTTGTATGATGGAGTAAATTCATAGAAAGAGCTTGTGTTTGTGTATAAATTTCATTTATTTCCTTTTATAAAAACAAATTTCAAGGATTTCGTGCAAATAGTGCCCTGTTTTATTGACATAAATCTTCGAAGACGACGAATAAATACGCGTAAAGGGTAATTGACATCAATAAACGTTCGTCATCAAAATTAATTGACGTTCACCGTAGAAATTCCAACTCATTTCATTTTTCTAAAACCTCGAGAATCCTCTGGATCCGACAAACCATCCTCTCTGTCCTTTCTCCTCTTAGTTTTTTTTTCAGATTACAGGTAATCTGACGTAATATTTCTTAGGGAACGACACTTTAATATAACTGCAATTGTCTGGGAAAGGTTGTCTCCCACAAGCTTCGACAGTAAATTGATTGCAAAGAAATAGAAGATAAAATACGATGTTGAGAAAGAATATGCCAATTTTACTTCGAACGAGTCGTCTTTATCATTCGTTGCCCACAGACAGTTATTCTTTTCATATAATTTGTGCAGATTGGGATCAAAATGAAACCAATACACTCTAACAGTAAAAAAACCGGAAGATTTCTTTACTTTATTCCTTATTATTTAAAGCAAGCATTTGTTTGTTCGTTGTCCTTACGATCACACGACTGTTTTACTTCGCGGCATGCTTGCACTTAGATACACTCTAATTGTTGCGAAAGTTACAAACGGGTAGGTTCCGTAATACAGAAATAAAAATAAGTAATTTCACATGTAGGTAAATGGACAAAAGTATCCGGACGGTTAATTTTCAAGCGTGAATAATTGGATGAATGAACATTTTTGTAGCCAGCATGCTCTAGTAGTTCATAATTATAAAAACTAATATGAAAGCTTTGAACAAGGAAAAAATTCCTCGGTGATATGGGACTGAACCTTTGTGTATAAAATTAAAGCAGTGAAAGGATAAACCAAATATGTTTACTACATTTTACATCAATCACGAATTTTAGAAACTACCAAATTCTTATTTTTTGCTTCCTGAACATTAAATTCAAACAATACTAAAACACACAAAAAAATAATAAATAAAATAAAGCTACCACGGTCAAATGACCGGTTTTATATTTTGCAATTATTGAAATTGTAATAATTCGTTGATGTAAAATAATGGAATAAATTTCTTTGTTCAAGCATCTATTACAGGCATGTCCAGAAGTAGCTCACTTGGAGGCAAATTCGAGGGAGCCGCCTACTTCTCCCGCCCGCGAGTCTCGCTCCCCGTGGCGGCCATAGTCCTCCGAGCTCCTCAGACCCGTGCCTACCGTGGGTCCGAGAGTCGCCCCAAAGCGCCACACGCGGTACATATTGCAAGCGGTAGGCACGGGTCCTTAGACCATATATACTTATAGACCCGGCTTCAGATAACGTCCTATGTTCCAAGATTAAAAGATGACGTAGGAGGCCAAGTGCTATAGTCTGTTGAGAAATCGCAGTACCTTGGTGGTAAAGTGCTAGAGGGGAAAGGGGAATCGTCATCGCATCTGATTCTGTATAGATATTTATGGAAACTGTAACTGTAATATACATACATTTATTTTATTATTCGTTCATTCTTACTTTGCTCTAGTTATTTTAAATATGCCTAACTCATTTTGTTGATTATAATTGGGAAAAAGATAAATTTTAATGTAGAAGTTGATAATATGAAATCTGTATTTATTTCCTCACAACTTTATTTAAAAAAAATACTAGTAAGAACAATATAGGTACATGTATATGTCGAATACAATCAGAGTTGGGCATTATTTAGATAAATAATTATTCAAATAACGATTCGCGAATAAAAGATACTTTATCTTCATTCGTTATTCAAAATTTTTATTTAGATATAAATTTTGCTCAACTCTATATACAATACATAATATTATATATAATGTACGTAAGGTAATATAAAACAACAATAATATTAAGTCTAAAATACTTACTTGTGAAAAGATATGTTTGTATCACGGTTTCGTCGTTCTCTACAATTTTTTATGCAACAAGTGTGCACCATTTTTCTAAATTTTTAAGAAATACCTGAACAAATATAATCGTTTATCTCGCTTTTATATGCGTAGCTGCTCTTCTCTCTTTGTTACTGGTGACGCTTCTACCGCAGTACGTGCATCGTCTCATGCGCTATCCACCATTTTGAATCATCTAAGTTGCCACCAGATACTCTTTAATCTTGGAACATTGCATTCAATGCACACACTATACCTATGCCGGGTCTATAAGTATACAGTGAAGAGCAAAACTGAATCAGCACCATTTGAAACAGCATAACTTTTTTAAAATTATTATAGATGACTTGAGTGTTCTTGAGAAGTTGGAAGGATTATTTTATTATAAGATGAGTAAAAAAACTTTTGGAAAAATTGCAATTAGTCGGAATCGTGGAAAAAATTGTAAAAGTTGACTTTTACGACTTTTTTATCAGGGCCTGTATTGAAAATTTAAAAAATTGATAATGTACACTCAAATAAATTATATATATGCTGAAAATTTCATCGATGTTGGTTAATTGGTTTATGAGTTATAAACGATCGAAAGTGGTAATAATTGCAGTTATTAGTCGAAAATCGTGGAAAACTGCAATTTTTACCACTTTAAATCGTTTATAACTCATAAACCAATTAACCAATATCGATGAAATTTTCAGCATATATATAATTTATTTGAGTGTACATTATCAATTTTTTAAATTTTCAATACAGGCCCTGATAAAAAAGTCGTAAAAGTCAACTTTTACTATTTTCTCCGCAGTTCCGACTAATTGCAATTTTTCAAAAGATTTTTTACTCATCTTGTAATAAAATAATTCTTCCAACTTCTCAAGAACACTCAAGTCATCTGTACTAATTTTAAAAAAGTTATACTGTTTCAAATGGTGCTGATTCAGTTTTGCTCTTCACTGTATATGGTCTAAGCACGGGTCTGAGGAGCTCGGAGGACTAAGTTCGCCACGGGGAGCGAGACGCGCGGGCGGGAGAAGTAGGGGTCTTCCTCGAGTTTGCCTCAAAGTGAGCTACTTCTGGACATGCCTGATCTATTATATTGGAAATTACGGACAATCTGAATAAATCTAGAGTTGCCATTTTTATAAGGCAACATTCGCCGATAGTTTTAATGCTTGGTAGGTTTAGTGTTAAAACAGACAAGCCAAAATTAACATTTTTCTGATTTTGTTTACAATCATTTAAATCACAAACATGTTTTCATGAGAAAACGTTGAACACAATTCTTTGTTTAGGTTCATACAATTAATGACAACTGTACGTAATCTGAATAAATACGGTTTTGTCATTACGAGGCAATATATGTATATTAGTTGCGTTTTATCCTCGATATTTCTGGCGTTAAATAAATCTTGTTACTCCCCGTCTGAAAAGTAAGGTTCTCTTAGTGCAAAAATAATATAAAACAATAGTAAAAGAAAGTTAGAATTACGAATTGTTCTGAAAAAATATTGCTTTTCTTATTTATTATTGATTATTAACTTTTTTTATTCTTTTTTAAAAAATAACTTTTTCAGTTTCTGATCAACGAATACAGTGATAATATTTGCTCGATTTGCTCTTGAGTTAATCACATGCCGAGAATCGTGGGATATACTTTGTCTCCATCCCGTACATGGTCTACAATCGTGTAATAAATTAACGCTTACAACGATTAGCGAACTAGGACCTGAGTCATGTTTCACCGGATAAGTGGAAGAGAACATGTAGATTGTCATACAAGCTGAATGGGTGTAATTCTGGTAGTTCGTGTAGACCATAACCAGCATTTGCTCGAACAAGTATCGTGGAGTACTACACCTGTATCCAGATAGCCAAAATGCAGACTGTATGTTCTTTCATGATTTACAGATCTAACACCTAAGTGCCCGCGAAGCATTCTCAAGGTGTCCACCGTTCCCCAATTCGCTCTCTACACAGCTGGGTAAAATAGTATTTTAAATAGTAAATAATAAATAGTCTATTTCTATTCAAATCGTGGACTTTTGAAAATAAAATATTTTATTAGTTAGAAAAAGTTTTAAAGATACTATTGTATTTGAAAAATTCTCAAAATAATGTGAATTTTATTTGTGGGGATGATTCTATATGAGAAAGTAAATCGAAAATCTGCAATAAATTTGTTTCATTTGACGCCTAGTATTTTTGAGAAAGTCGACTTTGAAAATGTCATGGTTTCTTACATTTTCATATTACCTGTGTTCTCCATCTATTTTCATTGTCAGGAAATATTTTAAGTACTATTGAACACAAAAGCCACATATTTTGTTTTATGTTTTAGATTAACAGAATAAAAATATAGTACAGGGTGCGGCAAGATAACTTCCATATTTCATAATGCAATAAAACAAAAAGTAGTAAAGATATATTTTCAATATTTTTTTTATTAAAAAGTTAAACATTTAAAGTTGTGGTTTACATCGTTTTAAAAATCACATCGGGTAAGTAACGCCCCCCATTGTCGATACACTGACTGAACCGAATTTTGCTGTTTCATATCACTTTCTACAGCATATTGATGGGTATGTTGGCCGTTTCTTCCTGAATGTTTCTTTTCAGGTCGCTCAGAGTCTGTGGGCGGTTAGTATTTTGCTTATTGATGTTACGTTCCGAACAATTATATTCTTTTAATTACTTTTTGGTTTTATTCGTCGGCAGCACTGTGGTCAATAACGCTTGCTCGTTGTGGGATTAACCATAATTGATCACAGTGCGGCCCTGACACATTCAAAATTTTAATCTTTGTTTTATCCGTCGGCAACACCGGGATTAATAACTCTTGCAGTTGTGGGATCACCCTAATTAATCACGGTGTGGCCTTTGACGAAGTATAGCTTCAGTTATTCCGCGGTAAATGTGTTAATATAACGAATACCCTTCTTGGAGTCAACGCCGTCCAAAAACATGTAATTCCACGCGTCGCGAAGTGACCTCCGCAATTATGAATAGATAAAAACAATAGAGACAACGATGCCACGTCCGTCTCCTTTTAGCTAAATAATAAGCAAACTCGTCAGTCGGGCCGTCGAAGATAAAGCGGTTATACCAACGGCCGAGGAGAGGATGGCCTGTGTAGATATTCATTACAACAACGTAAAGGTGTGTCTGGTAACTGTTGCAGTTGTGGGGCCACCCTAACTGGACACACCGAACGCTTCAAGGACCTTTATGCTTATACAGGCTACGCCGATCCTCGACCGTTGGCGCGAAGCGTGCGAGAGCGAGTGAGGAACGATCGTTGGTGCGTGTTGTGTGAAAGAGCGATATAGAGCTAGAATAAAAGAAAGAGAGAACGCGTAAGACGCATCATTGGGCCGTCGAACAAAGAAATTAAACCTAATTGGTTAACGATGCGCGTAGTGGGAATCCGGGTGAAGAATCCGAGTTTGCCGAAACGGAACGAGAAACGATCACTTCTTCAATGTACAAGCGCGAGGTGCGAATCGTTGAGTCCGTGAGGTTTAATAAGCAGAGTTCGTTGCGCGTCGCAATTAGGAATTTGCTTATTCGTCCGGACGAAAGACTTGACCTTACGTTAAATCTATTCAATCAAACTTCAAACTCTAAATTCAACTCATTATCTAAATTACTTTTGTAGTGTTTCATTATTTAATAGTTATTTCTCTAGTTTCAACGCGATCGTATACGCGGTAAAGTGTGTAACCGCGTATTTCAACTAATTGTTTCTCTGTTCGTTCTATTCTAGCTCTCTCTCTCTCTCTCTCTCTCTCTCTCTCTCTCTCTCTCTCTATATATATATATATATATATATATATATATATATATATATATATATAGAACTGCGACCACCAGTAAATAAAGATCTCTCTCGATTATTTAACAGCAGTGGTAAAAAGAGAGAGAAAGGGAGAGAGATATCAGTCTGGTGAGTGTAACCAAAGTCATTAGTACATAATAACGTTGTATGATTTTCTGTATCTATATTAATAGCTGTACAACGGGTATCCTTCTTAATCTTGCCAAGACCCGGTCTCAGGCATTCGCCTAACGCTAGTCGTTGTGGGAAAACCCTAAGGCGAGGTCTGACCCGCAGTCTCGAGCCCCGCATTCAAGGGGACGGAATCATCATTGATTCCTATTCAATTTTATTCCATTGTCGATATCTTATATCATATATATATACGTGTTGAACACCTAACTTATTGAACTGTTAATATATATACAGGGTGAGTCACCTAACGTTTGTACCTCAAATATTTTTGTTGTTTCTAAAGATACGTAAAATATGGTAAGAACAAAGTTGTATGGTACAATGGGGCTGACACGATGCAAAAAAAAAATTTTGTTTTTCTCATTTTTTTAGAGTTCAACATTCCTTCAAAACCCGTTTACAGGCATGTATCGATATTAAATCTTATACGTTATCTCTGTTCGCGACCTTGAATGACCTTGAGTAATTATAGTCACTGAATTCCTAATGAAAGGGACTATCATTGTTGGTGTTTCAGAAAGGGTGGTTATATTTAAAAAAGATTTCATTCATTTCATTAGAGATCAGATGACTCATTAGAGTCATTTTTTTAGAGATATCAAGGTCACCTTGACTTTTTTAAATGGAACCACCCTTTTTTTAAACACCTACAATGATAGTCCCTTTCATTACGAATTCAGTGACTATAATTACACAAGGTCATTCAAGGTTGCGGACAAAGATAACGTATAGGATTTAACATCGATACACGCCTGTAAAGGGGCTTTGAAGGAATGTTGCACTCTGTCCGTGACCTTGAATGACCTTGAGTAATTATAGTCACTGAATTTGTAATGAAAGGGACTATCATTGCAGGTATTTAAAAAAGGGTGGTTCCATTTAAAAAATTCAAGGTGACCTTGAAAATCTCTAAAAAATGACATAAAAACAAATATTTTTTTGGTATCGTGCGAGTCCCACTGAACCATTCAACTTTGTCCTTCAGACATTCGACGTATCTTTAAAGACAACAAAGATATTTGAGGTGGCAATAGTTACTGCCTCACCCTACAATGAGAGCCCCTTTCATTACGAATTCAGTGACTATAATTACTCAAGGTCATTCAAGATCGCGGACAGAGTGCAACATTCCTGCAAAGCCCGTTTACAAGCATGTATCGATGTTAAATCTTATACGTTTTCTCTGTCCTTGACCTTGAATGACCTTGGACTAATTATAGTCACTGAATTCCTAATAAAAGGGACTGTCATTGTAGGTGTTTAATAAAGGGTAGTTCCATTTAAAAAAGTCAAGGTGACCTTGATATCTCTAAAAAAATGACATAAAAACAAAATTTTTTTTTGCATCGTGTCAGCCCCATTGTACCATTCAACTTTGTCCTTCAGACATTTGACGTATCTTTAAAGACAACAAAGATATTTGAAGTGGCAATAGTTACTGCCTCACCCTACAATGAGAGCCCCTTTCATTACGAATTCAGTGACTATAATTACTCAAGGTCATTCAAGGTCGCGGACAGAGTGCAACATTCCTTCAAAGCCCGTTTACAAGCATGTATCGATGTTAAATCTTATACGTTTTCTCTGTCCTTGACCTTGGACTAATTATAGTCACTGAATTCCTAATGAAAGGGACTATCATCGTAGGTGTTTAATAAAGGGTGGTTCCATTTAAAAAAGTCAAGGTGACCTTGATATCTCTAAAAAAATGACATCAAAATAAAATTTTTTTTTTTTGCGTCGTGTCAACCCCATTGTACCATTCAACTTTGTCCTTACCATATTTTACGTATCTTTAGAAACAACAAAGATATTTGAGGTGCAAACGTTAGGTGACTCACCCTGTATATATACACTTGTTCAGACTAATTCGGCCCTTTACAACCGAATTAGTCACATTCAAAATCTAAATATTATTAAACCAACATCACGGAACTATTCAAATGTCTTAAGAGCAAGTACGGCCTTCGTTATTAAGCATTACATTGTATATAACACATTTTCCTTTTAATTAGAATATATTGTTACGTTGGTCGTTAAACCATAGTCGATTTAGTTTAACTCTCATTTTCAATCAACCTGATAGTAAACCATCCTAACGAATAATCCATCACAATATAGATATACATAACGAACCCATAGCTTATAACAAATCCTACTCGAGACTTCTCATATAAAAGGCACAGGAGCTGAGGGTCAGAGGTAGGTTATGTATCTGGAAGCCTAAAGAGATCCCCGCGATCACGGTTTCGGATCCTGTGCCGTCCTTGACACGCGTAGGCGTCACATTGACATATCCAGTCCAGTTAAAATGAGTCTCATCACTGACAAACACAAGTCCGTCTTGAAGGATGTGTTCAAGAAGTGCTTCACACGCATTTCTCCGAGCATTAAATTCGCGTTCGGAAAGTTCCTGCACACTGGCCAACTTGTACGGACGGAAATGAAGTTCATCGTGCAGAATTCGCTTCACGGAACGATCGGAAATTCTAAGAACAGACTGTGATCCTTACCGCTTCGATGTTCTCAGATGTTCTGATGAGACGTGCGTCTCCAGTTCTTCTTTTCTGCACAGAACCAGTTTCCCTGAACGTTGTGACCCACAAAAGAATTGATTTCCGGTCCGGGATAGGACCCAATGGCGCAATATTGAAGCGATTTAGGAAGGCGCGCTGGGTTGAAACCACCGAACGGCCGTTGGAAAAATAGGCATCTAAGGCGAACGCACATTGCTCGTTACTCAAACGCATGATGACGACTCAAACACAAATTAACAAAACTTTAGTGTTCCCTCTTTATTTTACAAAAAAAGTATTTTTTGTTCAAAATTTTATCTAGCTCTGCTTAGTTACACGTACAACCGTTGATATCGGTAAAATATTGTAAACAAAGTATGCGAAGACTGATCAGTAGTCGGCGAACAATCTTTGAGATTCTTTTTATATATTCTTTTATATATTTTTTGTATTTGTATACTGTAGTAATAAAGTCATGTGAAAATTTATGTAAAATAAATAGTATTAAACCCATTTTAATCTTTCGTTTATTAAAATTAATGTAAAATGTCCTTTGTGGTAAGCCAACCATTCGCGGTGCCCTTCATAGTGAAAATGTTGCGCATCTCCCTTCTAGGCGATTGTAACGAATTGACATTTTGTCAACCAAACTTGTAGTCCAGAGAGTTTAACAACTAATTTCTTATCTTAGTGGAAAGAGTAGGAATATAAGGAAGGTTAGAAATATGAGACACTAAGGTTTTGACTAATATTGATATTGACTGATATTGATAGTTTTGAGAATGGTAACACATCACATATTATACCAACTAAAATATTTTCTCTTAGCGACCCGTGTTGCTAAGCATCGTTCTTTTGTTGAACAAGCACTTCACGTGTTGAGCGCTCTAGAAAGTTTTTACACGTACTTCTAAAAGTGGAATTTGCTGCGGTATTTTTTTTTGTTATATTCAGAGAAACAAAAACAGTAGGTTATACTATATTAATCGTACTATTAGTATATGAAAGGATATTTGAAGTGTTTGTAGCTTAATTATGTCATACAGTCGGGGACAAAAGTAAGTGGACAGGTAGTGAAAATGATTATTAGTAATTCTTATTTAAAGATTTGCATTATTATGTACTTAAATTTGGTTGATTATGTATTTTTATTTTAGACACATTATTTTAGTAAACAATTGAAATTAATATTTACAGTTCCGTATGAATAAATTATATCTAATGAATAAGTCAGCCAAATGTGGAGGGACAAAAGTATGTGTACTCTTTTTATCATTATTAATAATTAATATTTGACATTATTACCCCTTGCTTCTATAACTGTCACTAATCTGAGTGTTATGCTATTTATTAATGTTTCCATGTATTCTTTATTAATTTTTTAAAATTCAAAGTTCAAAGAATTAAAAAGGTCTATTTTATTACTCCGCGTAGCTAATGGTATTTTACAAATAACAAAAATAATGCTGTAAGAATTTTTCGAATTTGTTCACAACTTCTTTTGTGAACGTATCATTTTCGCGCCATAGTTTGTAATCAGTGCAATGACTGCCATCTATAAATCACACCACAATAGGAATCGCAACAGAAGATATTTTTGTATACTAAAAGAATGTACAAACCAAGGACAAACATGTTTTTTATAAAATGTCTATTTTAAGAAAAAGAATTCCTGAATATAATCTTTTTTTAAAATGATTTTATGAGAAAGTACCCTTAATAAAAAGAAATAAAACATTTTACAGTATTTAAGAACAGGATATGAGAGAATTTGCACAATTCACGATCAAGTGAATATATGTATACTTACTTAAACTACAATAACTTAAGTAACGAGCTTCTAAATTTATTCACTTCTCTCAACGAAAAGATCTTTCCGGATGTTATATTTTTCATATGTCCTTTGTATCGATCGTAATGTTCTTAATAAGAAATGTTTAGTTTTTCGGCGCTACGGTTCGATCGTTTATTAATTAATGTTACCAAGCAATTTTGCTAATAATCAAATTAGCAAATTGCTGATTATTAGCAAAATTGCTTGGTAACATTAATTAATAAACGATCGAACCGTAGCGCCGAAAAACTAAACATTTCTTGTTACATTATTCAGGCAGACATAGCAAAGGAATACGATGTGGCACTTGGTCACGCAGCCGACCAGTAGTACAAGCCAATATATGGTCCAACTTTGCGAAGTAATGTGATTCACCGTGTAGTCAAGAAACCGGAAAGTCGTGTAACTCGACATCCAGACAGAATTTCATACACCTTCAACCACGTACCACTATTGCACCCCAGGCAGTCCTGTTCATGTCAATCCAAGTAGCGCGACACGGTGGAAGCGTAGACATTTATTACTTATTAGAACGTAATGTACGTGACTGTGTAAATGGACATATACGGGCACGAATGTTCTAACACTATCGAGAATCGTAAATCTCGCGTATAGCGAAAAAGTAACCGAGTTTAGGAGCAAACCACTCGTGCTGAACGGTTCCTCTGTTTGGCCCTTTACGACTACACGTATCCGAAACAAACGTAATTTTACTATCCGCAGTATACATCCGTCTTACATGTCTTCGTAAAAATAAAATCCAGCTGGCTGTCGGGCCGCTGTTATTGTCACGCTTTTATGCAACATAAATGTCAATAACTTCGATATATCTTTCACTATAATATCCTCGTAGGAAACGGAGTCTTCAGCTTTATTTGATTGCGCTTGGAATCGATGTTCGTTGCACGTGTTGAGAAGTGTTTCAGAGGAAAATTGAATGGTATCGCGTGGGGCGCAAATTGGTGTTATTGGTTTTTCCGTGCGTAGACACTTGAAGGGTATATGAAGGTCAACGTTCTTTTTTTGAATGAAAGGAAGTATTTTTTAATATATCAAAAGATGCACCTAGACATTCGTTATAAAAAAGTACTAACCTATGTTAGTCGAAAAGTTAATATGTAGTTTAGCAGATGTTTAAATTTAAATAATATAAATTCCAAGGCATCATTACTGCCGCACTAACAAGGGTCATTATCCTGTCACACGTCGATTTTAATGAAATTTATAGAATATAGTTTCTTGCAAAATATTTGACACATATTTTTTTATCTGTAACGATCCATATCTAGGGGGCGAAAATAGTAGTGTTTATCATGAACCACCAACTACTGTAGACGACATGAAAGAAAGAGTCGTCAGGGATTGTGCGTCGATTCCCTTAGAAATGAATTGCACAGCAGTACGTTCTGTAACTTCACGGTTAAATGAATGTATAGCAGCTCAAGGGAAGTTCTTGGTGAATAGATAGGTGAAAGGGGTGAAATTTTTGTTCATGGAGTATTTGCACTACACAGTTTATATCCACTGCCGCCAGAACATTAATTGTGTTTGCTTCATTCCTTACAGTCCTCACCTTCGTACATTTTTATTTTCAACACTACCAGTTGCACGGAATTTATTTATCACATTGAAATAAACGGGAACTGATGGACAATTACGATTAGGAAATCGGTACCTGTACAACCGCACTGCTTCTCTTAAACACTGTCGACTTTCTCCATAAGTGAAAATCATATCAATCTGTGGCGGCTACTTCCTGTGCTCGTCAACAGAGGGACATTACGACAACACCTTTCCCGCTACTACCTGAATCTTCCTCTGTTTGTATATATACCGTCCTAAATTGTCCTTACGACATCCCGCGTCTAAGGCACGGGTCCGCTAGATAGCCTTACCGACGAGTCCTCTAGCGGGCCTAGGACGAAACGCTTCCTTCTCCTTTTTCCTCTTCTCACACACTTTTCAGCCGCCATAATTGGTGACCCCGACAAAGGAACAACAACGCTACCTTCTGAGCAGAGGAGACGACAACATCAACAAACCACGGACAACATCAGGAGGACTGGAAGGTGACTACTCTGTCACTGCCTTGCCTGAACTACTGCCCGACCAACAGCGAGGACTTCTCCCTACTATGCGCTTCTGACGTCATCTTCGCAGCATTATATGGTTTAACGTTTCCGCACCTAAATTTGTGCGACGTTTTCGTATCTACATTTGTGCGACGTTCATCCATTGTTTGTACGACTATATGAGTCCTACAAGCGGCTTAGGGAGCTACTCAGCTTCGTCAATTCGGCAGCATCACTGGCGGGCACACTGACAGCACACATTCCAGCGACCTTCTGGATTCCGGCGGAGATCAGCGTGTCTAGAATTGTCTAGACATCGTGTCTGGGCTTGTGCTACGATCGAGTGGGGCATTGTCATTTTTGAGATTTTTATTGACGTGCTTGGCCCCAAGAATTCGTTACGGACTTGGGTACGGCTGGAAGTTAAGTGTTTTGTGTTGAAACGGGAAAAACGGACCAGCCGTACTCCGCTCAATGACAATTGACGCATCGCAGGCCCACACGCAGCGGAAAGGCGACACCAAGTTCGGGGAAGGGATCCTTAGACAAGGGTGCTCTGTGCAACGTCCTGCGAGGCTTACGTGGGAAAATGAATTCACGGAGCTTGTAGGCGTTGCACAATTTAGGATTACGCCCCGAACTGGTGATCGTTCCCTTTTATCCGTACCAAAGGAATGATCTCTTCCTGAACTTTGGTAGGGAATGAGAACATATCGAACCTTACATCGGAACACATCGTACGTTAGAACTGTACAACGGAACGAACGTTATATCTTAAATAACGGTAGAACTTCACGAACTTTTGAACTGTACGAATTATGGGACATTCGCATTTTAGAACATAGTACTTAGGATATTGAACTTTAAGTGTATTTTTTACGAATGTGAAATATACCTTTTTTACTGTTTTAAACTAGAGCGTTAATTGCCTTGAACCAGCGGCAATACTGAACGGAACAACGCTCGAAACACAGCGTAAAGAGGGAAAATTTGTCCAGATATCGTTAACCACTGGCAAGGGGGTAATGTGGTGGCTACTTCCTGTGCTCGTCAACAGAGGGACATTACGACAACACCTTTCCCGCTACTACCTGAATCTTCCTCTGTTTGTACATATACCGTCCTAAATTGTCCTTACGACATCCCGCGTCTAAGGCACGGGTCCGCTAGATAGCCTTACCGACGAGTCCTCTAGCGGGCCTAGGACGAAACGCTTCCTTCTCCTTTTTCCTCCTCTCGCACACTTTTCAGCCGCCATAAATCTTATCTTCCTTCGAGTAACGCACTGTGAAACGTTCATCGATATACTGATAGATTAGAAATCTTAGAAACAGTGGAAATCAGATAGCAAGAAGGTCTTCAGAGTAATTAATAGTTGATAAACACGATTCTGTACGAACGCATAGGTGAAGGTATTTATGATATAAATGTTTTCCTGCCAACACCGAATCTGTTATTATGTTGTGTATTGCGATACATTTGAATGTCAGCAGCTCAAGGAATATTGAACATTTTGCGTAACAGAAATAAATCAAATGAATCTTACACGTTGAATTTTATTTATTCCATTTTTCTGGGTTGAAGGTCATTTGTAGGTCATATTGTGTTACATGGATGAATTCTTTATTTTGTCAGCTATAACATTACGTTAACGAAGATATATCATTCCATTTAAAAAAACATCGATGACCTTGAAATCTCATAAAAAAAATGACCTTGAAAATTTTTTCCCTTATACCGTTACAGGTAGCCCTTCAAATAGTGTAACTTTGTCCTAAGAAGTTTTTTTGTAGAACGAAAAGTAACGAAGATATTTAGGTGTTCTGTTTCCTCGGACTCACCCTGTATGTTCAAACGTTTGTGAAAACTTTTTAAACATTTTTTCCTGACTGAAGCCAACATAGATTTAACCCTTTCGCTTCGAGCGCCGACTATAGTCGGCGTCCATGAGAAGACGAGTGGGTACGAGCGCCGACTATAGTCGGCGTCCACGTGACTACCTGTGGGTACGAGCGCCGACTATAGTCGGCGTCCACGTGACTACCTGTGGGTACGAGCGCCGACTATAGTCGGCGTCCACGTGACTACCCGTGGGTACGAGCGCCGACTATAGTCGGCGTCCACGTGACTACCTGTGGGTACGAACGCCGACTATAGTCGGCGTCCACGTGACTACCTGTGGGTACGAGCGCCGACTATAGTCGGCGTCCACGTGACTACCTGTGGGTACGAGCGCCGACTATAGTCGGCGTCCACGTGACTACCTGTGGGTACGAGCGCCGACTATAGTCGGCGTCCACGTGACTACCTGTGGGTACGAGCGCCGACTATAGTCGGCGTCCACGTGACTACCTGTGGGTACGAGCGCCGACTATAGTCGGCGTCCACGTGACTACCCGTGGGTACGAGCGCCGACTATAGTCGGCGTCCACGTGACTACCCGTGGGTACGAGCGCCGACTATAGTCGGCGTCCACGTGACTACCTGTGGGTACGAACGCCGACTATAGTCGGCGTCCACGTGACTACCTGTGGGTACGAGCGCCGACTATAGTCGGCGTCCACGTGACTACCTGTGGGTACGAGCGCCGACTATAGTCGGCGTCCACGTGACTACCTGTGGGTACGAACGCCGACTATAGTCGGCGTCCACGTGACTACCTGTGGGTACGAGCGCCGACTATAGTCGGCGTCCACGTGACTACCTGTGGGTACGAGCGCCGACTATAGTCGGCGTCCACGTGACTACCTGTGGGTACGAGCGCCGACTATAGTCGGCGTCCACGTGACTACCTGTGGGTACGAGCGCCGACTATAGTCGGCGTCCACGTGACTACCTGTGGGTACGAGCGCCGACTATAGTCGGCGTCCACGTGACTACCTGTGGGTACGAGCGCCGACTATAGTCGGCGTCCACGTGACTACCTGTGGGTACGAGCGCCGACTATAGTCGGCGTCCACGTGACTACCTGTGGGTACGAGCGCCGACTATAGTCGGCGTCCACGTGACTACCCGTGGGTACGAGCGCCGACTATAGTCGGCGTCCACGTGACTACCCGTGGGTACGAGCGCCGACTATAGTCGGCGTCCACGTGACTACCTGTGGGTACGAGCGCCGACTACAATCGGCACGCAAGGACCTGTGTATACGAGAGCCGACGTGCAATGTGCACACTTTTCGACGTGGTGCCCCGTTCAGGGGCATTATTGCGGCGGAGCGGACTGCCGTAGCGAAAGGGTTAAAGATAGAAGTTTCCTCTTTATAAAATCTTAAAAATGGATGTATAATTCTTTTAGTGGTTTTATTAAGCTTTGAACGAGATGTGTGCTGCTCTTTAAAGTAGTATAATCGATTGCCCATTTTATTCAAAAATTTTTCCACGATGTAGAGTCGGAGAACCTGAAGATGCGATGTTTTCACAAAAGTGCTATTGACCAAAAACGTCTATGAAAACATTTCAAAAATTTGTTCGTGTTTAACATGGATTTAAAGATCGAAGATGTCCGCTTTATAACATTTTAAAAATTGATGTATGGTTACTTTTAGTCGTTGTATCGAGCTTTGAACCAGGGGTGTGCCGCCATTTTTACAGTAGACTCGGTACACCATGACGGATTTACAGGACCGAACTTGTTGCTCATTTTTGTTCCATAAAACATTGAAAGAAGATAGCACTTCAGACTCTAAACAGCCATAGTAAGGAGCAAGCTTCAATCTTCAAATCTATGACAGTTTCATGATGTTAAAGCTTTCAAATGAGTCCAGTCTCATGGTTGTATTATTTGTTTGTATGAAATTATCTCAATTTTCACCTTATCCATATTTCCTGATGTCTTATGAAGGAAATTCAGAAAAGAAACTCGGAAATAAGCGGTCCCGTCTTCTCGAGGGTTGCTAATAGATACCCGGTATGAACAGGTGGGGCAGATCTGGGCCTTTCAGTTTACCCACTAACCGGGATATTTCGTAGTATTTGATACCCTTCAGAATCCCCGCAAGTCCCTATTCAATCTATCCTTACAATGTGTATGCTGGTTTTAGCTCGCGGAGATTGATATTCCTAACATTCGTTGAAACGGCTGGCTTTACGGCAGCTTTCGCGTTGAAAGCTCGCTTGGATGCGGCCGCACCGTGCACCGCCTTGCCCTCTTCTTTCGTTTCAAATTCTGAGCCTTCCATCTCCATTCTCGATCTCCTACCACACTTTCTTCGACCCCATTTTTTTTCTTCTTTTAAAGCGCCGTTATTGTTGCCCTCGCTCGACTTACTCCTTCACGGATTTATTTCTTCCCCCGTTGGCAGGAACGATTACGACGGACCGAACATTTGAACAATTCTGATATGTTCGGGATATACAGAAATAAAATTGTCAACACTCCTCCGAGTGAAATTACTCCGCATCTCGTGGCTACAGTAATGCAGACGGAAAAAATATTTAGAATTTTTGTTAACCCCTTTACCGTCTGTGGATGCCTTACAGACAGACCTGGGTACATTTGAAATAAAAATGATTGGAAATAGTAAATGAAGTATTACGTTGCACCACAAATATGTTCGGTTATATTCGGTATTTCTTTTTGTTGATTAATAAAGTATAGAATTATATTCAATGAACTCCTAACTGTTAAGACTGCAAAAACGATAGTAGAAGTCATAGGGTGAGTGGTTTAATTCTGCTAGAATGGGACACCGTGCACGAGATTGTTACTCAATAGTTAATAATTGTTCTGTACTGAGTGTGCAGAAATTAATATTCACTGAACTCCTAACTGTTAGGACTACAAAAACGATAGTAGAAGTCATAGGGTGAGTGGTTTAATTCTTCTAGAATGGGACACCGTGCACGAGATTGTTACTCAATAGTTAATAATTGTTCTGTACTGAGTGTGCAGAAATTAATATTCAATGAACTCCTAACTGTTAGGACTACAAAAACGATAGTAGAAGTCATAGGGTGAGTGGTTTAATTCTTCTAGAATGGGACACCGTGCACGAGATTGTTACTCAATAGTTAATAATTGTTCTGTACTGAGTGTGCAGAAATTAATATTCAATGAACTCCTAACTGTTAGGACTTCAAAAACGATAGTAGAAGTCATAGGGTGAGTGGTTTAATTCTTCTAGAATGGGACACCGTGCACGAGATTGTTACTCAATAGTTAATAATTTGAGGTGATGGACAAGTGTTGGAGCAATAAATGTTAAACGATAAATGCTAAGCTAGAGTTTATTTACACTATTTACACTTAAACGATACGTATGTACAGTTCTTAAACTAGACATAAATGATAACGCGTAGTCGCGGAACTTGCCCTATAAACGAGGGTAGCGTACGGAGCGTTCTTCTCCAGTTCGAGGTTACAAGTCAACTGTCCTCTCCCTTGTCTTTTCTACCGTCGCGTCATTTGTGGGGGTGGAAAAAGAGAAAGTTCTTTCAAACCGTGGGAAGAATTTTCTCGAGACCACTGGAAAAATCCCGAGTGGCCGTTACCCAAAATATGGCACATGGCCTTGCAGTGTCAGGGCTCGGCCGTTACGCTGAAATAAACCATTCGGGTTCGCAGCGCAACGAAACCCTCGACGACTTGGCCCTGTACGCCACAAATTGTTCTGTACTGAGTGTGCAGAAATTAATATTCAATGAACTCCTAACTATTAGGACTACAAAAACGATAGTAGAAGTCATAGGGTGAGTGGTTTAATTCTGCTAGAATGGGACACCGTGCACGAGATTGTTACTCAATAGTTAATAATTGTTCTGTACTGAGTGTGCAGGAATTAATATTCAATGAACTCCTAACTGTTAGGACTACAAAAACGATAGTAGAAGTCATAGGGTGAGTGGTTTAATTCTGCTAGAATGGGACACCGTGCACGAGATTGTTACTCAATAGTTAATAATTGTTCCGTACTGAGTGTGCAGAAATTAATTATATGTATACAATATATGAAGATCCTGACTGAAGATTGTATGCATTTGTGACAAAAATGAGTAGGTGAAATATGAAATAATAAAAGAATATAAAGAATTTAAGAGTATCGTCATATTATTATCAACTGATTAAAATTATTAAAGAGAAAAAGAACTTTCTATTTGTGTGGTATTTTTTATAATTCTTCTAGAAGATTTTGATTTGCAGTCTTTAACATTAATGACATGAAAATCCGATTTTCTGTAATATTTTAGAATAAAGCCGCACTGCCAAAAGTCGGCATTGCAGACACGTGCTTCAGAATAATGTGACACTTTTCGTATTAGCCATATTGAAATGGCATAGTCTTCATTCTTTAAATAACTCCTGCACTTATTAGTTAAACCTTAATTTACGTTCTGAAAATAAATCTCGCAGATTGTACACTCTTATTATCCGTCATAAGTTCCCAAAAGTATTAAACGATTTTTCCATCATATAATTCAGTATTACCGTTACGTATCATTAATAATCCGTAAATCTAAAATTACATCCGATCGTTACAACTTCTATTACGTGTACCTGTTACAGCTCCTAGTACTATTATTTCGAACGTATTGTTTGCTTATTCTTTCGATTTTTCTTCCATTGCTCCCATTTATTATTCTCTTGGAGTTATTTATCTTTCTCACATTTCTTTCTGCAGTTACTTTACCCTCCCGCTTCTTCTTTCTTTCGACACCTTTGTCTTCCTGCATCTTTCTAGACTTTACAACCACTGCTTCCTCCCTTGCGTTTCCACTGACCACACCTTCTGATCTGTTCCTTTTATTTCGGAGTAGCTTTTAACCGCAACCTTGAAGTTACATGAAGTAATTTTAAATCAGTATCACTTAACTTGACGTAGTAGTATAATATCGTGATAAAATAAAATACAGTTGTAGGATAGAGGCGAGGATGTATGTATGTATGTGTGCGTGTGTGTCCGTTGGGTCCCGCGAATGTCCGTTGGTGATATCAACGCGACTTTAGGGTAAAGACGATCGACCGACTCGCCGTAAGAATGAACGTACGAGAGTGTGTGTGTGTGTGTGTATGTGTGTGTGTGTGTAAATGTCCGTTGGCCCCCCACGAATCACGCGATCAGCGAGCACGATTCGTCCGTTGGCGAGATCGATTGCGCGATTAACAGAAGACGATCGGCCTTGACTTCGTGGTCAACGCTATACCAGAACAGTGTTGGGATGCGGTGCATCCTTTCTCGCGCATTCGCGGCGATTTTGGCCTCAGTAAAGTAAGATTCTCGATAAAATGGGGTACCTTGAGCACCCAGCAGAATTTTAAAAAATTGGTATGATTTGATTCTGAAAAATGAATGTATAACATGTGTATTTGTGTACATTTTGTAACTCGTAGGACTTTCCCGCCAATATAACTGTCTTAGGGCTCCACTACCTCGTCATCATGATATAGATACGTAACTGTTTTGGCCGCGCATGCGCGAGAAATGATGCACCGCATCCCAACATTGGGCCCAGCGCCGCTGCCGAAAACAAAACGCTATCGCCAATCGAGCGACATCGATGCGGTTCAGCGTCTCGCGTAGAGAAGCGAAGCCGCTTACGCACACGTGCATCTCGTATCACAGATGGAAAAGGAAGCAAAATAGCGAGAGAGTGCCTAAAAGAGATCGAAGCAAGAGCGAGAAGAGGAGCAAGGGTATCGAAATGGGAGGAAGAAAGGAAGAAATATACAGGGTGTCCCAAAAATGTCTCATTCCCTTCAAAGGGGAGGTGCCTGAGGCCATTTGAAGGGACATTTTCCTTTACAAAAATGGCCGTTTCGGTTTTGTTAAGGAGTTATTAACGAAAAACACGGACCAATCAGAGCGCGACTTAGAGGCGTATTGGAACAAACAAGATAAGAAAATTTTTCGAGTCCTATGTCGGATAGTTCAAATTTGAATATGTTGTAGTCTTTAGTAGCCTACGAACGAATCTCGAAGGATTTTTCGAAATCTTAAAAAATGCTGGTTTTACAGAGCTGTAAAGAACTTTTTTTTCATTAAATTATAACACTAGAACTAACCTACCGAGGAAAATGAGTTTTGAGGAGCTTGTAGTGAACACATAAGAGCATCTATTGAAAATATTTCGATTCGGAAGAAATGGTCTTTTCACCCTTTATTTTGCAAATGTTTTAAACAAATGCAATTTTCCTATAGCCGGGACTGTTTTAAAAATTCGAAAAAAAACGTGGTGACAGCTTCAAGTCTCCTCTTTACGGACCTATTTTTTAAAAGGCAAGCGCTTTAAAATTGACGGAATTAGAATTATTTAAAGCGAACGCTGCACGGCGATTTACGGAAGCGCGCGGCGCCGAAGTCGTGCGGCACGAACAGCTGTTAGATACGAGACAAGCAAGAGAAGAAAATTAAAATAAATATTAAATTAATCCTCCTCAGGCATTTTCCCTGCACAGTAAACTTGTGTTCGAATTATATAAACACGTTTCAGAGAATAATAATTTTTGTGAGAGAAAAATCGAATATTCATTTATCTTTCTCTCAGTAACTATTCAACTGATCAAGTTGAATTTTACTACTAATCGTAGGAGTAACAGTTTAGCCAGACTTTTTTAAAATTCGGCCAAAGTAGAAAAGACTCAATACATGGATAGGATTGTATAATTTTTTCCATTTGGTATATCAAGATTCTCTTTGGTTACAATTCACATCTAGTAAAGTAGTAGATGCTATAAAAATTTTAAGTTGACGTCTGCTGTAGATTCTAACGAAAAGGAACATCAAGTTGGCTTAATTTCTACGTACCGAAGAAATGCCCAGTCCCAAAATTTCTTACAAAATCGAAGTAATTTAATTACTAAAACCGAAACTTGAAAGTACAAATTTATAAGAGTAAATGTTACTTTAATCCATTTGCATTCTAATAATCTCAATAAAATTCGGTTTATCCGAATATAATATCACTATAAAAGAAGTGTCTGTCTCACACATCTGGAATGAGAACAAGTAGAAGGTTCTCAGTTTACAGAACCCAGCAACCCAGCAGAGGCAATGAATGGTAATGATAGACTCTTGTGACTAGCAGCAATGGAAAGGGAGTACAATTCACTTGTAGAAAATCAGATGTGAGAATTAATTGACAGATCCAAGGGTGCGAAGATATTAAAAAGTAGGTGGGTGTACAAAATAAAATATAATCAGGACGGCACTGTAGACAAATTCAAGGCGAGATTAGTAGCCAGAGGAAACGAACAGAAAAAGGGCATGGATTATGACGAAGTGTTTGCCCCGGTTGCACGACACGATTCGATAAGAATGCTCTTGGCCAGTGCTGTACAATGTAAAATGCACATACACCACATGGACGTTAGAGTAAATGTTACTTTAATCCATTTGCATTCTAATAATCTCAATAAAATTCGGATTATCGGAATATAATATCACTATAAAAATAAGTCTATAATCTTTGTCAAAGTTTAGAAATCTGACACATCTGGAATAAGAACAAGTAGAAAGAATTTTAACTATATTTTCGGGTGGGAAATTTTTCTTTGTCAATAAATCATTAAGTATATCTTACAATTAGACGACGTGTATACATATATTCCCACAGGCGGAAGGTTTGAAATACTTTACACCATTTGCGAAGTAAAATCTTTTAAATACATTTTTTGTGTGACTGCGTATAGAATTTATGTGTATTTTTGTTAAAGAATGTAACTATGAAAAAACGTCATTCAAATATTATTTCGTTTCGTTTAAACAATCTTTTCTTTTTTAACAAATGTATCAACTCTTCTCAATCTCTCCTAGTTGTGTTTAGAAACATAAAATAGAATTCTTCAGTTTTCCTTTTCATTCAATTTTTCTCTTTCATTCGACTTTTCATTTTCAATCAATTTTTCATTTTCATATTCGTTACTCTGTTGTCAAATCATCAACATGATCGCGACAAGCCAGTTCCCAGAATCTTGTCCGTTATTGGGAACGCGATCGATTACGTGAAACTCAAGCGTTTTCCCCATTCTTCGAGAGCTTCCAAACGTTTCCAGGATCGAGGAATGCCAAGCCGAGAGTAAATTCCTTCCCGAAAAAGATTCTGATTGCTCGATTTCAAAAACTGGAGGGAACACACACTTAAGAATGGTGTTCTTGTAAAATCTTTTATTTTTCAATCTTTACATTAAATAATAATGAATGAAATTGTACCATTTTACGATTTAATTAGGAGTAACACCAGTACTTTACAATAATATGAATTATTTTTATACTCAATGTAACAGTGACTGAACCATTTTGAAAAATAACTTCAATATTGTTGAATATGCCGCGCTTTGTCGACTACAAGTTTGCGGAGTGCGACATCTGCATCCTTACCATGTACTATTTTCGTGTGACTGCTCAAGCATGCTCAAGTGTATATCGTTTTTAATTCTCTTACCGCTAATAAATTATGTGTGTTATTGTTATATTTAAACCACTTTTATTGGCGTTATCCATTACCTAAAACACCAAATATTTACATAAAAATTTTAACCCATTATTTGCATGCAATATTTCATTACTTCAATTTATATGGGACATTCATATCTAGTCTGTATGCAAAATAAAAGTTAGAAATATTTCCCTCTCTCCCTCTCTCCCTCTCTCCCTCTCTCCCTCTCTCCCTCTCTCCCTCTCTCCCTCTCTCCCTCTCTCCCTCTCTCCCTCTCTCCCTCTCTCCCTCTCTCCCTCTCTCCCTCTCTCCCTCTCTCCCTCTCTCCCTCTCTCCCTCTCTCCCTCTCTCCCTCTCTCCCTCTCTCCCTCTCTCCCTCTCTCCCTCTCTCCCTCTCTCCCTCTCTCCCTCTCTCCCTCTCTCCCTCTCTCCCTCTCTCCCTCTCTCCCTCTCTCCCTCTCTCCCTCTCTCCCTCTCTCCCTCTCTCCCTCTCTCCCTCTCTCCCTCTCTCTCCCTCTCTCTCCCTCTCTCTCTCCCTCTCTCTCTCCCTCTCTCTCCCTCTCTCTCCCTCTCTCTCCCTCTCTCTCCCTCTCTCCCCCTCTCCATCTCCCTCTCTCCCCCCTCTCTCCCCCCTCTCTCCCCCTCTCTCCCCCTCTCTCTCCATCTCTCTCTCTCCCTCTCTCTCCCCCACTCTCTCCCTTTCTCTCTCCCTCTCTCTCCCCCCTCTCTCTCCCCCTCTCACTCTCTCTAACGTTATTAGTCGATGCTCTTCAGTTATTTTAAACTTTACACTGTTTAAATTGCAGTTAATCATTGTTACCACAAAAATGGACATAACAGTTCATGTTATATACTATGATCAGTGCCGTAACGAGGGCGTGACGAAAGAGGCGCCCGCCACGGGCGCAACTGGTTTTGGGGCGCAAAACAAAGGATACCGACCCGGTTGAGAGTTGCACATGGTTTTTATTTTACTTGACCATTCTACTCTACATGAATCAACACCGACTGTCACTGGCCGTTTTCCGTCTCCTGACCAATTAGACAGAGACACGTATTATTGCGCGCGTGTTTTTTTAAAATTGTATTTCTTTTATTTTGTCGTCATTGAATACGAACAAAAATTTGTTCTTGTGTAGGCGCAAGTTAGACACTTGCCACAGGCGCTTCATACCCTCGTTACGGCACTGACTATGGTAATTGTACATTTTGTCATATGCGAGCCAGTGTACTGCCATGTAGACTAGAATAGAATTATGATATTATTTCTAATATTTACCAACGTGTTTTCAAACCTAAAAACCAGTTGTTAAATGTTACAAAATCCAAATAAACTGCTTTTTATCCACATCTGCCGCTGATTTTTCCTACTTGATTTGCCACTTGGTGCCCAATTGACACAACGGTAAGAATCAATATGATGAAAAGATAAATAAATGATTTTATAAATTCTTTCTTTGAAAATTAAAATGTAAGGTAAAGTGTGATACATTTAAACTGAAATTATTTACGTCGTGCATTGTTAACAAAACAGTATGCCGATCATACTATTTAGTCAAAATGGATGAAAAATGTGTCAAATTGCTACTGATAGCAGACGAGGGTTAACACTAACCATACCAAGACCGGTTTCACATTTTTTGTTTCATAATTAAATTATATAATATATAAATTTCTTATTTCAAGCACATATTGTTATAAAATGTAGAGTGGAAGGGTTTTCGCAGGAGTATAGGTATAAGTATGTTCTGTCAAGTACGAAAGCTAGACTACTCAAAAACGCCTTAATTCGAATGTTGTACTGTGATGAAATATGGGTCGACAACCGCGCGTCGTAATATTGTTCGCGGAACGATGCTTTTTCCTCGCGTAACTGGAATATGTACATCAATATATAACAGCGCACATTGTTTTTTTTACAAACATCATAATTTTTATGAAGCAATATACAGTCACTCCCATTAATATTCGTACACTCTTAAAAAGACGATAACTTGTTTAATATTGGGCTATACGACTTGGACTTTTTTGAGATGTTAGAATAATTAGTTTACGACATGACGTGAAAAAGAAATTTTAAAACAATTGCAATTGATCGGTATTGTAGAGAAAATACTAAAAGTTGTGTTTTACAATTTTTTTATGTGGCTTATATTGAAAATTTTAAACATCCATTTTGTAGATCTGTATCAATTGTATACATTTTCAAATTTTCATCCAAGTTGGATTACGTGGAAAACAGCGACAGGCATCGAATGACGTAACAATCCTTCGATTTATTACAGCTTAAAGCCGAAAATTGTGAAAAGCTGCAATTTTTACAATCTTCAAACAGTTGTAGCTCATTGCAACGTTTGCCGATTTTGGTGAAATATTCATAGTGTATACAGTTGACACAGATCCACAAAACGTACTTGTTGAATTTTCAATATGGACACACATAAAACAGTTATAAATAATAACTTTTAGTATTTTCTTTGTAATTCCGATCAATTACAATTTTTTTCAAAATTTCTTTTTTTTAATGTGTAGTAAACTAATTGTTCTAACTTCTCAAAAAAAAATCCAAGTCACATGATCCAATATTAAAAACGTGATCGTCTTTTAGAGTGTACGAATATTAATGGGAGTGACTGTATGTATTCAAGACGATTCATTAATAATTTTCATTTCGTGTTGTTGACTTCATTTTTTGAGATTGAAAAATTCATCAATTTTGAACAATTTGAAATATTATGATTAGCAATCTGATAAGTTTACATTGCCATTTATATGCAAAATGGACATCACCCTCATAGTATAATGATAAGAATGGAAAATATTAAAAACTTGAATATTTGTTCGAAAATTTTGTTCGCCTACTATTAGTTGATTATTAAGTATACCGTATATCTACAGTCACTCCCATTGATATTCGTACACTCTTAAAAAGACGATAACTTGTTTAATATTGGACTTGGATTTTTTTGAGAAGTTAGAATAATTGGTTTACTACATGACGTGAAAAAGAAATTTTAAAACAATTGCAATTGATCGGTATTGTAGAGAAAATACTAAAAGTTGTGTTTTACAATTTTTTTATGTGGCTTATATTGAAAATTTAAAACATCCATTTTGTAGATCTGTATCAATTGTATACATTTTCAAATTTTCATCCAAGTTGGATTACGTGGAAACCAGCGACAGGCATCGAATGACGTAACAATCCTTCGATTTATTACAGTTTAAAGCCGAAAATTGTGAAAAGCTGCAATTTTTACAATCTTCAAACAGTTGTAGCTCATTGCAACGTTTGCCGATTTTGGTGAAATATTCAGAGTGTATACAGTTGACACAGATCTACAAAACGTACTTGTTGAATTTTCAATATGGACACACATAAAACAGTTATAAATAATAACTTTTAGTATTTTCTTTGTAATTCCGACCAATTACAATTTTTTTCAAAATTTCTTTTTTTCAACGTGTAGTAAACTAATTGTTCTAACTTCTCAAAAAAAAATCCAAGTCACACGATCCAATATTAAAAACGTGATCGTCTTTTAGAGTGTACGAATATTAATGGGAGTGACTGTATGTATACCAGTCGCATTTTATGCTCGTGTTAAACTCTGTTTCTAAAAAATGACGGATTTCAGATAATTTCTTTTACAATCCGTGAAGTTATAGAATTATTTTCGTGAGAAATATTTTGGCATGGGTACTCTATTTAAGTACATGTCACCATAAGAATTGTATGAAATCAAAATAAATTCAATCCTGTTATTATTATAAATTAATATACATCAGTCTCGTTTATGGCTCGGTATTTCCAGTGTAAAAACCAAGATTTCTATTATAACCGACCGAAATTTAAAATAAATATGATACGAATGATACGAATAAAATATATAACAAACATAAAACATGTCGCTCGGTTTTCCGTATTCGGATTACAGTTACCTTTCAATAAAGTTTAAATCTTAACCGCGTTGTTTACAATACAGCGAACAATAACGAATGTGGCCCCATCTAGATATAAGAAGGATAGCCGTGCGTAGAATTATTATCCCTTTGGCATTTTCCGTTTACGCTCACCCGCCCGTAGAGCATTTTCGCAATTTACGGGAATGGAATTTTCTGCTGAATGAACCCGCGGAATTGCCGATCGGAAGATTTACTAAAAAGGATATCGTTTGTCACCGTGATCCCTTCAGGCTTGTTTTGTGAGCACGCTTAAGAGATCATCCTTATGCTCTCCCTGGAAACATATATCACATTCTCTTACATTAGGTGCGCCAACGAATGACTCTTTGCTACTTATTTCTGAAAGTTCGGTAGCAGAGTTGCTCGATCTTAATCTTAATCTTTTTGAGGACCGAATTATTTTGCAAAAAGTGTTCAAAATTTCTCGGGTTTTTTAATTCTAGTATGTCGTCATTATGCCCATTAACATGTCACTATCAAATTACAAAAAATGGTATATTAGAAAACATAGACAGGGACGTGTTAACGCGAGTTAAAGGAAATCTGTCGGAAAATTTGAATCATGTTAACACGGTTATGGTCTTTAAGGAGTTAATTATTTCCCGTTTCTAGCCAGTATAGTCTTCACTGTTTCAGAATAAATAGTGTTCCCTTTAGCAGAACATTTATGCAGAGTGGAAATTATAAAGCGTTACAGACGGATATCACCAAAAATATTGATTGTATGCAACAATGTTTCGGATGAAAGTTGTTCAGTACCGAACAGAACATCATGTGGTGGGACTTTTATTTTTCTCGGTGGACACTCCAAGGTAAGGTGAAGGTCAACTTTCTTCTTTTAATACGTTGATTGCTGTGTCACCCATATATGGGTGACGGAATTATTTGTCCATATTTAAAAATTAATTATTACGCTAATGTAATATCATTGTATCAAATTTGGTTAATATCTGGAAAATGCAAGAAGGTTAAAACGTTACTCAGTGTCACACATTTTAATTCTGTAATCATTATTTTATTAAATATATTGTTTCGATTTTATGAAATTTTTGAAGTCGCTGCTTTGGCAGTCAAAGTGTTAAATGGAACGATATGTTTTTTTTATCCACCATCAAATAGTGCGTTTTAAGATGAGTCCAATTACCTATGTATAATTCAAAAGCCTATTTATCTTCTATATAATTTAATTAGTTACCAATAGACCCCGGATTTTATGCAATTATAGCCGAAACGGGCAGTTGTGATTTGAAACAGAAGGAACACTAAAATAATTGGAGAGTATCGATATATTCATCGATATGATCTATATAATCCTAAATGTTCGTATTTAATTTGAAAATTGAACGCAATTACATTGTAAAATAACAATTTAATTAATCAATTATACAGGCTGATCATTAACTGGTGATGCAACCGAGGTGGTGGTGATTTTACGTAAAATATGAGTCTAAAATGTGATACAAAATTTGTTCACATGAAACTATGGTTTTAAGAAAATCAATATGGAAAATCCGTCAAGTTCGCGGCCTTAGCATTTGAGAGAAGTAGAACGAGTAGATCATAGTGGACAAGTCAACGCAGGCTGATAGTGGTGTAAGTCACATACAGTGTGAGAGAATCTAGCCGTGAGAGTTTCCACGTCGTGGAGACAGAAGATAGCGAGAATGAAAGGACAGAGAATTGGTAGAGAGCAATAGGTAGCTTGAGGTAGGTAAGGGTATGGTGAAGAAACGTGTAGAGATATGTACGAAGATAAATACTGTATTGACTCGGAAATTGTATACACACGTTAAATGTACAGGTAAATCGGTAAATACGTGAACGGAAAGAATAGAAATGAAAGAGATGAAGGGAGACAAGAATGATGCACAGTCGCGAAGCCCGCAAATGTTCGAAAAGAATACTTCTGTGAAGCCCACAGAAGTTTAGAAAAACGTACAGTCACTCCCATTAATATTCGTACACTCTAAAAGACGATCACGTTTTTAATATTGGATCATGTGACTTGGATTTTTTTTTGAGAAGTTAGAACAATTAGTTTACTACACGTTGAAAAAAAGAAATTTTGAAAAAATTGTAATTGGTCGGAATTGCAAAGAAAATACTAAAAGTTGTTATTTATAACTGTTTTATGTGTGTCTATATTGAAAATTCAACAAATACGTTTTGTAGATCTGTGTCAACTGTATACACTCTCAATATTTCACCAAAATCGGCAAACGTTGCAATGAGCTACAACTGTTCGAAGATTGTAAAAATTGCAGCTTTTCACAATTTTCGGCCTTAAACTGTAATAAATCGAAGGAATCTTACGTCATTCGATGCCTTTCGCTGTTTTCCACGTAATCCAAATTGGATGAAAATTTGAAAATGTATACAATTGATACAGATCTACAAAATGGATGTTTTAAATTTTCAACATAAGCCACATAAAAAAATTGTAAAACACAACTTTTAGTATTTTCTCTGCAATACCGACGAATTGCAATTGTTTTATAATTTCTTTTTCACGTCATGTAGTAAACTAATTATTCTAACATATCAAAAAAGTCCAAGTCGTATGGTCCAATATTAAACAAGTTATCGTCTTTTTAAGAGTGTACGAATATTAATGGGAGTGACTGTATATGAAGCGCGTGATCAGTCGATCCAGAATTGTACGTGACAACGACATACAAGAAGACCGAGCGCTTGTCGTCGGCCTATTTATACTGCTTTTGGGCCATCGGTTAGGACAGAGTAAGGAGTGGGAAGTTTGAAATTGCAAGGACGACAGCACCGACCGTTTGTTAGAGCACGAGGGCAATGCCCTAACGGCCGGTGCGTCTAAGGAGACAATGGAAAATAGGCAGTGGATTTGGCATATGAAAAGTAGGAACGATGGCCCGCGAGACAGTTACGCAGCGGCATGTAAACACGCTCCGCCGAGCGGTTTACAATCATGGTCGTTCACCTGGATTTCGGCATCGAACGCTAACAGCTGAGCACGGTGCGAGGCAGAAAAACTACCGTGGCTGTTGGTTCTTATGCCGAGACCCAGGTGTATCGGGCAAGAAGCGTTATAAGAAAATTCAACTACAATTGCCGTGCAGTCGCGTGCCGAGGCGAACGAAAAGATTTTGAACATACAGTCAGTCCCATTAATATTCGTACACTCTAAAAGGCGATTTCGTTTTTAATATTGGATCATGTGACTTGGATATGTTTTTTAGAAGTTAAAACAATTAGTTTACTACACGTTGAAAAGAAGAAATTTTGAAAAAATTGTAATTGGTCGGAATTACAAATAAAATACTAAAAGTTGTTATTTATAACTGTTTCATGTGGGTCCATATTGAAAATTCAACAAATACAAATTTGTAATAAATTCTTTACAAGGCCGTATAATTAACAAAAAATACATTCAATTAATGGATGAACAATTAAACCAGCACGCGGTTTGCATTGCAAGCGGCAATTATATTTTTTCAGCGGAGTAATGCTGTATATTCACACTACGAAAGCAGATCAACTATTTTTTTATTTCGAAAAATATGACAGTTTTGGCTCAGACTGCCAGCTCTCTTGACTTCAATAT
This sequence comes from Sphecodes monilicornis, assembly GCA_913789915.3. Lineage (NCBI taxonomy): Eukaryota > Metazoa > Arthropoda > Insecta > Hymenoptera > Halictidae > Sphecodes > Sphecodes monilicornis. The sequence goes on along the minus strand of OU565286.1, from coordinate 4,359,775 downwards.
TCTTAGCCCTTTGTTCGTTTGTATCGCGCTGTGATGCCGTTCAAGATTCGACGTCGCCGAAGGTCGTAAATCCTCGGCTCAGGTTTTCCTGACAACGCGTATTGAAACGAATTCCCTACGACCTGGTCTAGTTATAGGGATAGTAAGGTAGTAAACACTGATTTTGTAACACGAGTAAACTTTAATATATTTTAACAATAATTAATCAAAATAGATGGTGTTAAAATGAAACGATGAGACTGTGTTAAAAGAGGCTGTTGTTTGCGAAAAATGACGCTGAGAGCTGTGTGTCGTGTGTTTTTAAAGTGTCGGCGTGGGCGTGTGCTATGTTGAAAGTGTACTGATTGGTGGGTGATATTTTCAATGAAGATGGTAATGGGAAATGAAGTAGTTTTCTAATTGGTTATGTGAAATCTATGGAAATGGTGAAAGTGGCCGCCCTCGAAGACCGCCCTCGTTGATCGGTCACAAGTAGGGGTAGCATGTTCGGGTGCGCTACGGTTAGCCTTCGCGTCGCCTTGCGTTCGCGGGTCTCGAGTCTCGAGGGCTTGACCGCAACAGGTAATAAACCTGAGAAGCCCCTTGACTTTTAACAATGGCAAGCGGAAACTAAAGAATTCGGTATTGGAAGTTAATCTGCTGAGCAGATGCGACAATATTCATAAACTTAAGGTCTTAATGGCAATATGGCTTCTTGGATTTATTAGCTGTTATAACGTTTTAAGGTAACTGTTTTACTGCAAGGAGTTTTTGGTGAATGAACTAGCTATCGTACGTGACGGATGAAAAGAGAGTGAGGCTTAACTATCTAAGCAATTCAGTCGGTTCTTGTCGGCTGAACACCCTTCGACAGCGGAACCGGGGTCTATTTAACCCATACTATCAAAATCGACATTTAATTAATCGTTCTTCGGCGATTAAATTAAATAGACAGCTATCATATTAGAAAAAATAACAAAAACTGACTCGTCTACGAGAAATACCTTTAAACATTTATTTAGCAATCATTTAAATAGTAGTAAACATCATCAATTATATGTATAGTTGTAAAACGGTCCGCTGTCCGAAGGTTAATAATGTCTGGACTGACGCGTGGAAGCAATTTAGCTACAGTCGGTCACGAAAATATTCGGACACCACTATGGTTTTGACTATTATATTCCGTACTTCAGAAATGTAAACAATGAGAACAAAAAGAGGTTTCACGTATGTTACTATGCAGTGTGTAATTTACAGAAATATTTATTTACGGTATGTGATTACATAAATAATAAAAGAAAAACGGAAAGTACACTCATTCTCATGTCACGGAAATATTCGGACACTATCAAAACTAAGTTTGTATCATGATATATAAATCTTGTTTTTATTAATTAATATTTTGTTGCATATCCCATATGTTTTATGACGTGCCGTAATCGCATTGGCATGTTACAAATTAGTTTTTTAAAATAATCTTGCCCAATACGTAGCCATTCTTCTTGCAGACGTCTTTTTAGCTCTTCTTTTGTTGTTATTGGAGTTGTCCGAATTCGGCGATCTAATTCGTCCCATAAATTTTCAATGGGATTTAAGCCTGGCGATTGCGGTGGTGGATGGAGAATATTCTTGCAAGTATATAATAAAAATTCTTGCACAATTCGCGATTTGTGCTTTGGATCATTGTCTTGATAAAACTTTATCCAGCAGCACTTTTTTTTAAATTAGTTTGCAAAATCTGTAGATATTTATTTTTGTCAAGAATATCGTCGATGAAAACTAATTCGCCTATTCCATGGACCGAAATACAGCCCCACACCATCACAGATCCACCACCGTGTTTCACAGTCGGCTGCAAATGTCTCGGATTCAGTTCTTCTTTCGACTTCCACCATACCCTAATTCTTCCGTCACTTCCATAAATATTATATTTGGACTCGTCCGCGAAAATTACGTCTTCCCACCACTCACAGTCCTTTGCAATGTAGTCCTTTGCAAATTTCAGTCTCTTCATCCTGTTCGCCGCATTAATATACGGCTTCTTTCGAGCTATTCTTCCATTATAGCCCTCTGATCTTAACACTTTTCTCATGTTCTCCGGATGCACTGATATTCCACGGTGTTCATTTAATTCGGCTGCTAACTTTGGCGCACTCATCCGAGGATCACATTTGATTCTCCTAATTATGGAACGTTTATCGCGAATATCTAGGATCGGTTTCCTTCCGCTTTGAGGAATAGATTCAATTCTATCATCGTTCTTGTACCGTCGAACAATATCCCATACCGTATTTTTACTAATATTTAATAAATCAGCAATTTTGCGAATCGATTTCCCTTTTTCATGATGGAAAATTACTAATTGTCGCATATCGAACGATGTATTCTTACTTTTCCGACCCATTTCGCACAAACTTTGAACAAGACTGACAAATATTCGATCTACAACATACTTTGTACATAGTATGAATGGTATGTTTAGAAACATTGTTTCAGTCAGTTCCTGGAACCTATTAACTTGAGAAGTATAGCAAGTGTCCGAATATTTCTGTGACATGAAAATGAGTGTACTTTCCGTTTTTCTTTAATTAGGTAAATAATCACGTACCGTAAACAAATATTTCTTATGTTTTTGTAAATTACACACTGCATAGTGACATACGTGAAACCTCTTTCTGTTCTCATTGTTTACATTTCTGAAGTACGGTCTATAATAGTCAAAACTATAGTGGTGTCCGAATATTTTCGTGACCGACTGTACGTAATAGAATTAACAGCTAGTATTATTAAAAGCTGGAGCATATTAAAACAAAAATGAATAGAAAAATTATATAAAACAATTCCAAAACGTTCATTAGATTTTATACAACGAAAACGTGGTCTTACCAAATATTATTATCATGTTCTATCATTTTATCGGACCAAGATCAACTCTAATTACTTTGGTACACCATACAAACTTCAGATTTTGTGCTCATTTCAGAGAGCGCATCCAATACATAGAATGCGCAAAATGTAGATTTTCTTCTTTTAATCATACAAAATATTCAATTATATCAAACTTCCTACCATTTTGTCCGGCACACTATCTGCTATGATGTTCATTTTTGACGAACCTTCAGGATAGAAAAACTTCTATAGAGATTGTTCGAGATTCGAACGGTAACGAGCTGATCTAATTTCGGTTTGAAACCAAGATATAAATAGATCGTTCATTGTTCTTGTCTCGAGCATGTTGTCTTCGTCGACGCGGTCGCTTCTGCTCCGTTCTTCCTTCGTCTCGCTCCTGCTCCGTCCTTTCTCCGTCTCTCTCCTGCTGTTTCTCCAAAATTCAAACAATCCGTTCGTTCTAGATCCTTCGATCGCTTCGACGGAGACAACGGTTTCTCGTATGATAGTCAGTCGTTCATACGCACTCTGCTAACACGCGTCTCGTTCACGCGCTCTGTACTCGCTGATTTAATTACGTTTTCGCGACAGCCTCGCACGGGTTAAATCACGAGTCCGTTCTCTTACTAAAATTCTCTATTCTACTTTGCGATTTGCGTTTACAGCTCTTGTGTTCGTACATTTCATTCATCGCCCTTCGTCCGCGTCGCGATTCGTATCGTCTCGCGTGCAAGATATCCGCTCTTCCGCGGTCAAGATCGTCCGACTCGCCGCGTGCAAGATTTCCGTTCTTCCGCGATCAAGATCGTCCGACGCGCCGCGAGCAAGATTTCCGTGATCGTCGTTGTCCTCCGTGTTTGTCCGAGCGTCCGTGTACTTTTGAGTAGTTTTAAATAAATAACCGTTTGTCCCATTCATTTCTCATTTCTTGCGCATTCCGTTCGTGTCCCTCCGGAGCATCCTTCTTCTCTCCGGTTTCTCATTCCGCGTCCACCGCTGGACGGTCCCGGAAATCGGCTCTTCGCCGAACAGAGATAAATGTTATTCCAGCGATATCGGAAACTTTAGTCGGTAGATCTCGAAACTTTTCCGTTAGCTTCGAATCTCTATTCCAACGTGTCTATCCTCTGTAAACGTTGTCTATGCTCGGGCTGCGTACGGGAATATGACTTAAAGCAGCCAGTTTCCTAGAGGTTGCTGGAAGATTTCCAATAGTCAGCTGTGCAAGCCGGCTTCCACAACCTTGTTCTCTATATGTTATCTGTTTTATTGAATCACCAGCCACTGTTACTCCGACTACTATCCCTGCGGGGCAATCTGCCATCCTTGCCTGGCTTTACTGCTATTTTTTTCTCTTCCACCCCACCGCAAACTCAAATCCTGCATAAGGTGTACCCCTGTAACCCTCGATTTTACGACGTCGCCCTGGGCAACCGACTACTGTCCTTATTTCAACCGTTAAATTCGTTTCGATTTTATTTTTGGCATTCCGAGTTCTTGCTTTTGTGCCTTCGAACATGTGGACTGTCACAGTAAAATCTTTATTATGATCGTACGCTTGGATTTTCAGTTACTAAACAATTTATAGCTGGACTGGAAATAAACAGTTGTCTTCCGTTTTTGAAAAGATTCTGTTCGAACTTATCTGCTTCCTTCCATAAAATATTCGTTGCTGTCAAATTTTTCTGAAATGAATTGTTATTCGTACGAACTTCTTGTTTTAAAATCTATGCTGGCCATAAAAACTTTATAATATAATACAGTAACATAATACGTATAATTTTTTGATGGAGAATATGAGTCTCCATCTACTTGATATTATGTTGTTTAATCTACTCCGTTTGCATTGTTACGTTCCGAACAATTATATTCTTTTAATTACTTTTTGGCTTTATTCGTCGGCAGCACTGTGGTCAATAACGCTTGCTCGTTGCGGGATTAACCCTAATTGATCACAGTGCGGCCTTGACACGTTCAAAATTTTAATCTTTGTTTTATCCGTCGGCAACACCGGGATTAATAACTCTTGCAGTTGTGGGATCACCCTAATTAATCACGGTGTGGCCTTTGACGAAGTATAGCTTCAGTTATTCCGCGGTAAATGTGTTAATATAACGAATACCCTTCTTGGAGTCAACGCCGTCCAAAAACATCTAATTCCACGCGTCGCGGAGCGACTTTCGCAATTATGAATAGATAAAAACAATAGAGACAATGATGCCACGTCCGTCACCTTTTAGCTAAATAATAAGCAAACTCGTCAGTCGGGCCGTCGAAGATAAAGCGGCTATATCAACGGCCGAGGAGAGGATGGCCTGTGTAGACATTCATTACAACAACGTAAAGGTGTGTCTGGTAACTGTTGCAGTTGTGGGGCCACCCTAACTGGACACACCGAACGCTTCAAGAACCTTTATGTTTATACAGGCTTCGCCGATCCTCGACCGTTGGCGCGAAGCTTGCGAGAGCGAGTGAGAAACGACCGTTGCTGCGTGTTGTGTGAAAGAGCGATATAGAGCTAGAATAAAAGAAAGAGAGAACGCGTAAGACGCATCATTGGGCTGTCGAACAAAGAAATTAAACCTAATTGGTTAACGATGCGCGTAGTGGGAATCCGGGTGAAGAATCCGAGTTTGCCGAAACGGCACGAGAAACGATCACTTCTGCGATGTACAAGCGCGAGGTGCGAATCGTTGAGTAGGTGAGGTTTAATAAGCAGAGTTCGTTTCGCGTCGCAATTAGGAATTTCCTTATTCGTCCGGACGAAAGACTTGACCTTACGTTAAATCTATTCAATCAAATTCAAACTCTAAATTCTACTTATTATCTTATTCATATTTCCTTCGTAGTGTTTCAGTACTAATAGTTAATTTCTTTAGTTTCGATTCAATCATAGAACGCAGTAACTAGTGTAATCGCGTACTAGGGCTAATCGTTTCTCTGTTCCTCTTATTCTAGCTCACATACATATGTTCAACTGTGACCATCACCAAGTAAAGACTCCTCTCAATTAATTAACATCTGGTGATAAACAGACAGACAGACAGACAGAGACAGAGGGAGAGGGAGATGGAGAGAGAGGGAGAGAGGGAGAGACGGGAGAGAGGGAGAGAGGGAGAGAGGGAGAGAGGGAGAGAGGGAGAGAGGGAGAGAGGGAGAGAGGGAGAGAGGGAGAGAGGGAGAGAGGGAGAGAGGGAGAGAGGGAGAGAGGGAGAGAGGGAGAGAGGGAGAGAGGGAGAGAGGGAGAGAGGGAGAGAGGGAGAGAGGGAGAGAGGGAGAGAGGGAGAGAGGGAGAGAGGGAGAGAGGGAGAGAGGGAGAGAGGGAGAGAGGGAGAGAGGGAGAGAGGGAGAGAGGGAGAGAGGGAGAGAGGGAGAGAGGGAGAGAGGGAGAGAGGGAGAGAGGGAGAGAGGGAGAGAGGGAGAGAGGGAGAGAGGGAGAGAGGGAGAGAGGGAGAGAGGGAGAGAGGGAGAGAGGGAGAGAGGGAGAGAGGGAGAGAGGGAGAGAGGGAGAGAGGGAGAGAGGGAGAGAGGGAGAGAGGGAGAGAGGGAGAGAGGGAGAGAGGGAGAGAGGGAGAGAGGGAGAGAGGGAGAGAGGGAGAGAGGGAGAGAGGGAGAGAGGGAGAGAGGGAGAGAGGGAGAGAGGGAGAGAGGGAGAGAGGGAGAGAGTGTGAACGAACATTATACCAATAATAACGTTGTACAACCATTCAGGGATAATTTACATGTGTGCACATACGGTTATTGTTAACAGTGTTGAACTTCGGTGCCGGCTCTCTGCCTAACGCGTAGTCGTTGTGGGAATACCCTAAGGCGGGGGTTTGCCCCGTGGTTTAATACATATTTCATTACTAATGTATTTATTTATTAATGTTATTTCTGTTGACCGTTATTAATATAATTTATACGTATTTGTTAAACAAATTCGGTCCTTTACAACCGAAGTCGTTTTATCAACTTTAAAATTTGTTAAAGCTATATCACCAAACCAATTGAATGTTTTCTAAGAGCAAGAACGGCCCTCGTTTATATCAATCGTTCTATTGTATCTACCGTTTTATCAAAATATATATATTTTACGTTGGTCGTTGAATCAAGGGTCGAGTTTATTTAAGTAACTTTCCATAAAGCAGTTAATTTACTATCCTAACGAAGTTCCTTTAGGACATTCATATATACACATAGCGAACCCATACTACACTCCCAGACAAAAAGATAGCACGCGTGCTATCTTCTTGTCTGGGAGTGTAGTACATCGTGTGTACAAGTCAATCGAACAAGGTGCTCAGTGACTAATACTCACTGAGAGAAGGCGCAGTCTTCATAATCCTGCTCCCTTCGTATACATATATACTAGTTAATATTAAGGATCGGTAAGTTTAGTGTTAAATCCTATAAGAGTCCTATAAACAGAGTTCGTGGTGCACACTGCAATAGAGGTGCTAAATTAATGTTTGGACAGCATCCTAGAATATAAATAATAGCATCGCTATCTCCGTTTTACCGCAAAGAATGTTCTTGTAGAGCGTCCGGAAAATCCTGCCTTGACCTTTCACTGGAATACACTACGGTTACCATACTTAACGTCCCCCATAATTGAATTTTGCCCGATAACACCAACGACGACGCATGGATCGCCCGATTATGCCCGACATTTTGCCAAACAGGTGGAAGGTTTTTCAATAAAGATGGCGCACATCGATAGAAGAAGACTCACGCTGCCCGTTCGTACCTGTATAAAGAGATCAGAAATGGGCCTCCGAATTGAACCTCATGGTCGTCTTGCGATCAGACGATGCATACGTGTGCATGGGTAACGGTTTTTTTGAATTTCACTGGATCTCTGATTTACGCGTTATCTATTGAAAAGAAAGGAAAGTGGGCAATGTACCGAAAGGAACGGAATTTAGGAGGGACGATAGAGCTCTGGAAATCGTGGGGATGAGTTTTATGGACATACCACCTTATCGGTAATACCTTTTCACTCTGGTGGTTCAATAATTACCTTGATCAGTGCTAGGGGTGACCTGAACGATTTAGGACACTTAAGAATTTAATTATTTACTCGTGTTGTACCAGTAATTTAATTACTTAGTCCTTCGAAAAAGCTGTACTTGAGGAGCCTGTCTATTTTGAACGCTATGAGGTAGACTTATAGTTAGACTGCAGATTTGATGCGTATATGACATAATTGGGCGGGTATTGTTTAAATCTGCAGACAGAATACAAGAATTTGATAATGTTGATACATGATAAGGAAATTGTTAATATTATTCAAATTTCAATTGTACATAATGATCGGTTAAACTTCACTTCGGAGTACTTTTTTTGTAAGTGGAGGCGTTTCGGAGATCTGAAGGTCAACCTCGTTTTTGAAGTGAAACTTCTTTAGGCGCGTTAGGCGCAAAACCTCATCGCGGTAGGCGTAAAACCTCGACGCGGTAGGAGTAAAACCGATCTGGCGATGAAACGGTGAAAAGATGAAACGAAGATACGATGAAACGATGAAACGATGAAACGATGAAACGAAGATACGCTGAAACGATGGAACGATGGAACGATGAAACGATGAAACGATGAAACGATGAAACGAAGATACAATGAAACGATGAAACGATGATACAATGAAACGATGAAACGATAAAATGAAATTCTATTCTATTATCATATACGGTGGAGGGTTCGGCATTGCTTAATAAAGATTATGATAAAATTCCGATGATGCTAAGTGGAGATTTCGACTTAAACTTTGCATCGGAACAATAAAAATTATTAATAGAATTTTTTAGAAGTAAATTAAGATTGGAAATGGTAAATAATCCTAATGAAGCGACAACAAGATCAGGAACAACTCTCGATGCAGTATTTGCAAGACATTTAGACAAAATTGATTCAAGAATATTTATATCATATTTTAGCTATCACAAGCCAATTGTTTCAATAATAGAATCATAGAAAATTAAATGTCATAAAGTGTTAATAAAAAGTCGAAAAAAATTGAAGAAAGAAGTTTCACTTCATCCATGTGGTCTAAGCAGACACCAATTTTTTAAATGGAATGCTATACAGTAAACCCGCGATCTAAGTCCAACGGAACATTGCGATCTATGTCCCTTGGCCTACTCCTTCCACTGCGGGGTATCCCCGGAAGGGCTGTGAAGCCCAAGCTGTCTCGGTCGCCGAGCAATGTCGGGTATATCGGTGCGAATCACTACTAATCCAATTACAAAACTTCTTTATTTTTTATTATTTTTTCATGGAACTTTCACCAACATATTCCTGGCATTTTTCTAATGAAAATGATACCAAATATGATATAATTCCGATGATATTTACTTGTGTAATGAACGATGGAAGTTTCTTATTGGCATTACATTGTACGGACACGTGGGCCTTTGAACTGTACCGGCGCGGCGGTCGCGACTCTTGTCGTCACTTTCTTTCCTATACGCTGTCCTTCTTTACGTTCAAAACTTTCATCGTTTACTACACAAGTAAATATCATCGGAATTATATCATATTTGGTATCATTTTCATTAGAAAAATGCCATGAAAATATTGGTAAAATTTCATTAAAAATAAATAAAAAATAAAGAAGTTTCATTATTGCACTAGGATTGTCTCACCGATACGCTATTTTTTGTTGCGCCTTCCGCGCGGTCCGTGTTTGCATGCTGTCCTTTTCTACGTTCGGCGCGGTCGATGCGGTCACAAAAGAGTAGTGTCCCTTCAAGAAGAGCGTTAAATTTTGAGTAAAAAAGTACTGACCTTCATTACCCGTAAACCTAATAGTTAACGAATAATTTCACTTTGTTTCTTAAAAAGGGTCCATTTATATCTATACTAACAAAGATTTCCGTAAGACCGCGGAGTTTACGTGACAATGTTTATCAACATCGATTCAAATTATTCGTTAACTAATAGGTTTTCAGCTAATAAAGGGCAGTACTTTTTTACTCAAAAAATTGCACAATATATTTTACTCAAAATCATGCACAGTACTGCACAGACCTTTTTCAAGAAACAAAATGAAATTATTCATTAACTATTAGGTTTACGGATAATAAAGGTCAGTACTTTTTTATTCAAAATTTGACGCTCTTCGATATTCTTGTATAAAAAGTATAGCATTCCATTTACAAAAACGAAGTTGACCTTCAATTCTCTGAAACGCCTCCACTTACAAAAAAGGTATATTTGAATTGCATAATGTATCCCTTCAAATCATACAACTTTTCTAGAAAAAGTTTTTGCACACAATGCATACTTTGGAATTTATTGAGGGTGAACAAGTTCCGTGGACCACCCTGTATATACAAATATTTTCAAATTTGCGTCATTATAGTCAGCGTGTTGGTAGATAGTGTTCTTTGGAAACGCAAAGAATGGGATTGAACGGAATATTCTTCCTATTCTTTGTTATCAGCTGGTTCTGTATGTAAACAACTGTAATTAACGTCACTTTAATTCCATTTACCTGGAATCGTGAGATAGCTTATACCACCACTGTACCGTGGAAAGGAACATTGTGGAAACTGGTTACCATTTTTTTCCATTTAAGTTAGCCATAAAGATAGAATGAACTTACCGTTCGACCCAATAATCTACATTACGGTTATCACGCTATCGAACGATGCACTAATAGACACTTCAAGAGACTTTTCTGCTCATGTTACGTACAGTGGAACGAAGAAATGTTTGGATACAATGCATAGTGTCTCAAAAATAGAATGAACTTACCGTTCGACCCAATAATCTACATTACGGTTATCACGCTATCGAACGATGCACTAATAGACACTTCAAGAGACTTTTCTGCTCATGTTACGTACAGTGGAACGAAGAAATGTTTGGATACAATGCATAGTGTCTCAAAAATAGAATGAACTTACCGTTCGACCCAATAATCTACATTTCGGTTATCACGCTATCGAACGGTGCACTAACAGGCACTTCAAGAGACTTTTCTGCTCATGTTACGTACAGTGGATCGAAGAAATATTTGGATACAATGCAGGGTGTCTCAAAAATAGAATGAACTTACCGTTTGACCCAATAATCTACATTTCGGTTATCACGCTATCGAACGGTGCACTAACAGGCACTTCAAGAGACTTTTCTGCTCATGTTACGTACAGTGGATCGAAGAAATATTTGGATACAATTTGTCAAAAATGTTGTAAATCCTTGAAATGGGTTGTTTACGAGGTTATTTAAAGTTATTTTTTCGTTCAGAAAAATGACCGCCTCGGCTTTGTTAAGGAGTTATTAACGAAAAACACGGACCAAACTTACTGCGGACGGACACCAGCTCAGCGACAGATCCTGCTGAGCGTGTTTTTCGTTAATAACTCCTTAACAAAGGCAAGGCGGCTATTTTTTGTAAGAAAAAAGTTACTGTAAATAACCTCAGGAACCGCCCATTTCAAGCATTTATAACATTTTTTAGACACTCTGTATACCCAATTCTATACAATTACCTATACTTAAATCGTGATAATTTCGTAAAAAATGATCGTACGACAATACATTTGGACTCATTATAAAGCTAAATGTCTCCAGTCTCATAATCGATTGCCCATTTTATTCAAAAATTTTTCGACGATGTAGCGTCGGAGAACCTGAAGATGCGATGTTTTCACAAAAGTGCTATTGATCAAAACGTCTATGAAAACATTTCAAAAATTTGTTCGTGTTTAACATGGATTTAAAGATCGAAGATGTCCACTTTATAACATCTTAAAAATTGATGTATGGTTACTTTTAGTCGTTGTATCGAGCTTTGAACCAGGGGTGTACCGCCATCTTTACAGTAGACTCGGTACACCATGACGGCTTTACACGACCGAATTTGTTCCTCATTTTTGTTCCATAATACAGTGAAACGAATCAGGCATTAATTTTTAAGGAGTTGCAAAGAGGAGGTTTCAATCTTCAAAATCCATGACAGTTTCATTTACGAGAACAATTTTTCAAAACTTTTTGAAGTCGTTTGAATTTGCAGCATTTTAAGATAAATCCTGTAAAAATATCTTAGAGGCAAATGAACACTGTTTCGCGAAAGTTAGAGGCTTCTAGCTTGAAAATGAGTCCAATCTTATGGTTGTATTATTTGTTTTTATGAAATTATCACAATTTAAATATTGACAATTTTTTGAGAATTGGAAATGTGTTATTTAAATACTTTTTGGATCCACTATTCGCAGCCCCTTAAAGTTCTGCTCAGACTGCAATTTTATTTGTCTCGAATAAAATCATTGTGACAATTTCAGTAAAAGAAACATTTTCTATCATTTGTAACTTGGAGAGACTACAAATAAGTATAACATCGTTAAAAACAGAGAACTAAGTGTCGACGGGAATAACATTTTGCCCGTCTGTTTTTACTAGAAGCATGCGAATATTGAAATCGGAAAGCAACGAAGTCACTTTAACATCGTTGTCCTGAATTAACCCATCGCACCTGGAACATCCAGCGGACTAAACTTAACAGAAAGTTGTTGAACCTATTGCACTTGATGTTTGCGCGAAATTCATAACTAACTCAGCGTCCAACTGGTGAATGCATAAATGTTTATGAAGTTAAAGCTAAAGACTCCGAGACAGAGGACGACAATTATCGCAGGAGCTACTTCGTTCGTTCAGTTATCGTCCTATTATCTTCAATTTAATTTTTTCCCTATTGATTGCAGTTATAAATATCAACGCAGAAAATTGTCGTTTCCTGTAAACATAAAATTTCCCTCGCCTTATAAAAAACTATCACGTATGTAAAATATATATTTTAATTTGAAAACATTCAGTATAACTATTACCTCAAATGAAAAATTAAAGTTTACGATATTTTGCAAAAATAAATGAATTTAGTTTTTTACATTCTCTAGTTGGACTTTGGTGGGGAGATTAAAAACAACTACAATGTAAATGTGTCTGTGACGATTAGAACACATTATTTGTTTTAAAATTATACCTCAATGATAACAAATATAATAAAAACTTGTATAAAGTAAATGATGCTTTTACTGATCATATAAGTACGCGATTGTTGTATCATATAAGTACGCGAAATTATGAGTGCATATTATTGATTGAAAACAAACATTACATGTGATGCAATGCCTTCCTTATTCATCTACTTCTGCTAACTGTAAATCTGTACCAAGTAAACACCACTTCTTTTTTGTTTAATTGACAATCGTATTTCTTCGGTTTACAAACAATTTTGTTACAAAATAGATAATTTGGAAAGATTCAGGGTGTCCCACATAAATGGGAACACCTAAATATCTGTCGTATTTACAGTCCTATCAGAAAACTTCAGAGGACAAAGTGACACTATTGCATGGGACAAATACAATGGTAAAGAAAAACATTTTTTATGTCGTGTTTTTTAATGAAATTTCAAGGTCACCGATGTTTTTTTAAATGGAATAGTATATTTTTTACGATAGCATGATAGACAATAAAAAACTGAATTTGGTGGATACCACCTTTTTGACCTTGAAATGACCTTGAGCAAGAATAATCATGTTGGAGCGGATAAAATGTGGAAGTTTAAAACTTACGTGTTTCAGCAAAGATTACGCGTTGTTTATGGCGGGTTGACCTTTACATATCATAATAAATGTTCGAAATGTTGATCATCCTCATTTGTGCAATATTGCAATCTTGCATTAAATGATCTGTAGACATTGTCGATTTCCTAAGACGTAATTGAAGCACATGCTGCAGTAATTATTACGATTTTTAGAACTTACACTACCGATATTTTTAAATTGTTTAACCACAACGAAAAATGCGTGTAACGAAGGACAAATACGATTCAAAAATTTGTACCGCTACAAATGTACTGCTTGCCTCAAAGATCGGTGACTCTCGCCATAAGTGAAAACTATATCGATTCGTTCCTGTACAGCAGTGGTGGGCACGGGTGGAGCCCCTCAAACGCCTGCTTCTCCCACCAACCTCTCTTTCATGCAGCGCACACGTTCGTTGCGTACGCTGATGTCTCGGGTCTTCGTTGCTCCATTGCACCGCGCTTGCTGGGGCAGAGGGCGCTACAGTGTTGACGGTTTGCCTCAATTGAGGCAAAATTGCCCATCTCTGCTGTACAGTATAACGCATTGTTATCACTTTCACGTTTCGAATTCGAATAATGCAGAAGGAACAACGTACTTATTCTAACCGATTAACCTTTTGTTAACAATCTCAATGATACATACTCTGACATAAACATACGCTGTTTATTTTGAAAAATATTTCAAACATTTATTGTGGTTTGTAAAGGTCGACCCGACGTAAACAATGCGTAATCTTTACTGAAACATGTAAATTTTAAACTTCCACATTTTATCCGCTCCAACATGATTATTCTTGCACAAGGTCATTTCAAGGTCAAAAAGGTGGTGTCCACTAAATCCAGTTTTTTATTGTCTATCATGCTATTGTAAAAAAATATACTATTCCATTTAAAAAAAACATCGGTGACCTTGAAATTTCATTAAAAAACACGACATACAACATTTTTTTCTTTACCATTATATTTGCCCCCTGCAATAGTGTCACTTTGTCCTCTGAAGTTTTCTGATAGGACTGTAAATACGACAGATATTTAGGTGTTCCCATTTATGTGGGACACTCTGTGTCTTTCCAAATTATCTATTTTGTAACAAAATTGTTTGTAAACCGAAGAAATACGATTGTCAATTAAACAAAAAAGAAGTGGTGTTTACTTGGTACAGATTTACAGTTAGCAGAAGTAGATGAATAAGGAAGGCATTGCGTCACATGTAATGTTTGTTTTCTGATAGGACTGTAAATACGACAGATATTTAGGTGTTCCCATTTATGTGGGACACCCTGTATATAAGATTGTGACATTGCACATTTTGCGAGGTCACTTCTCCGTTCGTAACAGCGGGAATAGCCGCGATTAGTGTGGATCGGACCGCCCTCTGGCGGATTGCACGTAAGCTCGCAGGATTCGAGAGCGTTCACCAAGGAAATTCCGCATCGATTATCGATCGATAGCTCACACTGCGCGCGCCGAGTACGGTGGAGTTTCAGGAACGTGCCAAGTGCACAACCAGCCCTTCTTTAGGACACCTATTGGAACCTCGCTTCATGGGACCACTCTGTTGCGATATTGTGACCATCACAAATCATTCCGCGCGCGGCTAAAGGAAAAGGGATCCGGAGACGACGAAACGATAAAAACACCTCATTACATCGGACTTCCAGTGTGGATTACACTATCGCGGTCTTGTTGCCATCTTACCCCGCCTAGAAAGTAGTTCCACATGAGTGGGGTGTGTGGAAGCACCCTGGGGATGTTCAAGAACTCCCTGGTCGCCGAGGGCTGCCGTTATGGAATCAAATTCGGATGCGGTCTGAGAATTTCGCTAGAGGCAGGTTAATTAGGATAAATTCCAGATAACGAGTAGGGTTGGGAGAGGATCAGCTTATCGCGCTGAGTAAAAACAATTACGATTAAACAAAAGTATTACATTTTTTTCATATTAATAATGAATCGATCCTCAATTTATTTTGTGTTCCCTCGATCATCCGATGTGGAAATCTTTTATATACTATTTTTATGTAGTTGTAATGCGAATCTCGCATTTTTTAACTTCTGAATATCCTTGTATTATCTAGTGTGTATATCTATCCTAGTGTGTATCCAAACATTTTCTATAATATTAAGGGCCAGAGACTGTTCTGGCTAATTAATATTGGTATATTTTGTGTACGAAAGAAATCATTTATAACTCTAACAGTAATTTCATTCTCCAGTTGTATTAGATCCTACAAATCTGCGTTTAAATAATTATTTGTCGGGCTGAGAATTATAGTGATGTGTCACATACATGATATATCGAGTAAAAACTGTTCTGTGTTTGTTGTTGTTACGTATTGCGGTTGCAAAAACACATCTGTAAGTTCAGAAAACTATAAAAAATGTGAGAGTTAAAGCGCGAAACAGAATTTTATACTCCTTACAAACGAATTGTCTAATTAAGATTAACTTGTATCGATATACAGTGGCATCCATAAATGTTCGGACACTTTTAAACAGACGATACCTTTT
Organism: Sphecodes monilicornis; assembly: GCA_913789915.3. Classification (NCBI taxonomy): domain Eukaryota; kingdom Metazoa; phylum Arthropoda; class Insecta; order Hymenoptera; family Halictidae; genus Sphecodes; species Sphecodes monilicornis. Next base: position 4,343,823 of record OU565286.1, on the reverse strand, counting down.
TTAATATTGGACTCTACGGCTTGGATTTTTTTAGAAGTTAGGAGAATTAGTTGACCACACAACGTGGAAAAAATTTCGACAAAATTGCAATTGTTCGGCATTTCAGGGAAAATACTAAAAGTTGGGTTAAGCTTCACTTTGGGGGACCAAAAATTAAAAACAATTTTTTATTCAAACCTATCGATTTTGGCGAGAAAATGCAATAAATGCAAGTTCTAGTTGCAGGAATTCACTGGTTCAAAAGTTACACGCGTGCAAAGTAGGCCGATTTCAAGCGCTTTTGGTAGGTAAGAATGCCGACAAATTGCTTTGTATTTACGCGTTATTCAACCAGCAGAGGTACTGCTTCACACCACAAGCACATACATTAAATTCCTACATTATATACATAATTTTAAAAAAACCCTTTTCTGTGTGTAATATATAGCATTAATGCTGCCGGTAAATAAATGATACTTGCAAGATTCGGAAAACAACATTAACACAAATCTTCAGAATTTGGAATTATACAAGTTCTTATTCTTAAACCGTCATATGACAACAGAAATTAACCCTTTGCATTCGGAGCTATTTCAACTTAAAAATCAAACATTTCTTTTGACCTAGAATATTTCCATTGTACATAATTTTTTTCATTTTATACGTATGAAAGTGATATAGTTACCTCATACCATATTTAAATGTTTAGTAATTTATCAAATATAAACAAATTTAATAATGTAAACAATATTTCGAATAATGGCATAGCAATTTTTAGTGGCGCCTCAGAGTCGCCATTCGAGTGCTAAGGGTTAATTGTCAAAGGTTGACGAAAAATTATATCATTCACACACTAGAGATATGTCACTGAACGTGTTAATTAGATTTGGGATGGACCGGTTTTGTCCAATCTTGTCCTGGTTTTCGGGGCAATTGACCACAGTGCGACGTCAACGATTGACGAAACCAACGATAGTTCCGAAAATCGTGCCGAGATTGCATCGTGCCGGGTGGAACGTCGATGTTCCACAAATCGCTTATCTATCACCGAAAGTTCTAGATCACTTAGGGCATAGGCAATAGTTCAAAACGAATTGTTTGGACAGCTGTATGCGGGCGTGATTTTTGGCAGAATGACCGTTAGAACGTCCGGGAATTGGCTGGGAGTGTACCTGATCATGAATCAAGCGTTGTACGGTAAGCCTACCAGCGATCGAGCAGTCTGATACTCCCGAGGTACACAACGCAATATGCCTATGTTCTGCTACACATACTAATCCCCCGAAACGGACCGATTCACTCTATCTGGCACGGATGTTTCCTGTCTGCCATATCATTCTCTCGTGGCTCTGTATCCCACGCGCGCTGCTCACCCCTTCCTGCGCAGTCACGCAAATCCCTAATGTCGCTGGAACGCAATGAGAATTTCTGTTGCGGCGCAATTACGTATTATTTAGGTATATCGACGTTACCGAAGTTTGTGACGCGAATCTCACGTTCTTCAAGTATCGTGAGCAATCGCTATTATCAATTTTCGTCGAAATTTCGTCGACAATGCAAAGTTGGCAAGTGACAAAGCACTTATAGGTACAAAATTAATAGAACAGATAGAGAGAACTCCTTGGAGCAAACTCAAGAGGCGTGTTAATTTGATACTCCTGTAGGTCGAACCCACCACGGTGTTTCGCTTCGTTCATTACAGGCCAGCATTTAGTCAACTACTTGTAGTTTACGGAACTTTGTCACCTAAGATTACACCTCTACAGCTTCTCATCTCTTCGCATATAACGTGCTCTCGTATTTTCGTCTTAATTTCTGTTCGGTTATTTCGTATCTAAGGATCTACGAGATCATTATACATAGAAGTTTATAAGTATCGTTACAATGGACACAACATGTTCGTAAGTAGTTCCTTTCGTGAAAGATATTGAACGTTTATATAACCCAGCAGTCCTGTTTAAGCGAATTTGTTCGCGATTGTAAAAACAATATTTATAATATTATTGGCGCATTAAATGGTTTATATCATTTTGTGCATCAGAATATTTATTAAAACCGAAGCAGATAATAAATTTCATTAATCAGTATTCCAACATCTCATTATACTGAATTCTTCGTTATCGAAGATTTAATAAATGCACAAATGTAAATAGGAATTCGTGGGTGAGAAGTATATTTAAAGTATGGAAGTATATTATCAGAAACGAAACTTCAATTCAGAACTTAATTTTGGTTCATGTCGTTGTTTAATTCTTTCATTCAGTTAGACAACACTCTGCAGATGTACCTTTTACGGCAGGGTTTGACTATATTTGCTCGCGAGGACCGTTTTCCGAGAGCTACGCCTCCTCGACCCGGCCGCGCGTCTCGCTCCCCGTGGTCGCCAACGTGCTCGGACGGGCTCAGGCGCGATCATAACAGACAGGTGAACGTGGCGCGTAAGGGGCGACACTCGTTTCAATAGGTTTCCACATTACCATTGGGGTACTATTGTCAATGCGTTTTTTTTATTAGTGGTATCCCCTGTAAGCCTATTCCACTATGTCACACGATAATTTCGGACAATAGCTGTAGAAAATTAATTAAAAAAATAAATTCATAAGATAAATTTTAAAAGTAGGTTTTAATTCTATTGTTTAAATTTTAATACGGTCCGGAACAACTTGATCTTCGTGCACGTTTAGATTAAAGGTAGAAATAAATTTTTATCACACAGAAAATTTGTAAATTTTCTGGAAACGCATAACGCTTCTTACACGGATGTGTCGTTGCACTGTGAGGTGCGTTGGCTCAGTGCAGCGAAATGTTTAATGCAGCTTTTTATTGTAAGAAAAGAGATCTCCCTTTTTCTACAAGAAAATCCAAAAATCAGCTTAGGAGAACATTCCTCCTTCCTAAAAGATGTAAGTTTCCTTTGCGAACTTTCATTTGTAGTCGATTTAACGAATCATTTAAATTCTTTAAATTTAAAATTGCAAGGCCCCAAGCAAAGTATTTCGGAATTATGCAGCCAAGTCGATTCTTTCCGTGAGCAGCTTGCACTTTTTAAAACACATTTGCACTCTGAACCAAAAATTTGGATCTTCTTTCCCTCGTGTCAACTAATTTTCGAAGAATTCGGCACTAACTGCGATTTTGATAATCATTTATACATCCTTCAATCGATAATAGATCAATTCGATACGCGTTTCAGCGACTCCGACTCGTTTAGAAATGATCTAATTCTCTTCGAGAATCCCCTCACTGTCAAAATTGCAGATCGAGCCCTCGAGTTTCAACGAGAACTATGCGATCTTCAGCACATCTCTCTGAAAACGAGGGAAGAAAAACGAGCCGAATTCTTCAAAACGCTGGAAGAATCAAAGTACCCTATTCTTCGAAATTTTGCAACCCGAATATTCTCAATGTTTGGATCAACTTATTTGTGCGAAAGCTTATTTTCAACAATGCGCTATATTAAATAGGATCACCGTACACGTTTAAAGGATTCTTCGCTTGCGTCAGCGATGCGAATATCCACGTCCAAACTTTCCATAGACCTTAACAATTTGCCAAGCACGTCAAAACGGGCACGAAGATCAAGTTGTTCCGGACCGTATTAAAATTTAAACAATAGAATTAAAAACTATTTTTAAAATTTATCTTATGAATTTATTTTTTTAATTAATTTTCTACAGCTATTGTCCGAAATTATCGTGTGACATAGTGGAATAGGCCTACAAGGGATACCACTAATAAAAAAAAACGCATTGACAATAGTACTTCGATGGTAATGTGGAAACCTATTGAAACGAGTGTCGCCCCTTATGCGCCACGTTCATCTGTCTGTTATGATCGCGCCTGAGCCCGTCCGAGCACGTAGGCGACCACGGGGAGCGAGACGCGCGGCCGGGTCGAGGAGGCGTAGCCCTCGGAAAACGGTCCTCGCGAGCAAATAAAGTCAAACCCTGTTTTACGGAGTACTAGTAGATTTCGCATTTTATACATTTACGACTATGATGCAAATCTCTTGGTCCCGACCTTCCCCATAGAATTATAAGAATCTAATTTTAACACTAGAATTACCGAAAAAGTAATAATGTCTAGTTTCTAATTTCTCCTTTCACAATTACTGATACTATAAAAATGTTTTCGTCAGAAATTTTAGAATAAACTTCTTTATTGAAGTACATATTGCAATAAAAATTGTACAAAATCGGAATAGGTGCTTGTCATTATTATAAAGTAATTTAGTACATCAGTCGTAATTATTACTCAGTAGTTTCAGTGTTAATTTCCTTAATAGTGTAGTAGTTTCTTAATAAAGGAACTTACGAGTTATACAATGCATTTATTTCACTCGACTAAGAATTTCATGTTCTTCTATCATGCACGAATATGCAAATACCAAATGAAATAAATTGAGCTTTATTTTGATCTCGGTGAAACTTTTAATAGATGTAATAAACTACCAAATCTCGTAAATTACTATAGGAAAATACAATTTTATGTAAATCTTTAGAAAAGTAATGGTTGCAATAAATCGGAATTTCGTCACAAGCACGATCTCGTTTAAAATCTTGGTGGCTTTTAATTTGAAACAATTGTCACGCAAAGGAACAGGGAAGGTTTCCAGAGTGTGCGAAGCATACCCTGTTGTGCATAACTATAGAACATAGGTCGGCAAGAAGTGCTCGTTTCGGCCGATTCTCGAGTGCTACGCCTTCTTTCCCCGGAAAAAATCGAGTTTAAAGATTCGTCAGACTCGATTTACTCGAAAACGAAGCTTCAAATGAAAAAATTGTATTCTTTCTTTTCAGCTCATTTTTACATGTAGTATCACCCCCTAATCGGTTGAACATGATTCGCGGGACACCCTGTATATTATATAAAGATTTCGTGTCATGTTCAACGAGGTGGATTCCTTATTAAATTAAGTGCCACTATTTTTATTCTACAATCAAACCTTGGTAATTCAAATTTCAAGGGAAGAGATAAAATCTTAGAATTTCAGAGGTTTCAACTTACCGAGATTTTTTAATAATAGTGGTTTAATTAACAAAAATTAACGAAACTTACAGAAACTTTGAATGTAGATTAATAATTTTGCAATTATAAAAACGTAAAGGAACAAATATTTAATCAATTTAAAGTGAATTATTTATTGCATAAATATAAAAACGTAATTGTAAGACAGATGTTATCATATGGAGGGGGAAGTAGCCTAATTTGGACCAACACTTTGGTGGAACCACCATGTATTCTGAGAAAGAATATTTCGGTCGTTCTACAAGCGCGTTGCTGGGGAGAGAAAATGATATTTACTTAAAATAAAATATAACAGTAGAACATGCAGGCTGTCCCAAAAATCTTCGAATGAAAACCTCCAAAGTGTGTTAGAAATGAACGTGGCGCCGTAGTTTTGCTCTGATTCTAAAAGGTTTTTCGCTTTCATTTCGATATACAGGGTGGAGCACTTAAAACACGTCACCAAAATAACTCGCTTGCATTTAACGATTGGAAAAAATAAATCAGACCAAACTTACTTGGTATCGAGGGGAACATAATCCCACGTCTTTAATATTTTATAGATGGAGGCGTAAAGGTGATATAAAGGTCAACCCTGTTTGTTTTTTTAAATGGGATTATATGATTTTTTCTTTACAATTTGATACAGCATTTGAAGACAAATACAATGATCTATTGTGATAGTAATTTAAGGTCACTCGAAGGCAACTGCAATGGAAAATAACTTGGCTCAAAGCAGTCTTCGAATACTTTTGCGTTCCCGCTGCTTTGTTATATTGCCGCATCCATGTTCAAGGTCAATATTTTGAACACTTACTTTACCAATCAGTTACATGTAGGTTGTCGAAGTTGTCTGAACAATGTCCCTAAATAACTTATTTCCCATCGCAGTTGCCCTTGAATGACCTTCAATGACGTTCATAAAAGGTAATTGTATTCGATACACTCTATCAAAATTTAAATAAAAAACCATATAATTTCATTTGAAAAAACCGAGTTGACTTTCATAGCACCTTTACGTCTCTACCTATAAAAAAATTAGAAACGTCGAATTATATGTTCCTCGATAGCAAGCATGTTTGGTCTGATGCATTTTTTCCTGTCGTTAAAACTAAACGAGTTATTTAGCTGACCTGTTTTAAGAGTTCCGCCCTGTATACGAAGAAAACTTCAGTATTTTGTATACGTAAAGTACGTTATTTATTATGCTTTCTCATATCGTGCACTTGGTACCTACTCCTGAATTATTCTTTCAAAGTTCGAAAATCTTGAAAATTATGGGTAACGCTATAAATATGCACCGCAGTGTAGAGACGCAAAGAACAGTTTAGTCTGGACATCGACCCAGATACACGTCGCCCAGACGGTGCCGAACAATTTGTAGTGTTTTTAACAAAATCAATGCGGCTCTGGATCTTTGAAGTCTGGACAACAGCCAGATTCTGTTGTCGCCCTGAAAAGCACGGCGAATGTCGGTCCTATTCTTCACTCTGCAAATTTACCAGGCCTTTTACACACCCTTGGATAAAAAGCACAGGAATCTGGCCAAACAGATCAGAGACCATTCCTGAATGGAAAAACAACGGCACACGAGCTACAGCGTTCAACGAACCGAATTGAGAATCTTTATCGATGTCTTAGTTGGCAAACAATCTCCTTTTTGCACCTTCTCCGAGGATTAAGAGTTGGCTTCAGTGTCTAACTAGTCGGAGATCGTGACTCACAACGATGAAAACAGTTCTTCTATTGATGTACTTACGGTAAAAGGGATTGCAGTAGAACCTCCGTGTATACTGATGTAATTGCTGGGCAAAAATGTGCACTCCAGAGAATGTTCAAATGGTATACAGGGCGTGCAAAATAAAGTGTTGCAACCTGTTTTCATAGAATCTACTGATGATATCGACTTCTTTTGTTTCAAATCCAATGGTACAAGGGAGCTAATCTTTTACTGTGGTATATATTTTTTTTACGAGTGCGCGGTTACCCGAATATACGGGTACGGGTCGGGTCGGAAAAAGTCCGGCGGGCTCGGGAAAGTACTCGAGACATCTGAATGTTCGGGTAGCTTGATCGGTCGGGTAGCTTGATCGCATCGGGTAGCTTGATCGCGTCGGGTTGCTTGATCGCGTCGGGTAGCTTGATCGCATCGGGTAGCTTGATCGGTCGGGTAGCTTGATCGCATCGGGTAGCTTGATCGGTCGGGTAGCTTGATCGCATCGGGTTGCTTGATCGCGTCGGGTTGCTTGATCGCATCGGGTGCTTGATCGAAACGGGTAGCCGCTCAGCAGCAGTCGGCATCGGCCGAAATTCGAAATCAATTATACAATATATGTACATATGTGACTTCCGCCTTTTCCTTTATTAAAATTTGAACGTACGTATGTATATTGTACTAATGGATTGATTAATTTTCTCTCATTTTTAATGTGTAGGAGTCATTCTATGCGAAGTGACCTATAACTAACAAACCGATGAAAATGAGTTTTTAGTATCATAAAAGTATCTACTAAAAATTTAATTTCCAAGAAACGTTTTTCTCACCATTTATTTTGCAATCCTTTTAAACAAATACAACGTTTTCATGGCAGGGACTTTTGAAAAATTTGAAAAAATGAGGATGTACCGCACGAACCGGTAAGGTAGATTCCCTACAGGAACTAATGCATAATAATAACTAATCAAATAAATACTAACTAATATGGACAAACAAATAATTAAACAAATAATAAATAGGTAGTTAAATAAGTCATAAACAATATACAAACCCCAATCTTAACAAAATGTATAATATAGTCTAAACTTCAATCGTCACAAACTGACAGATTAATTCGCTATAGCTCAACAAGAAATAGACAACAGCAGACGTATACAGGTCAATTTTATTCTGGAATAAAAAAAAAAGGGTATTTATAGTATACAGGGTGAGTCACCTAACGTTTGCACCTCAAATATCTTTGTTGTTTCTAAAGATACGTAAAATATAATAAGGACAAAGTTGAATGGTACAATGGGGCTGACACGATGCAAAAAAAATTTTGTTTTTATGTCATTTTTTTAGAGATATCAAGGTCACCTTGACATTTTTAAATGGAATCACCCTTTTTTAAACACCTACAATGATAGTCCCTTTCATTACGAATTCAGTGACTATAATTACACAAGGTCATTCAAGGTTGCGGACAGAGATAACGTATAAGATTTAACATCGATACATGCCTGTAAACGGGCTTTGAAGGAATGTTGCACTCTGTCCGTGACCTTGAATGACCTTGAGTAATTATAGTCACTGAATTTTTAATGAAAGGGACTATCATTGTAGGTGTTTAAAAAAGGGTGGTTCCATTTAAAAAAAGTCAAGGTGACCTTGAAAATCTCTAAAAAATGACATAATAACAAATATTATTTTTGGTATCGTGTGAGTCCCACTGAACCATTCAACTTTGTCCTTCAGACATTTGACGTATCTTTAAAGACAACAAAGATATTTGAGGTGGCAATAGTTACTGCCTCACCCTACAATGAGAGCCCCTTTCATTACGAATTAAGTGACTATAATTACTTAAAGTCATTCAAGGTCGCGGACAGAGTGCAACATTCCTTCAAAGCCCGTTTACAAGCATGTATCGATGTTAAATCTTATACGTTTTGTCTGTCCTTGACCTTGAATGACCTTGAGTAATTATAGTCACTGAATTCGTAATGAAAGGGACTATCATTGCAGGTGTTTAATAAAGGGTGGTTCCATTTAAAAAAGTCAAGGTGACCTTGAAAATCTCTAAAAAATGACATAAAAACAAATATTTTTTTGGTATCGTGCGAGTCCCACTGAACCATTCAACCTAGTTATTCAGACATTTGACGTATCTTTAAAGACAACAAAGATATTTGAGGTGGCAATAGTTACTGCCTCACCCTACAATGAGAGCCCCTTTCATTACGAATTCAGTGACTATAATTGCTCAAGGTCATTCAAGGTCGCGGAGAGAGTGCAACATTCCTTCAAAGCCCGTTTACAAGCATGTTAAATCTTATACGTTTTCTCTGTCCTTGACCTTGAATGACCTTGAGTAATTATAGTCACTGAATTCGTAATGAAAGGGACTATCATTGCAGGTGTTTAATAAAGGGTGGTTCCATTTAAAAAAGTCAAGGTGACCATGATATCTCTAAAAAAAATGAAATAAAAACAAAATTTTTTTTTGCATCGTGTCAGCCCCATTGTAACATTCAACTTTGTCCTTACCATATTTTACGTATCTTTAGAAACAACAAAGATATTTGAGGTACAAACGTTAGGTGACTCACCCTGTATATAAGAAGTCAGTAAATTTGCATACGAGGAAGTTGTTTGATCTTGGGAAGCTATTGGCCAAATCGGAAAAGAGTGATTTTATAAGGAATATCGAGTCAAATGGGACGTCGCAGGAATACAATCGAAAAAAGTTCTCGCTTTTATGTGCTCGTAGATTCGCGAAATGACATACCCATTAGCTACGTTGGCCTCCGTATAGTCCCCCGAGATTGCGTCGATATCTCTGTATATCGCTTCGATGCTTCGAAGGCCTACGAGCAACCAACCTCGATATCTAGTTTCCGATATCACAGTGTAGTAATACAGCCTCTCTCTCTCTCTCTCTCTCCCTTTTTTAGTTTGTCTTTACCAGCAGATCGGATCGTGTCCTTTGTTCCTCTGCCGCTGGATCGTTCGCGGATTTGATGTACGAATTCACAATCTCGGAATGAGGGACGGCATCCACTTCGATACGGTGTGTCCGTGAAAAGTCCTGCTTCTAGCCATAGGAGGGAATGGTCGATGATTTGATTTCCTCTGGTCGTTCTTGGCAACTACGATATCGGTGATAGGATAATAAAAACGTTAGGGGGAGTAACCTGGTTATGTTGGCAGTGGAGAAGCTGTAAGGAAAATTCTGTAGAAAATTCTCAAAAAATTAATCATCGTTTTGTACATGTTTACATTTAATATTCAAAACATCCCATTCGTATATGTGAAAACACTGTCTATAAGAAATCGAAAATGCATACTATGCGACAGCTACTGCTATTCGGTCGAATGAGAAGGAAGCAGCACTCTCAGTTACTATCAAGCATTTTATTTTTAGTTTATAATTTACATTTTTGTAACGGCACACGGTCGGCGACCGTAATAACCATTCGAACAGTCCGCTTGCAGATGTCAAGGTTTAGGCGAGAAAAACCTTCCCTGATATTTGCAAGCCCGGAAATGATTTTATTCTTTTATTGCTTTCACGTGCACAGCAGACTTCGCTGATGAAAACGTCGCCAGCCGTGTACCGTTACCAAAACATAGGAGCCACCTAAATTGGCGACAAGGAGTCCCTTTCCCCCGCCGATCAGGGCGGTGTTTTAAAGGAAAAAGTAACTCCACCCTCGTGCCTTCAGGGAGCAAGCTCCACCCGCGCGTTCTCGGAAAAGGCGTTACCTTCTTCCGAGACTTTGTATATACAGGGTGTCCCAAAAATGTCTGAGTTCCTTTAAAGGGGAGGTTCCTGAGGCCATTTGAAGCGACATTTTCCTTTGCAAAAATGGCCGTTTCGGCTTTGTTAAGGAGTTATTAACAAAAAACACGGACCAATCAGAGCGCGACCTAGAGGCGTGTTGGCAGAGACGGCCGCGCGCGACAGAAATCGAGCGATGGTGATACACCGTCGAAAGCAAGGAACAAACAAGAGAAGAAAATTTTTCGAGTCCTATGTCGGATAGTTCAAATTTGAATATGTTGTAGTCTTTAGTAGCCTATGAAGGAATCTCGAAGGATTTTTCGAAATCTTAAAAAATGTTGGTTTTACAGACGTGTAAAGAATTTGTTTTCATTAAATTATAACACTAGAACTAACGTACTGAGGAAAATGAGTTTTGAGGAGCTTGTAGTGAACACGTAAGAGTATCTATTGAAAATATTTCGATTTGGAATAAATGGTTTTTTCACCATTTATTTTGCAAATGTTTTAAACAAATCCAATTTTCCTATAGCCGGGACCGTTTTAAAAATTCGAAAAAAACGTGATGACAGCTTCAAGTCTCCTCTTTACGGACCTATTTTTTAAAAGGCAGGCGCTTTAAAATTGACTGAATTAGAATTATTTAAAGCGAACGCTGCACCGCGATATTACGGAGGCGCGCGGCACGAACAGCTGTTAGATACGCGACAAGCAAGAGAAGAAAATTTTTCGAGTCCTATGTCGGATAGTTCAAATTTGAATATGTTGTAGTCTTTAGTAGCCTATGAACGAATCTCGAAGGATTTTTCGAAATCTTGAAAAATGTTGGATTTGCAGACGTGTAAAGAAAAGTGGCAACTTTTCTTCAATAAATTATAACACTAGAACTAACGTACCGAGGAAAATGAGATTTTAGGAGCTTATAGTGAACACAGAAGAATATCTATTGAAAATATTTCGATTTGGAAAAAATGATTTTTTCACCATTTACTTTGAAAAAGTTTTAAACAAATGCAATTTTCCTATAGCCGGGACTGTTTTAAAAATTCGAAAGTAAACGAGGTAACAGCTTCAAGTCTCCTCCAAAACTTTTGCAAAATAAATGGTGAAAAAACCATTTATTCCAAATCGAAATATTTTCAATAGATACTCTTACGTGTATAGGCTACTAAAGACTACAACATATTCAAATTTGAACTATCCGACATAGGACTCGAAAAATTTTCTTCTCTTGTTTGTTCCTTGCTTTCGACCGCGGTGTATCACCATCGCTCGACTTCTGTCGCGCGCGGCCGTCTCTGCCAACACGCCTCTAGGTCGCGCTCTGATTGGTCCGTGTTTTTCGTTAATAACTCCTTAACAAAGCCGAAACGGCCATTTTTGCAAAGGAAAATGTCGATTCAAATGGCCTCAGGACCCTCCCCTTTAAAGGAACTCGGACATTTTTGGGACACCCTGTATACCAAAAGGAAAAACGCAAAACAGACATTCACGTACATCCACACTCTGTCACTCATCACGCTGTCAACCTCTTGCATGGAAATAAAAGTATCAGTCCAGATATTGCAATAATCATTTTCACTTGTAACCTCTCCATCCGTTACATTTTATTTTACAAATTAAACATTTGCGTCAAAGTATTTCGTACTCGAAATGTAGGTCGACAGTATCGACAGTGTCAATAAATTTTATATAACTGTTTTTTATGTGTTACAATACAATTACAAGTTAATCAATTTTCCAATAACTTTCTACTTCTTACGTAGTCTCACAGAAACGAAACAAGTGTAAGAATGAGGTAAACACAACAAAAGGGTTGAGTTATGTATGACCGTGGTCACAAATGATTGGGACCAGTAAACAATAAATAATAATAATGATAATTTGGACTGACAAATACGTGAATAATTTTTGCTGAAATCGGATAGGTTATGAAGCAAACAGAATATAGAGTTTATCAAGTGTGAAAACAAGAGGAGCTTCTCGCTCAAGCGGTTCAGTTCAGCCTCCTACAAGTTAGCCCCCCACTTGTTGAAATAAATCATTTCAACAGTTGTGCTGAGTTGTGCTAAGTTTGTGCTACATTGTGCTCGAATATTATAACAATAATATAAACAATAAGACTAAAAATTCAACTAACTGTGTTCGAAGTCTGTTGGGGACTCCGCTCGAGATTTGGCGAGAGCTCCAGAGGGTCGCCGGAATCGCACAGCGCTGTGCGTGCAGCCGGAAGATGGAAGGTGGAGGTGAATGTGAAGCGCGGTCACGCGAATGAATATAAAGAGAGTGGACTGTATTGAGATGATTTGACTAGAGATTTAATAGAACTTTGTGAACTATATGTACAAATGAAACAACAGTAATAAACGAACTAAATATACTTAAAGAGAACTTGAAAAGAGTTGAGGGGAAGCAGTCGCCGAAATAGAGATATGAGAGATCGCGTGCGAAAATCGACTGCTTCCTGGAAAGACTTGAATCGAAGTGGCCGTTGCCAGGGATTGTCGAGCTCCTCCGAAATTATCGACAATGCCATGATTGGCTAACCTAATTAGCATTTTTGAAGAGAGGGAGTGCGTGACAATCCTTGGGAGCGGTCGACTGTACAAACATGTCGTATAAAAACTGTGCGCTCGTAGTCTAACAGGTGCGAAACAATGCGCACGGGTTCTGTCGCGAACGCAAAAATTAGAGCGAAGCGGCGATGCCGAGGTCGAACACGAGTTCAACCATAAACAACTCGTGAGACATATGTTCGTATTTCGCATTACACTTAATTCACGACTTATATTCGAATTAATCCCGAACAATATTTGAATTAATCCCGAACAAAGTCTGTCCTCGGAAAAAACATCTTTACTGATGGTCATAAACAAATGGGAGAACCCAGGTATAGGAGAGGAGACTTTTCTTTCGTACTTACATAAATTCTAAATGCATACTTTAACAATTTTGTATACGCACACGTTCAGACCGTTCTAGTAAGTATTAGGCCGTCCCATAAGTTCGTGCCGTTTACTGTTTTACTATTTAAATTAATATTTGAAACATAGTTTCAAAGTCAACGAAAAAATATAACCACCTTCTCTACAACCTCTTCCCACTTTTTTGGTAAAGATACGAGGTGCGTAAATTAAGTAATGAGACTGGCAACGTAGCATTCAATCTGGCAACACTTATGACGCGGGACTTGGAGGGGGCGACATGTGAACATGTGATACGTTTTCAGTATGAGTTTGAACTCGCTAGAATTATTTGGTTGCCCATTACAATTTGTTTCGTCAAAAGGTTTTTTCCAGTGCGTTCTAAAAATGAGTGACATCAATTGCTTCGGACTTGGGCACAGTACAACGGAAACTTTTGCAAAACTTCAGCAGGCCTATGGAGACAATGTTTTGTCAAGAGCCCAGGTTTTTCGGTGGTTTAAAGCATTTTCAGAAAAAAAAGAGAGTTGATTGAAAATGAACCACGTAGCGGAAGGCCTTCATCTTCAAGAACCGATGAAAATGTCCACAAAATCCGGGATCTTTTGCGTTCAGATCGTCGGTTAACAGTCAGAATGATCGGGCAAGAGTTGAGTTTGACTTACACCACCGTTCATCAGATTTTGACCAATGAATTGGGGATGAGAAAAGCATTCAAACGGCTGTAACCGGCCAACTGAAGGCTATTCCAGTATCCGAGTTCCAGCACTGCTATGAGGATTGGAAGAACCATATGCAACGCTGTGTGGCTTCACAAGGAAGTTATATTGAGGGAGACAAAAATGAATTGTAATTCTATTCGAATAAAAAAGTTGAAAAAAAAATCAGTCTCATTACTTAATTTACACACCTCGTATTACACCGTCACTATAAAATTTCTGTGGTTTTTCATTAAAATACTTTTCAATCCGCGGAACGAACTTATGGGACAACCTAATAAATACTTTTTCGCCAAAGGCAGTTGTTTAAGATGTAATCCAATTTAGAGTCGCGTTCCGCGACGCGATTCCTTTAGTATAATAGGTTTCTTATACCGCTCGAGCCTGGTTCTTATGTCGATTTCTTACCCGCGCCCAACGTGGGGCTTAGACATAAGAACCTCGCGTTTCGGCAGTTTTTCTGTACCTCGTCGAGCTCAGCTGACGAGCTCGACTCGTGCATCGCGGTGAACGACCGCGATTGTAAACGCCTTCGGCGCCGACTGTTTACGTTTCCCGCTGTACTTGTCTCGTGGGCCATCCTTCCGATATTCCATATTTTAAATCCAACGCCTATCTTCCATTGTCTCCCTCGCCGCACCGGTCGTTAGGGCAATGCCCCGATTGCCAACGAACGTTAGGTGCTGGCGGATCCTTGCAATTTCAAAAATCCCACTCCTCAATCCTTCCTAACCGATGGTCCCGGACAAGTATAAATAGGCGCGCCGAAACCGCGCTCGGTCTCGTCGCTCTTCGACTGTATTACGCGTAAAACGCGCTTTTCTATTTACCGTTGTGCGCTTCACTTCTGTAAATCGCTTCTATAGTATTCACGTGCGCTTCACGTGAATATTATCATCTTTCACACCTCGTGCGCTTCACGTTGTGTGCCTCCCCTCATCATCACCCGCATCTCACTTGGTAACATCTTTCATCGTTTCTTTGTGTCATATTTCACCCCCCTTTTCTGTATATTCTTCGTTACATTATAATTCTTGTTATCTACATTCTCTACACTGTATTTACCTCTTCATCTCCGTTTCCTAATAGCTAGAGTTTCAACAGCAGTACTTAACGAAATCGAAAGTAAAGAATATTATCAAACGATCGTGGGACGATTCGACAGTTCCTCCCGTTGAACAACCAAAACTGAATTTTTTCGTACTTTAAAGAGAATCTTCCGTTTCTGTCTCCGCCATTCCTTTCTTTATTGCAGTTTCAGCGCCCACCCCGCGGTCCCGCGCGTCGAATTGGAACGCAAAACGTAATTTCGAGGGAAATCGGGCAACCCGTTTGTCGATCGACTTCGACGTGACTCACTGTACCACTCTCCAATTTCCTGTGTTCCTCTTTCCCTCTTTTCTTCTGATTCTCACCCCGACCTTTTCTCTCCTTTCGAACCGTTTCGTTCTCCTCGCGGCAGCCTTGCCTTCTTCCAACGCGGCCGACGAACGCGCTCCGACCATCGAATCCTTCGTTACTTCAGCTAATTGGAACCTGATTAATTAGGGAACTTTGGTTGAATTACAGCACGACCACGCCGCGTTCCGCGGTCTACGCCGGAACCCTCGAAAACGCGAAGAGTGGTTCCGGGCTTTGGCTTTAGCATCGGCTTCGACGAAACGGCTGCGGGCTAGCTATGCGAACGAAACACTAGACGAAGAATCAAGGAACGCGTCCTGCAGAACTGTAAAGCCTTTGTTTTCCCTACCGGCGGCCGCCACTCGGCTTTAGAGAATGTCACTTGTCGGTTTTTAGCCTATTAATCTCGGAAACAGAGCAAACTCGTTTACGTCTTCGAATGGTTTTTCATTTATTCATTGTTTAGTGACGTCGCACAGTGGGCCAAACCGATAAACTTCATGTGAAAATCGTTGAACTTTTGATACGGATGACATAGCCCAACAATTCTTGGACGAGGTCAAAGCAGGAATGTTGCAGAATAAGAGAAAATTATAGAGAAAGCAAGATAAATAATTTTTGAACTTGAAAAACTATATTGATGTGACAATTTTTGTATTAAAGTCGAGATTTCTTTCATTTAAATGCTTTGATAGCAGTCTAGTAAACTAGACTACCCGTTCAAAAATGTATACGCTGTACTTAGTCATATGGTCTACAAAAAACATATAGGGCATCCTTTTATTGTATTATCACCGAATTTTTGTTAAATATAAAAGATAAAAGATTCTATAAAACTCAATTTAGGTTCTGACTTACTATGTGTTTATATTAGGGGTTGAAAACAGTTATGATATCGATTCCGGCTCTTGAAACAGTTACGAGAACTGAAAAAATGTTATAACTGTTATATTGATGTGATAATTTTTGTATTAAAGTCGAGATTTCTTTCATTTAAATGCTTTGATAGCAGTCTAGTCAACTAGACTACACGTTTGTTGGCGACCGAACGCGAATTCGGAGGCGCCTGACACCGGAACCGCTGTAGGAAGAACGCGCGCGGAAGGAGAGGTGATGCGAGGATAGAAACTCGTGAGTTTGGACTCCGATTGCACAAATGCGTTCATTAGATTCGGTTTCTAACCGTTACAACGGAACACTGTGCCGAAAACCGGACTCGCTCCGCCGCGAGAGACGGAAATCTTCTCTCAGGGGCCGCGACGGAAGTCTTGCGACGGCACGTGAACGCGTGCCGCCCGCGACGGAAATCTTGACCGCGACGACGGAGATCTTGCCGCGAAAGAGTGGGCGCGACCGCGAGATCGGAGCGAGCCCGAGGACAACGCTACGGAAAGAACGCAACGGAGCCGAGCACGAATCACACAAGGAAACTCGAGTCGAAACGCGAGCTGAAGACTACTGTGCGCTGCGCGAACGGGAAGGAGATCGCGAGCACGAAAAAGAACACTAAGAACGGTCTCGAAGAAGAGTCACTTACGAATCGCCCACAGAAGATAACGCAGAAGAGCACGCAGAAGAAGAGAGCGCGTCGCCCAGGGAAAGACCTTAAATAGCTTTTCCCCGGCGCGCGGAATTTGTCGCGATTGGCTCAGAGGGGATCGGATGATCCTTCTGATTCGTTACAGTTTGAAGGATTCAAGCCGTGGAATTCGGCCGGTACAACACCTTGCTGTTGCTAGGCGGTCGAGCAACGACAACACGAAGTTTGAACTGCGTATCTAAACACGGACGATAACCGTTTGACGACATTGTCGACGGTAGAACAATAGCCGCCGAATTCCATGGCTTGAATCCTGAACAACGTTCAAAAATGTATACGCTGTATTTAGTCATGTGGTCTACAAAAAACATATAGGGCATCCTTTTATTGTATTATCACCGAATTTTTGTTAAATATAAAAGATAAAAGATTGTATAAAACTCAATTTAAGTTCTGACTTACCATGTGTTTATATCAGGGGTTGAAAACAGTTATGATATCGATTCCGGTTCTTGAAACAGTTACGAGAACTGAAAAAATGTTATAACTGTTATGAGAATATTGGTTTTCGCTTATATCGGTTACGGTTACGGTTCTTGAGAACCGATATTGTAACGATTCTATAACTGTTATTTTTAGGTTTAGTTCTTTAGTTTCGGTTCTTCACACTTCAGTACCTATAATATGTCCCGTATCGGGCTCAGATCGGTTTTGCAGTTCTGCAACTGATATTGTTTGGTTCTGTATCTGCTATACAGTGTGTCTCAAAATTCCTTCAACATCCGGAAATGGGAGGTTCTTGAGATCATTTGAAGCGACATTTTCCTTTGCAAGAACGGCGTCCGCTGCTTTGTTAACACTAGATTGCCCAAGGAAGTCATTTTGACTGCTTTTTAATTTCAATTAGAAGAAGAGTCGATCACCAATGATGAAAATGAAAGTGTCATCAATATGCCCAGGAAAATTAAATTTTTTTTCTTGTTAATATTTACTAATAACTTGTTATATAACTGTAAATAATATAAAAAATATTAAAAATTAATTTTAAACTTTCTTTACACATTAGTTATTCTTTCACAATGCAGTCATTTTGACTGCTTTTGAGCAATATAGGTATATAATAAGTTTCAGTCTTTCTAGTGTTAAAGAGTTATTAACGAAAAACACGGACCAATCAGAGCGCAGCTACAGCGGATTGATTCTGACTCGGCCAACGGCGACGCCACGCTAAGTGGGACCTGTCGCCGAGTCGGACTACGTTCGCTGTAGCCGCGCTCTGATTGGTCCATGTTTTTCGTTGATAACTCCTTAACAAAGCCGCGGACGCTATTTTTGCAAAGGAAAATGTCGTATCAAATGATCTCGGGAACCTCTTATTTCCGGATGTTGAAGGAATTTTGAGACACCCTGTATAGCCGGTACGGAAACAAAAAATATCAGTTGCAGAACTGCAAAACCGATATGAGACCGATACGGGACATATTATAGGTTCTAAAGTCTGAAGAACCGAAACCGAAACCGAAATCCAGATCCTAAAAATAACAGTTATAGAACCGTTATAATATCGGTTCTCAAGAACCGTAACCGTAACCGATATAAGCGAGAACCGATATTCTCATAACGGTTACAACATCATTTTGGTTCTTCATAACTGTTTCAGTCAGAACCGATATATAACTGTTTCAAACAGTTATTTTCAGAACCGTTTCAACCCCTGTTTATATGTATGAGACGAAAATTTATTAAGCAGTTTCATTGCAACTCTTTTGTACTATAAATATATTTTACATTCATGTTGTTTGCATAAAAAAATCATTTTTTGAAAATACATTTCTTTATTTATTATTAGTGTTGGAAATCCTTTAATTATAGAAAATTCTAAATTTCGGTTGATGCATCGCTGTCTTCACCCTCACTTCTTACAGTAATTTGGCTGCAAAATATTATGTAAATTAAAAATATATTTTCATATAATCACACATTCAGGTTTATATGAGGTAACGTAGGCATTCAGTCTTCTTGATGTGCTTATCTGTCTTTCATTCGAAGTTTTAAAAAATTCGTTAGAAAACTAGTAAATAGAAAAGACTGAATGGTTACGGTACTTAATGCAAACATGAAAGTGTGATTATATGAAAATTTATTTTTGATTTACATAATATTGTGCAGCCGAATTACTGTAAGAAGTCAGATTGAAGAACCGAAATTTACAATTTTCTATAATTAAAGTAATTCCAATATATTGACACAAAACAACAACAAAACACAACATGAATGTGAAATGTACATACTTACAGTACCAAAAAGTTACAATGAAACTGTTTAATAAATTTTCGTATCATATAAGCACATTGTGAATCAGAACTTCAATTGAGTTTCCCAGAATCTAGTATATTTTATATTTAACAAAGATTCAGTGATAATAAAAGGATGGCCTATATGTTTTTTGTGTTCCATATGACTAAATACAGCGCATACATTTTTGAACGTGTAGTCTAGTCTTTTACGGATTGTGTACAGAAAAGTGCGTACTTTCGTTTTGTGTTAAACAAACTTAATGAATTCAATAACATTTCAAGGTAGACGTGTTCAAACATTGCTAATTTTTTACCTCCGTATTTCATTTTTTAATGCAGAAGTCAACGGATCCAGTCAGATGCGTGAAAACTTTAATTGCAGTTTGTAACTCAAACTTTGTTCTTTGATTCCTGTATAAACCAGCTGCTCTTATTTGCAGCACGTTGTTTTATGGAAATTTGAAGTGCGAAGTGCGCAACTTCGTTAGTGCGGCACGACCTACATGTAGTATGCAGCGAGAGCAATTCAGAATGTTTAATTAACATTACTTTGTTTCTGGTGTACAAAGAAATCTTGTATTCTTTTATAACACTTGAAAAGTACATACAGAAGAACTGAATTCGATTTCGAAACACATCAAAAGAAGCAATAATTTACAACCAAATGAAGTGATATTAATTAATATAATCTTGATAACACATTTCCTTGATAAAATATGTTTGTCATTATAGTATTGTAGCATTTTATTTATATGGTAAATCTAAGTCGTCCTTAACGCCGACATCCGGTACTCTGGATCAGGGATCAAAAACCTAACCCGAATCGGATTCGGTTTTCAATAACCCGCTGTAACCCGCGTAGCTTTGAGAACCGGCTACTAGATGGCCAACTGTAACCCGGTTAACCCGGTAAGAGCGGGTTATGGTCGGAAAGCTTTAAAACAGGAATTGTAATCGCACCTAGAATCGGTTTCGGTTCTTTGTAACCAATCAAACACTGTATCCCACATTAAGAGAGGGCTTTGAGTACGAAGTTTGAACTTCTTTTCTTATTTATAATATTGTTACGAATGTGGCAAAATAGGTACTCCCGTTATATCGTCGTTGTCTAAACGACGATATAACAAGGACAAAGGACAGAGTCGTTTTTTAAAAATATCCTCTTTTAATAAAGAGATTAATTACCTTTTTATAACGGTCTTTTATTAAGTATGCCTAAATTACGCGGTCGCTCGCGTAACAATATAATTATGCTTTGGTGCCAATCAGTTGAATTTATCTACGAATAAATTTTTAATAATGTGAGAACAACTTATTATTGATGTACAGAAATTTGTCTTTTCAGTAATTGTGAAGTATGTGTCTGAAACAACGTATATACAGGGTGGCCCACATAACTCTGAACAGTTCAATATCTCGAAAACTATGCCATCGATTTTAAAGTTCTTAGTCTTAAATTGCATGGAACTGAAGGGCCTTTCTGACTACATAAACGTGAAGTGGCCTCCCTTCCCCTTTAACGGGGGAGGGGAGGTACCTTTGTAATTTTAAATGGAACCCCCTATAAAATGTTACATATTTAGATTCTACCGGAAAAATTTCTTCGGGACAGATAAATGCAGTGCTTACATTGTCTTCCTAGCTATAAAATAAAATTTTTCAATGTTTTATTATTTTCTCTAATATGATGTACATTTTGTTTTACTCCAATTTTTCAATCTTCGAACAGTTCATTAACAATGTTGATGGTCATTAAAAAACTGTAAACGAACATCTATAAAAATGTTAAACAAAATGCTCCAGATTTATTCTAAATTAATTTAGCTGAATATTCTACACCTTATTTGAATTACAGTTTGTATAATTTGTGTCACGATAACTTCTGTATTTACCCATGCGATATTTCACATAACTGGACCAGTCGCTTAATCGGGCCAAAGGACGCGCGTTTTGATATGTCCGAATTAACTAAAATCCACTGTACCGCAAATGAATTCATCGAAATTCTACCTTTTAATGCACTTTTATTCCACTTATGGGTTCGGAATTACTGATTCAATTTAAAGGTAAACTGAGATTGAAAATATTCAATGATCTTGAATAACATTGAGACGTAGATCACGGTAGGCATCTTAAAACGCCCTCTTAGATAGTACGCAGAAGAATATATCATTCCAGTTTTAAAAACGGAATTGGTCTACATGTATGCTCTATGCGTCCACCTATAAAAGAAACTATGATTGAGATGCTGCAACCCTCGAAATCAAACCAGTTTCGTTTGACACGTATTTTGCTATCACCAATTGCAACCGAGTTATTCAGGTGGCACGTTTTAAATGCCTCACCCTGCATACAGTAAATTTACTAAAAACGTAATATTTATTTAGTGTTAGTAAAAAATGTGTCAAATTGTCGCGAAGGTCGGATAGGGTTTTAATACAACTAAAACGATAATTAGGTAAATATTTATAAGTTGGTCCTCCTCATTGATTTCGATGACCTTGAAATATGTTGTCAAGGTCATCATTCTGAACAACTTTTCTCTATACATGTTACCGCCGCTCGGTTTTAGTTTTCGAGATATTCGCAAAAAACTATTGTTAATACTGTATTGAATTTTCTCTCTTAACATATTAAGTATATTGTACTGTTAAAAAATGTAATTTGTTTACTACGTTAATACCTTGAAAAACATCATCATAATTGATTTTAACCGTAGTCTTATATTTTTCAAAATGATTCAAATTTCTTTAAGGAAATGAAAGGAAAAATAAAGCTTTATTGCACAAGAAGAGTAGCTACAATTTCTTAACTCAAGGTCAACTCAAGGCTAATCAAGGCTACTCAAGGCCATAGTATAATATGTCAGTAAATTCACCTTGAAATAAGGTGACTTTGACTTTTCACTGAAATTAAACTTTTTTTCAAATTCCACAATTTGTAGACTGTTGAAAACTGATTAATTTTCGTTTGAAACATTTTTTTGTTAGATCATCGGATGTTGCGTCAAGTCCGCCAGCGTGATTGCCGCGGATTACTTGCTCACTTGAATAAATGTATAACACTGGTTTTGGTAATAAGTGTATTTAACAAATTGTATAGTCTTGTCGTGCTGCGCTTCGTTTGAAGTGCTATTGTACAGGAGTGTTATCGAGCTGCGTTTCGTTTCAAGTGACCTTTCTAAGTGAATTCAGTGTTTTTTTTTTATGTTGTTCGGTGAGTTTGCAGTCGTACCTAGGGGCAGAGTAAAGCTCCTTTACCGACTAGAAATGATTTAGTAATTGTTCGGGGCTGGATCTATCCCAGAATGGGGGACTGCAAATCGAGGTGGTCGAACCGAAAGAAAAGTCAGCGTTTTGAAAAGTGAACACGTGGTGTCCTAGTCTTTATTACAATCAACGCGGTCGCGCACTTAATGTAACTTATCTATTTTAGTTGTGAATAATAAATGTGGTTGAAATAACCGGTGGTTTTAATTAAACTTGGTGAGAGTAATTCTCGGTCCACGTGCGTGGCGCAAGGCAAAGAAAGATAGTTGGTCGCACGTGGTGGCTCTACTGCTGAAAACGGTAGTGAGAGCGAGACGACCGCGTAACGGACCGACGTTCGTCTTGCCTAGTCACGGAGAGAGGGGGGGGGGGGCAACGGCCTAATTATTGGCACGCGTATGTGCTGTCGCACGGTAGTCCGCGAATTATGACATCGCGGACGCGGCCGAGTCAACGAATCGCGTCGTCACGTTTGCGACGGCTGATCCGCGAAATTGGCGCGATGTTCAATTCTGAACAGTAATTATTAGTGGTATTACCAGCTTGAGGTATGTGGGAATAAGATGAGTTTGAGACGTGGGAAAATTTGCAAAAACCAAAAGACATGAACAATGCCTCTCTAAGTGAATTCAGTGTGAGAAATGTCCGGTATTTATACCTTTTTACTGTTCGTGTTGTAGCGTCCGGTCGTACGCACAGAAGAGAGTTTTTTCTTTCGTGCAAACGGCCAACGTAATTTACGACTCTCGTTCGTCGAAGCTATTTTTGAGTTGACAATTTCCAGGTTTCGATATCGCATGTCTAGTAGAAGTTCTTTCCAAAAGTCCTCAATAGCAAACAGAGACCGTCGTAAGTTAACCCCTTAGCTTACAATGACGCCTCAGAGGCGTCGTAAGGTTATCGGACCAAACATGAATAAGACGCTTCAGAGGCGTCGCAAGGTTATCGGCCCAAACACGGATAAGACGCTTCAGAGGTGTCGCAAGGGTATCGGCCCAAAGTTAATTGTACCGCGCACGTGTATATACAAATCATAGGAAGTTTGCGATTTGTACAGTTTCGAACGCTGAGCAAAGTTGTTTGTGTCCCCGGGCGCGACCGACCTTGTTGTCGTTTTTGGACCGCACATTTGGAAATTCGCTCGTAAGGGAAGGGGTTAAGGGATTAACTGAAGGGCACTTGGCCGAACTCATCGGCCTGTCGCCACGTGGGCCCGGCGCGGGTGGCCTGAAGGAAAGTCCCACGACAATTTCATCCCCTCCGATCACCTCGCCGTTCCGAAAGCAAGCACGCCAAGGGCGTGAGGAATAGGCGGTGAGCCGGAAAAACTAACGGCTCTGATTGGTAGGATTCAACTTGTGGGTGAGCCAATCAGGGTTGTTTAGGAATTTTACCAGGGCAAACGCGGAGACGAAAATAAGGGACGACTTCGCCGCGGTTCGTCAGAAGATTAAAATCGCGAGGAGTCGAGAGAAGACCATTTTGTACATGTAGGAATAAAGTCATTCATTTCACTCCGCAAAAACAAGTACAGTTTCATAAAAAAAACCTACCCACATATGTTAGCGTTAGAATTTATTACACGTGACGATAGTATCTTTTTATGAATAAATAACATCAGCGTCCAGAAATGTACAAACTGATTGATCTTCAAAGTGATATATTCAAGTGTGAAAAAAATTTTCCAATATTTATAAAGTGTTGTGTCGTGTCAGTGCTCAAACTGCAATTAGTGAACCGCTGAGACACGCGCCTCAAAGAGAGGCAATAAATAAAATAAAGAGAATAATCGGGTTTCCGGATAAGTGTAAAACTTTAATCAAACGGATGTAAAGAACGGTATACAAGGATACAAAGTAGAGGTTGTGTTAACACTCATGCAGGATAAACCAGCGATAAACTTTTTGCAACACAGTATCTAATATAATCACTTATTATACGCAGTACTTAATGGTAATACAATAATAATACACAGTTTTTCGTTCATTCTACTCAAAATATTAACGCTCGCGCAGGATAAATTGATGATATTCGTAAGAGATCGCGAGGAGAGCATCCTCCGCTTACCTCCTCTTTCGAAAGACTAAGAGCGAATGCCCTTCTCGCTACGACAGCAACCACCGGCCCGCGGCTTCTACCACCCTTCCTCATCGGTAATTATGTTTTCGCGAGAACTTATTCTCGCCGGTTTCGCCGGCCTACCGGCCCCGGCTCGACTTTCACGTTTTACCGTGCACGGGAACCCAATTCTCAGGAGAATGGTGACACTCTCCTCCTTGGTCATAAAACGAGCCTAGATCGCTGCTATCAGCAACGTTACCACGTGGCCTTTATACATGTTGTTTCCAACTGTGGGAGGGTCGCAAAAACACAATCAACTCTCGCTCTCCCCGCGATCCCTTGTACAATCATAATTTACAATTTATATCTTAACTCATGAAGAACCTCTACCCACAGTGTAGCGCACCAATCACGTGTGACATCGTTCGGTCGCAGGTAGTTTGCAGGTGGTCGCGCGCGGTCCCTGCCTCTTCGGTCGCAGGGTGTTTGTTTGACAAAAGTTAGACATTGTCGAATGTATGAATGCCTGGCGGAAAATACATGTTGTTCAGAGACTGAAAATCGGAAGTGTCTTAAAAATCGAGGGAACTAAATTGTAGACCACCTTGTAAATGCAAAGTTCGAAATATTTCCAAGTCTGTAGACATAATTAGAAAGAGCAATAGTTACGATCTCGTCTAGCTTTTGCTGATCCCGTACCACTGATTACAATCCTGGCGCCCTGCAAACGTCTAGAAAAAAACAAAACAGATGATCGCAAAATGATGAGAACTAGGTGATAGAAAAGTTACTTAGATTTAGTAAGGATTTACTACTGTACTGCTTTTACACTCACAATTTATTCTGTCACATATGAAGCATGGGAAGTGTGCAACAGCAAGGCACAGAGAAATTGCACATAAACTGAACGGAATAACGCTTGTCGCGCAGGAAAGAATTGGCTGGAAATTGCTCGGTGAAACCGGTACTATTTCCTTTTATTAACTAGTAAACAGTTATTTATGAACATAAACATTATTTATTAATACAATTTTCGAGAACATGAATTTCATTTAAATTATTTCTAGAATGCAGATTTTCATGCAAAATAAAAATGTTGTAGGTCAATTGTAGAAAACAAAAGCTAAATACAAATGTATGTATTCCTTCTCTAAATAATGTTAATGTGTCGAAAATAATACACAAAAATTCTTAACTTCATGTAACGTTTTCACAGGTTTATATTTCTTCTATTTTTCTTTGTCATAAATTCATAAAATCCACAATCTAATTATTTCATTCGATACTGCTTCCCGATATCACTGTATACGAAAGTAGCAATCTGTATATACACTCCCAGACAAAAAGATAGCACGCGTATCGACCGTATCGACGAGTACATTAAAAAGTATATGATTCTATTTTTAAAAAAGCAAGGTTGACCTTTGCATGACCTTTACGTGTCCACCTAAAGAGAGACTAATAATATCATAATACCCTCCACCCCCCCCCCCCGCCCTCGAAATTATGAAAATGGTCGACGAATCTTGGAATTTTCTTCCGTCGATTAACACTAGAACTTAACAAAATTGGCGCAGTTAATAAAATTAATATATTCAATTAAATACAACATTTTAAATTATACAAGGTGTCTCACCTGATTTTGAAAGTTAGTTTATGTCACTATTATGATATTATGGGAAGAATATTTTAGTTATATTTGAATGGCTTCGAGGGGGGCATATTATGATATTTGTTCCGTCGCAAGGAACCGTACGAAGGGTCTTTTCTTCAGATTTGTTTATGACGTCTACATGACTCTGAGGCCACTTTCAAGGATTAGGCGCTCGATGCACATTTGGTGACCACTCGAGCCATCGCCTAACTTTCGTATTTGTTTCGCCTCCTTAACCCGGGAGTACGCGCGCCACCAGCACTTACGTTAGTAGGCGCGTCGGTCATTTCGAACGATGCTAATATAAGAGTATAAATAATGTGTAATATTGTATTTTAATTGTTTCAGAATTGTTTTACATAAACAATAACAATTTTTTCTTATAACATAAATGGTCACCTTGTAACCAAACTAAATTACAATAAATTATAAAGTAAATTACTGGTAACGAAATAACTAAAATATGAAATAGATAAATTAAATAAAATATTAAGTAACCATATAATATAAAATTTAAAATAAATGAATAAAATTAACTGTTGAAATAAAAAAGTAATAATTACTCGTCGCTTGATTATCTAGATTCGCTCGCATTATTACAACACTCGTGACAGAAGTAAACTGTATGTTCATTACGAATGAATGCGGTACAATTGGAACATTGTTTTACTGTTTTTCTATTTTTTTTTAGTAGAGCAAAAATAACATCTTCCAGGATGTACTAATCCTCGTTCATTATTTCGTTGTTTTATAATATTTTCTGTTTCCCATTTTACATTACGAGGTAATGATGTGATTTTTGATCTAGCATGTATATGTTTTTGGATTAAATTAAAGGCAAGTTCTTTTAAAAATTTACGTCGCACAAAACTATTTTTATTATTAGTGCTAACAATTATTTGTGCGTTTATCCCAGCCATATTCAGAACTGAAAAGAATAATCTTAGAGATCATCTGTTACTTTTTCTCGCAACAGAGAACACCTTTCATCTCGTCCACAACATCAACCCCTGCCTTCGTTGAATTGTAATAACAAATAATTTCTGGTTTATTATTATTTTGTGGTATAATTGTATTGTTATGAAATTAGCCATCATTGCTACACAGTATGCGTCAAACTCGATGGACGAAAGCAGACTGACGTTAGTAGGCGCGCGACGGTCGAATAGACCGACGCGTAGCGATAGTATGTTTTAAAACCAACACGACTGCACTAAGTATCGCAACATAAGATAAACAAGTCGAGACCCCCTTCAAACGAGAATAGCTGGACGGAAAAAATCAACAGTCGAAGACTTAGATCGTATTTCAATATACAGGGTGTCCCAAAAATGTCTGAGTTCCTTTAAAGGGGAGATTCCTGAGGCCATTTGAAGCGACATTTTCCTTTGCAAAAATGGCCGTTTCGGCTTTGTTAAGGAGTTATTAACGAAAAACACGGACCAATCAGAGCGCGACCTAGAGGCGTGTTGGCAGAGACGGCCGCGCGCGACAGAAGTCGAGCGATGGTGATACACCGCGGTCGAAAGCAAGGAACAAACAAGAGAAGAAAATTTTTCGAGTCCTATGTCGGATAGTTCAAATTTGAATATGTTGTAGTCTTTAGTAGCCTATGAAGGAATCTCGAAGAATTTTTCGAAATCTTAAAAACTGTTGGTTTTACAGACGTGTAAAGAATTTTTTTTCATTAAATTATAACACTAGAATGTATATATCACTAATAACACTAGAATATCTATTGAAAATATTTCGATTTGGAAAAAATGGTTTTTTCACCATTTATTTTGCAAATGTTTTAAACAAATCCAATTTTCCTATAGCCGGGACTGTTTTAAAAATTCGAAAAAAACGTGGTGACAGCTTCAAGTCTCCTCTTTACGGACCTATTCTTTAAAAGGCAGGCGCTTTAAAATTGACGGAATTAGAATTATTTAAAACGAACGCTGCACCGCGATATTACGGAGGCGCGCGACCCCGAAGGCGCGCGGCACAAACAGCACCGCACACTCTAACACCGTCAATAGGTACTGATAAAACTGACTCTTCACTTTTTAGTTATGAATGTTAAAAACTGAGAAAACCTTGCTTACCTTGGTTCTAGTGTTAGTTCTAGTGTTATAATTTAATGAAAAAAAGTTCTTTACACGTCTGTAAAACCAACATTTTTTAAGGTTTCGAAAAATCCTTCGAGATTCCTTCATAGGCTACTAAAGACTACAACATATTCAAATTTGAACTATCCTACATAGGACTCAAAAAATTTTCTTCTCTTGTTTGTTCCTTGCTTTCGACCGCGGTGTATCACCATCGCTCGACTTCTGTCGCGCGCGGCCGTCTCTGCCAACACGCCTCTAGGTCGCGCTCTGATTGGTCCGTGTTTTTCGTTAATAACACCTTAACAAAGCCGAAACGGCCATTTTTGCAAAGGAAAATGTCGCTTCAAATGGCCTCAGGAACCTCCCCTTTAAAGGAACTCAGACATTTTTGGGACACCCTGTATAAGAAATCGTCGGTCAAAAAGACCAACGCGCGCGTACTCCCGGGTTAATAACATTTGCATTCAAAAAACAACATCTGATGTGCAACAACCTACTGTTTTTCTAATCGCTGTAGATAAACCGTGATGAAGATTAAACGTGAAAATTCATTATTACAACGTTACCAAGGTCCAACCCCTCTAACAACAGAGGAAACAATTTTCTACGGTGCAAAAAGTTTTCCTTTAGGAATCTATTACCGAGCTATCAAAAGTTTTTCCCTGGTTTAAGCTGTTCGAGGTACAAAACGTCGTTACCCGCATTGTGCTGTAGCAAGAACCTAACAAGTCGATAATTGGAGAAGCTTACCGAATGTCCGGATTTTGCGTCGATGAATTTTTGCTATACTCGTTGTCCAAGTTTCGCGGACATCACGATTTCCTTAGTACCGTCGAAAGAATTTTTAAGAACCTGAATATAATCTTCTAGAATGAAATCTATACGAACCACACGTCACACAGTCGGCCAGATCGCAAGAAGCTGGACAAAATTCATGTCTGCTAATTATACGTTATTTATTACGAACAGATCAGTTTTAGAGGTTTTTGGGGTCGTATAATCTAATAATTCCTGTATTAATTATTTGCTGAAATTATAAACTGTCTTTATAAAACTACCCTTATAGCGGATGTATCAATTTGAGAAATTGAAACTTTGCTGGTTGATTTCGAATGTAATTTTAAGGCATTAATGTCTTATGGACGTTCCCTTAGGAAGTAAATAGTTAATGAGCTAATATTAACAAAAGCTTCGATTTTTACTGATTGTAAGTTTGGTACTCTGAAACAAATTTTAAATGAATAGATGCTTAATATTACATAAAAACGTCATTTGACAATAAGTTAACATTGAAATAGTTATTAAATTATTAATAGTTGCATCACACCCTCTTGTTTCAACTCGTTAAACAACTCTCTTCTATTTATTACGAAAACAAAAAGCTATGTCAAAGTTACATCTGCAAGTTGCTGCAGCTAAATATTAAATTCCTCTCAACAGTAGAGTTTTCTACGCGTATTAATGGAAAAATTTTGATATACCTTGCCATACCAAAAATGTTTTTTCGTAGAAACAGATAAATGCTTGTACAGTACTGTCACGATAAAAGTAACAAGGCTGTACACGATAAGTACAATCAAATTATCCCCACTACCGCGAGGTGTATCCCTTGAGGAAATGAAAAGCTCGATTGCTTGTCTCGGTCGAGAAATGTAATATAATAGGAGTCCAAACTATTAAGTTTTTTATTATTCTTTTTCCAAATTAAAATGAGATCAAATATTTCATAATTCGATGCATATGTGCCTATGTATATTTGTACTTTAAGAAAATGATTGTCGTCAATTAAACATGTAAATATAATTCAAATTATATATCGTTTGGTATCATTTTAATCCGAATGTCACGAATGTGTTGGTAAAAGTTTTATGAAAAATAATTAAAAACAACAGAGTTTTATCATTGCATTAGTATTGTCTCGCCAACACGCTACGCTGCTGCCGTATAGTTTGATAGCTTGGCTCGACGCTGGCGCACAGTGGTTCCGATCCAGAAATATGGGGACATTTTGCCAAAAAATCAACTATCTCGCATAGATGTCTGTTGAATATGTTTTGCTTTCTCAATTTCCAGCAATCTCGAAAATGAAAAAAGTAATAAACTGCAATAAAAATTGTTACTGTTATCGACAGTTAAAGTTGGATGTTTTGAAGATAGCATTTTTCATGGAAGAAATTGGTTCCTTTCTTTAACATGTCCTGACGACTCTTTTCAATATTTTTCCACCACTTTTTTAAAAATGAAAAGTATATCTTTAAGTTACAAATTATCACTGACAATTAAACATTACTGTTTGTTACTTAAAACAAATTTAATGCTGACTCCATTGGGGAAAATCCTAAAAATTCTTAGTAATTCACATGGAATATCTTTTGACTCTCGAATATTCCCAGAATTTTACAAAGTGGACTATTCTCAGCATATTTTCTTTTATATAATCTTGCAAGAATCGGAATCACCTTCTTCCATTTTTACAACTTATCATTGTTTAAAGCTGCGCGCTTCGCTGTGCGTATAGGTGCTATGGGCGCATTCATCGTCGAGACTATGCTACACTAAAATTCCTTTGGCCACACGAAGTGAGGTTTTCAGGACATAAAGCGACATCATAGGGAATTCTTCAGAAGATACACACTTTCAAATGTTTATGCTATAATATATATAAACCTTCAACAATGATATTCACTGCCATTCTGCATTCAGTTGATACAAAGCCATACGAGAGTGAATCGTGCAACTGTTTGAGCGTTACATTGTAATTTGAATGCAATTATAAACGTATGAAAGCTAATTTAAGTAGTTCTATGCATAAAAGAGAAATGTTATCAGCAGAGAAAGCTCTTTGTACGTTTATAACAGCAGACCTGTCCAAATTTCAGTATACGTCCATTAAAAATGACGCTATACTGTACAAAACCAATCAATGGTCGTCGTATGCGGCATTATTAAAAGAAAAAAAAATTGTTATCCACCAAAGGAAGCTATAGATGTAACCGGAAATATGCAAAAGTTGAGTTACAAAGTTTGTTAGATGACGCGGCTAAACGAATTTTAAAAAGCGTAGGTGATTTACAAAATAAGTGAATTGTCTGAAGAGGCCTTAGAGAGGAGAAATAAAAATTTTAAAAATTATAGAAGTAATAAAAGCCGAAAATTTTCACGCACTGCTACAAATGAAGATATATTTCATAGATTATTACTAACTTCTGATCCATATATATCTTCCTTGTGTATAAAGTCCAACAATAATAAACCTAAAACCCTGGACTCAGAGGCTGAGGAACTAATAATTAAATAAAAACTTTTAACAGAGAAGGTAAGAATAATTAATTTAATTCTGTGTCACATAATTCTCAACTGATCACGAATTAAACTTATTGTATTTATTATTGCTTATATTTTAATTTGTGCTTTATACAGGTACCATAGACTTTGTGAATTTTTAAATCTTACCTGGAGATTCTGGAAAATACAGAAACAAGTTTACTCAACTAGCGATTCGTTAAACAAGTAGAAGAGTATTATTAGCTAATTAATTAATTTGGACCTGTTTATATAAAAAAAAAAGTGCTAAAATATGTTATACTTGTACACATATTTAAAAATTGCAAGAAAGGCTATTAAATAAACATAAAGTATATTACATTTTACAGTATTAAAAATGAATTCTTGTTAATATTCTTCACTCCAAATTTCACTTCGATATCTTTAATAGTTTAAAAGTTATACCAAAATGTCCCCGTATTTCTCGATCGGGACCACTGTGTGGCGGCAGAAGGTAAAGGAATCTCGAGAAATCGTGCCTGTACACGACGAGTGCAATATTTCGGACCTGAGGTTGTTGCTTTCATCGCGACAATTCTGTACTATAAAAAAACATTCTTCATTGGGAAAAAAATATTCGCGTAGAAACAGAACGTTGCATTAACACTCGAGACGCAAAGGGAACTGACTGCTACATTACATCAACCGACTAGTTTGTTTAACAACTGAGATCAGATATAAGTCTGTGTCCTTTTCAGTCTATCTCAGTGGAGTTTCACCTTGCCAATAAAACCTAGTATTAACATTTCATCTACCGGAAGCCTATTTATACGATTTTCAATAATTATGCTGTATTTAAAAAAACTTAAAACTCACCTTTTACATAATAATATTAAACAAAGTTATTATTTGATCAATTGAAGTTGCTGATGCTGTTGAAGGT
This sequence comes from Sphecodes monilicornis, assembly GCA_913789915.3. Lineage (NCBI taxonomy): Eukaryota > Metazoa > Arthropoda > Insecta > Hymenoptera > Halictidae > Sphecodes > Sphecodes monilicornis. Next base: position 4,311,186 of record OU565286.1, on the reverse strand, counting down.
TTCATTAAAAAGCCCTTCGTCATGGATAATAGACTTTCAAAAATTCTGGAATGATCACTGGTAGATAATGTGTTAACTTATTTCGTGACGTGAACATTTCTTAATTACTATAGTTTTACCAATTTTATAGGAACGGCCCACAGTGCGTCCATGAAACAAAATTAAATTGTTAGTTACAGTACCTCAAAAATATTTCTCCACAAATTCCATTTCCACGATTTTCATCGAAATAAATGCACAAATAGCAGTTATCAATGAATATGATATAAATATTTTTACAGATACATATTAAATTCGATAAGCAATAAATCCGATTGAAAACCGCGAGCTGGTGATTGTGTACATTAAAATTTGCTTTGTCAGAGAGATTGTAGAAAAGTTTTTTAATTCACTGCCTGTATTTCCATGCTAAATGTGTACATTGCAATGAAATTGCAACGTTTATTCTGGTATTTATAGAATTTAAAACTCTAAAGCTGCTTTAAACAAACAACGTGATTTGTTTGTAGCGGTTGTCGGGTTCGGTTTCGTTTCATGCAATTAATTCATCGAGCTTTCCGTTCCGATTTTCACTGACAATTTATTATATGGTAAAACTGGTATTATTAAGATACTAAAGAAATTACTAATACGAATTTTGTTGAAGGAGGAATGGGTGACCATGACAGAACCACGCACTTATTAGTTAATATAATTGAACGTTTAATATGAACATAAGTAATACTGGTATGGGAAGCAAGTCGCAATGCGGTGCCTCGTGGACAGGGGCGAGCGGTAGAGCACGCACAGTAGGGTGGACCTTAGTTATACTTGGTGAAAATTATTTTGTCGCATTTTTTTCGGGACACCCCCTAGAATTGTGACACTTGACGTAAAAATAATGTGTGTAAAATTTGAAATCGATCGGATAACGGGAAGTGCTGCCGCATCGACTTTGAAAATTTTTTAATTTTGTAACTCGATTTTCTCCACTGTAGTATATCATTAGTAGACTGCGGATTTTATGCGTTTATGACAAAAATGGTTGGACGTAATTTAAGACAGCAAAAACATTAAGACAATTTGCGAACATCAATATATTATTCTCAGTTTATTAAAACTGTTAAAGATAAAAAGAAATTTTTATATTGTTTCTGCGTACTGTAAATGACGAAGAAAATTTTTATTTTGCATAAAGATCCGCAGTCTAATCATTAGTATATATTTTTATACAGAGTGGCCCACATAACTCTGAACAGCTCAATATCTCAAAAACTATGCCATCGATTTTAAAGTTCTTAGTCTTAAATTGCATGGAACTGAAGGGCCTTTCTGACTACATAAACGTGAAGTGGCCCCCCTTCTCCTTTAACGGGGGAGGGGAGGTACCTTTTTAATTTTAAATGGAACCCCCTATAAAATGTTACATATTTAGATTCTACCGGAAAAAACAAGTCAATTTTGTCTGAAACATTTTTTTGTCAGATACTTCCATGATGAGATATAACAGTTTGAAGTTTCGAGTTGTAGGTACTTGAAGCGCTCGGAAATAGCGTTATGGAATTATACGCGGTTGAGTCCTTTGCTTATTCGTGAAGAAATAAAATGTACTTTAAATTAAATGTTCAAAATGTCCACCACGGGTTTGTAAACATTTATTTACTCGAAACATCAAAGTTGTTCTAACATTTTTTAACATTTCGGGAGTCACTGAAGCGCAAGCGTGACGTATTCTTTGTTTCCCCATAAGAAAAAATCTAATGGTGTTAGATCGGGGGATCGAGGAGGCCATTGACGAGGTCCCCTACGACCTATCCATTTGTTCCCAAATTTTTCGTTCAAAAATTGCCTGGTGATGATTGCAAAATGTGGAGGAGCGCCGTCTTGTTGGAACTACATTTCTCTTCTAACGTGCAGTGGCACATCTTCCAAAAGCGCAGGCAAATGATTTTTTAATAAATCACAATAACATGCAGATGTTACAGTTTCTTGAAAAAAATAAGGTCCAATCACAAAATCTCCTATTAGGCCACACCAAACATTTAAAGACCATCGATGTTGAAAGGGAACACATCGCATCCAATTTGGGTTTTCCACGGCCCAATAATGCAGATTATGTCTATTTACATGCCCTGAATTCATAAAAGTGGCCTCATCGGAAAAAAGTATTTTGCACAAAAAGTCATTTTCCACAACACCCTGCAGCCACTCACAAAATCTTACGCGGTGATCGTAATCTGCTATCGAAAGCTCTTGTGATAAAACCATGTGATATGGATGATACTTTTGCCGTTTCAAAATTCGTTGAATCCATGAACGACTAATATGTGATGTTTGTGCAAGTGTACGTTGACTAATATGAGGATTTAATGTAATTGCAGCAAGAATACTGGCACTATTATTTTCTTTAGTGACAACTTTAGGTTTACTGCGAGTTTTTTTTACACAATTCACCGTGCCGCGAAGCCGCTTTTCTAAATTATGAAATGTTGCGTGACATTTTTTGATCCCATAACGTGCAAAAAACATCACTGCTGCACGCCGATAATTTTTTTGGCATTCACCTAACGTTAATAACATATTCACTTCTGTGTCAAAAGTAGCCATAATCACAATGTTACTGCTTGAATAACAGCTCTAAACTGAAAACGTTTTCATAGATAAGTGAGTCAAACTCAAGAATTGTAAATATTATTGTTTGTGTTTCTTCACGAATAAACAATGGACTCAAGAGCGTATAATTCCATAACGCTATTTCCGAGAGCTTCAAGTACCTACAACTCGAAACTTCAAACTGTTATATCTCATCATGGAAGTATCTGACAAAAAAATGTTTCAGACAAAATTGACTTGTTTTTTCCGGTAGAATCTAAATATGTAACATTTTATAGGGGGTTCCATTTAAAACTACACAGGTACCTCCCCTCCCCCGTTAAAGGGGAAGGGAGGCCACTTCACGTTTATGTAGTCAGAAAGTCCCTTCAGTTCCATGCAATTTAAGACTAAGAACTTTAAAATCGATGGCATAGTTTTCGAGATATTGAGCTGTTCAGAGTTATGTGGGCCACCCTGTATATCACACCAGGAGGTCGTACATGAGGTAAAAAGTAGATCCATAAGAATTGCTGGAAGACAAACGGGTATAATTGACTATAATTAACTATAATACTTAGCGTGCTGAATCTATCCCTGACGTTCGACCCACAAATTTTGAGACAACCTGTATAACTTTTTATCTAAATTTTCAATTAAGTAATTATTAAGCAATATTAATAAGTTAAAGTAAAACTGAAATATTGGCAATGGAAGGATAAGTGGTATGCCTATTTCGCTTGATTTCCTAAAACTTTGACAAGTAATATCTGACGAACTATTTGAGCTAGAAAATAATCAATTTTTAAACTTATCGTCTTAAATTCTCAAGACATACGACATATTTCATGAGTTTAAAACACACATCAGTAAATATTTGGAAAATTCTGTGGTAATTTGACGCGGTGTAATATAATTTGATTAAAACCGGATTATCAAAATTTCAGCACATGTCCAGAGCAGAAGAAATGAAAAATGATAGACCAAGACCGAGCATTCAATTAATTATTGTTTCAAACAATCTGACGTAACAACAGCCGACGAAATTGAATTTCAGATAGCACGAAAACTTCGTTCAACATATCAACATTGTTTCGAGTAACGATCAATAAATGCTTGCGGGCACGTGATTGGCGTAGGATGTAGTTAATAACATGTGACGATAATATCGATAACACGAAACAAAGCAGGTTCCATTTTCTCATTGTAATTAGCCGTCAACTGATCGACCGCTGTCAACGTTGTCAAATTTGTTGGTGTAGGACGTTGAAAATGTACGACATTTACAACAAACTTAAAAAAATGTAAATAGATAGATAATGTAAATAAATACATGATAAATCTTAATGCTCATTTCTTGCAATGTTAACAGATAATTTTTCCGACAGCAGGAACCACAATTGTCATAAAACTGGTATTTTTCACTAAAATTATTAATTGCTTACAATCGACTGCGTAGTTAGCCGATACTGGATGACAATTTTTCGTTCGCTGCAAATTACAGTGAAGAATAAAAGTATATCAACACCATTTGAAACAGCATAACATTTTTAAAATTAGACCAAATGACTCGAGTGTTTTTGAAAAGTTCCATTTCGTTTATTAGATGATGCATATAAAAAACTATTGGACAAATTGCAATTAGTCGGAATCGCGAAAAAAAATAGTAAAAGTTGATTTTTACAACTTTTTGATCTATGCCCGTATTGAAAATTTATAAAATGGGTCTTATAGACTCAAATAAATTATATACAATATGCTGAAAATTTCATCGATGTTGGTTAACTGTTTTATGAGTTTTAAACGATTAAAAGTGGAAAAGCTGCAATAATAAGTCGAAAATCCTGAAAAACTGCAATTTCTTCCATGTTTCCAATCGTTCATTACTCAAACCAATTAACGAATATCGATGAAAGTATCTATAAGACACATTTTATAAATTTTCAATACAGGCGCAGATAAAAAAGTTGTAAAAATAAACTTTTACAATCTTTTTCATTAGGTATAATTTTAGAAAAGTTATGTTGTTTCAAATAGTGTTTATACACTTTTGTTCTTCACTGTATAACCTTATATTTCTACGAATTATTAATCTTCACGATAACGTTCAAGAAAAACTATGTGTTCCCTTTTATAAAACACCGTTTATCTTACAAATTACTTTTTCGAAAATTAATTTTTGTCAACAGTAGCCCATGTTATAGTACTCTGTAGGTTATAGTAGCCATTACTGCAAACTTTCCTCTGTAAACTCCGCGATGAACACGTTACAACGCGAGAAATAAAAATAACAAAATTTTCCGATAAACGTAATACTTCCGTTAAAAGAACTTCAGAGACGACGATTCCGCGAGCAGAATCATATCAAGAACGAAAAGATAAACGAACTGCAAAATGAGAGAGATGGTGAGAGGAGTAGTGAGAAAGAGCAAGAGAGAAAGAAAAAAAAGTGAGAGTCGAGATTTCAAAGTATTGCGCAAATATATCGAGTCGGTCCCCGGGTTTAGCTGGCTCGTGTATACGGACGTTTACGTATCACGTTATTGGACAAAAGTTGCACCATCGGTTTTAGACGCGACGCGATCTGATTTATCGCTCGGCGCGGATTTTTCGGTACGCGAGGGAGAAACTACGAGACGGGCCATTTTTCTCAGGCTGCAGCTGGATAACGTGTAACCCTCCCCATCTTCTGTCTTTCTCTTTCTAAACCGTCCTTCGTCTCCTCTGTTCCTTTTTTCCATTCACTCTTTCTCTCTTTCTCTCCCTTCTCTCTCCCTCTCTCTTGTTCGATGTTCTCCGCTTCTCTTACGCACGCGAAATATATGAAGTCTATATGGCGAAACCCTAGAGAATCTATCTGTTCGGTGTTTCCGTTCCGGCTAAAGGCAGTTAACATATTACGGAAGATAGTGACGATTTGCGGACTGTTTTAAAATTGATGTGTCCTACCCTGCGAGTACGGATTCATGGAATTAAGCAAGAGGATAGTAATCGACTAGCAAAATAATCTTTCGAGGAAACCGGAGATCGAAATAAACACTTATGTTGGGAATGAAATAAATCCACGACAGTGTTTCCACGTATTCTGTATTTAATGTATAATTAATAATGTGATAAAACTGCGAATATAGTTCGACTGTATAGCTGTATGTGAAAAACTACTTTGCAAGATGCGCTCAGGCTAGCTGCTACGACGGGACTGACGACGGTCCTAACTTTACGCCCTCGCCTGGGCCCTTCTGTGTCTGGAAAAAAACCTCCCCTTAAGCCTACGCACTTATACTAAGACGCATGGTATCGTTGTATTCCAACAACTTACCTTCCGTTTGAAAAAAATATTATAAACTTGTGTATGTGTACCGTTCAATAAAATATTCGTAATTGTGGAGTTTTTATGAGAGGACATGATATTCTTGGGAATTTTTAAGAAATATGTTCGCATGTAGCGGCAGGTTTAAAATGTGTATCAGAAACGTTTTATGTTAACTCTTTGCGGCACAGGATTTCAGATAATAAAGTAGACTCGTGTTGCATAGAAATTTTATTGCGTTTTAAATGAAACAAAATTGGTATATTTTTATTAATAAAGGTACGAGGTGAAATAAAGACACGTGCTGGTTTATACATTTTGTGGGGTGAGTAAATTTATAAAACAACTATACTCTAGTGGCACACGGTTAGATCCTATAATAAGCATTAAGACTGTCCGCTTGTAGATGTCAAGGATATTTTTTCGAAATCCTTCTGTGACAGGTGACATCACAAAAATAGATGAAAACTTGATTCGCCGACTCGGTCTTATATTGGAAGTGATCAGTGGCAGCTCTGTGATCGATACTCAAAAATTTAAATTATATGCGACAGAAACGGTGAAATTGGCGATTAACTTGTATCCGTGGTATTATATGCCTTCTACAGTGCATAAAGTTTTGATGCATGGGGCAGAAATAATAAAAGCTGCAGCTTTGCCAATAGGAATGCTCTCTGAGGAAGCTCAAGAAAGTAGGAATAAAGATTACAAATATTACCGGCTTGATTTTACAAGGAAATGTTCCCGCATTGCCACGAACGAAGATATATTTAATAAAATCTTAGAGTCATCGGATCCCTACATCACGCAGTTGAGGCCAGAACCGAAAAAGAAACATCTCCCCACCAGTGAAGAAGCCCTGGACTTATTATTGTGAAATTTAAAGGTGTTTATTATAGAATATTTTGTAGGGTAGTTTAGTGAGACAATTGTGAGATAGTTTGTAAACATAGGTATTGTAATCCAAGTCCAATTCTTGGCTGTAAGGCTGAATAAAGCAGTATTATCATAATTATTATTATAGAATATGCATGTTAAAAATGATATTAAATACGTTTCATCGTTCAATATTAATTATAAAATGATATTACTTAAATTGCTTATCGGAACAAATTTTTTTATAAATTTAAATTTCAATTATTTATGAAATTACTTATCAATTATTGAAAAATATATCAAATCTCATTCATTATTGATGTATTTTTGTCCCCCCCAATCGAACGAGATCAACGGCAGGTCGATACGACGATCCGTTACGGAGATATAGAGTTTTTTCCGCATTTTCGCCGTTCTGTCCCACTGTGCGTCGTATCGCGACGAACGACCGCGCTAGTGGAAGAGTACCACTGGTGGCAACTCATATCGGGCGTAGATATTTTTCTTTCCGGTTCGGTACAAACATCTATGTTGCAAACTTCAAAGGGAGGTTTCCCAAGATTGTTTAAACATACTTAAACATTCATAATGTATTAATATTGGATATCACTGTATTCAGGAAAGTCTACAAAATCTTTTGCTGCGAAGAGCAATTCAATATCTTTTATAATAACATCACAATATTTGTTTAAAGTTGAAAAATAGGTTTTTTTTCAAAGTCATGTTTCTCAAAAACTGTACGTGTAGGCGAAAAAGTAAGGACAGATTCGGAATCAGCGCAAGAAAACTCTATAAGAACCACCCAACAGTTATTAGGAAAAAAATTTGGTGTTGGACAGTGTAATTGATGCGTTTAAGATGTTACGTACAGAAAATTCATCTATTGACTTTTTGAGCCTTCTTGAAGCCACATGTTGCTCTGCAGTGGTCCGCTAGTTTATCTAAAAAACCAACTCTCCCACGGGGGTGCTGCATCTGGGAAATTCTTAGGAATTTCCACCCAGATGCACGCCTACTCCCACCCAAATTTCTAGACAATTTCGGGGTATATAAAGCCCACGATTCCAACCACAATGGAGCACAGTTGAAACCTGGTCACGTTACGACACGTTACGTAAAGCAAGATCGGGTATAAAAGTCCTTTTCGAGCATTAACTCAACAGTACGTATTCCATCGAACAAATAGCTAGATAACCGTAACCCCCGCATTTCTCAGTGCGTCAAAACCGAGAGTTAGGGATATTAGTATTCCGCGACTACACGTTACACATATACAATTGTAACCCTTATTTAATTACTGAATATATTGTACTACATTCTTGAGGAATTCAATTCTATTAATTCCAAACTCACTTCACATATTCCTTTCCAGTACTAGTATGCCCACAACGATATACTTTAGCCGTCCTTTATACTGTTTGGCTCAGAACAAGACGTGGATTTGATATCATTTTTACATCAATGTATGAAAAACTAAATGACTAAGAAATAAAGAATTATACCATCAGAAAGAGTGAAATATTTGATGCGAGAAACATGTAAAATGTCAATTTTTCCAAAAACTGGACTTAATATACTCTGGCTCTGGGATTTCTAGATTTACATTTGTAGAATTTATTAAAGTGATTACTGAGGACAATATCCAGCATGTTATACATACAAGCATGCCTAAAAGCAATGACATGAAAAGTTTATTCGCATTCGTTGGTATTACAAAACTTTAAAAAATCCAAGATGTGTTATCTTTTGTCACGCAATGTACGTCTATTAGTTTCGCTTTACAAAATTCCTAAACATGGTATTACTATTCGATTTATAAAAGATACAATTGGAAATAGTAGGTTTTTTGCTTGCTCTATTCCTTTCAAAACGACAACTTTACGTGTGTCCCGTCATAAATTCGAAGAAAGACGCCGGGAATGATCAAACTTTTTAGTAGTCCGACAGCGGAACCCGGGTCAATTGCGATGAAACAAGTTATTTCGATGAAGAAAATGATCGAAACACGTATAGAGTTAAGACGGTGGAACAAAATCGACTTATTCTCTACAATTACTTCACTTAGACTCGTATGGATAGTTTTTTGTTAGACCAGACCCATCGCCACTGAACGCATGAACTAATTTCGAGAAGTTCCACCGGTGAACACGAAAACATTTCTCGTTCCACGAGGAACTTCCTCAAGCACAAAACGTCTTTCAATCCACGAGAAACACTCAGCTCGATACAAGCAACGAGGGCCATCCTTTTTTCCATGGTAATCGATCGATACTTTTTCCATCGTGGCCGGTTAATTGCATTAAGGCAATAGTCTACGGGTTGTTTATTATCCGTTTAACTTTACTTTCCCAAGTGCCGGTCCTGAGCTCGATAACACGAGTGCTCTTTACCCCGAGTTTAACCTCATACAGCGGAAAATTTGCTGGAAGTATAATGTCGATCCAGAAGTTAATCTAATTAAATTGATGCACCAGAACATCTACAGTCACTCCCATTAATATTCGTACACTCTAAAAGACGATCACGTTTTTAATATTGGATCATGTGACTTGGATTTTTTTTTTTGAGAAGTTAGAACAATTAGTTTACTACAATTTGAAGAAAAGAAATTTTGAAAAAATTGTAATTGGTCGGAATTACAAAGAAAATACTAAAAGTTGTTATTTATAACTGTTTTATGTGTGTCTATATTGAAAATTCAACAAATACGTTTTGTAGATCTGTGTCAACCGTATACACTCTGAATATTTCACCTATATCGGCAAACGTTGCAATGAGCTACAACTGTTTGAAGATTGCAAAAATTGCAGCTTTTCACAATTTTCGGCCTTAGACTGTAATAAATCGAAGGATTCTTACGTCATTCGATGCCTGTCGCTGTTTTCCACGTGATCCAAATTGGATGAAAATTTGAAAATGTATACAATTGATACAGATCTACAAAATGGATGTTTTAAATTTTCAACATAAGCCACATAAAAAAATTGTAAAACACAACTTTTAGTATTTTCTCTGCAATACCGACCAATTGCAATTGTTTTATAATTTCTTTTCCACGTCATGTAGTAAACTAATTATTCTAACATCTCAAAAAAGTCCAAGTCGTATGGTCCAATATTAAACAAGTTATCGTCTTTTTAAGAGTGTACGAATATTAATGGGAGTGACTGTATATGATATCCCAATTCAAGTAAAATGTCTGAATATCTCCTGCGTTTTTACTAATGCGGATAATGTTTCAAGCAGGAATCGAAACAGTTCCGGAACTGTTTAATAGGCTTTATTTAAATTATGAGCCGTGAAACTTTTTTAAAAAAAATGTTCTAATATTGGAAGTGCTGACGATAACAGATAAAAAGAAGTTCTTGAAAGTGAACGATTTAGCTTGAATAGAATTTTTCTACAACAGGAACACATACTTTGTTCATTGATATTAAAAGAGTTCTCAATCATTGCAACAAATACTGAATTCTATTTAATGAACAGTACTCCAACAATACTAAATAATTATTATAGTTGAATTTATATTCGGAATACGTTATTTATTTGTAATTTATATATTCGTTATTTATTTGTATATTTATACAAATAATTCAAAGCTCAAAGATTGGTTGTGTTTCTTTCATAGAACCTTTCTTAATTAACGTTTTCAGTAATAATGTTTTCATGAAACTTTCATTATACAGATTTTAAAATATCTGTTCCATGAGAACACTTTCTATAGAGTTTCCTGAAGGTACCATTTTTTTTCCATAATAATTCCACAGGAACAAATATTGTCCTAAGTGATGCATAGAACTTCGAACGGAATTTTTTTAGAAACAAAAGATAACTGCTTGCTTCGATCTTTGCATAAACGTATTATTAATTCGGGCATACATTACTAAACGACAAGAACCTATTGGGATCTGGCATGGGGGCGTGGACAATATATATAGCTATCCAATATGGCGACGAAGAGCTTGGTCTTAACATTGTATTGATATATCTTTTTTTGTTTTTACTTAAAATGTTTGAAAGGAAGGAGAAAACTTTGTGTTGGGGAAAAGCATCGGTATTATGGGCAAATTGTTATATATTCTAAGTTTGATAAAAAAATATTTAACTTTAAAAGTTACAAGAAATGACAGTTTTATTTTTTCAATATTGACTAAATTCAAAAATATTTATTATACGAATATGTTACGTAAAATTTGTTTATTGGAAAAAATATGCGATGAGAGTAAATAGACTTAAGAAATAATAACGAGTGACGAGAGTACAGACTTAATAAATATTGACGAGTTTAATGTTACTTCGAGAAGATATATTTATTAAATATATGAAATAAATACATGTATAATAATCAATAAAGTATGTTTTGTCAAATAATTTATTTTACACAAAAAATTTGTTTTTTAATATACCTTCTAAATTTACAATTATAATGTCATGAATTTCGAATCGCTTAGAATTGGTGAGGACATTTTAATTGCTCCACAAATAATTGTATAAATCTTCTATTGGAGGCACCAATGCAACAAGCATCACTGAACCAAGAATTTTGAAAGTCTTTATACGCTGGTTAGATCTTTCAATATGCACTCTAGCTTTAGCTATTTTAGCTGTTAAAGTAGGCTGATGATAGGCTGATGATAACATATCGATATTCGTAAAGTTTTTTAAAGAGATGATATTTGAGAATTTTTTTCTTGTATTATACAACATTTTTTAAAAAAAATTTATCTTATTTGTTTCTACACTCTTTTAATATAGAAAAATAAATGTTGTTCCTATTCTTGTGGTGTCACTTATAGATGGCAGTCACTTCACTGCTTACAAAATATGGGGTGAAAACGGTGGGCATCACAACTCGCTATAAAAGCTTCTGAAATAAATAATCGATAATAATTCTTAAACTTCAATCAATGATTATGGTATGAACCGATACAAAAACTGAGAGACAAAAAAATCAGAATATCGATGTTTATTGTGTGTTTAATAAAAACGTATAAAAGAAACAGTCAACTTTACGTATAAAAGCATGAATAACAGAAACAAGCAAGTTCCAAAATTCATCGTTTTTGTTCATGCGATAGCCAATACGACAACAAAAATAATAGTGCAAGAATTTTTAAAATCGGTTCACAACTTTTATTTATGAACGTGGCCACCTTTTTTTCACCCCATATTTTGGGGTGTGCGAATGTACATTATAACAGGAACCGCAACAAAAAATTTTGTTTATACTAAAAGACTGTACAAGCTATGGACAAAAAAGTATTTTTTATTAAAAGAATATTTTAAGAAAAAAAAAATTCCTACATATTATCTTAAACCAGTTGATGAAAAAGTAACCATAAGCCAACTACTCGCTTTTACCATAAATGCATCAGATCCGCAATTTAGTTATAATACAACCCATAATTCAGAATGAAAGATTTCCCCATTTAGTCAAGTTTTTTGACTAATCGGAGCGTCAACCCGCGAGACTGTAATATCGGAGAAAATCGAATCCGTTCGGTAAAGTCTTTCAATAAGGGCAACAGCTACGCGCGCTGTTCGCTCGTTAAATCGAATCACCGTATCCCCGAGATTCCCAAAAACTCGCATCAGGCGATCGAATTATGCTAACTGCTGGCATGATCGGCCGGGACCCATTTAGCGATCGGTGCTGGTTGGCTGGCAATATGGAGGGAAAACGTAGCCTCGGACTCGAACACTTGTTTAATGTCGGCACAGGGGATGGCATCGTCATTTAAGGCGCGGACATTCTCGTCTCGCATGCACGTTTTTAGCAGCTGGTGATTTTAGGACGCGTGGTTGGAATACCGAGGATGGCGAACTCGACGTGGCGAACGGCATGGCAGTGTGACGGCAAGGGGGAAGGGAGACAGAGGACCGTAAAGGGGTAACAGCCGTCACAGTACCATATGCCTTGCACATTACTCGCGAAAGTAGAGAAGACTCGTAAAAGTATAGCACACGTTTTTATTCCTCTCCCTTGCGTTTCTTCTTCGACTTCTTGTAGAGTCCAAAGGAAAAATCGGAGCCTGGATTTCTTCTTCGGGCTTTCATTACCCACCACGCATCAGCTCCATCGCATTTTTATATTAGGTTGCTTACCGACGCACTGCGTTTCGTATAGGTGCGAAACATGTGATCCGACACGCAGTGCGTGGACTGTAGGGCGAAAATTAAAAAATCGGTTTTTTTGCTAGTAACTACACTGTCCAACAAATTTCAACTTTTTTTATGTTTCCTAATAACTGTTGGGTGATTCTTATAGAGTTTTTTTGCGCTGATTCCGAATCTGTTCTTACTTTTTCACCTACACGTACAGTTTTTGAGAAATTTGAGTTTGAAAAGAAGACCTATTTTTCAAATTTAAACAAATGTTGTGATGTTATTATAAAATATATTGATTTGTTCTTCGCAGCAAAAGATTCTGTAGACTTTTCCGAATACAGTGATATCCAATATTAATACATTATGAACGTTTAAACATGTTTAAGCAATCATTAAAGACGGAGAGACACCACTTTTGCACCAATTTTTGAGGATATTTTTGAATTTATCTCAAAAAATAAGGGTCCAGCGTAAAATCATACTATATCACGTAATAGAGCAGACTTCTATAGAGTCCTAAGCGGTGTAACTTATGTCTCCCACATTTGAATATTTTGCTCTAACTCTTTTTTGTGAACAAATTGGCAGCGCAATATTATCGTGATTTTATTTGTAGCGTCTAAGATTTTAGAAGTTATAACTAATAAATGTTTGGATATTCGTATTAGACCTGACATAAGTAGCTAATACTTTAAAACAATGGTTTTTTAATTCTATTGATTATTTGTAAACAGATTTACTTAATCTTATAAATTTACGTATTTAACAATTAGAAGAACTATTAAAATGGACGCTAGGTCATAATTTTATTATTATATTTAGACTGCAGATTTTATGCATTTATGACAAAACTGCGAAATAAGAAATGAAATGCGAAACTGAATACGAAATACGAGTGAAATACGAAACTGCGAAGATATGTATTAAGAGAATTTAAGAATTTTCGACTTGATGAAATTATTAAAAGGGGAAATACATTTTAATTCAGTTCATCTTTTTTTCATTATTGGTTTTGCATGGAGATCCACAGTCTAATTATATTGTTTTTCATCTTGAGTATTAATAGATAATGCGTTTTTCAACTTCGTTACTTATTTGTAACCTTTCAATATCAAGTAAGACCTTGAAAAATGTCCAGACATCCAATTATATCTTTGCTCTTTTAATTTTAGTTCGCTCATAATATGTGCATTACAGTGTGAGTATTAATAACACTGTCCAACACCAAATTTGTTTCCTAATAACTGTTAGGTGGTTCTTATAGAGTTTTCTACGCTGATTCCGAATCTGTCCTTACTTTTTCACCTACACGTACAGTTTTTGAGAAATTTGAGTTTGAAAAAAAGACCTATTTTTCAAATTTAAACAAATATTGTGATGTTATTATAAAAGATATTGAATTGTTCTTCGCAGCAAAAGATTTTGTAGACTTTCCTGAATACAGTGATATAGAATATTAATACATTATGAATGCTTAAGCATGTTTAAACAATCTTGAGAAACCTCCCTTTGAAGTTTGCAACATAGATGTTTGTACCGAACCGGAAAGAAAAATATCTACGCCCGATATGAGTTGTCACCAGTGGTACTCTTCCACTAGCGCGGTCGTTCGTCGCGATACGACGCACAGTGGGACAGAACGGCGAAAATGCGGAAAAAACTCTATATCTCCGTAACGGATCGTCGTATCGACCTGCCGTTGATCTCGTTCGATTGGGGGGACAAAAATACATCAATAATGAATGAGATTTGATATATTTTTCAATAATTGATGAGTAATTTCATAAATAATTGAAATTTAAATTTAAAAAAAAATTTGTTCCGATAAGCAATTTAAGTAATATAATTTTATAATTAATATTGAACGATGAAACGTATTTAATATCATTTTTAACATGCATATTCTATAATAATAATTATGATAATACTGCTTTATTCAGCCTTACAGCCAAGAATTGGACTTGGATTACAATACCTATATTTACAAACTATCTCACAATTGTCTCACTAAACTACCCTACAAAATATTCTATAATAAATACCTTTAAATTTCAGAATAATAAGTCCAGGGCTTCTTCACTGATGGGGAGATGTTTCTTTTTCGGTTCTGGCCTCAACTGCGTGATGTAGGGATCCGATGACTCTAAGATTTTATTAAATATATCTTCGTTCGTGGCAATGCGGGAACATTTGCTTGTAAAGTGAAGCCGGTAATATTTGTAATCTTTATTCCAACTTTCTTGAGCTTCCTCAGAGAGCATTCCTATTGGCAAAGCTGCAGCTTTTATTATTTCTGCCCCATGCATCAAAACTTTATGCACTATAGGAGGCATATAATACCACGGATACAAGTTAATCGCCAATTTCGCCGTTTCTGTTGCATATAATTTAAATTTTTGAGTATCGATCGCAGAGCTGCCATTGATCGCTTCCAATATAAGACCGAGTCGGCGAATCAAGTTTTCATCTATTTTTGTGATGTCACCTGTCACAGAAAGATTTCGAAAAAATATCCCTGACATCTACAAGCGGACAGTCTTAATGCTTATTATAGGCGCTAACCGTGTGCCACTAGAGTATAGTTGTTTAATAAATTTACTCACCCCACAAAATGTATATTATTTGTAAAAGAATCTAAGAGGCTACATCTAAGTAAAAATGTACGTTTCTTTTTTGAAAACGCATTTATAGCGAACGGTAGGGCATTACATGTTTTGGAAACTTTGACTTTGGGGTCATTTTTCTCAGCCCCGTTTGAATTACCACACAAATTAATGGTTCCCTGTTTCGTCTCAAGACATGATCTCTCGGTTGATATGGGTTTGAAGAAAATCAGGTTCGTCCTCGTTGAGATTTTCTTATATACTCGCTTCGCAGTCAACGTATTAAATTAGTAAAGGATTCATTTAAAGCAATACAGATGCCCCTTTCGGATCAATTCGGATATGAAATTTACAGGAAAGATAGTTTATAATGTCAGTATTAAAGAAATCACTATGCCAGACTGGAGCTCGACGGAGCTTTTTTTGTAAAACCTGATAAACATATCGAACTACGAATTTCTAAACGCTTACCTTGTCTATTATTTTTCTCCATGATCCTAATGAAATTGGGGCAGGATAGACATTTCTTTTGCTTCTTATACACGCAAATAGAAGACCTGTAAAGTTTCACATTGATATCTATAAAAATGTAGATATAGGAACAAAAATTCTGTCGGCATTCGAAACTGCTGATTCTTACTCAGGTAAGAAAGTTCAACTTCAGTGGCCTCTCAGCAGCAAAAAAAATAACAAGAATAAACGTATCGGAACTATTTGTTTTGACTAATAACGAAAACTAATTGACAGAAAAAATAGCCAAAATTCACACTTTTTTTGGGACTTTTTTCCGCCTCTGCCCCACTGTGCGACGGACCCTGACAGTGTGGCGCGGCGCTTGCTGGGAGGGAACAGTTAGCGCTACGGTGGGGATGATTTTGTCTCAATTGAGGCAAAATTGCCCAACTTTGACGTACTGCGTACACACGTGCACGTTACACGAGGGACCCGAAAAGAAGAGGACGCGAAGTTCGCGCGCGAAGAAAGCACATGCCCAAAATGTACTTATAGAGGGCGCAGTGATCACACCTTGTAAATTGTAAAACAACTTTTATGCTAATTTCTCGGCGGAAGTGCTTATCTTAAGTTTTGACTAATAACGAAAACTAATTGACAGAAAAAATAGCCAAAATTCACACTTTGTTTTGGACTTTTTTCCGCCTCTGCCCCACTGTGCGGCGCGGCGTAACGGCGATGCAGTGGCTAAAAGCGCGCAATTATGTTAGCTTATTTCAATGTTAAATTTTATTTAAATGTTATATATTATTTATTAGTATATTAATTCTGTATAAATTATTTTATGTATTTTTTTAATGTTAGTCTCTTGTTCATAGTATATTTCATATTAAAAAGGTCTTTTGTAACAAAAAATAGTTTAATACAAAAATCTATTTAATATCGCATATTGTGGAAATGCTAATAAAGAAAACTAAATACAAAAGAAAAACTTACTAAATTATTTTTTTGTTACAAAACATCTTTTTAGTATGAAATATACTATGAACAAGAGACTAACATTAAAAAAATACATAAAATAATTTATACAGAATAAATGTACTAGTAAATAATAAATAACATTTAGGTAAGCTGACATAATTGCGCGCTTTTAGCCACTGCATCACCGTTACGCCGCGCCGCATCCGAACGAACGACCACATTAGTGGAAGAGCACCACTGGCGGCAACTCATGTCGGGCGTAGATATTTTTCTTTCTGGTTCGGTATAAACATCTATGTTACAAACTTCAAAGGGCGGTTTCTCAAGATAAAAGTCTGCTCTAGTAAAAATTAATGCAAAAATGATGTCTCTCCGTCTTTAATGATCGTTTAAATATGTTCGAACATTCATAATGTATTAATATTGAATATCACTGTATTCGGGAAACTCTACGGAATCTTTTACTGCAAAGAGCAATTCAATATCTTTTATAATAACATCACAATATTTGTTTAACACGTTCACGCCGGCGTTGTTTTCTTTAACTTTGTCCCATTAGGTGGCACCGTACTCAACATTTTGTTAAGCAAAATTCAGGCTCAACAGGACAATTTACTCTTACTATTCATTTATTAGAGCATGTTATTAGCATAGTATAGCTTGTATTCAAAACGATTTTATTTTAATTATTTATATTATCGATACAAAAACCACGACGTGTACCACCGGTGGTACACGCCGCCGTGAACGTGTTAAAGTTGAGAAATAGGTTTTTTTTCAAAGTCATGTTTCTCAAAAACTGTGCGCGTAGGCGAAAAAGTAAGGGCAGATTAGGAATCAGCGCAAAAAACATTATAAGAACCGCCCAACAGTTATTAGGAAACATAAGAAAAGTTGAAATTTGTTGGACAGTGTAATTAATATGTGGTCACAAAAATGAACTATGTTCATCATTTATGAGAATAACACGTTAGCACACAGTCCAAACCAGCGTAAAGCGGTTTTACCAATTTGTCATCTTCCGAATGCAAGCGGTACCACGCCTCGGTTTAGCTGAATCCCTTGACCGGAAGCTTTCCTTCTCTCTAGCCCTTTAAACATTCTCTTTTTGAAATTATTGCAAACGGAAATTATCACTCGTTTATTGTAACTGCAACGACGAAAATGTGTGCGAGGATCGTACAGTTATGAACAAACGAAGATAAAACTATAAAACGAAATGCATGGGCTTTATGTGCGCTGATATGGAGATGGATGTAAACGAAGTGAAAAGAATTGCGAATGCTTGTTGGACTGTTACAACGGGAGTTGAAAAAAAAAATAGGAAATGTAGAGATGTTGCGGACGGTCCGTATAAATCAAACTGGACTTTTTTCGAAACACTTTTGTTTCTGAAAAGCAAAAATGAGACATGGTTTTTCGGTCTCGTGCAGAACCATTGTAAATAAGAATTTTTTTGTAACGACGTTTCACAAACTTATCGCTACAGAGAAAATATAATATTTTACAATTCCTTTAATCCTTAAAGTCTCATATTTAAAAATATGTATATGGTACTATAATGTTTTATTGTGTAGAGAATATTTGACATAATAGACATGATATTTAAAATACTGTAAATTTATCACATAGAAATCTTGTGATAATTAGTTTATATAATATGCTTATAAAAATTATCTTGATTATTTCAAGTATGTCTGTTACTTTTATAATCGAAACAGATATTGTCATTTTGTATAAATAGGATCAAATATTCTTGTTTATATCAGGGTGGAGCTAACGTTAACATAAATATTATGCAAAAGTATAGTAAAATGAGATATACAACTGACTTTGAAACAAAGTTATTGTGTTAATTTTCCGCGTGTTTCATATTGTGCTCACTATAGACTGCGAATTTTTATGCAAAATAACCATTTCCTGCATCAATTGCGTAAAATAGGAATCAAGTAAAAAGTTCTTTCTTTAATAGCTTTAAAAAGCTAGAAATAACATATTCGTGCTCTTAAATTCTCATAATGTTTTTCCTATTCTAAATTAGTCTAGTGGTATTATTTTGCAAAGTAACGATTCATGTTTCATAACAGATGTGATCACAAGTATTAACACTGTTATGATTATTATAACCTAACTTCGGATTTTTATGCCAAGTAATAATTGCCTATATTAATTACTATCTAATTTTATGGAGTTGGCAAGAATACAAAGTATTTTTTAATTCTTTAAACGTTTTTACTATTTTGTATAGGATTTTTGTTCCAAATGCAAAAACTCCGCCGTCTAATTATAACCACCTTTGTTTAAATTAAAATATTAAACGCGTTTTGTTAAATCTCATTATCTTATTTTGACCTACTTTTTGTATTATTAAAAATAACAGAAATAATTAGAAGCGACGGAGATAAAGAAGATCCACTAGATAATTCATGCTAATTCCTAGCAAGATTATCCAGAAAATACAAATTAGAATATTCCTTTTTCATATTTATTAAATTTTTCAATTTCTTATTGATCTTGTGACAAATTATTACAATCTTGCCAGCCTTGTTAACAAAGTAGCTAATATTTGCGTACAGTGTAGCAAGTGTCACAATTGTCTAAAAGCAAAAATTAAGAATTATCCTTAAAGTTTGATTATTTACGCTAGTAGTAGACCAATATTTAGGAAAAAATATAGAGAATTGCAGAAGGGTAATTATCTAGAAAAGAGACTTTCTCAACGATTTTTATTACCTTGAAAAATGTTGTCGAGGTCGTCATTCTGAACAACTTTTCCGCGCACATTTTACCGCTGCTCGGCCTTAATTGTTTAGATATTCGCAAAAAACTGTTCCAATGACAATAGCAAACTCCGCCTTTTCCCAATTGCCGAATACGTCCTTTAGGGCGAGGAAGGGGCTACACCCTCTCCTTGCACCTCCACCCTAAGAAATCTACCCCAAATCTAATCAGAATTTATTTAAAAGTGTTGAGGATATGATAGGAATGGTGTTTCTCTTATCATAAAGCACAGCGTTAGTGAATAAGGAACTTTCTTTATTATAAAAACTTGGAACTATGAACTTATTAACATATACCAGGTATGTCCTGCCCAAACCGACTCTTCTGTCGAACTGAACATTGGGCGGACGTGCAACTAACGTCTTCCCCACTCTCGTCTCGTGCCGATCGTCATTCCGACTTATGACACACACTCCATTAGCCTTTTTTCGAGTTGTTACATTGTAACAGCCGAAGCGACGCCGCGCCGACGTCCCGACATTCCCGGATGTGAGTTTTACTTACAATGTGACTACTTTATTTCAACAAAAAGCTGTACAGACAACCCTTTGCGGAGTAACAATCTAGAAACGGGATTTCTTACCGATTTTGACGAGCTTCAAATATGTTATCTAGGGAGTGATTCTGAACAACTTTTCCATATACATGTTACCACCGTTCGACCCTAGTTTTCGGAATATTTGTGAAAAAGACTGTTACGTCCGCTACAGCGGACTCCACCATTTTAAACGAATTTCGGTTAGGTCTGGGTTAGGTTTTTTGGTCAATTAAAAAGGGGAGAATTTGGTGTAGTGGGTGTCAGCAATTTTTTCTAAATATCTTGATAATTAAGGTCGAGCGGTGGTAACATGTGTAGGAAAACGTTGTTCAGAATGATGACCATGGCTACATATTTCAAGGTCATCAAAATCGGTGAGGAAGCCCCATTTCTAGATAATTACCTGCAAAAGTTATGGCTTTTTAAGGATGTTCTGGAGGTACAATGGGAGACAAAAGTAGAAGAAATTCGAAATCCACCAATATATTAGCAATGAAAGCCATTCGTGAGACTATTTTGCATTAAAAAAATAGATTAATTTGAAAAGCTTTCGTTTAATTAGTGAATTTCATGTTATATTTATTTTTTAATCGAATTGTCTTCATATTATAAAAAATTGTAAGTGACTTTTGCGAATGATTTGAATTTCAAGATAATAAATTTGTGATATTCAATACATATATAATTACCGGATAAGAAGTTAAAAATAAATATTTAAATAAATTATAAATACTTCAGAAAGCAATATTCATGGTTATTATTGAAAATAAACATGTGAAATTTGCGTAAATATAATCTATATCCATAATATATTAATATTGAAATTAATTTAATTTTTTTATTTTACTTCAAAAGAGTAAATTTTGTGTGCATGTAAAAGACCGGCAAGCATTCAAACGTCGCGCGCAATCATCGTCTGCATTATAGATGATATACCCAGACAGCACACAGACGTCTCAAAACCGTCTTTGAGACGTCTGCTGCAAGACGCTCAGGCGGCTTAACACTAGATTGCCCAAGGAAGTCATTTTGACTGCTTTTTAATTTCAACTAGAAGAAGAGTCGATCACCAATGATGAAAATGAAAATGTCATCAATATGCCCAGGAAAAGTAAATTTTCTTTCTTGTTAATATTTACTAATAACTTGTTATATAATTGTAAATAATATAAAAAATATTAAAAATTAATTTTAAACTTTCTTTACACATTAGTTATTCTTTCACAATGCAGTCATTTTGACTGCTTTTGGGCAATATAGGTATATACTAAGTTTCAGTCTTTCTAGTGTTAAAGACGTCTCAGCGGTCGCTGGAGCGTCGTTTGTTACAAAACGGTACGTCTTAAAGACGCCTTTGAGACGACTCTTAGGCGCCTAAAAGACGCCTTTGAGGTGTCTCTTAGACGTCCTTAAGACGTCTCCCAGACGTCTTTAAGGTGCCTCTTAGACGTCTGAGAGGCGTCTCAAAGGCGTCTTTTAGGCATCTTTTGAGGGTCTCTTAGGCATCTTTTGGGCGCCTAAAAGACGACTGTTTCGGAATTTAAAAAAAAAGTCATATCGACGGCGGCAGCCTGGACGGGTAAGATCGGTAGTAGTTGTTGGCAACTGCCAGGGGCTTCCTGGTTATAGTTTTGTCGTCTGCTACAGTTGTTGCGTTGTGCTCTCGTCGTCGGGGTCTCCAATTTGGCGGCGGCTGAAATGTGTGGGTAAGGGCGGAAGGGAAATAAAGCGTGTTTCGACCTGTGCCTGCTAGAGGATTCGTCATCAGTTAGGCTATCTAGCGGGCTCTGCCTTAGAAACAGTGATATCGTAAGGACGGCTTAGGACGGTATATATATGAATCGGCGACGGATCAGGTACTAGCGGGAAAGGCGTTTTCTTGTCTCTCTGTCCATCTGGTGACGAGCGTAGGAGAAAGCCGCTACATTATATTAAAGATATATTACGGTTGTCTCAGATAATTCGTTAAAATCATATGAATGGAAGTAGAAAAATGACCGCCCCAAACTGGCACAGTCACTTTTATTATTGCACCGGCGCAAATACATACTTTACATTAATTATTGTACCATTAATTAATTATTGTTCTCGAATCGTGGATAATAGCTCATCAGTTTCGCATACATTACCCTTTTTTATTTAATTCCGTGAAAAAAAAACAATTAAATAGTAAAAGTCTATATAAGGAATTTCTCTACTTTTATCATCCATGTGTTTATAATAAATGATATTTTGAAAAATATTTTCATTATCATTCCAAAAAAACAGGAAATTTAAGAATCAGTATTTTAATCATTGCACAGCAAACTGATCCCTGTCGTAACATCTCCAAATTCAAGTTGTTCAGTCTCGGAAAAGACGCCTCTAAGACGCCTTATTTCAGGCGCAATAAAGACGTTTCTGAGACGCCTTATTTCAGGCGCAATAAAGACGTCTCTGAGACGCCTTATTTCAGACGCAAAACAGACGTCTCCCAGAAGGCGTCTCTGAGACGCCTCAAAGACACCTTTTTGTGACCTAAGACGCTCAGACCTAAAACAGGCGAAAAAAGACGTCTCTAAGACGACTCGTGCTGTCTGGGTAGTAGCTATATTCAGTGGTCTTCAGACATCTCAAAGCCGGCCTTTAGGCGTCTAAGAGGCGTCTCAAAGGCGTCTTTAAGACGTACCGTTTTGTAACAAACGATGCTCCAGAGACGCTCCAGCGACTGCTGAGACGTCTTTAAGCCGCCTGAGCGTCTTGCAGCAGACGTCTCAAAGACGGCTTTGAGATGTCTGTGTGCTGTCTGGGTTAAAGTAATCTCAAGTCCCGAAGTCTGAGTTCCATTACAGAAAATCTCAACATTTAAAATTGGAATTCCTGGGTAGCTGGTGGAAGATAATCTCCATCTAAGTGTATTGCTTGATTACTTTTTGTGGGATAAATTAAATGAAGACCCCCAGAACCTCCTCGTGGTAGGTCCCGGAAACTACACATAATATAAAAGGATTAATTTACTATGTGATAAGAAAGAAATTTGTTGAAAAAACTGCAATTGGTCGGAATTACAAAGAAAACACGGAGGATTGTTTTTATAGCTGTTACATGTGGACCTACATTGAAAATTTTAAAAATACATTTCGTAGATCATTTGTGTCATTTTTTGTTATATAGTTATATATATGTGTATTCTGAAAATGTATTATTCTGATAATTACCTAGAATGGTAGTAGCAATATAATACTTTGTTTATATGTACTTTAACTATCCCTGAACATGGTGGTATGTCTTTCTTACGTTCATTGTCCTTTGTCATTTCTGGCCAGTTTTGGGGGTTCCTGGTCCAATGTGGAACAGAAAAACTTGAATGGTCTGTTTTTCGTGACTCGCCCTGTATATATTACCACCAGACGGCATTCATTTCCGAGATTTTTGCAAAAAACTATGGATACCCACTACATCATACTCTGCCCTTTTTAATTCACCGAACTCTCGCTTTGTGGCGGAGAGACTTTGACCTAATCAACACTTGTTCAAACATGTTGTGCGGAGTTCGCTATAGTGAATCTAACAGTTTTTTACCAAGATCATAGAAGCTAAGGTCGAGCGGCGGTAACATCTACAGGGAAAAAATGCTCAGAATCACGGTCCAGACAGCATATTTCATGGTCGTTGAAATCGAGGAATAATAATTTGTGCTTATTAATTCCTTGACATTCACGTCAGTGGTATGACATTATTTTTTTTTTATCTGATTTGGAAATCAATATTTGTTATTATATATTAAATAAACTAAACTTTGTTGGAATCTATATGGGATGAGAAGGTTTAGAAAATATTTGCTGTAATAAATCTTGTCTTTTTTATTCTTATATTATTCAATACGTTGTGTTGTTTTTGTACGATTATTATGGCCATTAATGCCGCAATCTACGTATTAATTAGGTATTAAATGAAAGTTGCCTCATTTGTTATATCACAAGCTGTTTTCTACTAAACCAGATATGGATTTTTTGGTCAATTAAGTAAAATTGATCATCCTTGCAATCAAATTTTCTTGATCAACATCTAATACTATAAAGGGGATTCCGCCAAATCTTATGAAATTAAATGAAATTATTTCTTAAATTATATTCAAGTTTTTGTTGAATTCTCTGTTTATATGAACAGTGACAACGTTTGTTATAATTTCGCAGAAAACAGAACGTAACACTCAAAATTTGACCTACCCTAACATTATTAATGGATACAATAACGCACGTCATTGATCTAGTTTGAAATTCAGTGTTCTGCAATTTGATCATCTAATTTCTGTTAGTTGATTACAATTGATTAAATAATAACGGTAAAATCATATATAAATTTTAAATGTTGCGTTCTGTTATTAGCATACACCACATAACTGCGTTAATTTATGCAGATGTTCGTAAACTGATTTACGGCAACTGACACCAAGCTAGATATGCTTATCTCATTAGGAGACCATATTAATGTTACGAGATCACAAAATCCAAAGGTTAATTATCGATTATCGATTAACAACGATTATCTGATAAACGAACGTGTTTGCGCATTTCTGTGCAGCCCAGTGTCCTTGAGGGAACGCCTTAAGGATTGCTTTTCTCGTCCGCAGATAGGTATCTCATCGAGTCGTTCAGGGACATGAAATCGACTTCATATTTCCGGTGGGTTCTGGTCCTCCTGAAAAATTTCGCTCACGTATTTTTAACCTATATCATTTTCCCTTCTGAAACGTCATGCGACGTGGCACGGTGAGGAAAAAACCAGGATCAGCCCCGTTTTATACGTACTCCTTCGACCGAGTCTGTCTCACGGGAACCGTTGGCTCGATTTTTCCGTCCATAATCTTTACCATCGACATTTCTTCTCCGCTTTTTTATCAATGACCAATACTGAATAAAATTATACTCTCCTTTAACTTTATGGGAATCAGGTAGAATATGATCTTCCATCGAGGAAGAACGAAGTCAATTCCGAACGTTAAGATTAAGGAAGCATGAGACCTGTAAATCCGGAAGCTTCTTTCTCGAAGATAATATTACGAGGGTCAGTCAAATATTAACACGATTTTGTACTGTACAACTGCATAGATAACAGAGTTGGAGATATTTTAAATAACAAATAGAATCGATTTATTCGTTTTTCATAAGTGATTATTAGTTTTAGACCGGATTACAGCGGATAATACACGTGAGAACGAAAAATTGTGGGACCCGCTATGGTTTCCAATGACTCGTCAAATGGCGCAAATGGGCGGTGTGACACGAACTTATAAACTATTACATGTGGATTATAATCGCTAACAATGACGTATGAATAGACTTTATTCGTTATTCTTTATTTGAATACAGGAATGCGGTATTATTCGTGATTCACGAATAACGAATGAGTTTTAACCCCTTCCCTTACGAGCGAATTTCCAAATGTGCGGTCCAAAAACGACAACAAGGTCGGTCGCGCCCGGGGACACAAACAACTTTGCTCAGCGTTCGAAACTGTACAAATCGCAAACTTCCTATGATTTGTATATACACGTGCGCGGTACAATTAACTTTGGGCCGATACCCTTGCGACACCTCTGAAGCGTCTTATCCGTGTTTGGGCCGATAACCTTGCGACGCCTCTGAAGCGTCTTATTCATGTTTGGTCCGATAACCTTACGACGCCTCTGAGGCGTCATTGTAAGCTAAGGGGTTAATAGTACTGGTTGGATGCATGCATGTGGACATTGCAGTCAATCCCATGTCCGACAACATCAATAGCTGTCAGTTTATAAAAGAATTAAGAAAATAAGGCTGTTCGAGATTTCAGACCTCTCGAGTGTTCTTTCCGTCGCGAGCTATTTCGATCCTGCCTGTTTCTTGCGAATCGTCGCAACGAGTTCTTATGTATAGGCCTTGCTCGCAACAGCGTCTGCCTATACATAAGAACCTCGCGTTTCGGCAGTTTTTCTGTACCTCGTCGAGCTCAGCTGACGAGCTCGACTCGTGCATCGCGGTGAACGACCGCGATTGTAAACGTCTTCGGCGCAGGCTGTTTACGTTTCCCGCTGTACTTGTCTCGTGGGCCATCCTTCCGATATTCCATATTTTAAATCCAACGCCTATTTTCCATTGTCTCCCTCGCCGCACCGGTCGTTAGGGCAATGCCCCGATTGCCAACGAACGTTAGGTGCTGGCGGATCCTTGCAATTTCAAAAATCCCACTCCTCAATCCTTCCTAACCGATGGTCCCGGACAAGTATAAATAGGCGCGCCGAAACCGCGCTCGCTCTCGTCGGTTCCGACTGTCTCGATCGCTTGATCACATCGCTGTTCTGTTTTCCTTTTGTGCGCGGCACACAGTTACATCATCTCCACTGCAATTCTCGTGATCTTCACGAGAATTCATCTATTCATCCAAATCGTGAGCTTCACGGTTTGTATCATCCGGTCATCATACCACTGTATCGTGTTTCATCCCCCTTTTCTGTATATTCTTCGTTACATTATAATTCTTGTTATCTACATTCTCTACACTGCACTTACCTCTTCATTTCCGTTTCCTAATAGCTAGAGTTTCAACAAAGGCTATTGTATTTTTTTACTATAATTTGTTATATTACGTCATGATATTGTAACAGACCTTGTCTGTTACGAAGCCGTAACCGCACCGCACCGCTAGTCACGCGCCACCAGATGGCCACGACGCGTATCGCGATTCTCGCCGCTAGAGAGGAACCGTCGCGTACATATAACCCGGTGCACGGATTCGTTAATCCACTGGCATCCGGACCGCTCTGAGAAATCGATCTGAATCCGGACTGCCTAACCGTACCTTTTGCCTTACCTGTCCTCTGACCTGTATCAAGACATTCCAAAGTATACACCTTGCAAACCGAAGAACACCGTCACCGAAGGAGTTCCGCCGTAAGTCTCTCCTCACCATACCAGTGATGCCAGAAATGTCCGTGGCTCCCTCTAGTCGATGTTGAGACGTTCCCCCACTTTGCTTCCACTAGCCGCTACGCACACAAGGAACATCTCCCCCACCGTGTCCGTGTGCGGTGGCTGGTGGGCCGGTTGGCCGTAGATTTCGAACGTACGGATCGTTCCTCAGCAATTCAGCTATTTCAGGTGCGGCACGGCACTCGTTTTGTTATAACTTTTGACCTAAAAAAGCTATCAAAGCGAAATTTGTATTAAAATTTTTTTAAAAAAGTCAGTTTAATACTGAAATATGTTTTGAATTTTTAAAATCATTTTTTCTTGTTCTTTTAATGTATAGCTGGATAAGATGGCCAAAGGTTCCCTCAAACGAAATTGATTTTCAGTCACACTATGTTTAACCAAAAATTATGAAAAAATTCGTGAATATTTTACCGAGTAGCATGCATGACCGAGATTTTTTTCAGAATATTTGGTTGCAAAATCGATATTTAAATAAATCAGAAAGCATAAAATCGACTTTTTTTCGATTTTTTTCGATTATGTGAACACGTTCAAATAAATTGAAAATCTCTAGAAATCGAAAAAAGTCGATTTTATGCTTTCTGATTTGTTTAAATATCGATTTTGCAACCAAAAATTCTGAAAAAAATCTCGGTCATGTATGCTACTCGGTAAAATATTCACGAATTTTTTCATAATTTTTTGTTAAGCATGGTGTGACTAAAAATCAATTTCGTTTGAGGGAACCTTTGGCCATCTTATCCAGCTATACATTAAAAGAACAAGAAAAAATGATTTTAAAAATTCAAAACATATTTCAGTATTAAACTGACTTTTTTAAAAAAATTTTAATACAAATTTCGCTTTGATAGCTTTTTTAGGTCAAAAGTTATAACAAAACGTGTGCCGTGCCGCACCGAGAATCGAATGCGCCGGTAAGCTGAAATAGCTGAATTGCTGAGGAACGATCCGTACGTTCGAAATCTACGACCGAGCGGCCCACCAGCCACCGCACGCGGGCACGGTAGGGGTAGAGCTTCCTCGTATGCCTAGCGCTAGTGGAAACAAAGTGGGGGTACTTCTAAACACCGATGTAGGGGAGTCCGTGGGCGCGCGTCCACGTTCTGGCATCACTGCACCAAACCCCACCGCAGTGATGCCAGAATCGTGGAACCGAGGAACTTGCCCCTCCGGTGGATCCTCCGGCTGGACCCCCCACTCTGACGTACCGTCGTCGCCTTACGTTGTTTCTTACTGCGCACGACCTACACACAAGCGTACCTCTAGTCTGTCCGTGTGAGCTGCCTATTCGACTCGACGGCAGTGATGCCAGAATCGTGGAACCGAAGAACTTGCCTCTCCGGTGAATCCTCCGGCTGGACCCCCCACTCTGACGTACCGTCGTCGCTTTACGTTGTTTCTTACTGCGCACGCGCTACACACAAGCGTACCTCTAGTCTGTCCGTGTGAGCTGCCTATTCGACTCGACGGCAGTGATGCCAGAATCGTGGAACCGAGGAACTTGCCTCTCCGGTGGATCCTCCGGCTGGACCCCCCACTCTGACGTACCGTCGTCGCTTAGGTTGTTTCTTACTGCGCACGCGCTACACACAAGCGTACCTCTAGTCTGTCCGTGTGAGCTGCCTATTCGACTCGACGGCGTCGAGGTACGCTTGTGGATAGCGCGTGCGCAGTAAGAAACAACGTAAGGCGACGACGGTACGTCAGAGTGGGGGGTCCAGCCGGAGGATCCACCGGAGGGGCAAGTTCCTCGGTTCCACGATTCTGGCATCACTGACCCACAGTCCCAGCACGAACAGGGAGTACCCTGTTCCCCTCCGCACCTACCGCACCGAGCAGAGGGTCAGTGATGGGAATGTTGGCGCTTTTCACGCGCACGCGCGGCGATTTTAGCCTCAGTCAAGCACGAAAATCGGGTACCTGGTCGCCCCGCTAATTTCGCAAAATTTATTATGATTTGATTTTGAAACATGAATGTACAACATGTGTACGTATATATATATATTTATTTATTTATATGTATTAAACTGTAATATATACATACGTACATAGAATATATAATATATAAATATATAATATTTATGTATCTATGTACAATATAATATAACTTACTCTTCTTCATCATCTTGGGAATAAGGAAGGGAAGGGTACTAAAATAACTTTAAACGAAATATATAATAACAAACACACTACTTTCGCCCCAATAGTACCCCACAAACTCCGGACGCAGCTTCCGTGCTGCCGAAACTCGCGCATGCGCGTGAAAAGCGCCAACATTCCCATCACTGCAGGGAATACCCCGCTCGTCTACTCTCCGAACACCGTTCCGAGCGGGGCGTCCCCCGCTCTCCGGCCACCGCGACAGGGAGTACCCTGTCCACTTCCCCCACCGCCTCCGAGCAGGGCGTCCCCTGCTCACCGACCACCGCGACGCCGAACGGGGAGTACCCCGTTCGTTCCCTCCCCACCGACCGTCTCCGACCAGGGCGTCCCCTGCTCGCCGACCACCGCGACTCCGCGTTTCCCACCAGGTCCGCACCGACCCTCCGCGACGCGAACACCGGTACCGCGAACGGCAGCTTGTTTTATAACATAAACCAGCACGTGTCTTTATTTCATCGCACCTTAACCTCACCACGCCACGCCGACCGTTCTCCTCGCCGCGAACCCTGGCTCGGCGAGCTACTCGGCAACGAGGAGAACCGTCGTCGAGACCGCACCATCTTCACCGAGAAACCGAACCGTTACTATATTTTTCACAGACTGCATTCTCAATTCTTGTCAGGAAATTCGATAAAATATTTCTGGGTCAAGTCCTACCTGCAATAATGGTGAACCGAACATAATCGAGATACATCGTCTCGCCGAGTCGTTATCTGGCGAACGACGAATAAGGAATGAACGAATGACGTATAATATGAACGAATTATTGGACAGGAAACATGAATGAACGAATAACGAATAAAATTTTATTTGTTATTCGTTATTCGGATAATGGCCAACTCTGATAGATAGTCGTTTCTATCTACGAGGGTCAGTTAATATAATCCGGGACAAAAATACAGCACATCTTGCATTTTTTATATCTTTGTAGTAGAAACTGATGAAAATATTGTTTTCATGTCATTGCTAGTTTTGGACATGCCTGTATGTATAACATGTGACTATTGTTTACAATATCCACTTTGACAAATTCTACAAATACAAATGTAAATTTTGTATTACGAAAATGGGACAAAATGATAGTACAAGTATCATATTCTCGGTTGTACATGGGCTACTGAATAATTCTCGGTTGTACATCAGCTACTGAATAACAAGTATCGACCATGGAACATAGGGAAAAATAAAATTCCCACCACATGATGCCCTCCTCGGTACTGAACAATGTTCATCTGAAACATTTTTGAGTATAATCAATATTTTTGGAGATATTCGTATGTAACGCTTTATAATTTCCACTCTGTATATACGGTAAAAATTTCATCGAAATCGATTAACGTTGTTATGAGCTACAAACATTTAGAGGTGAGAACTTAAGCGTGAAAGTCGTAGATTTTCGGCCTTTTTAGGGAATTTCGCACTTATGTGATCACCTTTAAATGTTTGTAGCTCATTGCAATGTTTACAGATTTCGATGAAATTTTTGCGTGTATGTAATAGACATGGGTCTACAAAAGTATCGATTAAAATTTCGTTACGGGCTCAAATAACAAACTTGAAAAAACTGAATTTTATTTTTTTCTTCACAATTCTGACCAATAGCAATTTTTTCAAAATTTTGTTTACCTGTTATTTAGTAAACTAATGCTTCAAAAAAAAAACTCAACTCGTGTGATCCAATGTAAAACAAGTTATTAGTTCTTAAAGGTTGTCCAATTAATATTGTCTCCGACTGTATTCACTGCATGTAAACTCAATTTACTCAAAAACGAAGCGTCAAATAATAAAATGTTGTCCCTTCTTTTTGACTTGTTTTTGCATGTAGAATAGTACCACGATTTCAGAAACACTCTTTATAGTGTGTACTGAAAGTGACAGTTGTCCAAAATACAAAACAAATAGAGAAATCAGATGTAGGCTCTAAAGAAAAATACTTCAGAATGACATACTTCTTGATGCTGTATTTATAAATCGGTGAAATAAATTTTATTCTTATTCTGTTTTTCACAAAATAATTTAGGTAAATGGAAATTCGCATAAATAACCGTAACCTTCTTATAAATAACATCTTCATCTTCGCAATTCTTTTGGCGCATGTACCTGGACTCAGCCATTACAGTTGAAGCAGGTAATCCATCTTTGTGTGGGTTCAGGCTTCAAATGGTCACCGATAATGTCAGATTCAGTGTCGCTATTAACAAACGAGAACAAGTTAAAAATACTGTTTATAGGTCACAGCAGCAATGATCACGATCTTGATATACGAAAGCTTCGCAGGAAAACAATGTGAATGTCAATTGCAACAATTTGCAATTTAACATGTCCTTGGAGGTCTCAACGTTATCCATTTGTATCACGCGACTGCCAGTACTTAGGTTCTTGTGATATCACGACTAGGATCGATGGAGATCTTTTAAAAAAAGGGGCCGCAAAATTGTCGACCCCTTTTTCAAGGTCAAATATTTTGATTGCATTGCGAAGAACAAAAGTCTCAGAAGAATCATGTGTCTCAAGTCAACTGTTCTCTTAGAAAACGACTTCAAACTTTCCTAAACTATTTTACATCATATATCTACAGGTAGTCCCAGGAAAATATAAACGTGAGGGGGTGATTCTAAATGAGAAAATATGTTGAAAATATAAAAGAAATTATTATCATTCAACGACTCGTTTCCGAGAAATTAGAGTTTGAAAGTTCAGCGAACATGCGCGATACTAAAAAGGAATCGTCTGACGCTTCTGTTCATGATCTAACAGATTTAATTCTTACGAACGATAGAAGCGCGAACCTGGCGGATTGTCAGAATCAATTTTCTCGAAAACGCGGCGTCAAACGACAACAATTTATATGGAATACCGTTAAGGAACTAATTTTTTGATTAGACACTAATTTTCTTTTATCAATTTATGAAATAAACTGCTCTTGTAAGCTGTTAAGTGTATTTTCCGTCGTTGAATTGTCGTTCGATTCTGTGTGTGTAGTTTACAAAAAGTGTATCCCTTAATTTGTGTAAATGCTTGTAGGCTTATCGTGTGGAGCTCGCAGGACCTGTATGATATGTTAGCGTCAACGTGTTTTAAGCCACGTCAAGGGCTCGTGTCGATGCGACTCTTAGGCTGGAAGGATTTACAGTCGTGGACAAAATTAAGTGGACAGATGTAATGATCAATCAAAAATCAACGCAATTTAAAACATAATTTTAATAAACTAGAATTGTACGGTACATTTAAGTTAACAAAGTGTACTTTAATGAAATAAACAACAGTATCAATAATAAAAGTTAATATAGTAGAATATATTATCATTAATCAAAATTGTATACAATTTTTGGTGGTCAAAATTAAGTGGACACTTTATAAATATTTAGAAAATAAGCAATTAGTATTTGGTATTGTAACCTCTTGCTTTAATTACTGCTTCTAATCGTCGTGGGATGATTTCCACAAGTTTTTGGAGGTAACTTCGATCAATTTGTTGAAATTTTATTTGCAATTCGTTTAAAAATACTGTTTTATTATGACTTCTTCCTAATGGTATTTCCGAATCTAATAAGCTCCATAAATTTTCTATAGGATTAAGATCTGCACTTTGTGGAGGCCAATAGAGAACATCTATCCCACAATCTTATAAAAATTTTTTCGTTTTCTTCGCCGTATGCTTATGATCATTATCCCGTTGTAGCATGCATCCCTCATCGAAATCCATTTTTAGGGTTGACTATTCCATATTTTCATTTAAAATTTCAACAAACATATCTGCATTAATGATGCCATGGATGGGTGCTAAATTTCCAACCCATACCAAGAAAAATATCCCCATACCATTATGGATCCCCCTCCACGTTTGATGGTAGGCAACACATACTGCTTCTTGAGAGCTTCATTCGGTTTTCTCTATACGCGTGTTCTCTTTTTTTTTAATTTAAAGACTCAAATTTGCTCTCGTCACTCCATATAATTTTTTTCCAAAATAATAATGGCTTACTCACATATTTTTTGCGAAAGCTAAACGTCTCTTTTTATGAAGTTTACTAATGTGTGGCTTGCGTCTAGATAAACAACTCTTCGGATTAACTTCTTTTAATCTTTGTCTCACAGTTCTTGAAGAAATATTTAATTGTAGAGTTTCAACAATATTTCGTGATGTGATCGATGGAATACGTTGAGTTTCTCTTACAATTTGTCTATCATCGTATGAATTTGTGCTACGTTCTCGTCCTCGACCGATTAAATTTTCAACAGTATCATACTGTAAATACTTGTGATAAATTGTATGCACTCTACTCTTAGAAACTTTGTATTTTTCAGCCATTTTACGATAACTTAGTTTATTTTTGCACTCTGAAACAATTAACTTTCGCAGGTGCAAGGGGAAATTCTTCTCGTCTCTTAGACATGCTCGGTTTATATTTCTAATCTTGTTTAAACAAAAGTTCAATGTCTACCGAGGACGAATGACACCGCACAATGCGAGAGTGAAACGTTTGTTTACATTTTTTCCGTCCCAACACAGAATGTCCTCTGCGTCCATTTAATTTTGTCCACGGTCTCAAAGACACCCATACAAACAAATATGCATAAAAATTAACAGAAACATTATATTTATGCTTTTACATACTAAATAAATTCTTAAAAGAGGTGGAAAGAATAAGAGAAGTAGAGGGAACAATAGAGGGGAAAGTAGTAAGTAGAGACAGAGAGGTACAAGAGCAGGAAAGGATAGAAAAGGTGTGGAAATCGAGAAGTGTACCCAGGTACAAAGAAATAAGGACAGTGGGGAGGCCGAGATACCTTATAGGAAAAAGAGGAAGAAAAGGGAATAGAGTGGAGACGGTAGCAAGACTGAGGTGCGGGAACGAGGAAAGAGCGAATAAATTTTGGGAAAAGGAAGAGAAGAAACTATGTAGGATGTGTAGAGGAGAGGGGGAGACGTTGGAAGACCTAGTGGGGAGGTGTAGAGAGATGGAAGAAATAGAAGGAAAAATAGAAGAAATTCTGGATGAAACTGGCAAAGGCGCGAATTGGGGTAGGAAGCTAAAAGAAAGGAGAGAGAAGGCGGAGAAAAAAAAAGAGAGAGGGGAAGGCGAGAACAGGGGTGAGTAGAGGTAATAGAGGTAACAAAGGACAAAAGAAGATAAGGAGAGATAAGCACATAAGTAGAGAAGAATAAAGAAAAAACAAAAACTGTAAATAGGGGGACATATAAATATAGATATAGATATAGTATATGTACATATTAGATTATTAGAATATTAGAATGTAAGTAGAATTAAGAACTTAGAGGTAAATATAAAGAACATAGAAATGAAGGAAGAAGAAGGAAAAAAATGTAACGCCGAAAGGCATATATTTGAAATAAAGATACTACTACTAAATAAATTCTTTCGTTGTGTATAAACATTTTTCATGTTAAACATCTGCAATAAATTTATAACACAATAAATGAAAATAGAGATTATTCAGAATTTATGTTCTGTCCACTTAATTTTGTCCACGACTGTATATAAAGATGTATGTAAATGTGCCAAGTAACACGGGGAGAGCGCCAGGTACATGTGTTTTATTCCGAGCTAAATGACATCGGAAACCTTGTCGGCCAGCTTCGAGAGTTGTGTGGAAACCAAGAGGTTTGAAAAACCACTTATAGGCCGTGGGTAAGGTCGCTCGCAAAAGCAGCCTAGGCCCGCCTGACCCGAGGAAAGCGTGATCGCTTACCTAGGGTGTGGTCAACATGCACGGTAAAAAACCTTCTGGTTTGAGCCGGGGCTGTCAGGCCATGCGAAGCTGGCCACAAACAATTCGCGGAAATCAATTAGTCAGGCAAGGAGGGAGGGACGATCCGCGTGCCATCAGGTACGGCAGCGAAAAGTTTAGATAGTTTTGGTTGAGCCTCCGACAAGAGCAGACGTACGAAAGCAGCTCTCCGTGTTGTTTGGCACAGCTATTTGTTGGCCTAGCGGGATAATAAAGTTTGTATAAAAAACAAAGTGACGCTGGGCTTTTCTATCCTTCCTGTCCTGGGTTTATCCTGTACAGTTGTTATGCGCGATATAAATATCGACTTTTAATTACAAAACAGCGTTTAAATCCATATATTGCATGCATTCATTTCAAAGCTTTAATCGTTTAACACTAGAAAGACTGAAACTTATTATATACCTATATTGCCCAAAAGCAGTCAAAATGACTGCATTGTGAAAGAATAACTAATGTGTAAAGAAAGTTTAAAATTAATTTTTAATATTTTTTATATTATTTACAGTTATATAACAAGTTATTAGTAAATATTAACAAGAAAAAAAATTTACTTTTCCTAGGCATATGGATGACACATTCATTTTCATCATTGGTGATCGACTCTTCTTCTAATTGAAATTAAAAAGCAGTCAAAATGACTTCCTTGGGCAATCTAGTGTTAAAGTCAGCGGATCGCAGTACTTCTCATAACCAATAAGTACTTTTCATAACTTTCCCATCATACGCAATCGAAAAATTCATGCTTTTACAATGCCCTAGGACCAATCGAAAGAAACCCCAATATTTTAGGTGTCAGAGCTACTCAGATTTTGGCTATTTTCTACCATTTTCCTTTCACCGAGGGATTGTAATAATTAATTTAATGAACTTACTGAAGTTCCTCGTCGCTTTCTTGTATTTGACAATATCTTTCGTGCTCCTCAAGCGGGTGGGTCGCCAGCGATATTTTCGGGGCGTTCTCCACGCATTCCAGAACCCAAAGGAAACACGCTCCTTCGATATTCTGGAAGTATGGTAGATAGAATTTCTCCTTGAAGCAACGTTTGTACCATTCGAGCTCTTTCCTCTTTGCGGCCTTCTGCCTGAGTAATTCGTTGAATTCGATCGATATTCGTGGCTCCTTCTTCCCCGCTCCTGGCTTTGCCAAGCGTTTCTCCAAGCTATATCTGTACGTCGCCACGTCGATCGTCTTTTTGATACCCAATGATAAATCGTGAAGGTCGTGCTCCAACGAATCAAAAATCGCGTTGACGTCTTCCTGCGTGTCTACACTTTGGGTTGGCGTAGCCGGATCGTTGGCACCGCTCACTAACTAATTGTAACACCAAATATTTGTATCATTTCATCGATACGTGAACAAATTATTAGATTATATGTATACAGTAAGGTAAAAATTGAATCAATGAAACCGTTTTTCTAGAAAAACATTATTAATGTGTTTATTAAAACGGGATCGACAAAAACTCAAGGCGCACATGATTTTACATTAATTTGAACATAAGATTATAATTACATAAGCACATTAGAATGTAATTAATTAATATTTTAACCCTTAGCACTCGAATGGCGACTCTGAGGGGCCACTACAAATTGCTACACCATTATTCAGAATATTGTTTACATGATTAAATTTGTTTATATGTAATAAATTACTAAACATTTAAATATTGTATGAGGTACTGCATCACTTTCTTACGCATATATTGAAAAAAACTGTGTACAATGGAAATATTCTAGGTTAGAAGAAATGTTTGGTTCTTTAGTTGAAATAGTTTCGAGTGCAAAGGGTTAATGCTGTTACATTGAATTTATTAGTTACAGTATTTTATTCCTGACTCAAGTTTGCATCAGTCCAAAATGCTAACTAAGAAATGCAAGGTGTATCTAGTACCTGGGTCGAATTACAGTTTGGTTGTTATTGAAGATAGAAATGAATTATAGAGATAAGTTTTGCATAGTTTAACAAGCTATATCATCCTGTAATGCAATTTTTTACGGAAGTCCATTGGTGCGGTTGTAACATGCAAATCTTCATTACCACAATGGTAAAACATTTTACCATTTACTGTAGATGCTGGAAGATAGGCAAATATTTCGAAGAATATTAAGGTTTTCACGCTTGAACTCTCACACTTTTTTATGGGGAATGGCATGAGAAACCGATTTGTTCGTACGATGCGAATCTCGAACTCGACGCGCGGTTGACTCGTGCCCGCTTGAGGTTGTAAATCTCAAGCCCAATCGTATGGACGCGCCGATCCCGAAATCACCGTTTGTATTACCCGCCAAATTAATATTGGGTAACTAGTTCAAATGATTAAGGCTACGTGTTAATTCGTGAGATCAGCGTTTCATCCCAGGACTGCTAGAGGATTCGTCAGTAAGGCTACCTATCAGGCCCTGCCTTATACGCGTGCGGATCCGATCACGATGATCCGTATTGTTACTTGCCTTGTCTCGATACGTGCAAGGAAGTAAGTGTTTGATTCGAATTGTTCGATTCCGACTGTTCGATCGCGACTGACTAGGTGCGACTAACTGACCGTCGCGGTTTTCGGGAGGACCCTTCGTCCTCCATTTCTGGGTGTCACCGCCTTGCTATGCTGAAGAAGTGCACTGATAGGTTCTGCCGAGTTGTGCATTTCCCAATCAGTGCATTCTTGCGGACCTTTAGATCTGCCCTGAGCTAGCCTGTCCTGGGAAAGCGTGGGACCGTACGCGACTGCCTCCGAGGGCGAAGTCAGGTAACCCGAGAACCGTACTTGAACCGTTCTCGGTCCGGAATGTCCTTCGTCTGTAATCGATTTACGAGACGTAATTGTCGAGTAGGCAAGAAAAAACTAGGAAGGCCCGGCAATGGCTCGACTGGTCGCCAAATGTGCATCGGTTCACTAATCCTCGAGAGCGGCCTCAACTCAGGAAGACGTGATAAATAAATCCGAAATAAGGGCCTTATGTCTTGTTCTCTTGCGACGGAACACGATTCATGCGAAGGAAAATCATAAATTAGCATTTAAAAAAGCCAGTGCATTTGCACTTTGCAAGTTGCAAAGTTAGACTTTCGTAAAAAATAGATTATAGGATGATAAAACTTGTTAAACTATGCAAAACTATCTTCTATAATTCTTTTCTATCATCAATAATAACCAAGTTATAATCCGGCTCAAATACTAGATACACCCTGCATATTTAATATGAGGTCGTTGTATACGAAATGCTCGATTTCAGAAAGCATATATTATGAATTGTTCTAATCGAGAAATACTATTATAGTCTAGTCAGGTTTATTATACAGAGTGTCCCAGTATTGATGGTACAACCGTGAAGGGAGTGATTCAACATGAGAAAATAAATCAAAAATGTGAAATGAATTTTTTTCATTCGACGCCTCCTTTTCGAGAAAATAGAGATTGAAAATTCGGCGAATACGCGTACTATTCAATAGG
Organism: Sphecodes monilicornis; assembly: GCA_913789915.3. Lineage (NCBI taxonomy): Eukaryota > Metazoa > Arthropoda > Insecta > Hymenoptera > Halictidae > Sphecodes > Sphecodes monilicornis. The sequence goes on along the minus strand of OU565286.1, from coordinate 4,272,649 downwards.
AATTGTCTGACGCGTCTGATCATGGCCAATCAATTCTACTTCTCACAAATACTAGGCACGCGAACTTGGCGGATCTTCAATGTCGATTTTCTGGAAAATGAAGCTTCAAATAAAAAGTATTTACTCTGTACTTTCGACTTATCTTCTCGCGTATACCGATCACCGCACGATGGCGCTAATGACGAAGACGAAAACAAAGCGAGCGTAGCGAAGAGGTCGCACGTAAGCGAAGCGAGAAAAAAGTGCGAATTGCGAAAATACGAGTTACGAGACGAGTGCGAGAAGTTGTGTTGATGGCGCTGAGGCCAAACATACACAAAAAAAAAAGACGATGACGCTGTAATGAACATTCGAGGGCGAATGTCTTTGCAGGACGGCCGAGTGTGGGATTAGGACCCCTCAGACCACAAATACCGTAGGAAATTAGGAAGAAGGGGGAGGGTTCCGTGGGTGAGCGCGTTAGTCGATCGGCTACCAACGCGAGGGCCCGGGTTCGATTCCCGGCGCGGTGCCTTCCTTTTTCCTGAGATCCTACATATATAAAAAACAATAAATAAAATGTGATGGTCACAATAAGGTTGTTAAGTTTTACTATCTATTCCTACAATGAAAATTTGAAATATGCCTTTTGGAGATCTGACAATAAGTAACGTTATATTAACTACGGTATGTTATACAGGGTGCGACGCCAATTAGTCCCCACGTTTTATCAGCCCGTTCGGATGGTCGGACAGAAAAATGTTTTCTACCAAAGTTAATCAGTATTTAACCTACAAGAAATTGTAATTTTTAAAATTTAAACAAAATCGATTTTCAACAAAAAAATCAAGATCGCTGTCATATCTTTTAATGGAACTGGGTATTTATAACTTCATAATACTGTAGGCAACGTCGAAACGAATTTAACGACCTGCTATACAATGACTTTCAGATGACCTTGAAAGATAATATCGCCATGAATTAATTGTCAGAATATTTGAAATATTTCGACCCAGCTCATAATGCTGCAATTGTAAAAACATACTTAACTACAGTTTTGGGGGATCAGTGGATCGGAACATATGGTCCAATTCGATGGCCAGCTCGCTCGCCGGATATGACCCCTTTAGGTTTTTATCTTTGGGGATATTTATAATCGATTGTGTATGAAAGACCTGTGGATAATATGGAAAATCTTAAAGAACGCATAATTCAAGCGTGTAGAAATGTAAAAAGAAGTTCTCTCATGGAAGCTACACATAAGACTTTGTTACATAGAGCAGAACTTTGCGTTACACAAGATGGGATGCAGTTCGAAAATTTAATTTAATTATTAATTAATTACATGTACACGTTTAACATTTGTGTTTTCAATGTGGCTGCGTATAAATTTGGTTTTTTGTGAGTTAAGTTCTGAAGCAATGTTTACGTTCATTTGTTTACCTCTAAATGCGAGGCGTTACTGTTACGTACCGTCGAAATATGTCAAATATTCTGGCAATTGATTCATGGCGATATTATCTTTCAAGGTCATCTGAAAGTCATTGTATAGCAGGTCGTTGAATTCGTTTCGACGTTGCCTACAATATTATGAAGTTAAAAGACCCAGTTCCGTTAAAAGATATGACAGCGACCTTGACTTTTTTGTTGAAAATCGATTTTTTTTAAATTTTAAAAATTGCAATTTCTTGTCGGTTAAATACTGATTAACTTTGGTAGGAAACATTTTTCTGTCCGACCATCCGAAGGGGCTGAAAAAACGTGGGGACTAATTGGCGCCGCACCCTGTATACTAATCAAGTACTGACACTTGAAAATTAAGCGACGAAATAAGTACAGAAATTGCTCAACACAAAATAATGTTTTTTCTGATCAGTTCTCCATTTTAGACATATAAAATTCACGAATTATACATAAATAATGAAATAATATTGAAACAAAAACATATTAATAACTCTCAAATCTAAATGATCTTTTTGTCGAAAAATCATCCGTTGGTATCGTTGGTTTCAAACGTGATATCGAGTCTCGGCTAAACTAATTAATTAATATCGAATGATCCATTAACACGTTGATCGCACACTTCACAATCACAACGTAGAAATTAATTTTTCAGTTCTGTATAAATAATTCCGTCACCCAGATATGGATGACATGGTGATTCAAGTTTTAAATGATTTAATCTCATAGTAAACAATAATATCCTACTCGAGACAGAGTATCATTTAGGTGAATAATTCGAGAAACGTGTACACAAGTTCTAATAATACACATAAGAAAGACAGTAAATTAATTTTTCAGTTCTGTATAAATAATTCCGTCACCCAGATATGGATGACATGGTGATTCAAGTTTTAAATGATTTAATCTCATAGTAAACAATAATATCCTACTCGAGACAGAGTATCATTTAGGTGAATAATTCGAGAAACGTGTACACAAGTTCTAATAATACACATAAGAAAGACAGTAGCCTAACAAATTTAATAATAACATTCTTCAGAAATTTCATAAAAAGAACATGAATTCACTCACGGACATCCAATATTGACCAAGGGCTCTTTGTATATTTATCACTGCATTTTCGCCAGGTTCCTTGAAACCATATAGAATACGTATCTCCAACAATTTTGGCACAGTCTTATCGGTTTCGCACAGAAATGGAAGGTCATGTGTGTTTTTCCAAATACCATTGCCTTTTCGGCCGAAAGGAAACAACCAGTCGTATGGAATGGAGTATGTACTTCTTATCAAATCCGTTCTGTCGAAATTCGTTGGCCTAACTTTGAATTCCTGTTGTGAATAGAATTGTTGCGACATTAATAACTACTCTATAAGATTCTTATAGAAAATACAAATTTTCGAAACCGATTGAGAGAAACAAAAGTTAAGTGAAAATGTTTTTCCTCTGTTAACCCTTTCGATGTTTATGTCGAATATACTGTTTTACTTTTGGACACCACGACTTGAATTTTTGGAGATGTTAGAACAATTAGTTTACTATATGATTCGAAAAAAATTGAACAGATTAGAATTTCTCGGAACCGTAGAGAAGATACTATGTTCAAATTTGACAACTTTTTTTATGTAGGCCGATATTGAAAATTTATATAATATGTTTTGTAGATTTGTGTCAATTATGGATATTTTGAAAATTTTTTCAAAATCGGTCAACGTTGCAATCAATTACAAAGTTCGGATAGAGGACCATTTTTATAGTATATAATTGACGATGCTTAGGACCATTCATGGTTTTAATTAGTATCTTTTTAAAATATATTTTTAATGATATCTCTGCACCCTAGACACATTAGTCTTTCTGATGTACCAAATGAAATAGTTATTGATTCAGAGTAATTACCAGAAATTGAATATTTAAATGACGACTTGGATACTCTGGATCGAAGTAGACCGCTGCTGGAGGGTTAAGAATTCTTAAAGTTTTGAATGTGTCGTTTTTCTGCATTAACCGATTTCGATAAAATTTGCAGAATTTGTATAATTGCCACAGATGTACAAAACTGATTTTCTAAACTTTCAATATAGGCCCACAGAAAATAGTTGTAAAAAAGATCTAAAATAATATGAAATTCGATTAAAATAGAATTGCTTGCACCGTTCGTATATAATACATTGATATTTGGATCACGTTAATGCTTTAGGATCAACAAAGTATGCATCGTGCAACACGCAATTGACACGAGGGATGAACGAGTGTTAAACCAATTTGCCAAGCAATTACAAAAAGAACAATAAACGTGCAATAAACAGATTTCGTAATCTTCCTTTTGCCCAGAAACGCGTCCTCGGTTTTGGGTCAAGTTAATCTGAAAGAAGCGAATGTCAAATCTCGACTGTATTCGTTGCTTGGCTCGTTCTCCCCTGCCCATTCCCTTGTACGAGGAAACCCCATCTCTGTACAATTCCCTTCGCGTCCCCGCAATTTTCTTTCCTCGGTGGCTGAAATTCAAAGGCTACTTTGTTAAAGTAAGCATCCGTGCGGCTGGACAGGGTCAGGGAAACAAACGATAGCGAACTATCTCGATTATCTAACCCGAAATGATAGCATGGCCTTTGATCGTGACTCAGGTTTCACCGTCTCGAGCGTAATCAGACGAGGAAGTTTCGATCGTTGCGGTGCTGGATACAAGATCATGCTAGTCTCGTTATCGAGAACAGCGACCGCCTCCACCTGGTCCCTGATCGATCGATGATGATACTCGTAAGCCGTCAGATCTCGATTCATCGAGAACAGTCTGCATCGACTAGCCGCTAAGGCATTATAATCTTCCGCGTGGTCGCAGCCATTCTCGAAGCTCTCGAAATTTTCTTTTCCCTCGAAATGTTCTTCTTCCTCCTCCTCCTCCTCCTCCTCCTCCTCCTCCTCCTCCTCCTCCTCGCTCGATCTGGGAATGTCCGACCTGAACTTCTGCCGACCAGACGGCTGACTTTTGCCACGATAGCGAGTGGTGCCGTCGTCTTTCACCTCGAAGATATTTCCACAGACGTCGACACTGGTGAATACGACGCCCAGGAACTCGGAAGGGAAGAAGTTGTAGGTGAACGTTGACTGGCTTCCACAAGTGGCGCACGTGTTGCCTTCGAACGACAAAACATCATCCTCGATCTAATGGAAATTCGTACCCGTATTGATAAGTTGACGGCTACTCGATATTACAAGCACCGTTTGTCTCCTCGTGTAGAAATATACCTCACGACAAAACTATACAGGGTGTTTCGTCTAAAACAGGACACCTAAGTATCTCATCTACCTCTGAAAATACAAAAAATGTTTCTAACGTAATCTAAATGGTTTCAAATGACGAATCAGATGGAAGAATCGTTTTTTATAAATTGTAATTTTTTAATCGTTTTTTCAAGGTCACTCGTGTTTTTTTTACATACATACACATATTTTTTTGTTGTTGTATGTTATAGCAAACATTATTGTGCATTCATCCATGTATAATAGCACGACCTTGAAATGACCTTGAACTCTAAAATTTTCTAATTAATGCAGAACTTACTTCCAGCGACATTTCAGATTTCAACGGTAACAGAAATTCGACCATGAACTTGAACTTGTAAATAAACACATTGTATCATTCCTCTGTGTACATAGAGAGTGAGAGAGATATGTATTTAAGAGTTTGCTAACTGCTAGATTTCTCAGTGTATCGACAAGCGATCCATAATGCGTTATTCGGAACAGGAGAAAATTCAAATGGTTTTAATTTACGGTGAAGCTCGAGAGTGTCTAAGAGAAGCAATACGAATTTACAAAGACAGATTTCCAGAATGTTCTTGGCCATCGCATTCTGCATATTCAAGTATTGTTAAAACATTTTGTGAGACTGGTAGTGTCAACAGAAACATTCGTGTGAGACGTAAGACTGTTACTCATGAAGCAAATGTGAACAATATCATCGCTAAAGTTAATCAAAACTCGCATGTTAGTATAAGGCAACTTGGACGTGAAACCGATATTAGTGTGACAAGCATATTCCGGATTCTTCATTCACAAAAATTTCATCCTTTTCATTTATCTCTTCACCAAGAGCTCCATGGAAGAGACTTTGAAAACCGCGTACACTTTTCTCAATGGGATATACGGAAATATGAAAGCGATGAAATGTTTTTCCAAACAGTATTGTTTACGGATGAAGCATGCTTTACAAATCATGGTCAGGTGAACCTCAAAAACATGCATTATTGGTCGGTTGAAAATCCACGATGGTATAGACCAGTGATGAGCAACTCATGGGCTGCAGTGGGCAAAAAGTGGAAACATAAGACTAGGCGCGGGCTGCAACCGGCAACGAACGCAATATTAAATACTTTGTTGCGTCGCCAGCATCAATTTCAGTCTGTGTTTACGCTATGGTTTCCCAGTGCCTCTTTAACGAATTTATTAGTTTGAGGGAAGTATTTGTTATTTCATACATAGATTTACAATAAAGCGTGTATTTTATTTGATCTATTATTTTTTATTAATAAATTATATGTATGTACACACACACACACAAACACATAATAATACATAGGTACATATTATATACATCTTTACATATAGTTTTACTAATTAAATGAAACTAAACAAATTTTGAAACTCAATGCGATACATGACTTTCTTTCTCGCTAACAAGCTTGTCAATATTGGATGTGATATTGGAAACCGCTACTCTAATACAATTTTTCAGTCGTTCGTTATCCAATCGATTACGACGATCACTTTTTATAATTTTCATTTTCGAAAATAGCTGCTCACACAAGTAAGCTCATTATTTGCCTGGCGTGGGTAGCTAGCAATGGAAATTTAGTAGCTGGAAAGCAAACCTTATAAAACTCACTCAGACTAACATTCTGAAATTGAGCTGAACTGAACTGAACTGAACTGTCGATGTTCATTTTCAATTTTGCGTTTTCTAAAAGGCGAGCTCATGGCAAAATACAAAGATATTCGAACGGTACACGAGAAATGTGCTTTCCGACACAGTTAAACAATGACTGTAGAATACTAGAAGAAATAGCCGGAAAGTAACAATTGAAGATCGTGGATGAAGGTGCCCGCGCCGCGACACGCCGCCACACCGCGCCGCGCTGGATCCCGGCACGGCGGGCCGCAAGTAGTTTACTAGCGGGCCAAATGCGGCCCGCGGGCCGCGGTTTGCTCATCACTGGTTTAGACAACTCGATAAGCAGAGACCATTTACCATAAATGTCTGGTATGGTATTCTAAATAATAGGATAATTGGGCCGTATTTTGTCAACGATACGCAAACTGCGCAGAAGTATGCTGAATTTTTAGAACATATTCCAGCAGGTTTATTAGAAGATATACCATTTAGGGACCGTCTAGTATTATGGTATCACACGATGGGTATCAAGCACACTTTTCCCATATTGCAACACGTGTTCTCAACGAAAAATTCCCAAATCGTAGGATTGTGCACAATGGACCTGTATCATGGCCTGATACGTTCACCCGATCTCACCCCACTTGATTTTTTCTTATGGTTGACATTAAAGGGCTTCAGAAAATATGAAAGAACGAATAATTGCTGCATGTGCTGATATGAAACCTGAAATCATCGAAAGAGCTGTACAATATGTCGTTTTTCGCCTCACGAAATGCATCACAACGGAATGACATCATTTCGAACATTTATTGCGGTAATAAATGTGATTATTTACAAGTTCTAGTTCATGGTCGAATTTCTGTTACCGTTGAAATCTGTAATGTCGCTGAAAGTAAGTTCCGCATTACTTAGCAAATTTTAGAGTTCACGGTCATTTCAAGGTCGTGCTATTAAACATGGATGAATGCACAATAATGGGTAAATATTTACATTAGGGGCTTCCTCACCGATTTTGATGACGTTGAAATATGTTGTCAAGGTCATCATTCTGAACAACTTTTTCCTAAACATGTTACCGCCGCTCAGCTTTAGTTTCCGAGATATTCGCAAACAAGTTTCGACATCTCAAATAGTGATCGGAGTAGGTCTGAGTTATTTATATATTTATATACTTATATACTGGGTCATAATATATTTTCTTGATTGTTGCAGATATCCAAGAATTCGTATAATTTCATGCTTAATAGTCTGTATGCTAACACAGCTGACAATGAAATGAGTTCACGTTCGACACGATTCATTTCACGTTTCAGTTCGTAAACATAAACAGACAAGACAGTGGGTCTCAACTGATTGAAGTCGTCAGACCTACTCCGATCACTTTGCGAGATGTTGAAACTTTTTTGCGAATATCTCGGAAACTAAAGCTGAGCGGCGGTAACATGTGTAGGAAAAAGTTGTTCAGAATGATGACCTTGACAACATATTTCAACGTCATCAAAATCGGTGAGGAAGCCCCTAATGTAAATAATTACCCAATAATGTTTGCTATAACATACAACAACAATAAATGTGTGTACATATGTAAAAAAACACATGAGTGACCTTGAAAAAACGATTAAAAAATTACAATTTATAAAAAACGATTCTTCCATCTGATTCGTCTTTTGAAACCATTTAGATTACGTTAGAAACATTTTTTGTATTTTCAGAGGTAGAGGAGTTATTTAGGTGTTCTGTTTCAGACGAAACACCCTGTATGACAGACGGAAACGAATAAAAAGTGAATTCCAGTGAGAATTTATTTCTAATGTTATTCTTTATATTATATAGTAACACTTTATACTGTTCTACGCCTTGCTTAAAACTACGGTTAAAAAAACTTCAATAATAAGTAACTGTACGCTCTTGTATTATAGCTGCAATGAAACTATAAGACATGTGATATTTTTTAGAAACAATCACGTCATAAATTTTATTTCACCTTATATTAATAATATGTAGTGTTTATAGTTTTTATTTTGCTTTATTTTCGAGAGTGATTCGTATAAATTTTGTATTGCTTTTTGCTTTATAGATTTTCATTTTTCTTCCATACACTTTTTTTCAAATCCTCGGCATTATTAAATTGTTTCCCTTTTAAACACATCTCTGTAGCTAAGATTCCCCAACAATTCTGAACGATATTTAGTTGCTGAGATCTTACAGACCACGACAAAATATCTTTCTTTGAGACTCGAAAAAAGCTTTTATAATTTTTGAGATATGTACACTGGAATTGTCCTATTGATTTATTACTGTTTCGCTGTGCGAAGTGCGTGTTTTGTTAATAGGTCACTTATGATGTTGACACACATTTTGCTATTCATTTGTCATGAAGTGAACCTAATGTTAATTTTCCCCTGGTGTCCTATTACCGTCCAAATCATTATGCTACCACTACCTATCTGTCGCTTCTTCAGAATAATTTCTTTCTTTCGCAAATCATGAAAGTAATCATTTGGACAGTCTAAACCATCCAAATTAAAGCAGTTTTCGGAAAAGATTACTTTTCTTCATTTTCTACGCTGATATACCCGTTCTTTTGCAAACTCTAATCAGGCTTGTTTATAGCGACTTGTTAGTGGTGGTTTCTTTAAGATTTTACGGCACTACAGACAGTTACAATTGTTTATTACCCGTTCAACTGTCATAACGCTACAAGTTGCAGCAGTATCAGCTGCTATTTGCCTACCAGTTAATGAAGAATTAGACGAGATCTTGAATATTGCATGTGTTTCTTGAACAACTGTGACTTTTTGGCGACCACCTTATTTTTTACCGTAATTATCACTACTATTTAAGTAATTGTAAATTGCTCAACGTCTTCATAATATTTTTGCGAAATATCCTTCACTAACCAAGTTTATCTTTTCAATTCTTAATCAAGCTAATTTCAGTTTATTCAGCTTCTTCCATGGGGCACTTTCACTATTTAACTAACTAATCACGTAACTCTTCAACTATTTAACACCGAAAAGTTATCACAAACTATACGCTTCGCCAGTTTAAAAGTGGCTGCCTTGTAGTTTTGTCGCAGTGGCAACAGCGTCTCTACATTTCTTAATGAAATTCTTGAGACCAGAACTTTAAATAAGAGGTAGAACTGTATAGGGTGTCGCTATAAGTTATTTTCAAATGAGTGAAGGTTTAAAATGCAATACATACTTAAGAACTCGTAAGCAACCATATACAGTATTCTCTCCGTGACTGTCGCAAAGGTCTATGCCGTGAATGTCGAAGTTTTACCACCATCATCGGATGATCCCCTTTGAAGCCGATAAACACGCTGGACGACCGATCCAGCGAGAGATCGAGTATCGGTGAAAGTTACAGTAATGCATGTGACGCCTATTATTGCAACATTTATAATTTTTTACTTTTTTAAATGTAATGTTTACCATCGTCTTCGGCTCTTTCTTCTAATCAAAATGACCCCAAACATGATATAATCACAACCATAACTACTTGTGAAACAAACGATTGATCTTTTGGAGTTGTTGCGGAACAAATATTGCTTTAGTTTGTATATGTTGCGGCGAAGATTATGTAAATATAATTGTAACCGATAGTGGTTTAGTTTGTAAATGTTGCGGCGAAAATTCTTAGCTAATAATACGAAATTGTATTTGATATGTATCGGTCGATGCTACGGCGGTATATATTGTAAGTGTGAATACCATGATAATTGTGTGAATGCCAGGAGTAGCGTGGAGAGGTTGGAACGGAGAGTCTTAGAACAAAGAAACATCGTCGGCTGTAATGGAAAACGCACGAATCTCGTTGACCAGAAACATGCACCTTTGCAAAAGAGTAAGGTCGCATTTCAAGCCATAGCGTGTAAAGGAAGATGCAGCGCATCGACCTTAGGCCGCCAAACCTCGCAAGGGAGACTACCTCCCGGGTTATGAAGGTTACTAACGTGCACGGGGAGACTGAAAGGTTGATCCGGGGCCGTCAGGCTACAGGAAGAGTCGCGAGATTCGGCGAATGGTAAGAAGGCATTCGGAAAATTCCAATAACGGTATGGATAATACACGCGTCACCAGTTCCCCCTTCTCCACGTTTCTTCCGCAGGTAGTAATTCGGCGTGAATGAGTATGAATGAGGGCGAGAGGTCTGTTTTAGGAGCATTCCGGCTTGAGCCACAGTCAAATAAAGACCGCGTGTACAGGCGACTTCCGATACATTGTACCATAAAAAAAAACACAAATAAATCGATACTACCATAACAGGAGTTCACATTTCTGGTAGAGACACGATTCGCTTGGTAGAAACTTACAGTAAGGAGCATAACTGAACCAATAACCATTAGTTTTGTATAAATCTTTATTTATTGCTAAGAATGTAGAAGAATATGAAAAAATGAACATTACAGTAAGTTTTATTACAGTTAGAAGTAATATCAGAAATTTTTGCAACAATTAATGTCTCCTCGTTTAGCCCTGGCAAAAAGAAAATGGATTGACTCGGTTTTGCACCACGTCTAATATTTGGCAATATTTAATATATTATTTATTTTTAATATTTCGTCCACAACCCTTTTGCTTGCAAAACTGCACTAATTCGCTTCGGCATAGTTTCTATTAATTTTTTGCAATAATCCGGAGATATTTTCTCCCACTGTTCTTGAATTCTATCGTACAAAGCTGTGATTGAAGTTGGTTGGGAGTCATATGAATCCCGAAGTCGTCTTTTTAGTAAACCCCATAGATTCTCTATGGGGTTGAGGTCGGGGCTCTGTGCAGGCCAATCCAGAATAGAAAATTTTTTGGTACTGAGCCAATTTTTCACACTTTTAGCAGTGTGCTTAGGGTCTCGGTCATGCATGAAAATTACATTTTCATCTTCAAAAGGCATATTTTCAACAGCATCTATGAGATGATCTTGTAAAATATCCTTGTACATGTACTGATTCATGATGCCATTAATTCGGTGCAGTGATCCAACGCCCAATGCTGTTAGGCAACCCCAAAAACATTAGGGATCCGCCTCCATGTTTTACCGTTTGCTTTACATGTCGTGGTTTGAGCCGTTCATTTTTACGAATCCAGCACCATGACATGCCATCTGAACAAATTCTATTAATTTTGGTCTCGTCTGACCAAATAACCCGTTCCCATTCAGTAGTTGTCCAGTTTTGATATTTTTTAGCAAATTCCAAACGAAGTTTTATATTTTTCTTCGATAACATCGGCTTCTTTTTTTTCTTAATGCTTCTAAACTCAGCTCCTTTGAGGGTTCTTTGTGTTGTCCACTTGCTTACTTGTATGTCCGTATCTTCTTTTAATACTTTTGCGGCCATGGTTGCACTTGAAGCATCACCAGATGCGACAAACCGTATAATTCTTCGTTCATCCTGCGGTGATAATTTTTTTGGTCTTCCTCCAACATTTAATAACATACTTTTACAGTATTTTTTTCGTATTCTCTGCACTGTGGACCGACTCACACTACAATTTTTCGCCGTCTGACGTGTTGACAAGCCGTCATTCAAAAAAGAAATTACTTTTTTTAAACAATTTGAAGCAATTTTCTTCATATTTGCTGTAATTCACTTGCGTACTTTTCCGTTCGACCGATTGCTAGAAACTGAGTGCTGATACGTAAACTAATATTTTGTAAACATATCAAACTGCTAGATGTAAACATACTGCTGAAACCAACTTCAATCACAGCTTTGTACGATAGAATTCAAGAACAGTGGGAAAAAATATCTCCGGATTATTGCAAAAAATTAATAGAAAGTATGCCGAAGCAAATTAGTGCAGTTTTGCAAGCAAAAGGGTTGTGGACGAATTATTAAAAATAAATAATATATTAAATATTGCCAAATATTAGACGTGGTGCAAAACCGAGTCAATCCATTTTTTTGCCAGAGCTAAACGAGGAGACATTAATTGTTGAAAAAATTTCTGATATTACTTCTAATTGTAATAAAACTTACTGTAATGTTCATTTTTTAATATTCTTCTACATTCTTAGCAATAAATAAAGATTTATACAAAACTAATGGTTATTGGTTCAGTTATGCTCCTTACTGTAAATCTCTTGTTATACAAAGACTTATGATCGTAATCATATCGTGTTTCATTAATTTCTGAGCCTCAGTCTCTCTTTCTTTCTCAATCGCTGTCCTTCTGTACGTTCGGCACACTACAAAGAATGTAGTCCGTATTCCATGAATGTCGCGCGGCAGACACGAAGCTATGACTTTTACGGAGAGAATACTGTATCGAGAATAAGTTTGAGTCGCCGGCCGATAATTGGGCTAAATAATTGGTTATAATGGTTAAAATTAGAAAATAAACGATCATTAATAGACTGCGAATTTTATGCATTTATAGTAAGAATGGGAGAGAAAAATTAAAAACATTTTAGAATGCATTTCGAACGACTTAACAAAACCACTGAAGAAAGAATCAAACCTGTATTTGATGTTTTGCAACTATTGGAAACAATTTATATTTTGCATAAAAATCCAAAGTCTAATCATTAATTAAGGATAAAATTGTAAATAGGAACGCGGGCCAAGTTTTTCGTTCGAAGACCTTCCGCGGAAGTTCGGAGTGATCGCAATATAAAATATGTGCTCGTATCCAAACCGGAATTCCTCGGCATTAGATACCGGCTCCCGAGGAAATCTCATCTCGTGGGTTTCGATTACCTTTAGATTAACTCCGTCCGCCATCGAAACTTTGTAATGACCTCTTCTCGATATGCTGACTCGAAGATCGTCGGGCATCGATAGGGTGCAGCTAACTGCTGACTGATCATAGAACACCGTTGCGTAGTTCTTGTGCTCGGCACGGCATGTCAACAGGACAGAGACAAAGCTGTCCGCGATCAATATCTCGCCGATATCGTCGTACTCCGGTACTCCCGAGGCTGTCTCCCCGTGGAATTTCAGATTTGAAAACGAACCATCAGCATAGTCATCCTCTTCCGTGCTCCGGGATCCGAAGAATCGTAAGACCTCCTCCTCCGTCCAGTCACACATCACTGGCTCCTTTTCCACCGTGTAACCGGTCATAATGCGTGTACCGTCTAAAATACACGAGAGCTTTGAAATATACAATTTACACACGAGGAAATGCACGATAAAGGATCCACTGCATCCTGCAACGAGTCGTTGACCGTATAAACCGACCGGCTCTCTTAACTCTTTGCGGCACAGGATTCCAGATAATAAAATAGACCCATGTTGCATAGAAATTTTATTGCGTTTTAAATGAAACAAAATTGGTATATACAAGGTGGCCCACATGACTCTGAACAGCTCAATATCTCGAAAACTATGCCATCGATTTTAAAGTTCTTAGTTTTAAATTGCATGGAACTGAAGGGCCTTTCTGACTACATAAACGTGAAGTGGCCTCCCTTCCCCTTTAACGGGGGGAGGGGAGGTACCTTTGTAATTTTAAATGGAACCCCCTATAAAATGTTACATATTTAGATTCTACCGGAAAAAACAAGTCAATTTTGTCTGAAACATTTTTTTGTCAGATACTTCCATGATGAGATATAACAGTTTGAAGTTTCGAGTTGTAGGTACTTGAAGCGCTCGGAAATAGCGTTATGGAATTATACGCGCTTGAGTCCTTTGCTTATTCGTGAAGAAATAAAATGTACTTTAAATTAAATGTTCAAAATGTCCACCACGGGCTTGTAAACATTTATTTACTCGAAACATCAAAGTTGTTCTAACATTTTTTAACATTTCGGGAGTCACTGAAGCGCAAGCGTCGCGTATTCTTTGTTTCATATCCTCTTTTGTCGTCTGTGGTTCAAACATAACTTTGTCCTTTACATATCCCCATAAGAAAAAATCTAATGGTGTTAGATCGGGGGATCGAGGAGGCCATTGACGAGGTCCCCCACGACCTATCCATTTGTTCCCAAATTTTTCGTTCAAAAATTGCCTGGTGATGATTGCAAAATGTGGAGGAGCGCCGTCTTGTTGGAACCACATTTCTCTTCTAACGTGCAGTGGCACATCATCCAAAAGCGCAGGCAAATGATTTTTTAATAAATCACAATAACTTGCAGATGTTACAGTTTCTTGAAAAAAATAAGGTCCAATCACAAAATCTCCTATTAGGCCACACCAAACATTTAAAGACCATCGATGTTGAAAGGGAACACATCGCATCCAATTTGGGTTTTCCACGGCCCAATAATGCAGATTATATCTATTTACATGCCCTGAATTCATAAAAGTGGCCTCATCGGAAAAAAGTATTTTGCAGAAAAAGTCATTTTCCACAACACCCTGCAGCCACTCACAAAATCTTACGCGGTGATCGTAATCTGCTATCGAAAGCTCTTGTGATAAAACCATGTGATATGGATGATACTTTTGCCGTTTCAAAATTCGTTGAATCGATGAACGACTAATATGTGATGTTTGTGCAAGTGTACGTTGACTAATACGAGGATTTAATGTAATTGCAGCAAGAATACTGGCGCTATTATTTTCATTAGTGACAGCTTTAGGTTTATTGCGAGTTTTTTTACACAATTCACCGTGCTCGCGAAGCCGCTTTTCTAAATTATGAAATGTTGCATGACATTTTTTGATCCCATAACGTTTAAAAAACATCACTGCTGCACGCCGATAATATTTTTGGCAGTCACCTAACGTTAATAACATATTCACTTCTGTGTCAAAAGTAGCCATAATCACAATGTTACTGCTTGAATAATAGCTCTAAACTGAAAACGTTTTCATAGATAAGTGAGCCAAACTCAAGAATTGTAAATATTATTGTTTGTGTTTCTTCATGAATAAAAAATGGACTCAAGCGCGTATAATTCCATAACGCTATTTCCGAGAGCTTCGAGTACCTACTACTCGAAACTTCAAACTGTTATATCTCATCATGGAAGTATCTGACAAAAAAATGTTTCAGACAAAATTGACTTGTTTTTTCCGGTAGAATCTAAATATGTAACATTTTATAGGGGGTTCCATTTAAAATTACAAAGGTACCTCCCCTCCCCCGTTAAAGGAGAAGGGAGGCCACTTCACGTTTATGTAGTCAGAAAGGCCCTCCAGTTCCATGCAATTTAAGTCTGAGAACTTTAAAATCGATGGAATAGTTTTCGAGATATTGAGCTGTTCAGAGTTATGTGGGCCACCCTGTATATGTCGGTGTATATATTTTTGTACCTGTACGTGTATATTTATATATATATATATATATATATATATATATATATATATATATATATCCGCGCGTTACGAGTATGTTCCCCACCACGTGTATTAGCAAAGATATCGGTGGTCCTTTCTTAATAAAGGACCGTAGGACTCCCCGCTAATTAGTATGCGCGCGCATACATCCTCACTTGATCTAGATCGAAGGAGGTCGATGCGCGACAAATCGAAGACATTCTACGTCTGGGAACGGTTCGGGTAACAACCCAAATTTAAAAGGTATACGGCGAAAACCGGTACGCGAACGGGAAATCAAACCGATTTGATATATTCGCATACCGACGAATTTATCCCCGTTTCGTACGCGCCTCAAACCGAGGAGTCGCAGATGCAAACCGCACTGTGGCACGGCGAACAACCGCCAATTCGTAATTAAATAATTATATAAATTTGGAATCTTAATAACGGACGCGGAGAGTCTCTTTTGAATTACCGAAACGTGAAAGCGCGAGTACATTCTTCCGCACACGCGTATATACGGATTCATATTCGGAGTTTCCTTCGAGTCACGGTATCTTCCAGCCGTCGGAACGTTTCCGAGGCCCGTTATGGAATTACGCCCTTTGTAATCGGTAAAGTGAATTTTGATCACGATTAGCATCACTGAGGCTCACCTTTCAGGCTCATTCAGGCAACCGAAGTGACGCTCAGCTCACGTACCTGCCGGATCTTCTGGTTGTACCTGTTTGCCCTTGTAAGGCGTGTATTCATATGTGAACTTGTATGATAAATTCTTCCGTAACTTACCGAGGCACATCTCGCGAACTCATTCAGGCAATCGGAGTGACGCTCAGCTCTCGTACCTGCCGGATCTCTTGGTTGTACCTGTTTGCCTTTTGCGAAGGGGTGGACGAGATAATTACGGTCCCTTTGACGCACTGCGTGTACGAAACGTATATCGATTGCTCGGCGAGGCGCGTCAGATGCGATAGGGCAAAGTCCAAGGGAAGTCCCGAAAGGTAATAAGAGCGGAAATAAAGAAATTAGTAAGAACGGTTACAATACTAATGCACGCGAATACAACTCTACGAGTCTTTGAACTGGATTTTCTCGAAAACGAAGCTTCAAATGATAAATGAGTTTATCACTTATTTCACATCCACATTATCTTAAACTATATGTATTTAATGTAATTTTTACGATATCGTAAAAATTAAGCTTTAGGTAGTGGATGTAATTTCAACGTTATACAGAATTCATTTAGTGTTAATTATGAAAGTGGTCTAAGTCAAAAATTTGAAGAAATTTTAAAGATACCACAAATTTTTGGTATCGGGTCATTCCTTTCTACCGAATGACCGTGATTTCGGTTTGATAGAAATGAAAATAAAAAAAGCAACTTACTTATACAACCCTGATCATTATTATGAATTGATAGAAAAGTGTAGAAGGAGAAAGCCATTTTCGATAAAACGAATGTCGCAGCCGGATTTTATTTCAACGAAGTCACTAGAAGAATCAATAACAAGAAGAGTAAAAAATACCGCGGGCGAATCTGTTTCTTGGCTGAAAATTCAATGGATGAGATTCTTGAAAAATGAACCTTATAAAATGTTCTATAAAACTTCTTTAGATGATTCTAAATTCCACGTTTTGGATCTTTCACCTAAAAGAGGAAGACCAAAAATATACGAAAATATTAAATTACTTCCATTATACACTACCCCTAGACCAGTAACGGAAGAAAAACATAAAGATATTATGTGTTCACTACCATACATCCCTCCAGTTTATCAGGAACATTTTAAGAATCTTAAAAACTAGAAAAAACGATAACAATGGATTACTTCTTAAAAATAATTAATAAATGTTCATGAATTATTTCATTAAAGTTATTGTTTCAAATAAAATTCATAGTTCTTTATTGCTTTAAGTCGTTTATAGAACATTCAATTAATTTTGAAAATGGTCTAAGTCAATTAGAGCTTTAAAAACAACATTTTCGTATGAAATTCATACAAAATTTCATATTCATAATAAATTTCCATTAATCAAGACTAAGAAAATTATAAATTAAAATGTCGCATAATATAAAAATATTTTTTAATTCGTTAAAACGCAATTCATTAAATATGTCGAAACAAGAAATATATGACTTAGACCACTTTCATAATTATGGGCACAATTCACAAATCTGCAACAATCTTAGTTACAATAACTTCCTAACGAATAAGTTTAGGGCATAAGTATGTTAATACTTCTATCTAGAATCTAGAGCACAGAAAACTGCATCAAACTGTAGTCAAAAACATTTGGTTTCCATTTTAAAAAAGGGGCTGTCGCATTTTTCTGATGAATCGTTGCAAAAAAATGCATAAAGTCATTTGCACATTATGCACAGTTCGATACCATTTAACTCTATCCGTAACAGTTTATTTTATTTCCAACCGTTTAGGAGGTTCAGCAGTGGTGTTAAATAATTATAATTTATAAATTAAATTTAACTGGAGCTCTGGTTTAAATTCTACTACACTTCCTTATTAGTTATTATGTATTCGAAAAGTTCCATTTAAACGTAGAGGTCAATTTTGACTTGCAGATGTTTCACATTTCTGAATTACAGTTACAGAGGTAATTAATGTATCTCGACGTGTGGTAAATATCATTTTTTTTATTATTTAGTGTTTTTAAAAAGTCAAATAAGTTATTATTATAGGTCTATTTTAGTAACAGTTTATTTTATTTCCAACCGTTTAGGAGGTTCAGCAGTGGTGTTAAGTAATTATGATTTATAAATTAAATTTAACTGGAGCTCTGGTTTAAATTCTACTACACTTCCTTATTAGTTATTATGTATTCGAAAAGTTCCATTTAAACGTAGAGGTCAATTTTGACTTGCAGATGTTTCACATTTCTGAATAACAGTTACAGAGGTAATTAATGTGTCTCGACATGTGGTAAATAATCAGAGGTAATAAACAACATTGTTGTTTTATAGAGTTTCGATTTTACTACGATTATAATTGCATGTACCCAAAAATTTATGAGAATAGGGTTTCAATTGTAGAGTTATAACTAATATTAACGAGGTTTTGTGAATTTGTGCAATAAGGTTGATATTTAACTTGTTATGTTATGAAAAAAATCGGGTAACAGTTTATTTCTGCTCATAATAAAAAATGAAGCCTCTACTTTTCGTTATATAGTTCTTAAAAAGCGGTTAGAGTAACCAAAAAGAAAGAAACGTTTAAAATACTGGTTTATGCATCTAGGTCCGTTTATTAAGATTATGTTTGTTACTAGTAAATAATCTAAAAATTCAATTAGATTCTATTCTAACTTACTCATTTTTCTCAATGAATTGCGTTTCAGAGTAAATAATATTTTTATTTTTGAGTAGTTACATGCTAATGACGCATTAGTATCATTAATTGTAGAATGTATTTGAATGTCCTTTAATCGATAGCTTTGAAAATAGAATCATCTGACAGATAGGAAAAGCTGAATAAGTTCACAAGAATTCATAATCGCCATTGCTCTCGAATGTTTTATGAAATTCAACCGTAAATGCAACGAAAGTCCTTCGGCGTGTGCCTGCATTTTTCTGAAGCATTTTCTCACCGATGCCGTGTTATCAAGTCCCACGACTGTAAATATTTATTTTCTACGGGCTAGGCGGGGTTTTAAAATTATGCAGTGATTCACGCCTGTGTCGCATGAACCATTTTCCCGTAAAATATGCAAGACACAAGTTCACGAACTTGCTGCCGAACTTTCTTCATCTCGGCTGTATCCCGTTTGCCTCTAAAATCAGTTTTTGTGAATATATCTAAACTCAGCAAAAATTTCATTCTTTTCGTTCGTCATGCCTTTTTGCTCGATGACATTTCAACGACCTTTATAAAACTCACCATTTTATTAGAGAGGAATATCATTGAAATCGTGTCATTTAAAATATTTGAACTAGCCTATATTTATACAGGTTGTCGCATTTCATGTGAACCACTCGAATATCTTTCAAATTATTAAAAAGATCAAAATATATTTCAAACGAAGTGTCGCTTGACAAGCTTCCGTTTCGAAGGCGAAGGATTTCTGCCAGTTTTTCTCTGGCATCCCCTTTTGGTCGACTATACGCACTCCCCACTTCGATTTCTTACACAATCGCCAGTTGATTTTCTGAGGATTGTGGAAGAGGTTAGAGCAATTAATCTGTTACATCCTATTGATATCTCCCATTGACCGTCGCACAGAGTGGTATTTGAGCTGAAAACCTGGCCAAAAATCGAAATTGTAAATATTTACATACAGGGTTGTGTTTGCGTCCCAGAATAGATTTATAAACATGCAATCACGTGGTGCACCCCTTATCATTGATTACCCATACAGTCATCCGTGCCTGCGCTTAGAACATAGCATTTGTTCGATAGGCATCTGTTTATTCGCAGCATTCCGTTCGTACGCATCTGTTTCTCGTGATAATATTAATTTTGTAAGTGATCTTTGTGGCGAAATTTGTGATGGATATTGTTACGCAAGGTATGTACATTATATTAATCATATTTTTGTCAATATCAACATTTTTTTGTACGCGTTTTTACCGATCTGCAAGCTTGACTAAAAGTTCTCGGATTTTCATGACTTTGTTTGCATATATTAGTGTTTTTAAACATATACCACTCATCGCCACAGCATAAATGTTACGTGTTGTTAAACTTCAGGATATCTAGAATTAGTATACCGCAAAAAAGTTTTCACAAGTCTTCACATTACAAAAAAATAATGCTCCAAATACAACCCCTTTTGGCTGAACTGGACTGAAGAGGACTAAAAATTTTCAAGTTTTCCGTATGCGATGCTAT
The DNA here is from genome assembly GCA_913789915.3 of Sphecodes monilicornis. NCBI lineage: Eukaryota > Metazoa > Arthropoda > Insecta > Hymenoptera > Halictidae > Sphecodes > Sphecodes monilicornis. The sequence continues at coordinate 4,252,250 of OU565286.1, read as the reverse complement.
ACGAATCAGGCTTTGGTTACCGGAGTTCACTGGTTGAAAAGTTATACACGTGTAAACATGAGCAATTTTAAACGTTTTTTACAGGTTAGAGCGTTGCCAAATTGGATATTAACTAACTAAATTGACTAACCTGGCAAGAATTTAGAAGAAGTTAGAACACCGCGCCGCCTATTGGATGTTTGTTTATCATATGCATTGAACACCCACCCTCTATCCTGCGCATGCGCTCAACAGTAGACCCTACAAATATTACCAATATAAATATAATACCAAAACATTATCCGTACACGAGAAATATATTTTCCGCATAGTGACTCTATTAACACTAGGTTTACAATAAGAATAATAAAATTATATTTAGTTAGATCTTCAGCGATTTTTATTGTAATATGTACACAATAAAATAAATCTATTTAATAATTCCTCAAGAATGCCTCCTTACACTCTCAATAATCGTAAATTAAAAATTTTAGAATCCGTCATTTTGTCGGGCCCCGTAAATCTAGTGTTAATTGGATCATCCACTGTACATTATTTTAACACGTTGACCACCATGCCATCCATATTAGATGGCGTGATTATTTTTCTAGACTTAAAAATTAATGTGTTCGATGATACATCAAGTATGCTACATTTGCTTACGATCTGTAAAATGTAAGAGAATTGGAAAAGTAATTAGCGTCATAAATATTAACTTCTCAGTTTATGTTTTATTGAATCAATTTCTTTAGTTGTAAGCCGACCGAGTAGGCGATCAACGTATTAATAATGTAACTTTGGCTAACACAATTGGTATGCATTCGACAATTCATTTCCACTTATCCGTTGTGATTACAAAACTTTCTGGCCCATCATCGACCAGGTAAAGTTGAATTATTTTACGTCACCTGAGACTGTGGAAAGTTTCTCTGTTAGAAGAGTTTGCTCCATTTACGACAATGTCGGTTTTAATATAACTATGGGAGCCTTCCGAACTAGCTTCGCGAATTCGAGGAAAGCAGTTATGTGGTCGCTTGCAATGTACATTTACGTTGAGTTTATTGAAAAATGTATAAAGTTAAATGGGACATTTTCAATTTCTCGGGAAGTTCAGGGAAATGTTTGATATTAAAATACTATTAATTCCTCCTACAGTTACCATCTCAATTGTATGTACAGCATGTGGAAGCTAGATTTTCGGTGTTCGTACCTTGCAACTAATTGGAGCAATTTCAATTAGTTTCGAAGCATTTATATTCGACAAACATACATATAATAAAACAGAACTATAATTGTAGAATGTAACAGAAGACAGTTAACTGGGGACTAAATAACTGAGATTATTTAACGTGCTTAAGAAACCAGATTATTAACCGATTGTTGAATACCATTATTCTTGCAGAATTTTGACATGATAATATACAGTGACTCAAACAATTGATCAAATGTTGTAGATGCATCCCTAGAAACGGTGACCATCACTTTCCTTACACTGTGTATACCAATTAACTCTTTGGGGCACGCTGGGATTAAAAGTGTCCCACCTGTTTGATGCAGCGTAATGCATGGTGGGACATTTTTAGTCCCACCTCTAAATATTGCAATAGCTGCATGCGCATAGGTATATATTTCGTCTTATTTACGTAAAGCAGTTGGTAATATCTTCAACAAATGTTACAAATGCATTCACTTGTGTTGGCAACATTGAACATGACAATACAGGTTCATCAATTGTTGCAAGCGGAAGGTTTACTGCGACAATCTTTTTTTCCTAGCTTTATGTGAAAAATCGTAGAAGTAAGTTAATTATTATAAATATTAGTTCTATATAAGCAAGTGAAGAGTTTTATGATAACAACTAAAGCTTAAATTTGTCTGTAAATGATGAAAGTATGGTGGGATTTTATATGTCGCACCATGCAACTTGGGGAGTAATACAAAAAAACATATTTTTATTTATTGTTTATGTTTTAATAGTCTTAAAGGTCAATGTGCCGAAGGAATTATTAGTCAAACATTAATAGACAATAACGTACCAACTGAATCTAACAGAAAGTCATTGTCAATCCAAATAAGCAAACACAAACGTAACGTTTCATTCGAAATAAGAAGACAAGATTCGAAACATCTACCAGAACGTTCGTCTCTTAAACGATGTGCGCTTTGTAGCACAAAAAAAGGAAGTTCGAACACTATGGTCTTGTACTGAGTGCAAAGTGCCTCTGTGCTTAGGGAAAAGGATGTGCTTTAATAAGTACCATTCATGAACCTATGTGGCATGGTGGGACTATTTGAGTCCCACCCTATAACAACAAATTTAATTAAACTATTACTATTTTTGTATGTTTTTACATCATGTGATACCTTTATTAATAAAAATATACCAATTTTGTTTCATTTAAAACGCAATAAAATTTCTATGCAACATGGGTCTATTTTATTATCTGAAATCCTGCGCCGCAAAGAGTTAATACGTTTAATAAAGTCAACATAATATAGCAATAATTTTAAATTCATCCAATGATTTTACTGTTGTGTGTTCCTCTTATTCACTTTTGTCATAACTGCATAAAATCCGATGTCTAATAATAATATAATCAAATCCCACCGTTAGCAGAAAGACGAAAGAATAATTCAATCAATAAAAGTAAAAGCAATAGTGTTGTATTAACTGTTTCCAAGAGAAGATACAATGAATTGGCCACAATTAACATTAGTGAGATAGGAAATACTGATTAGAGGATTAAAAGGGTTAAGCCATTTTAATGTCCCGGGTACAAAGTATACATAATTGCTAATTGCTTTTAGCCGGATGGATGGGAACGCCGTCTATCGTTTGTTATCCACGAGAGATGACTTCGGTACAAAGGGATCACTTAAACTGATGTAGTTTTTGGACAGACTAGTAGAATGCAGATTACACTGGTCAATTTTGTCGCAGAGAACATTTATATACGCTCTTATAGACTTTCGTGTGCAGAACACGACTCTGAAAGCAGTTTGTCGTCATCAGCCTCAATTTTTGAAAAATTTGATTTGGAAAAGAAAGTAAAAAATTCAACTTTCAACGAGTACCACTGACCGAACCTCGTTACACGCGGACCTATTTCGCTTTGAATGATCGATACCAGGCTGGGTTAGGTTAAATTTTGTGAGTCGGACTGTGGTAACAGCACTGAGTTATTAATTTCTATTACTAAACAATGTGTTTATATCCGAACTTGTCGCAAAATATGTTTGATATTCTGCGAAATTATTGACACATTCTTTAATATTTTATTGCTTGCATTTTACAATATCTTTCATATACAGGGTGGCCCACATAACTCTGAACAGCTCAATATCTCGAAAACTATGCCATCGATTTTAAAGTTCTTAGTCTTAAATTGCATGGAACTGAAGGGCCTTTCTGACTACATAAACGTGAAGTGGCCTCCCTTCCCCTATAACGGGGGAGGGGGGGTACCTTTGTAATTTTAAATGGGACCCCCTATAAAATGTTACATATTTAGATTCTACAGGAAAAAACAAGTCAATTTTGTCTGAAACATTTTTTTGTCAGATACTTCCATTATGAGATATAACAGTTTGAAGTTTCGAGTTGTAGGTACTCGAAGCTCTCGGAAATAGCGTTATGGAATTATACGCGCTTGAGTCCATTGCTTATTCATGAAGAAACACAAACAATAATATTTACAATTCTTGAGTTTGACTCACTTATCTATGAAAACGTTTTTAGTTTAGAGCTGTTATTCAAGCAGTAACATTGTGATTATGGCTACTTTTGACACAGAAGTGAATATGTTATTAACGTTAGGTGACTGCCAAAAATATTATCGGCGTGCAGCAGTGATGTTTTTTGAACGTTATGGGATCAAAAAATATCATGCAACATTTCATACTTTAGAAAAGCGGCTTCGCGAGCACGGTGAATTGTGTAAAAAAACTCGCAATAAACCTAAAGCTGTCACTAATGAAAATAATAGCGCCAGTATTTTTGCTGCAATTACATTAAATCCTCGTATTAGTCAACGTACACTTGCACAAACATCACATATTAGTCGTTCATCGATTCAACGAATTTTGAAACGGCAAAAGTATCATCCATATCACATGGTTTTATCACAAGAGCTTTCGATAGCAGATTACGATCACCGCGTAAGATTTTGTGAGTGGCTGCAGGGTGTTGTGGAAAATGACTTTTTCTGCAAAATACTTTTTTCCGATGAGGCCACTTTTATGAATTCAGGGCATGTAAATAGACATAATCTGCATTATTGGGCCGTGGAAAACCCAAATTGGATGCGATGTGTTCCCTTTCAACATCGATGGTCTTTAAATGTTTGGTGTGGCCTAATAGGAGATTTTGTGATTGGACCTTATTTTTTTCAAGAAACTGTAACATCTGCAAGTTATTGTGATTTATTAAAAAATCATTTGCCTGCGCTTTTGGATGATGTGCCACTGCACGTTAGAAGAGAAATGTGGTTCCAACAAGACGGCGCTCCTCCACATTTTGCAATCATCACCAGGCAATTTTTGAACGAAAAATTTAGGAACAAATGGATAGGTCGTGGGGGACCTCGTCAATGGCCTCCTCGATCCCCCGATCTAACACCATTAGATTTTTCCTTATGGGGATATGTAAAGGACAAAGTTATGTTTGAACCACCGACGACAAAAGAGGATATGAAACAAAGAATGCGCGACGCTTGCGCTTCGGTGACTCCCGAAATGTTAAAAAATGTTAGAACAACTTTGATGTTTCGAGTAAATAAATGTTTACAAGCTCGTGGTGGACATTTTGAACATTTAATTTAAAGTACATTTTATTTCTTCACGAATAAGCAAAGGACTCAAGCGCGTATAATTCCATAACGCTATTTCCGAGCGCTTCAAGTACCTACAACTCGAAACTTCGAGTTGTATCTGACAAAAAAATATTTCAGACAAAATTGACTTGTTTTTTCCGGTAGAATCTAAATATGTAACATTTTATAGTGGGTTCCATTTAAAATTACAAAGGTACCTCCCCTCCCCCGTTAAAGGGGAAGGGAGGCCACTTCACGTTTATGTAGTCAGAAAGGCCCTTCAGTTCCACGCAATTTAAGACTAAGAACTTTAAAATCGATGGCATAGTTTTCGAGATATTGAGCTGTTCAGAGTTATGTGGGCCACCCTGTATATAAATATACACGTACAGGTACATACATATAGACACCGACATATATATATACGTAAGTACCTCTGTGCCATGACGCAGCACCCAATCACGCTATATGCAATCGTGTAATTCACACGGTTACAGTATGCACAAAGAGTAGAGTACTGGTTGGTCATGATGAGACGCGATTCTTTCTTTTCGACTTATTTTACATGTAGAATCACCTCCTATTCGGTTGATGATGAGTCGCTCGACACCCTGTACATGCATTTCAAAAACGTGGCGGAATGCAAACATTTGAGTAATTATAACCGTTTGAATAATTACAAGCGGTTTTGTAGGCGCGTGTTTGTCACTTTGTCGAGGCGCGACGCGTCGATAACTCTAATTTGAAAACATTCATATTGGCTTCGTATAACCTTAAGAAATTTTTATGTAACTGGGAGGATTCACTGATTGGGTCGAAGGAATTAGAATTCGTTCTATAAAATGGTGGGAATGCCGAGAGACCTACCGGAAAATCTGACAATCAACTCTCCATTGGAATTCAGCAACATGTCGGTACCGTCGCCGCGACGCGTGAATTTCTCGTCGACCTCGTAGTCGGACGCTGTCCTCACGAGTAATCGATGGTCTTCTCTTACGACCAAGTCGTCGAGCACCTCGTACTGTCGACCATTGTAATCCGCTACTGTGTATCGCGACACCTTCACCGTGACGTCCGTCATCGACCGAACGTTGCCACTGTCCTAAAGAAATAGGATATTGAACAAATCCGTAATAAGAAAACTTATAGGGCGCATCAAAATTACAGTCACGTAGTCTAGTTCCTTTAGCTAAGAAACGACAAATCAATGAATCGACAGAATAAAACACAAATTTTTCACTCCAAATTCAACTTTATACAGATCATGTTCACCTTTGTGCACATCGAATTCATTACATGTCACTGCATTTAGACAAATTTCGCGTAATTTTCTGCTAAAATGATTTTTTTTCTTCTTTCATTTCCATTGTTATTGTTTATATCATATAGTAACACTTTATTGTTCTACGCATTCTTTAAACCTACGGTTCAAAATTAATAATTTTATATTTGAAATTATTAATTTTGTAGACAGTCAAGTTGTATAGAATGAAAATTTTTATCTAGAAATTTAGGGGCTTATATAGATAAAAATTAGATTATTATAAAATTTTGATTATATTTAAAATTATTAATTTTGTAGACAGTCAAGTTGTATAGAATGAAAATTTTTGTCTAGAAATTTAGCGGATTATATAGATAAAAATTAGATTATTATAAAATTTTGATTATATTTAAAATGATTAATTTTGTAGACAGTCAAATTGTATAGATTGAAAATTTTTGTTTAGAAATTTAGGAGGTTATATAGATAAAAATTAGATTATTATAAAATTTTTATTATATTTAAAATTATTAATTTTGTAGATAGTCAAGTTGTATACAATGAAAATTTTTATCTAGAAATTTAGGGGGTTATATAGATAAAAATTAGATTATTATAAAATTTTGATTATATTTAAAATTATTAATTTTGTAGACAGTCAAGTTGTATAGAATGAAACTTTTTGTCTAGAAATTTAGGGGGTTATATAGATAAAAATTAGATTATTTTAAAATTTTGATTATACTTAAAATTATTAGTTTAGGTGGTGGTAGAATTGTGTGTTTATATGAAATTTTGTATTGGGTTAATAGAGGACATTTTTAATATAATTTTAATAACCTAAAAGACCTATAATAATAACTTATTTGACTTTTTAAAAACACTAAATAATAAAAAAAATGAGTTAAACCTACGGTTCAAAGGACTCCAGTAATAAGTGAAAATGCGCTCTTGGAGCTGCGGAAAAACTATAAGACATGTGGCACTTTTTAGCAGGGATGCGGAGTCGGCAATCAACATCCCGACTCCGACTCCGAATTTATCGGTGTTTGACGAATACTGTTTTCGCACCGTAAAAGACAGAATTTATCATTGCGATGATGGCATCGACATTCAAAGAATGAAAAGTTTATTCCCCGAAATTGATGTAGCGATTTCTTCATTAACTAAGGATATGAGCATCAGTATAGTCATAGTACTTCTGTGACTACAAAACGAACTGTAAAGCGAATTTTGGTCTAACACGTTTCAAAATTCACGGTTTCCACTCTCTAATACCAAAGGAAAAACAGCAAAGTCCAATATTTACTGGTACTTTGATACAAATGTAGTATTTTAAATATATTATATAAATATTTCCATTACAACTTTCAATTATTTTGAGCTCATTTTTGATTCTTGTAAAATTTACTAAGGTTTTTCTACTTTTGAAGTATGTACACTAGAATTATCCTGTTGAAAGATGCATTTCTGTTCCGCTATGCGATGTGCGTGATTTGTTAATAGCTCATTCATTATGTCAACATACACTTTGTTAGATTCGTTTTGAGTGAAATGAACCTAATATTAGTCGTCACCTGATAAACTATTGCCGACCAAATCATTATGTCACCACCACCTGTTTATCGGTTCTGCAGAGTGATTTCTTTCTCCCACAATTATTAAAGTAATAATTTAATAACATAAAATCAATTTTCATTTTTTACGCCAATGTACTCGTTTCATTCAATTTCATCAATTTCAAATTTTTGTTTTTATTTTCAAATTATTTTATACATTTTAGTCCATTTTATTCTTATTTTTTTCAAATTATTTTTTTTTATTTATTATTATTTGATACTTTTTAGACCGTTTTAAAAACGTGGTATTTTTAAAAATTTATTTTTTTCTTCTTCAAGCTGTCAAAAGGAGACATAGTCCAAGTTGACTTGTTAACTTTTTTATAGAAAACAAGCGACGGCTAAACACTCAAGATGATGTTAAGTCTCGGTTAGGTCTAACACCATCTTGAGATCGTCCAATTTCAGAGACTGTCTTCGATAACATATATCCAGTCCAAAATAACATTCATTGAAATACAGGCAAATTGCAATACGGTAGCATCGGTATATTTTTGTTCATAACTTTTTAATAAAAGACGAGCGACGGCTATAACCTCTTGGGGATTACTTAGAAAGGTGACCTTGATAGCATATGTCAAGATCAAGGACATCCGAGGTGCCTCCCCTAAACGTAATATTTACCACGCTAACTTTAGAGTTAGGGAATAAAATACACGTAATAACACGTGCCTGTATAGATCATTTTAATCATCGACTTTCGACGCAATCTAACAAATCTACAGTAGACTCGTGTTGGAATATCCGTAATTTCAACTCTGTTATTTTGGCATAACCTGTAATTACTGCCTCTATTTTGACAGATTAGTGTCTAGTATCAAGACTAAAGATGTTAATGTTAAAATTCTCTAATTGTAAGTGAAAAAATTCATTGAAACCATTAGAGAACAGCTATTTTGTTGCATCGTTCGCGTGTCCAATTTTTATCCAGATGTTACCATTTTTATAATTTTCACAATGTTCGTAAATGATTTGAATACATAACAACTATTGGTATGTTTATTGATAAAATTACAATACTTTTATTGAAAACATGATCTGCAGCCGAGATCACAGACATTAGTTTTGACAATTTAAATGAAGGGGTTCCTCGAAAGAGTTGTCATATACTCTTAAAAAATGACGTTTTCAAAGTGCAAATTCGTTTATTATATTTCTTAAAATATTAACGAAATATTGTGAATATTTTATAAATTCATGTTGAACGGTTTCGTTATCAAAAACATATTAAAAGGTGCGTCTTTTTCAAGGAAATGACTGAATATAAGCTTTTATATAGAGATTTTAAGACAATCATTCTGTTCATTTAACTTCCCAGAAATTGGCAAATTTTTATTCATACAACTAACAATCAGAAACTGGCAGAATTTGATTCGCATTACATGAAAGTTTCTTTACACTAAGGGTTGCTGCGTTCTACTATGCGGGTAGTTCATCGCATAATGGCGACTAATCAAACGAGCGACACGACATTCTGATTAATTACACGAACGATAAAATCTATCATTAACTCTTAAGGATTTATTCGAGGAAACGAAATTTCTCGAAAAGCAAAGTAATTGAAAATTATTTAAGTGTATTCATAATCAAAGAACATTTAAATATACTTATATACATACAGTGAAAAATTGCCTATATTTAATGTGTGGTAATTTCGTAAAAGTTAATAGTACAGATATAAATTTCGACTCATTTTAAAGTTTGAATCTTCTCCATTCGATGAACGGTGAACACTAGACTGCGGATTATATGCATTTATGACAAAAATGGGTATGTACAATTTAAAGCAGTGGACATACTAAAAAGATTCAGGCACGTCAGCATTGCTTCACATATTAAAATCTGGTCTTTAAAATAAGCTCGATTGACCACCACAATCCCCAAATCTCAATCCCATTGAAAATTTCTGGACAGTGCGCGTAAATACTAACAAAGAAAGTATTATTTTGGAAACACTTCAGAACACTTAAAAAAATGTACTAAATATGATATGTTATGCCTCTCTTTTAAAATCAAATAGATTCTATTCTTTTGTTCTCGATACTTAAGCATTAAAGTAAACGTAGATATACAATAAATATAAATTTTCTTCCCACTTCTGTGAATTTATAACAGACATACTAATTCGAATTATTGTAACCATGAAGGTAATTGTACGGAAATGAGTTAATTGCAAGTACAGCGTTGTCGCGATGAACGCAGCTACTTCGAGTCTGAAACATTGCATTCATCGAGGCAGACATGATTCCTCGAGCTTCCTTTAGCTTTTGTTTCTTTCGCCCTCATCGAGTCGAGCGACCAAAACAATCGGCACCAGTAAGTCGGGTCAAGTATATCGGTGAGCCAATACTAATACAATCACATAACCTTTTTTGCTTTCTCTCATTCATTCATGAAACTTTTGTCAACATATCTGTGACATCGTTCTGATTAAAATGACACCAAACACGACATAACTTGGATCATATGTACTTGGTTAATTTCTGATAATAAGTACAAATGTACATAGGCAACTATGCACCGAATTATGTCATATTTGGTCTCATTATAATCAGAAAAATATCACAAATCTGTTAGTAAATGTTACATAATGTAAGGAGGCTCGACACGTCAAGATTTGTTGCTTGCTCGCAGGAAACTGATTATTTTAACAAAATATTAACGCAACATAAATCAATAAAATTATATATAACGATTAAACATATGAGTAAAACATTCAGTACCGTGTAGATACACGTTGGTATAATCATTCTTCTTACAATAAGGAAATAATGAAAAATAAAAAAATTTTACAATTGCATTTATTTGTGTTGGGGTAGTATACTCATCTATACGTGTGCATGATACGTCGAGAAATAGGACGAATAGATCGTCGACAGAGGGCGTCCACCCTTGTAGTAATTATCAATAAGAGTGCCCTTCTGTATCGGTATGTAGGAAATGAATGTGGACTAAGCGCTCTCTTCTCTCTGGACGCTAGTCGGATATGGACGTATACGTGTTAATATAATTATCTAATAAACTCTTCTTTGTGAGTGTGTGTTTAATTGTGCATTTATTTAAAATACCGATCCATACCTCCAAATAATCTCTCAATTTGTTTCAACGATCGATGCTTTTAATGTTTGCCAACTACTTGACTTTCGGTCTCTCTTTCATTTTCATTCGTTGTCTTTGTTCATCTCGAAACTGATTATCCCCTTTAAAACGTGTTATTCCAATTCAAATTATATCGCGTTTGATCTCATTTTAATCAGAAAAATGTCACGAATGTGTTGGTAAAAGTTTCATGAAAAAATAATGAAAAACAGAATAATTTTGTCAATGCATTAGATTGGCTCACCGATGTACTTTGACCTGTGTCATGTTACATATCTCGGTCGAGCTTTACGGTCGGGTCCCTCGAGGGGTATACCCCGCTTTCCCCTTCTGCAGTTTTCACGCTTCCATCATTTGATAAGATGTAGATATTAATACAATATTCATTGTTGCTTCAAAATAAAAATGTTCCGTTTGTAGAAATGGTGGTGGTTGCCGTATACATTACTATTTAAACTTTCTACTGTCTGCTACTGGCAAGCAAATGCAAAAACTACTGGTTTTTTCGAAGGTGTCAAAATAAGAAGGTTCTTATGTAAATAAAATTGAATAGACAAATTCGAAGAGTGTCAGTGTAAAACTGGCTTCCATAAAGTTTCCGAAAACGAACTCAATGAGCTGAGGGAAACGGAGAAGGTTTTAAGTTTCCTAGAGTTGTTCAAGTGACTCTGGGGAATATCAACGATCAAACGTGGACGCGTTAAGTGCTCGTAAAGCCTGGATTCTTTACTTATTGGATCAGATCGTTCTGGTGGACCGGCCAAAATGAAATTTAACGATCACTTGATTCACCGTCCTTGAAATCTGCCACGCAGAATCCCCCCGGTCCACTTCAGCCATTCGGGACTTGAGAGAACTCGTCGGTCTGCTTTTACTTTTCTCCGGAAGGCCCGGTCCTTTGGTTGGTCTGTCGCCTTCGAAAACGGAACACGCACGCTTTTAATCGTTCCGCTTCAATTTACAAATATTTGCGGCCTCGAGAACGTTCATTTCACATTTTTCCTGTTGCGAAATCATTCTCGAGTCCTCAAGCGTGTTAAAACTGCCGATGGTGAAAATTGAGAGCCACAAATCTCACTGTTCAATTTAATAGTGGAAAAGTCGATCGGTAAAACAAAGCTTCATGTTTCACGTAGAAAATTGAAGATAGTTAATAGTTTACATACACTGCTGCTCGTTAAAGTATGGACAACTCATTAAAGAGTTTTTTTTTAATACATAATCATTCATCACTTGTATAAAATATGTTCATATTGCTATCCCTCTATTTCAGCGATGTCCAAACTCGGCTTCGGGAGCCGAACGCCGCACAGTGGTGCCGAGGCGGCCAAAAATCGATTTTATAAATTTTCGATTTTAAAAAAAGAAATATTATTTTTGTATTACCAAATAGTGAATGTATAATGTGCCAAAGTCCGATTTTTTAAAAAAAATTTTTTTACGGAGATATTGGCATGGCAAGTAACCTATTTTTCTCTCTTGGAAATTCACCAGTTTTCAGCATCATAGTTATTTAATCATTGCGTCTATAATTGAATTCTTACAGCTCTGCAATTTATAAAGGTTATTACACATGCTTTAAACTATTAACTGGCACACATAATTGTTCAATAAAGTTGTTTAACATTAAGTAATATGGATTAGTCGGAAGCCTCTTTGCGTTACGCTCATTGTTTATTTATGGAAGCAAATCTTAAAAGCTTTAAAGAGCTTCGGTATGGCACTACTTGTGTTGGTAAGGTGATATATTGAAGTAACTTTGTGCAAAAAATCTCGGGCAACTTCGGACAACCTTCACCGCAATTTAAGTTTAAATATGAACTTTTAGAATTTCCAAGAATGAATCGCACGGAAATTACGATTATTTGGAGTTTAGGGTAAAAATTTTTAAGGATATATTAGTTAGTACAGTTAGTTAGAATGAATTGTTTGAATTAATTATTTTTAATAAATTGTTTAAATAAAAAAAGTTAATAATAATTTTTCATGCTGAATAAATAAAGTTTTCGTTCATTGGATCTCTGTTTTTCTAAAAGGTGGCAAAAAATCCGTAAAGATGAAACTAACTAACAAATTTGTTACCATTTTATCGTACATTGACTGAAAAGTGTACCGCCGGCATTAGAATAACCCAAGATACACCACGAGGAGGTTGCACGGTCGGACTTTGTCGGAGCAAAGTGGGAAATCGCACGCGTAATTGGGATTCCAAAGAAACATCCTTGTTCCATAACATTTCACACAAGCCACTGTACATTATCTTGAAATCACACATTTTTGTTTTAAATAAGTATTCTGATGATACACACGTAAAACAAACTAAAGAAATTTCAAGCGAACTGGCCAGTGGTCACGGTAAAACTCTTAAGGCCTTTTAAAATGTCTCGGAATATAACCATTGAAAACGTGGCAGAAAACAGGGGTGGTAAAATTAATTGTGGGAAAAACCACATTTCTCATACCGTAGAATCATCACAGGGATTTTCCCGCAATCTTCTTTAACAACACTGGGAAATCCAGAATACCTGGATTCTTGAATGTATCACTTTCAGGGAGTAAAAATTCATGTTTTAGGTGAAATTTTTAAGGGACATATCTTAAATAATAAAGAAAATTGTGAAGTTCATAATTAAAAGAATATTTATTTTCTTTTTTTAAAAATTGTTATTACAATTTTTTGTTAAATAAACAAAGTTTTCGTTCAATTTGCGACCACTGTCACAAAAATTCAATAGGAATTTTTCTGACAATATATAGTGACCTCTATAAAAATAACTTGTGTAATATAAAGAAATTGTTATTAAAATTTTTTATACAAAAAGGATTAACAAATCATATACATTTCACATTTTTCTTTATTATTTAAAAATATTCCTTACAAATTTTCACATTAAACCCCAAATAATCGTAAGTTCCGCGCGATTCATTCTTGGAAGTTCTAAAAGTTGATATTTAAACTTAAATTGCGACTGAGGTTGTTCGAAGTTGGCCGAGATTTTTTACACAAAGTTAGTTCAATATTATACCTTGCCAAAACGATTAGTGCCAGACCGAAGCTGCTTAACACTTTTAAGAATTGCTTCCATTAATAAAAAATGAGCCGAAAACAGAGATGTCCAATTTGCACATATTACTTAATGTTTAATAATTTTTGAAAAATTTTTTGTAGCCATTTAAGTGTTGTACTTGTGGCAACCTATCCACAAAGTTTTAAACAAATTCGTTGGATAGTTTCGGTTTTACGGATTTTTGACCGCTTTTTGGCCATTTCGCACCACTGTGCGCCGTCGAGTCGAATAGGCAGCTCACACGGACAGACTAGAGGTACGCTTGTGTGTAGCGCGGGTGCGCAGTAAGAAACAACGTAAGGCGACGACGGTACGTCAGAGTGGGGGGTCCAGCCGGAGGATCCACCGGAGGGGCAAGTTCCTCGGTTCCACGATTCTGGCATCACTGGACAGAGGGCGCTACGGTGTTGACGGTTTTGCCTCAATTGAGGCAAAATTGCCCATCTCTGCCGTACAATGTAATGCCAGTAAAAAACTTTCATCGTTCATTACACAAGCAAATATCATCGGAATTATATCATATTTGGTATCATTTTCATTAGAAAAATGCCACGAATATGTTGTGAAAATTCCATGAAAAAATAATAAAAAATAAAGAAGTTTTGTAATTGGACTAGTAGTGATTCATACCGATATACCCGACCCAGGATCAGATTACGCGGCATGTTTACACTGCTCGGCGATCGAGGCAGCTCGAGCTGCACGGCCCTTCCGAGGATACCCCGCAGTGAAAGGAGTAGGCCAAGGGACATAGATCGCAATGTTCCGTAGGACTTAGATCGCGGGGTTACTGTAATACATTTACTAAAGCGAACAAGTAATCCGCGGTAATCACGCTCGCGGACTTGACGCAACACATATTTGTTCATTTTGTGATTTCTCAATTTTTTCCAATGGACACACCACTTTCATAATAAACATACCATTTAGTCCTTCGTTTAAATAGAAAAATAGAGAATATTGTATTCAAGGCATTTTATAATTATATTTTTATTACATATTCCAATTTCTTTTAAAATTACAAAAGCTTGAAAAACTAAAAAAGCATTCATGCAATATTATAATTTGAAATGATTGAAAAAGATGGCAATTAGTACAGCATATAATAGTATTTTTAAAATTAAAGTGAAGCTCGTACGGAGTCATAGTCCTTCAGTAACTGTTAGTGAACACATTTTATGCATATGTAACAAACATAAAAATACATGAGATATTGAAAACAAGTATTTCAACAAAATTAACAATAATAAAGAGAATATACATAGTGCTATACAAAAGTAGGTAGACACTGCCTAGTAACTTTACAGCGTTAATGCATCAATACTGAGTGGCTAATATTTTTGAAGATATAAATAGTTTAAATTTGCAAGTAATAATAAAATGCCAATTGAATGCATGCAACCAAACAAATAAAATTGAAGAATTCAGTTTGGATACCTTTCCCTAAGGTTATCTCATCGTCGACCGTTTTGCGTTCATTGGCCTGAAGCTGTTTGAAAGCTATACAAGTTACAATGTCTCCATTTGGACAAAGAACGATAATCTTGCCATCATCGAGGTACTTCAAAACAGTTCCATTTCTCAGGAACTTTCGACAAACTTCGTGGATCCCTCTAGCAGAACTGCAACTATTCCTAACGTACGATTGGCAGATGTAGAATGGATTCTCTCCGCTGTCTCCGATGACGGGTTCTATTAACAATCCTGACGGCCATGAACCTCTGAAATCGAATCCTCTGTTTGACCAATTAGTCGTGAAGCTAGAGCTTGCTACATCTGGACACGGAACAAGAGAGGATTATTTGGTAGAAAGACTCAAGATCATAAAATATTTTTTGAATTGTTGCAAAAATATTTTTTAATACTTTATTGTGTTTTCTAATCCTGTATTAAGTAAGTATTCGCATACAGTGTTATCGTGATAGAAGCAATATTGCTGTGTACGATAAGTGCAAAAAAAATTGACTTCACTACTGCGTGGTATACTCCTCGAGAAGCAAAGAAGCTCAACCGCTCGAGAAATGTACATGATACGGGTCATGGCATACAGGGTGATTCTTGAAACTGGCACGGGTTACTGCTCTTTTTTTAGCAAAAATAATACTATAACCTTCGAGTGACCTAGAAATACAAAAAATTCATAAAAGTTGAGCAATCAACAGAGCAACATAACGGAAATTACATCACTGTTTGTATCAATTGTCCTACTTTTGTGAATTGTTTGTAATTCAAGGTAACGCGAAGGTCATATAGTATCTATTATAGGTCATTGGATTCGTCTTGACGTCAACAATCATACTACATATCAAGACGAAAATATACAGTCCCATTTAAAAAATCTTCGATTACCTTGATATCTCGAAAACAATACACTTGAAAACATTTTTGTACCCGTTTGTACCAAACAATTTTGCCCTGTAACATTTTTTTCGATTTTTATTTACAAAAGATCAGTAACCTGTTCCAGTTCCCAGAATTACAGTGTATTAGTGAGCGAATACTAATGCAATGACAACTATTTTCTTTCCAATTATTTTTTCATGAAACTTCTACCAACACATTCGTGTCATTTTTCTGGCTAAAATGAGATTAAATATGGCGTAACTCTTTGCATATTTGCCTATGTACATTTGAACTTATTATCGCCAATTAAACATGTAAATATGATCCAAGTTATGTCGTGTTTGGTGTCATTTTAATCAGAACGATGTAGCAGATATGTTGACAAAAGTTTCATGAATAAATTAGAGAAAACAAAAAAGTTTTGTCATTATATTAGTATTGGCTCACCGATATACTGGAGCCAATTGTTTTGGTCGCTCGACTCGATGCTGGCGACAAAAGATAAAGGAAGCTCGAGGAATCATGTCTGCCTCGATGAATGCAATGTTTCAGAACCGAGGTAGCAGCTCTCATGGCGACAACACTGTACAGTGAGCGACGAAAGTATTCGGACTACCTTTAAAAACCAATAACTTCGAATCAATGTTAGACCCAAAGGGTTACCAATATGCAAAGTTTCAGGAAAATTGGTCTTGGGTAATTTTGGCCAATTTTGAATCAACGCCTTTTGAGATTAGAAATGTCTATTTTAAAAGAAGTAAAATAATCTTACCGCCTAATGTCGACAATTTCTCGAAGGCAAGAACAATTCCCAAAGAGCTGGTCAAATGAAACACCTCTGAGATTTTCGGGTTGTTTATTCGATGGAATAAATGGAGGCTGTAGTTTTGAATAGTAACTGTGATACGTAAATCCTTGTTCTTATAAAGCCAATCATCCACTTCCACCTCAACGCGCGCACCGTCAGCCGAGAGAAACACAGTTTTGCGATTTCTTACGTGCACGCGCAATCTTCCTAGATCATAGCCAATGAATTCGTAACTAGCTTCTTCTTGGATAGTATGACGCGACCGACTTTTCTTCGACATTCTACTCGAAGCGGCGTCTACAGTTGATTTTGTTTCTTTTTGCTTCTTCGTTTTCACAGATTTCTTTTTCTCGTCTTTCTCTTTCTCCGATTCTTCGGAGGTTTCATAAATTGGCGTAAGCAAATCTGCGCCTGTATAAGAAATATTTTCTAATTCACTTCATTTTTTTTTTGAAAATTTGTAATCTTCATACAATACCCATTTTTTTATTGGACTTAGTTTTGACTATACAGGGTGTTCAGAGATTTGTTAGCAGTATTATCACTTGTTTTTCACGTAAACGTTAAGTATTGGAGACAAAAGGCCCTCTTTTCTATAAGCTTCGCAATGGTGTATATTAATTATTCATATCTCAAATATTTTTCGAGAAACGAAGGCGACCTTCAATCTTTCAAATGCAATACTGTATATGTTTTTATAACATATTAAACCGTATGACAAAACGAATTCATACATATGCATAACCACGACCTTTAAGGTAACGCAGGGCCGATGTGAAGGAAATATTTTGGATGTTATGTATTACTATACTTACCGATATTTCTTATTAATATCGGCGGCTACGATTTTGTATAACATATAATGAAAATCAAATTAATTTTGAGCTTGTCGTTCTTTACATATACCGTGATATTTGGAGAATTCATAACTTTTCTGTAACAATGTCTTTTATTGTATTTTAAAAGGAGATTTAATGTGGCATTTATATTGTAATTATGAACACTCGGAAAAAATGGAAACAATTTACAGTATCTAGAGACGAAAACAATACGTCAGAAATCATATTTAGTAGGTGTATAAGGTTCTCAGAATTTCAGTTAACCTCTTCAGGGATACTGGTACATTATGTGTACATTTAGATTCTTTCTAAATTAAAATTAATCTAAGTAAACCAAAATCAGTATTTGTTGAAGAATAATAGAATCACTAAAGAATCTCTCGACGATAACAACGAAAAATTCGGCGCATGGAAGCACTCATAATATTTTGATATTGACTTATCCTTCTTAGAGAACCTATTGGGTTGGCAACTCAATGATTGCGGATTTTGTCGATAGATGTTCTAGCACATTCTTTTGTTTTTTCAACGTGTTCAAAGCACCTAATCTATATATTGTTTTCTTATTGGTTGGACTTCCACCTTTAATTAGTAAGAAAATTGTATTGATCAGTTATTTAGTTTCGTTTCTATCCCAATTTAAAAATGGAAGAACAAAACGCGCATTTCAGACATATTTTATTACAAAAGACAGGAACGTATCACATGCATACGAGAAGTTATGAGCCGTATATAGG
This sequence comes from Sphecodes monilicornis, assembly GCA_913789915.3. Lineage (NCBI taxonomy): Eukaryota > Metazoa > Arthropoda > Insecta > Hymenoptera > Halictidae > Sphecodes > Sphecodes monilicornis. The sequence goes on along the minus strand of OU565286.1, from coordinate 4,233,683 downwards.
TATGAAGCCTTGAAAGAAAGGCAATGTCAAAATTGGTTTGCCAAATTTTTTATTTTTTTTTCTTTTTATTTGTATAAACATGGCATTATGACACTGCCTGAAAGATGGCAAAAGGTCATCGACAAAAACGGAAAATACATAATTTAATGAAGTTATATTTTCAAGTAAAAATTTTGAATTTTCCTTTTTATTTAAAATCCGCAATCACTTAGTTGCCTACCCAATAGATTCATCTTATTGTTCATTTTGCATCAATGAATAAATAAATTGTAATAAAATTTTATTCCAATGATTAACGTGTTTTCCACAAGACTACAGCGTTTTAAATCGTGATTACAATATATATGTGAATGGATCCTTTACAATGTGTATTAAAATTAATCAAATTTATCTATGAATTCTAATTTTTTAATTACATTTAAATTTTCAATAACGATGGAAGACTATACAGGGTGCGGCGCCAATTAGTCCCCACGTTTTTTCAGCCCCTTCGGATGGTCGAACAGAAAAATGTTTCCTACCAAAGTTAATCAGTATTTAACCGACAAGAAATTGCAATTTTTTAAATTTAAAAAAAATCGATTTTCAACAAAAAAGTCAAGGTCGCTGTCATATCTTTTAATGGAACTGGGTATTTTTAACTTCATAATATTGTAGGCAACATCGAAACGAATTCAACGACCTGCTATACAATGACTTTCAGATGACCTTGAAAGATAATATCGCCATGAATCAATTGCCAGAATATTTGAAATATTTCGACGGTACGTAATAGTAACGCCTCGCATTTAGAGGTAAACAAATGAACGTAAACATTGCTTCAGAACTTAACTCACAAAAAACCAAATTTATACGGAGCCACATTGAAAACACAAATATTAAACGTGTACATGTAATTAATTAATAATTAAATTAAATTTTCGAACTGCATCTCATCTTGTCTAACGCAAAGTTCTGCTCTATGTAACAAAGTCTTATGCGTAGCTTCCATGAGAGAACTTCTTTTTACATTTCTACACGCTTGAATTATGCGTTCTTTAAGATTTTCCATATTATCTACAGGTCTTTCATACACAATCGATTATAAATATCCCCAAAGATAAAAATCTAAAGGGGTCATATCCGGCGAGCGAGCTGTCCATCGAATTGGACCATATGTTCCGATCCACTGATCCCCAAAAACTGTAGTTAAGTATGTTTTTACAATTGCAGCATTATGAGCTGGGTCGAAATATTTCAAATATTCTGGCAATTGATTCATGGCAATATTATCTTTCAAGGTCATCTGAAAGTCATTGTATAGCAGGTCGTTGAATTCGTATCGACGTTGCCTACAGTATTATGAAGTTAAAAATACCCAGTCCCATTAAAAGATATGACAGCGACCTTGATTTTTTTGTTGAAAATCGATGTTTTTTAAATTTAAAAAATTGCAATTTCTTGTCGGTTAAATACTGATTAACTTTGGTAGGAAACATTTTTCTGTCCGACCATCCGAACGGGCTGATAAAACGTGGGGACTAATTGGCGCCGCACCCTGTATATATACAATACTATATAGTCTTCCATCGTTATTGAAAATTTAAATATATATTAACATCTGTCCTCTGTGACGGTCAAAATATTTCGAAACGCAGAATCATAGAAAGCTGAAATTTTGTACAAAGGTAGCCGTTAGCCGAAAGGGGTGCAAGAATATATTTTGATCCCGGAGATCCTTCAGTAAATATATCATTAAACGTAGTCTATAGTCTAAAATAGTGGCATACCTCCATGAAATAAGACAGCCATTGACTTTTCAACGGGTATTATGCTTTCTACATATTATGCTTTCTACTATGCTTTCTAAAACTGCATGTAGATAAAAATACTTTTCATTTCATTGTACGTGGACAGCAAGGAGGAAATTGTTAATAGAATGAATTTCACAATCAATTTCATACCGAATTTTTAATACATTAGAATACATCTTAATTTGTTAACAAAATACCCTTTGTTTTTATTTCGAGTCATTTTTGAAGAGGACAGTTAATTTGCATTCTATGATCCTGACCTTGATAATCAAGCTCAAGGACATTTTTAAACGGACTTTCTTTACAAGTCTCCACCGACCCAAAAGTACAGAATCACGCTATGGCCGGTTTTACACTTATTTTTATACATCCTGTACATTGACGAGTTTCATCAGGTGGCTAGTAGAGATTTGGAAACTAATAGGAAAAGTGGGTTTGATAATATTATAAAGGTTTAAGAATGCAATAAAGCGCATGAAAATAAAGAAAGACGAAATTGGGGATGCTGTAGCGTTGCAAAATTTCGAGAACAGTCTCAACCGATTGATAAAATGGCAACTGTAAAAGACATTCGGGTTGAATAAAGATTCTTACGCTTGAACATTATGGAAAGAACTTTCAATACGACCGAATAAAATTGCAACGAACCTGCTTTTTGTTTGGCGAGGTCACTGGCTTTGAGGGACCATGGCAGGATAAAGTCCTCGTCGGTAAATAGGAGCTTTTCATCGCTAAGTTCCGCTGCCTTCTTCATCAATCTCTTCAACAACTCGCTGGTCAGCAATCTGTACGCCTGCTCCTCCCGCAGTATCCAATCTTGTTCTTCAGGCACAACGTGGTCGCAGAAGTCACGAAGTCTTACCGGTGTCCGAATGCTGGACATTCTTTCTTCTTCGTGCACCCTATTAGCTCTCCACTCGTCGCCGAAGCACAACAACACGGAGTCCGTCGGCTCGAAATAAACAATGTTGCAGCTATCGTACTTGGCCAAACACTGTTGAACGCGTTGCAGAAAAATCGATTTTGGCAACAGCTCTACATCGTTAAACTCCTTCAATCCGTTCCTGTTCTTATACTTGAAACTATACATATTCTCCTCCAAATAGCCAGGGACCAACAGCTCTCGAGGGTCTATGATCGCGAACAGCGGACCACAATCGACGACAAATGGCAAGCTTTTGCCATATTCGATGTTGCCATCGCTGTAAAACTGTATTCGTTCGCCGAATTTTAACGTGAAACTTGGGACCGATTTGCTACGTTCCATTGAAGTCGGAAGCTGATTGATATTTAGAAAACTCGTCAGTTTATGTTCTTCCAGGCTTCTATCCACGGTTTGATTCAAGTCGTGAGCCGACCCGAATATCATTCTGTCAAACATTAAAATATGCAAACAATGAATGACCTCTTCGCTGCTAGCAATGATATCCGAGTGCCGACGAATTTTATCGATATGTCGGGAGTACTCGTCCAAATTCTTCTTGGTGATGTTGTGCTCATCATGCAAACCCATGATATTAGGGTGCCAAAAGACGCGCAAGAGGTTGTCAGCCAAGTCGGTCCGGTCCAGGACGATAGAGTTTGTACAGTCATCGAAAAAACGGATAATTTCATTCAGGGCATCTTCGCGAAGAATTAATTCGACATGGGTGATCGGTTCTTCTTCATCATTGTCACTGTCTGCTTGGTCCAAATGATATTTCGCGTTGAGGGTCCGTATTGTTTCCTCGACAAATGTGCCAAGGTCTTTTCTCTCTTCACGTTCCTCTTGCATATTAGTGTTCATCTATTTCATATTCTTTGATATATTAGTACCAGAACAAATGTAACATGAGCAACTATGACAATAGCTATATCGACTAAATATCACGTTTGCAAGACTAGTAAATAATCTACGTATGAATCGCAATGTTTGATGAACTAATAATTAACATTTTGGCATTCATTTGACAGAACAAACTGTTTCGAAAGCAGAAGACTGTGGCAAACATGTTCAGTAGGGATGTGCGAGAACCCGAAAATATCGGGAACCCGATGGTCGGGACAAGTCGGGAAGAGGTCGAGTCGGGTCGGGTCGGGTTCCCGAAAATTTGAGGTTCCCGAAAGAGTCGGATTTCCCGAAAATTTCGAGATTCCCAAAGCAATCGGGTTCCCGAAAATTTCGAGATTCCCGAAAGAGTCGGGTTTCCCGAAAATCTCGAGATTCCCGAAAAAATCGGGTTTCCTGAAAATTTTGAGAACTCGGCAACCGTTTTCCGAACGACTGTGCAGGGCTATATATACAGGTTGAGTCACCTAACGTTTGTACCTCAAATATCTTTGTTGTTTCTAAAGATACGTAAAATATGGTAAGGACAAAGTTGAATGGTACAATGGGGCTGACACGATGCAAAAAAAATTTTGTTTTTATGTCATTTTTTTAGAGATATCAAGGTTACCTTGACTTTTTTAAATGGAACCACCCTTTTTTAAACACCTACAATGATAGTCCCTTTCATTAGGAATTCAGTGACTGTGTGTTCCCGACCCGACCCGATATTTCGGGTTCTCGCACACCCCTAATGTTCAGGGAATATTCCTATTTGTTCAACGTATTTATAGTTAACTTCCGAATCTTTTTTTACTTGAATGAGTAACACACAGTGGACAACAAAAGTAAGTAAACACAGCGTTTGCCCTGAAAAGAAGGTGCTATTGTCAATGAATGGACAAGAAAGGATTTGTTGATGTTTAAATATGTTCAATGATGCGGTGAACTGGTTTACTACATCTACTTACAATTAGTCTCGCTGTACCACATCAAGTGTCAACGTTAACATATGCTTTCTGTAATTTACTCTTAGCGAACAATCCAAAAATAAGTTAACATACAATTTATTAAGTTTTGTTATATATAATACGTTGTTCTTTTGTGTGTTCTTATAAAATATTATTAGAATTATTGCATTTGAACATATGGAGGCATGGTCTGTATGAAAATTTAGGTTTATGTGTATTTTTCGAATATTTTGTGTTATATTTTTTCATATTTTTTTATGTTTATCTGAGCTAATGAAAGAAGAATGGAGGAATCAAAGCGTCCGACAAATGAGGGACGTATTATTATTAAAATGCACAAAGATAGTAATTCACATGGAAAAATTGCTTCATATTTTAAGAAAACAGCAACAGCTATTTTTATGATAATAGCTGCGTTCAAAAAGGGTGGATGAGTTCCGGCACTACCTAAATCAGGACACCCAAAAATGACCACCGACCGCGTAGATGAAAGTATAAAAGGAAAACGCAAATACTAAAAAGTAGGTTGCACATAATGTAAAGACATGGTCACCGTCCCACGTGAATGCGCCATACAAATCATCGATTCATCCGTCCACTATACTTTTCCTCCAAAAATCAAGCAGTTTTAGTACACGAGTTTCATAAAAGTGGAGACACATTTTCAAATTTATTTTACTCAAATAGGGTAATTTTCTTGCCACATGACCGTGTCTTTCTAATGCGTGCAACCTTCTTCTTCCAGTTTGCGATGATGGAACATCTTTCTCTTCTATTAGCTTAGCTCTTACATATTTTTAAAACTGATAAATGAACCGTTCACTGCACAAGTAGATTAACTCCACTTTTTGAAAAATCTTAAATTTAAGTGTCAAAGTACTTGGTATAATCATAACTTTTTATATTTATAATAACTTTCCTGAATAATAAAGATTAACACGATTAAACGACAAAATTTTGTTGGCCATTGAATAATAAATAATTTATTTCAGAGGCCATTTTGATTAACTTCGTACTCTAATGTAAATCGTTGCAATAATGCAACTCGTGCACTAAAGGTAGAACTGTGACAAGGGAAAAAAGGAGAGACATGATGGTCCTGCTAAAATTCATTCCTCCTGTTAAACATGATTACTATAAAAACTTGACAACAAATCGAAATGACGAGTCCTCACATACAGCTGATGAAGAAGACATCATTTATATTGCTGATGAATTAATCACAAATAATATATTATAACAGAACTGTTAATATTCATTTTAATGGAAAATCTGTAATAAAAATATATAATAATTAACTTTTTCTGTAATAAAAAACTTAAAAATTTAAACACTGAATTTAACTTTATTACTTTTTTCACTTGCCAAATCGATTAACTCTTACCAGTCACATAAAAATTGTAACATTACTGACGATTATTTTTTGGCTATTCTTTCATACTAATATTATATACCTTTAGATGAAAACTACATCTGTATTTATGCATTCTACAATATTTATTTGAATTTATATTATAAAGGGAATTTTAAAAAACAATGGTACATTATTTCATCGCATTTCTCAACATTTTGTTTTATGGAGTTAATCGATTTGTGCAATGAACGACTCAAATGTGGTTCCGATATTGAAATATTTTTAATCCTTTCGTCTACGCGGACGGTGGTTATTTTTTTGGTATCCTGATTTAGGTGGTGCCAGAACTCATCCACCCTTTTTGAACGCAGCTATTATCATAAAAATAGCTGTTGCTGTTTTCTTAAAATATGAAGCAATTTCTCATTGTGAATTACTATCTTTGTGCATTTTAATAATAATATTACGCCCTCATTTGTCGGACGCTTTGACTTTTCCATTCTTCTTTTATGAGCTCAGGTAAACGTAAAAAATATGAAAAAACAACGAAAAATACACATAAACTTAAATTTTCACACATTCCTTGCTTCCATATGTTCAAGTTCAAATACAATAATTCTCATAACACAAAAGAACAACGTATTATATATAACAAAACTTAATAAATTGTATGTTAAGTTATTTTTGGAATGTTCACTAAGAGTAGATTACAGAAAGAATGTGTTAACGTTGACACTTGATCTGGTACAGCGAGATTAATTGTAAGTAGTTGTAGTAAACAAGTACACCGCATCGTTGAACATATTTAAACATTAACAAATCGTTTCTTGTCCATTCATTGATAACAGCATCTACTTTTCAGAGCAAACGCTGTGTTTACTTACTTTTATTCTCACCTGTACAATGATGAGTAGACCACAGATTTGTATGCAAAATAGAAGTTTTGTGAGCCAATTACTTTAAATTGTTATAAATCGTTTTTTTATTGACATGAGGTTATACGAAATTGCAAGCTAGTAACTTTTATTATTCAAAGCATTGTGCAAAATTGCATAAATGAATATTTCTCGTTACAAAAAAAACAAAGAAACATTCATAACTCTAAAAAATCCTGTAGGATAACATGGACATTACGCAAAATATCTCTGTTATGTTTATGTTTCGTGTAGCTCGATGTTATTAATATTATTTATAGTGAACCTGTCGTTATTGATACCGGCTCATCAGGAGATTGTGGGTGTTTATGCAAATTATATAAGTCCAAATATGGAAAATATGTGAAAAATATATGTAAAATAGATTTAAAAAATTTACATTTTTATATTTATACTTTCTTACACGCAGTCAGTAGATATATCATTTACAATTATGTTTTTGGGATTAAATTTCACGCTAACGTTATTATTTCTCATTTTGTTACAGCAACTAACAGATTAGAAAAATTAGCGTGATCAAGTGCTGAAGTGTTAATAAGAGCTGAATTTTTTATAATTTCTTAGACTGGCCTTGATCTTTTACATTTTAAATATTTCAGACAGTCCTTACAAACGTATGTCAAAGTATACAAGTATATACATATATGTATACATACCTTATTATTATTCACAATATTATCATGTAACAATATAAACTACCATTTCTTAGCGAGATAGATATTTATTAGAAATAATTGTATTTTTGGTTATTATTACATGGGAGAAATACTAGAAATATGCACAATATACAAAAACTGTACATTATGCAAGACATATATTGGATATAAAATAAAAAATACATTTTTAAAATTACGTATTCACGGTATAAATTTTTGTCGAGGTTCACCTATTTTCTATAAAAATAAGCATTTGCAAAAAGATCCGCGGACTACTCATCACTATAGCTTTACAATATTTCATAGTAGCTGTAACTCTTTTAACTTTATGGCAAAACACAGAATCATACATAAAAATCATAAAAATTTCGTATAACTGCGTACCCATTTAAGAATTCATCGATTTAGTACGACTCTATTGCAAGTGCTCTAATAATTTGAGCACCCGCAGTATCTAGAAATATGGGATAACATAAAGGAAGCATACTTGTTGACCGTTATGAGCGTCCGTTCCTTCGATCTTCCCCTCGATCTGGTTTCCCCTGTCGTTCGCATCGATTTGAGCCAGAATAGCAAACAGTATCAACGGAAGAGAAATGCATTCCTGCGGGACAGCGTCTAACAGCGCTCTATAAGTCTCCGTGTCGCATTTCCTCTCGGCGTCATCCACTACAGCCGTCTCGATCATCATGCTCTTCAAATAATTCCTGTGTTGTCGATAAAGATCATAGAGATCATACATGAAATACGAAACCTCATCGTACAGATTCTTCTTGAGATGTTCGTATTCGTTGTCGTGGAAAATCTCGGGCAACTCTGGAGGACGGAATGGTTGGATTGCGACATCAAGCAGAGCCGGATGCGCTTCCGGATCCATCATTCGTGTCTCTATCTTCGACCAGAAACGGTACAAATCGAATATGCAGCTGTTATATACACCGAAACGGTACATGTTTCGAGATTTTTCGAACTCTTGGATCGTTCCGTACTCCGCCAGCCGATCCAAATCTCTGTTTGATCTCTTTATCCGCATTATGAAGCTTAAAGGCACACCGGCGTTTATTAAATGCTCCGGCAGATCTGGATCGTGGAAGCCTGAGAGAATTATATAGAGATTTGGACCATTAAGGGGCGCGTCGTCCACATACACCATGTCCCGCCATTCCTCCCCTCGTTTTCGCAGTCTCGTGATCGCTTTATTGTTCAGTCTTTCTGCGTTAAATGACTTCGATCCGGGTTGACCTAGTTGGGACCAAATCGAATTAGCAAGACTTAAAACGGTTTCGAAAGTAACAAAAGGAGTAATATTGCATTACCAATGTCACTTTACATTGTAATTGAAATTTCTATTAATTTATTGGGGATTCTCGTGTAACAGCATTGAAAACAAATGAGTTTTAAGAATTTTTTTAGTATAACTATTAGATATCTGAGACTAGGCATTTTTGGACAGGAAACAGTTAATTTTTTTCCAACCAAAAATAACTTAACTTATTTTCTCGAAATTTGAACTAACTATATATCTGATACAACTTTAGTATAAAACCAATTCCAAAGAAAAGTTGAACGTTAAAAAATTGACTTACCAACCAAGGTATATTCGTGAACATTGGTAAAAGAAGACATATTGTGTTTTGAAATTTACCGCCATATATCGATAGACATAACCTAGATCGTTTCGAACACGCTCAGTGTCCTGACAACAAGTATCGAGAACGCACGGTTTAACACGTGTGTCACGATGCTCAAAATAACACATTAGATTAAACCAAAGCAAGTGAGTTGATTTTATAAACAATCTTCTATCAATAATGTTTTTTTCTACATCAATCAATTTACCGTTAATTAAAAAAAGGAAAAAAGTTTTTTTTGAAAATTGTATAACATATTCATTCTTACAGACGCTTTTCAAAATTAATCTTGATAATGATCCAAACATGGATTGAAACGTCGATTATTTGATTATTAGCAAAATTGCTTGGTAACATCAATTAATAAACGATCGAACCGTAGCGCCGAAAAACCAAACATTTCTTATTAAGAACATTACGATTTTTTATTAATTACGTATAACCAAGATATAAATATTATATTAAGTAGAGGTGATATTAAAGTATATTAATATTTATAAACGTGGTCTACATTTTGTGGACTCTCGGAAAAGTTTAGTGTTGTGATACATAATATTTGAAATATTTACAATGGTGTCAAGAAAATATAAGTATGAAGCAAAAAGACATCATCTTCGGATTAAAATGCGACATTTGGAAATTATTGAAGTGATATACAGGGTGAGTCCGAAGAAACAGTACACCTAAATATCTCCGTTACTTTTCGTTGTAAAAAAAAACTTCTTAGGACAAGGTTACACTGTTTGAAGGACCACATGTAACGGTGTAAGGGAAAAAATTTTCAAGGTCATTTTTTTTATGAGATTTCAAGGTCATCGATGTTTTTTTTAATGAAATGATATATCTTCGTTAACGTAATGTTGTAGTTGACAAAATAACGAATTCATCCATGTAACACAATATGACCTACAAATGACCATGAACCCAGAAAAATGGAATAAATAAAATTCCACGTCTAAGATTCATTTGCTTTATTTCTGTTAAGCAAAATGTTCCAAAAAAAATTTCCCTTGAGCTGCTATAGCAAAAAAATTTCCCTTGAGCCGCTAAGTGTGCTTATGATTTTTAGATTTTACAAAATCTGATTCCTTAGCACCATTTATTATGGCTTCCATTATTGCACACATGGGTAAATAAGGTTATTACTTCTTCTATAAGAATGGAAAGACCACCACTTTGTAAGTGAACGAAATATACATTATTTGCAGTTGTACCTTTATCCTCCACAATTAATAATTTTCATGTATTACAATTTAATTTTTTAGCAACAGAATGGGACCCGTAACCGGATATATAAATCTTAATAGAATCATCTACAACACAATTGGATAAATATTCAGTATCGAAAACTTCTGAAAAACCACTTACATCAGCAGAAAAATCATTACTATTATAATCACTAGACTCCGGATCTTTATGCATTTGTGGATTACGAAAATTTAAAAAAAGTGTTATAGTATTAAATTCGACAGAATTTTGTACGATTTTTATTTATTTGGGATCTACGAAGGCTATTATCAATGAAAATGGGATTTCATTTGGTACCACTTTTTTAAAGTTTTTCTACAAAAATTGAAAATTACAGAAATATCGCAGTTTAAATCATCGCAAATTTGAAATTTATTTTTGATATCAGTAAAAGAAAACGAACATTGGAGAATAAAAATATAAAAATATAATTACTTTCTTTCAGAGTACTATCTCTCTACTATTTCTCATACTATTTATCTTACAATTTGGAACACGACAATGCCGTGGCATTATTAAGTAATAAATACAGTATGAAACTTGTGAAAAGAACTATGTAAAACAAATTTTCCTGAAACTGTATGTATATGATAGATATAATTTCGTAAAAATTTATATATGATACAATTAAAATGTTATTAATGATAAATTGAAATATATTGAAAGAAGAATAGTTTCTATTGAATAAATGTGCTACACACGAAGATAAAGACCTATAGGTATATGTATATATAGTTAATAAATAAACCTTACCTGCATTATTGCACTTTTATATTTTTTTAAATTACTTACTAACAATAAGTAAGCACACATTGATGTGAAAAGATTTGAAAAATAAGCAGGAAACTGAGAGACCGGTAGAGGGAGACTGGAAGTCTGGTAGAGTGGGTTGGGTTAGGTATACTAATATATGTATATCACAGCCGGACTCTCGCGATGTTGTAATTTTTACCTTCAGCGCGGCTAATACTAGAGTAGGCTGTGCAATTATGTTCGTTACACACTACTGAAGCAGTGAGTAATCATGGAATGATCTAACGCAATATCGTTTGCGAATAAGCATCCAAAGAAGCATAAGGCACTCATGGGTTCCAGCCAGCGTTCTAACTTCATGGGTGCAAGCTACACTAGTTTTTTAAAAATGAGTTACACGATTTTCTGTGCTACTTCGTATTATTGAATGTTCATACAAATGATTTATTCTCTTAACGTTTTCATTATGAGCGATCCTGCATGTTATATTATTGATTAAATTTGATCAGCACCACATTTAAACTGAAGATATATGACAAAGTAATGTGACTCTTGCAAACAATGATATAATACAAAGAATCAACATAAACAACTAAAAAATTACAAGATACACTTTAAAGGAAGTCAAAATGGTTAATGACTTTCGAACTCAGAATCTATTATAGTTCATAAATTGCTTATTCGAACACTGTTTTTAATCAAATTGACTCATACCCCAGTCAGCTACGGTCTGCATGATCCTATACTCTTCGTCTATCTCATGCTCGAGATCAGCCATCCTTTTCACAATACCAATAGTCTCTTCTTTGATTCGATAGATCAAAAGCTTGATGATTTGAGCCACCAACCAAGCTGGTATCACAGCATTGTCTTCTATTAAAAACTTGCTAGCATAGTGACAAACGCCCTGGATAGTTGGACATTTGTCGAGATTCGGTTTTGACAACATTTTCACGCTGGCCACCATTTGTTGGGAGCTCAAGGAGTAGATAGCTTTTCGCTTGCCCTCTTCAGCAGCAGTGTTGAAAAGCGACACGCACCTGGAGTGCTCAGTAGTAGTTTCAACCATCATGGTTACGATGCACCACCAGTTGTCGTCGTTGATGGAGATTGCCTCCAATTCGGCACGCCACGAGCTTTCATCTACTGGTTTCGTCTCCTTTGCAGCTGCTTGGTTCTTTGACAAACCTTTCCTCTTTTTCATTGTTAACTAGTTTAACGTACCAACCTAGAACACGTGTTTTGACCGATATGTCATACGATAGCAAATCGATTGGAAAACAAGTGATGAGCTTTAAAAACAGTTTTCTACAGTAAGTAACATTGGTTAATGATGAGAGTGTTCTATATCTTTCTCATAAACGCACGAGGAAATCGTATTGAAATTAGTTAACATTGAAATTGTTGACCTCTGAAACTAGTGATACTGTTTTTTATCTTAAGCTGTTATTATTTTAAAACTTAGCCTATTACAGAACCTGAAGTCTGTGCTTTACATCAGTTTTTGTTGCATGTCGATACGACACACAGTGTGATGAGCAGTGGAAAAAACTAAAAAGAGCGAAGTCTAAAATTCATAGGTTATGATAGTGTAAAATGGTAATGAAGAAACGTAGATTTTAATACCCTAAATCGACAGAAAACCATAAGTCATTAGATGTGTACATTATACATATAATCATATGTACAATTGGTTTACAAAATATATTTAAAAGCATTCGTTCTGATTGTTCATACATATCCGACAATCTGATAAGACAGTTTTTCAATTAAAACCTAGTCAGTAATCATATGACAATAAATAGCAATTGGAAAAATTGGCAAAACATTCTTATCCAATAACAATTTTTTTTTCATTATAAAAGTCTTTTAGTGAATAATAAATTAAATTTTATTGGGAAAGTAATTACAATATGTTTTTAAACTGAAAAAATAAAAAACAAAATTATAATAGTAATTATTATAAAAACAAATTGAATTGTTCATTAATTTATGAACATTATTTATAAACGTTCTCTTCGTTATCAATGGCTCCCCTGATATTTTATTTGTAACGTCAATTTAGTCAAGTCTTAAACGGCTCCTGTTCTTACTTAAAATAAAGTTCACGTGTGAAAATATTTGTTCACTGAATGTCAAAGCCAATTTTTAACAAAGATGAAAACTTCATGAAGATGATTATCGTCCGTGTTTTCTAAATCTTTCCGCAATGTCTTGAATTCATCCGTCCACAACGATGAACTTTTAAAATCAATCATTTCTAAATATAAATTGTCAATTTTAAGATTTTCAAAATACTGAAAATCTGAAATATTTTCTTCTATTTCGTTTTGCTTTATAATAAATGTAGACATTTCGACGTGCTTCTTAAAACTTTGAAATCTACTTCCAAATTCACTTTCAATGTTCAAAATATAACTTTTGAACATATTTCGATTGATTTCATAAATATTTCATTTCTCATATTGACTTTTTAGCAAGGGAAAGAAAAGAAATATTTTAGTTTTTATGACAGTTTCAAATAATATTAATTTCGTACAAAAACTCATCCATTCCTCGTACATTTTCAAAATTGTGTTCCTTGGAGTCGTACGTTGAAATTATTACAATGCTTCATTATGTCTGGTAATGGTTATAATTATTATAATAGTTCATTACGTCTGGTAATGGTTATCATTACTATAATGGTTCATTATGTCTGTTAAAAAGAAAAGTCTTGAAAATCATTTTTTATCATTGAGTTCAAGATGATTTCCACCGATTTCGTAAAGAAATATTTGTATATAATCAAAGGAATCTACAAATCTATTAAGAACGTTGCCTCACTTTAACTATTTCAGCATGTAACAGCAAATCTCAATATTTCGATTTAATTTCCTCCAAAAAAGCATTGAAATCTGTGTGTCAATGCAGATCATGCTACTATTATCAGGTTGTTAAGTATGAAACTTGAAAAATGTCAATGTCATTTGTATTTTATTTGTTAAATTTCATACTTAACGACCCTTTGCAAATATGAAGAGATAAATTCGAAGATACGATGCGACGATCAAAATGGGCGGCCAAATTTATTTTCCATTAGTTTCATAAATTCAACACTTTTTCTTCTCATAGTTAGAGCACCATCAGCTGTTATCGAAAACAATTTACTTTTTAAATCATTTAAATTAAATAAATTTAAATATACTTGACGGAAAATATGTGCCTTTGGTCGTGTCATTCATTGAAACAAGAATTTATTTATGTATTTATTTATATACATTTATAAATATTATGAATACAACACAGCCTTCCCTTTCGTTTTGCACAATAATATTTACGAATCTTTGATGAAGTTGTATCTCAATACATAAGACAAAACTTTTGTAGATTTGTTACATATTTGACAGGATTCGTTACTGACTAAAAACTAATGGTGCATACTCATAAAATAAAAATTGATATCAACCAATAATATTTTCTATGTGATAGGACGATAGTGGCATTTCTAATTGCATAGTTGACTAATTATGAGTGTGCTTCAAGATATAAATCAATTATCATATTTGAACGCATTTACAAGTGTATATATAGAAATCTGTTTACCAATAGGGGCTCGTTGAGCCAAAAGCTATTGAATAACATTTCGTTGAGTACACACGGACAACGAGCTTTGATAACAGGCCCATCATGTTTTGTGGCTTCCATTCAATCAATTTAACCTGTCTATCGTTCCTTTGTGTTCAGCTATACTAAAATTTAAAGTTACACAATAATTAATAAACGTCCAAACATTTTCGAAAGCATATCAGACTAAGCAAATAGTAAACTGCATCAAAAGTACATACAGTCGTGGACAAAATTAAGTGGACAGGTGTAATGATCAACAAAAAATCAACGCAATTTAAAACATAATTTTAATAAACTAGAATTTTACGGTACATTTAAGTTAACAAAGTGTACTTTAATGAAATAAACAACAATATCAATAATAAAAGTTAATGTAATAGAATATATTATCATTTATCAAAATTGTATACAATTTTTGGTGGTCAAGATTAAGTGGACACTTTATAAATATTTAGAAAATAAGCAATTAGTATTTGGTATTGTAACCTCTTGATTTAATTACTGCTACTAATCGTCGTGGGATGATTTTCACAAGTTTTTGGAGGTAACTTCGATCAATTTGTTGAAATTTTATTTGCAATTCGTTTAAAAATACTGTTTTATTATGACGTCTTCCTAATGGTATTTCCGAATCTAATAAGCTCCATAAATTTTGTATAGGGTTAAGATCTGCACTTTGTGGAGGCCAATAGAGAACATCTATCCCACAATCTTATAAAAATTTTTTCGTTTTCTTCGCCGTATGCTTATGATCATTATCCCGTTGTAGCATCCATCCCTCATCGAAATCCATTTTTAGGGTTGACTATTCCATATTTTCATTTAAAATTTCAACAAACATATCTGCATTCATGATGCCATGGATGGGTGCTAAATTTCCAACCCATACCAAGAAAAATATCCCCATACCATTATGGATCCCCCTCCACGTTTGATGGTAGGCAACACATACTGCTTCTTGAGAGCTTCATTCGGTTTTCTCCATACGCCTGTTCTCTTTTTTTTTTAATTTAATGACTCAAATTTGCTCTCGTCACTCCATATAATTTTTTTCCAAAATAATAATGGCTTATTCACATATTTTTTTTCGAAAGCTAAACGTCTCTTTTTATGAAGTTTACTAATGTGTGGCTTGCGTCTAGTTAAACAATTCTTCAGATTAACTTCTTTTAATCTTTGTCTCACAGTTCTTGAAGAAATATTTAATTGTAGAGTTTCAACAATATTTCGTGATGTTATCGCTGGAATACGTTGAGTTTCTCTTACAATTTGTCTATCATCGTATGAATTTGTGCTACGTTCTCGTCCTCGACCGATTAAATCTTCAACAGTATCATACTGTAAATACTTGTGATAAATTGTATGCACTGTACTCTTAGAAACTTTGTATTTTTCAGCCATTTTACGATAACTTAGTTTATTTTTGCACTCTGAAACAATTAACTTTTGCAGGTGCAAGGGGAAATTCTTCTCGTCTCTTAGACATGCTCGGTTTATATTTCTAATCTTGTTTAAACAAAAGTTCAATGTCTACCGAGGGCGAATGACACCGCACAATGCGAGAGTCAAACGTTTGTTTACATTTTTTCCGTCCCAATACAGAATGTCCTCTGCGTCCACTTAATTTTGTCCACGGTCTCAAAAACACCCATACAAACAAATATGCATAAATATTAACAGAAACATTATATTTATGCTTTTACATACTAAATAAATTCTTTCGTTGTGTATAAACATTTTTCATGTTAAACATCTGCAATAAATTTACAACACAATAAATGAAAATAGAGATTATTCAGAATTTATGTTCTGTCCACTTAATTTTGTCCACGACTGTATATGTATATATTTATCTACAATATTAAGTTGTGTAAGAATTTCCATTGACCGATTGTGATTAGTAATCTCAAGAGCCTTGTGCAAAATAGATATTTTCCATATTAATCGTAAGAAACAGAAGTTATATAAGAACGTATCACTTTTTTTAATAATTTGAATGAATTCAAAATGATGTAATAAAATTCTTAAATTTTTCTGATATGTCTTTACAGTTTTATATTGTATCTACTCATTTTTGTCAAAAATGCATAAAATCCACAGTTTAATTATTAGTAAGAGAAGACCACGTCATACTGAACGAATTTTGTGCTATGGCGAAACCAGATTTATTTGGTTTTTCGTCAGATTTTCTGTAGAACAGAGGTCGGCAAGAAATGCTCGTTTCGGCCGATTCTCAAGGGATACGCCTCCTTTTCCTGGCCGCGCGTCTCGCTATCCATGAAGGCCCATGTTCTCGAGTCAGCTCAGACTCGTACCGTATGAACTGCGCGTGGCGCATTAGGGCGATACCATTGTCAATAAGTCTCCTACCAGTCAATAGCAAGATTCAGTAACGAAGGGTGAAACATGAAATAGAAAAATGAAATGATTAGGCTAGAAAGTATGTTGGCGAAATAATGTGTAAATATAATTGAACTGGAAAATCCAAAATATGCAATAAAAGAAGTTGTCAATGTTCTGATTAAATTGGTCTTATTGCTCTACAGCAGAGGTCGGCAAGAAGTACCCGCTTCGGCTGATTCTCAAGGGCTACGCCTCCTTTTCCCGGCCGCGCGTCTCGCTACCCATGAAGGCCCAAGTTCTCGAGTCAGCTCAGACTCGTACCGTATGAACTGCGCGTGGCGCATTAGGGCGATACCATTGTCAATAAGTCTCCACATTACTGCGGAGGTACTATCGTCAATGCGTTGTTTTTTATCAGTGGTATCCCCTGTAGGACTATTCCACTATGTAGCATGATAATTTCGGAAAATAAATTTATCAAATAAACTCGGAAGATAAATTTGAAATATTATTCTTAATTTCATCGCCAACATTTTATTCAAATGTGGAAAAACTTCTTCGTGGACGTTTAGACATGTTTGGTAAATCAGAAGTATCGAATGAAAGGTTGGACGTCGCTGCTCGCATCGTAGACGATAGAGAAGAATCGTTCAACCGTGTGCGCTTTTCCAGTTTAGTGTTCCGCATTGTAGAGAACGGACATTCACACAGATATGTCGATCCGAACATTGAAAACGTATACAGGGTGATGCGCCAATTAGTCCCCACGTTTCTTCAGCCCCTTCGGATGATCGAACAGAAAAATGTTTCCCACCAAAGTTAATCAGTATTTAACCGACAAGAAATTGCAATTTTTTAAATTTAAAAAAAATCGATTTTGAACAAAAAAGTCAAGGTCGCTGTCATATCTTTTAATGGAACTGGGTATTTTTAACTTCATATTATTGTAGGCAACGTCGAAACGAATTCAACGACCTGCTATACAATGACTTTCAGATGACCTTGAAAGATAATATCGCCATGAATCAATTGCCAGAATATTTGAAATATTTCGACGGTACGTAATAGTAACGCCTCTCATTTAGGGGTAAACAAATGAACGTAAACATTGCTTCAGAACTTAACTCACAAAAAAACAAATTTATACGGAGCCACATTGAAAACACAAATATTAAACGTGTACATGTAATTAATTAATAATTAAATTAAATTTTCGAACTGCATCTCATCTTGTGTAACGCAAAGTTCTGCTCTATGTAACAAAGTCTTATGTGTAGCTTCCATGAGAGAACTTCTTTTTACATTTCTACACGCTTGAATTATGCGTTCTTTAAGATTTTCCATATGATCCACAGGTCTTTCATACACAATCGATTATAAATATCCCCAAAGATAAAAATCTGAAGGGGTCATATCCGGCGAGCGAGCTGGCCATCGAATTGGATCATATGTTTCGATCCACTGATCCCCAAAAACTGTAGTTAAGTATGTTTTTACAATTGCAGCATTATGAGCTGGGTCGAAATATTTCAAATATTCTGGCAATTGATTCATGGAGATATTATCTTTCAAGGTCATCTGAAAGTCATTGTATAGCAGATCGTTGAATTCGTTTCGACGTTGCCTACAGTATTATGAAGTTAAAAATACCTAGTTCCATTAAAAGATGTGACAGCGACCTTGATTTTTTTGTTGAAAATCGATTTTTTTTAAATTTAAAAAATTGCAATTTCTTGTCGGTTAAATACTGATTAACTTTGGTAGGTAACATTTTTCTGCCCGACCATCCGAACGGGCTGATAAAACGTGGGGACTAATTGGCGCCGCACCCTGTATATATACAATACTATATAGTCTTCCATCGTTATTGAAAATTTAAATATATATTAACATCTGTCCTCTGTGACGGTCAAAATATTTCGAAACACAGAATCATAGAAAGCTGAAATTTTGTACAAAGGTAGCCGTTAGAAGAAAGGGGTGCAAGAATATATTTTGATCCCGGAAATTCTTCAGTAAATATGTCATTAAACGTAGTCTATAGTCTAAAATAGTGGCATACCTCCATGAAATAAGACAGCCGTTGACTTTTCAACGGGTATTATGCTTTCTACTATGCTTTCTAAAACTGCATGTAGATAAAAATACTTTTCATTTCATTGTACGTGGACAGCAAGGAGGAAATTGTTAATAGAATGAATTTCACTGAATTTAGGATCAAGTATCATTTAATTCAAGTGCGCAAATCAATTATACTGAATTTTTAATACATTAGAATACATCTTAATTTGTTAACAAAATACCCTTTGTTTTTATTTCGAGTCATTTTTGAAGAGGACAGTTAATTTGCATTCTATGATCCTGACCTTGATAATCAAGCTCAAGGACATTTTTGAACGGACTTTCTTTACAAGTCTCCACCGACCCAAAAGTGCAGAATCACGCTATGGCTGGTTTTACACTTATTTTTATACATCCTGTACATTGACGAGTTTCATCAGGTGGCTAGTAGAGATTTGGAAACTAATAGGAAAAGTGGGTTTGATAATATTATAAAGGGTTAAGAATGCAATAAAGCGCATGAAAATAAAGAAAGACCTTTTCAACAAAGACCTTGATTTTTTTGTTGAAAATCGATTTTTTTTAAATTTAAAAAATTGCAATTTCTTGTCGGTTAAATACTGATTAACTTCGGTAGGTAACATTTTTCTGTCCGACCATCCGAACGGGCTGATAAAACGTGGGGACTAATTGGCGCCGCATCCTGTATATGATACTTCTGATTTAACAAACGTGTCTAAACATCCACGAATAAGTTTTTCCACATCTGAATAAAATTTTGGCAATGAAGTTAAGAATTATTTTTCAAATTTACCTTCCGAGTTTATTTTTTAAATTTATTCTCCGAAATTATCATGCTACGCAATGGAATAGGCCTACAGGGGATACCTATCTATCATCTATCGTCTGCGATGGGAGCAGCGACGTCCAACCTTTCATTCGATACTTCTGATTTACCAAACATGTCTAAACGTCCACGAAGAAGTTTTTCCACATTTGAATAAAATGTTGGAAGTGAAATTAAGAATAATATTTCAAATTTATCTTCCGAGTTTATTTGATAAATTTATTTTCCGAAATTATCACGCTACATAGTGGAATAGTCCTACAGGGGATACCACAGACAAAAAATAACGCATTGACGATAGTACCTCCGCAGTAATGTGGAGACTTATTGACAATGATATCGCCCTAATGCGCCACGCGCAGTTCAAACGGTACGAGTCTCAGCTGACTCGAGAACTTGGGCCGTCATGGGTAGCGAAACGCGCGGCCGGGAAAAGGAGGCGTAGCCCTTGAGAATCAGCCGAAGCGAGTACTTCTTGCCGACCTCTGCTGTAGAGCAATAAGACCAATTTAATAAGAACATTGACAACTTCTTTTATTGCATATTTTGGATTTTCCAGTTCAATTATACTTACACATTATTTCGGCAACATACTTTCTAGCTTAATCATTTTATTTTTCTATTTCATGTTCCACCCTTCGTTACTGAATCTTGCTATTGACTGGGATTGAATGGTACGTTAATTAATAATTTTTCTTATATCAACTTTACAAGTTTTTGTATTCAGATCATACTGGTGTTTTTTTATTCCGGAATTAAAAAGGTATTAAATGATGAAAATAAATATTCCGTTTTTTTCCTCTCTCGATGTGCTTTACCCAAGCAGAAATAAAAAAATTGGCAACATTTATATAACAGATATATGTCTACAAAACATGTCTTTTAATTTTCTTCGCAACGTTCTGATCAATTGGAATTTTTCCAGTTTTTGTAGGTACATATACATTTAGGAAACAAATCTTTCCAGCTCCTTAAAAAAGTTCATGTCGTTTAGTCCAATTTTTAAAAAGTTGTTCTATTTCAAAGGATGATCGAAGTTTGTACGACTGCATGGCCATTTAATTTAAATACATTGTCAATACCAAATTTATTTAGCCGAATTCATTGTTAAATCACATCTCATTTGGCTTTAATCCAGAGCTCAGTGCCAAGCAAACATTACATAGTTTACTTGAATTTATCCAATGAAACACATATTCGCTTTTTGGTTCTATGCATTTTTTCAATCAATTGATTCTTCTGAGAACTCCATTATCAGACTGCATATGTATAGCCAGATAGGTATACCATCTTTCTCGACATTAAAAAAATGTGTTCTGCAGACTTATGTAAATAATTTACGTTCTGAAAATGTCATCAAAATTAGTTAATTGGTTAATAAACTATAAATTATCAAAGTGGTTTTTAAAATTTTTAAATTTTCATTATAGACCCAGATAAAAAATTCGTAAAAAGCAGCCTTTACTATTTTTTTCCTGATTTTTTCCAAAATCTTTACTAGGCGTCATCTACTTCACTAATTCTTCTGACATTACAGAAAAGCAGAAGTCATTTGGTCCATTTATGAAAAAGTTATTCTGATTTAAAGTGTGTGTGATCAATAGATTGCGAATCTTTATACAAAATAAAAATTGTCTACGTTGATTGCAAGAAATTTGAACCAAGTAAAAATTGCTTCCCCTCTTTGATAAATTCAAAAAGCTGAGAATAATGCATCGGTACTAAATTTTCTTAATCATCATATTCTTTCAAAATTGCTTCTACCCATTTTTGCCATACATGCATAAAATCCGCAGTCTAGTGATTAATTATGTGAGTCATTGTATCTTGTTAAACTGAACGTAGACATTCGATCAGAATTTGTTTCAAGACGAAACGTAACTGTTTACTTCAATCTCCGCTCAAAACTCGAAAAACGTTGAAAATAGTGAGAGATCCTAATTATTGGGCAGTGGCTGTATTGTATGTATACTGTATGCAAACAGAATGTTTTCTCCTATGATTAAAACAGCATTAGTTACTGTAGTGCTGGCGACGGTGGTCGACGTGTTAATCATGCGAAACCTCGAATTAAAAGGAAAAAGCGGCTAGCGTAGAACCACAATCGTTCGGTTGTTAATTCTCACGGTTCCGATCCAAATGACCTCTCACTTCAACGCGGGCTAGGAGTAATTTCATGGCACCGGTTGCGTAACTTGTTAGGTTTGATATCTATCGCGATGGCCCTCTCCGGTTACAAATTACGACGCCAGTTGCGAGTGGGTCAAGACTCGCGAACCCGCGATAAAATACTGCATTCATTAATTAATTCGCCGGTGAAATATCGCGGCGATGTGTCACACTGGAAGTTGCCCCGAATCTCGCGACAGTTTTGTTAATGGACAGCGTTCCCCCGCGTAACTACCGTACTCGCGGATCCATTAAACAGCTAGCGAGCACAGGGAATTAAATGAAAAGAATACACTGTCTCCCGACCCCCGAAGCCGCCGGGACTCGGTCTACTCATAACGATTATGAAAACGTTGACAGATGCCGCGAACGAACGATCTGCCTCGAAGCTGAAAAACGAAACAAGAAAGAGGACACCCGTGACACTGATATCACCGCGGCTCTTAATCATAATGATGACTAGAAGACTCGAATTATATAGGATGTACATATTTACTTACATTCCGATATCACCGACAGCATTTTTTTTTACCAAACGGGGTCTCCAGACCACTGTGCAGCGCGGCGTTACTAGGGCAGGTATGTCCAGAAATAGCTCACTTGGAGGCAAATTCGAGGGAGACGCCTACTTCTCCCGCCCGCGCCGCTCGCTCCCCGTGACGGTCGTAGTCCTCCGAGCTCCTCAGACACGTGTCTAGCGTGGGTCCGAGAGTCGCCCCGGAGTGTTTAAAGAGAAGTACAATTCGAAATTCGCTATTATACAACGTAAATATGGCCGAGGTACGGGTCTACGGTAGGATTTCCTCAAAGTTCGATTGCACGTTTAGGACTTCCCATCCGGCTTCAATATTTACTCTTCAGCGATAAGCATATTTCTACGATCAAACAGCAACCGTCAGCTACGACGAAAACAAAGGGGAGCTCGAACGTTTCGGCATTTATTCGGAGTGGCGGAGGGCCGCGTCGAAATATTTCGTTCAAACATCCCGGAAAGTTCGAGCGACGCTAGAGGGTTTAAGAAGATCGGAATGGGGCTGGATTGGATAAGAAGGGGTCGAAGTTTGGGGGAACGGCGATGTCGTAGTCGAGAGAATCACATGTCAGATCCGAAATGAGGGTCGATGGGAGATCAGCGAATAGAAAAGAGAAACATGGACGGAAGTTTTGAAAACGACTGGCAACGGTCCAGAAAAAAAGAGGATAGCGCGTTTACTCTGAAGAGTGCGAAACTCTCGACCAGAGCAAACAAACCGTAGGAGGGTGAGCCTGTCGATCCTGCTCTCTGTTTACCTTCTCTTTCTGCATGTACAGCGTACACGTAAGCCTGCCGCAGCTGTGTGCAAAGTGTTATTGCGGGGGAAGAATGAGAACGATTACCTAAATACCTTTAGGCTCGTGACACATATAGAAAGCTTTAGCTGCAGTTTATCACGCTGACTGCCGTCGTGCTCACCCATGACCAACGCTTACCGTTGCACTGATGATAAATAACCGATGAAATAAACGACAGATGGAATTTCCGATTATTAAACCCACAGCATCCAAGTGGCAACTTCGAGGAGCCACTAAAAATTGCTATATCCATTTAAGTGTTATATGAGTAATTTGCATCAGTTTCGTGTGCACAAAATGCAAACAATCATATACAATGGAAATATTCTAGGTCGGAACAAATGTTTAGTTTTCGAGTCAAAATAGTTCCGAGTGCAAAGGGTTAAAATCAGGGATAGAAATAAACATTTACAGTGACGAGTAAAATTAAACACACTTTTAACACTTCCTGAAATATATCAAGCTTTTCGAAACTACAAAGTTATAATATAAATAATTGTACAGTATTCAAAGATCAGTATTAAGGATTTGTTTACGACTTAACGTTTCATACGAAGGCATTTTGCTTTTAGTACAGCATGTATTCATTGAGGCATACTTTATACCAATCTTTCGCAGTAGCTAGGATTGATTTTTCCCATTGTTCCTGAATTCTGAAGCAAAACTTACAACATGATAATTATTAACATGATAATAAACTTACATTATGATAATTATTAATCATTATCGGCAACGTTCATATTCACAGTGTAACATTTGTTCTGATCTTGCCATATGTTTTGGATCCCGAGCCTATTGGAATGCCACTTTGTCGTCGGGATCCGGCATCTTCTCTTTCATGTCCGGTAAATCAAATTGCACAATTGATTTATAACTATATTGGCTCATATTACCTCCAATTCGATGTATAAAACACTCGGTACAGAATTCGAGTCTGGTCAAAAGAGGTTTCGCTGTCGAACACCTTAC
This sequence comes from Sphecodes monilicornis, assembly GCA_913789915.3. Lineage (NCBI taxonomy): Eukaryota > Metazoa > Arthropoda > Insecta > Hymenoptera > Halictidae > Sphecodes > Sphecodes monilicornis. Next base: position 4,209,205 of record OU565286.1, on the reverse strand, counting down.
CACCGGCGCACAGAATGGTATTTGGGCTGAAAACCTGGCCAAAAATCAAAATTGTAAATATTTACATACAGGGTTGTGTTTGCGTCCCAGAATAGATACATAAACATGCAATCACGTGGTGCAACCCTTATCATTGATTACCCATACAGTCATCCGTGCCTGCGCTTAGAACATAGCATTTGTTCGATAGGCATCTGTTTATTCGCAGCATTCCGTTCGTACGCATCTGTTTCTCGTGATAATATTTATTTTGTAAGTGATCTTTGTGGCGAAATTTGTGATGGATATTGTTACGCAAGGTATATACATTATATTAATCATATTTTTGTCAATATTAAAATTTTTTTGTACGTGTTTTTACCGATCTGCAAGCTTGACTAAAAGTTCTCGGATTTTCATGACTTTTTCGCATATATTAGTGTTTTTAAACATATACCACTCTTCGCCACAGCATAAATGTTACGTGTTGTTCAACTTCAGGATATCTAGAATTAATATACCGCAAAAAAGTTTTCACAAGTCTTCACATTACAAAAAAATAATGCTCCAAGTATAACCCCTTTTGGCTGAATTGGACTTAAGAGGACTAAAAATTTTCAAGTTTTATTATACAATACTTTATACATAGTCTATACATAATTCATAGTTCAGTTATTTGGTCTAGTTCTTCATTCAATGTAAAGTGTATTATAATTGTTTCAAATAATTCTGTATAATAATGTCGGAAATATTTCCAAGTAAGTATAATTTGTTCATTTGATTGCCATCAGATTTTTCTGTTTACGGAAGATTAATTATTTTTACTTTTTATTTTCTGTTTCTATTTTTATCTTTATTTTGATATTTGTAGATAAGTATTGCTTTAAAAATGAAGACCTTTTTAATATATGGCACAGTATAGAGTATAGACGATCCGAACAGGAAAGCAAATGATGTTTCTGGTTTTATATTCAACACAATAATTGAAGTGAATATTGATGAAGCATAGAAAAAATCAATTTTTTTTATAAACGTCAATATAAAAAATTTGAAAAATTTTTTTTTAGAAAATATCAAGGCCACTCCTACTTTATAGAAGTCACTATATACTTTTTATTTCATAATCATATAGCTGACGCCAAGACGAATTCAACGACCTACAATACTATGATATTAACTCTTGAAATAATGTTAAAATAATTTTGGCCACGAAAACGGGGTCTCCAGACCACTGTGCAGCGCGGCGCTACTAGGGCAGGTATGTCCAGAAATAGCTCACTTGGAGGCAAATTCGAGGGAGACGCCTACTTCTCCCGCCCGCGCGGCTCGCTCCCCGTGGCGGTTGTAGTCCTCCGAGCTCCTCAGACACATGATCCATTAAACAGCTAGCGAGCACAGGGAATTAAATGAAAAGAATACACTGTCTCCCGACCCTCGAAGCCGCCGGGACTCGGTCTACTCATAACGATTATGAAAACGTTGACAGATGCCGCGAACGAACGATCTGCCTCGAAGCTGAAAAACGAAACAAGAAAGAGGACACCCGTGACACTGATATCACCGCGGCTCTTAATCATAATGATGACTAGAAGACTCGAATTATATAGGATGTACATATTTACTTACATCCGATATCACCGACACCATTTTTTTTTACGAAACGGGGTCTCCAGACCACTGTGCAGCGCGGCGCTACTAGGGCAGGTATGTCCAGAAATAGCTCACTTGGAGGCAAATTCGAGGGAGACGCCTACTTCTCCCGCCCGCGCGGCTCGCTCCCCGTGACGGTCGTAGTCCTCCGAGCTCCTCAGACACGTGTCTACCGTGGGTCCGAGAGTCGCCCCAACGCGCTACACGCGGTACATATTGCAAGCGGTAGGCACAGTGCCGCCAGATCAGGGGAAGGTGCCTCTGAAAAGTTACCCTCTCTCCGATTACCGGGTTAAGCACGCATGCGCGACGGGAACGCAACAGGAATTGAGTAGGGAGCGAATGATGACACGTTGCGCGTGCGCAATGGGGACACAAGACGCAACACGGGTGAGTGGACAAGTGACAGGACATATCGCAGATTATAGGTTATTGCCGCGTATCGTATCTATTACCTACTAAATGAAATCTGAAATGGCTTCACTGATGCCACCGCTTCCGTTATGTGTCGCCTCAGTCGCGCGCGGCACGTCACGTGACCAGTCTACGGTCTTCGTGGGGGTCGTTGGAGTGTGCTCATGGTGGTGGAATGGGATGGTGGAAGGAGCGTCGTAGGGGCGAAAACGACATCCAAATGGATTACGTCTGGCGGCACTGGGTAGGCACGGGTCTGAGGAGCTCGGAGGACTGCGGCCGCCACGGGGAGCGATACGCGCGGGCGGGAGAAGTAGGCGGCTCCCTCGAATTTGCCTCCAAGTGAGCTACTTCTAGACATGCCTGTACTAGGGGGTTTTTAAGAGTTGCGTATGTGTATTTGAATTTTACGCATGTTCCAAAATTATATGATTTTTTATTGAATTTTTAATTATGTACATTGTTTTTCCGAATATAAGAAACAGACAGTAAAGAATCATCGTAAAAAATCTAATTCTTATTAACTACGATACACTTCATTAAATCTGAAAACAATTCTGAACATCGCTCTCGATAATAGTTCACTACAGAATTCATATGAAACTAGTATCTCTAAAATTTCTATGAGAAATATGCATTTCTTTCGGATTTTTGGATACTTTCAATGTTTTTAAACATATTCGCCTTATCCGAAAAATCCAAATAAGTAGATACGGCTACTATAATAATATAAACTTGGCCATCTGATAACTGCGATATAAAGCCAGCAATTTTAAGTTTAACTGCGGTTTTGCAGTCGAAAATTAGGAAAAAATTCGAAACTCAATTTGTATTACAATCTACGGAGTTGTGAATGATTATAAACTTCGTCCGTGGGTGAAACAAAAATGGGTAAATTGTGGTAGTTATAAAACAAATAAAGTGTCTATCATTCTGATTATTCATATTTTCAATACGGAAAATATCTCCATTAACAAGAAAAGCAGAGGCATTAAAGAACAGATTGCTATGAAAATGAATACATTTCCGACTGTTTTAATGTAGAATCACCCCGTTTTCAGTTGTACCAATAATTATAAATGATTATCGAGCACTCTGTGTAATAGTCACTACCTTTTTCTATAATTGTTCTACTTCCAGCGTTTCACAAGCAGGTGGATTCCTTTCCGCAGGGGTGAAAACAGTTACGATGTCGATTCCGGTCCTTGAAATAGTTACGAGAACCGAAAAAATGTTATAACTGTTATGAGAATATCGGTTCTCGCTTATATCGTTTATGGTTACGGTTCTTGAAAACCTATATTATAACGGTTCTATAACTGTTATTTTTAGGTTCAGGATTTCGGTTTCGGTTCTTCAGACTTCTGAACCTATAATATGTCCCGTCTCATATCGGTTTTGCAGTTCTGCAACTGATATTGTTCGGTTCCATATCGACTATACAGGGTATCTCAAAATTCCTTCAACATCCGGAACTAGGAGGTTCCTCAGATAATTTGAAGCGACATTTTCCTTTGCAAAAATGGCGTCCGCAATAGTTATTAACGAAAAACACGGACCAATCAAAGCAGAACTACAGCGGATTGATTCTACCTCGGCCAACGGCGACGCCACGCTAAGCGGGATCTGTCGCCGAGTCAGACTCCGTTCGCTGTAGCCGCGCTCTGATAAAAATTCGGAGAAAATATACAATTGTGTGTGCTATCAGGTAGAATGTTTGTTAATCAGAATAGGAGGAATAGATATAATTCATTAAACCGTGCATGTCCTATTATCACCCTTGTGGTAGGGGCACCGACTTGAAACTTGCCACAGAGTTTTGTTTTTGGGAGCCCTATCGAATAGTATGAAGAAAAGTCAATTTGATTTGGGAGCACATTTGACCCTCTCATTCGGCTATACTCTTTAACCGTGTACTACTGTCATTGGTTCGCTTACAATCAGTATAAATCTGGATTAATTAATATAATGGCTCAGTGGCCTGCCTTGTAAAAGCCTGACTGCCGTCCTAATACTCTTCCAGCCATTTTGTGTACAACACCATCGTCTAGCACTCCGGCCGATCGCAACTCGCACGTAATTTCGGCCAGGTTGTCTCACCGTTCCACACAACGTTCTCGTTGGAACGCCGACAGGTCCTTGGAGCATGATTGCCCTCGACGATGACTCCCTGTTCCGTCGTCGTGCCTCGTCGGAAAAAACTCGCTCCGTCGACGGAATTAAACCGGACAAGGTGACGGGGCAGCGGGAATAATTGAATGGTGTCTAGGATCAACAGCTGAGGAATACAGAAGGAGATTAAAGTTGCAATAGCTGCCAGCTCAGAAGCCGAGACGGTGGCCTTCTTTTATTTATTTGCGACGATGTGATTAAACCAGGCCTGACGGAAACGAGGACGCTTCTGCTTCCTTTGAATTTTGTTGCGATTATGGAAATTGTTGATGGAACTGGAAACGACGACACTAAAAAGAATTTCCTTTTCATCTCTACCTACGCCGTTTCTATGAAATACTACCGAGATGAAATTCAAATACAAATTAGCAATACGTATTTCGCGTACCATTCGTGCTTTTTATATTAAATTGATCAGAGTAGTATTCTCGTGAAATATACACTGTCTGCAATAATTATTGTACACTATCGACCATGAGTAACCGGGCACCCAGCAAATTTATATAAATTGTGTATTTATGCTACAATAGCACGACTATTTCCCAGTGAAAATAATATTTATTGAACATCTAGCTAATACATATGATAATATATACTTTACAATTTTTACCACCGAATCGTGTAAAAATATTTTTAATATTTCGTTTTATTTACTTGTATTTATAATTCGTAAATGTAGTGTGCAATATTGATTATTTGATAATCAACATTGCTTGCATCGCCTAAAAATAATTATTGGAAGATCGCGGTGTACAGTGGATAAAGCCACGTGGTAGAGATACAGAGGAATCAATGCATCATTACCGATTAAAAACTATTTATTATAATATAAACTACAAAAACTGATTCTCATCTTTGCACGCTTACAACACGCTTACACACACACACACACTCTCCGTTTCCCCCACTCTCCGCCTGTCTATCCTAATGCGCGTCCACACTGGAAGTCATTCGCTACAATAATATCAGAATTGTAGGAGAACGTAATAAACCTAATACATGGTTTCCAAATGTTTGATAGAAGAAAAGCAATAGCTTTGATCACATTACGAACTGTCACTCGTTTTGTCTGAATAGTAAATACGTTCTAAAAATATAATAATACCTTTACATGTATATGCGTTTTCTACTTCATCCACCATTTTATCAACTTCCCCATCATTTTGCCGAATAATAGTGGGTTTACACTTTCTTAGAGCACAAAGAAGAATACCTTATTAATATTTTACACGCCGCGACGAAGCTGTAAGATATGTAAGGAAAGTAATAAAAAATGTATTCTAGTATGTGACACTTTTTTGAAAGACTCAAATCATAAATTTTATTTTGTCTTCTTATTAATAACGTGTAATGCTGCCTTCATTTTGTGCGACTGCCAGCATTCCTTTCGCTAGTGATTTGTATAAATTTTAACAAACGCACGGTGCTGCCTGTAATTTTGTAATTTGAAAAATTCCTACTCCTTATTCCTCCCTCAACGGATGGCCCACGACTGTTTAAATACAGTGGCCGAAATAATGATAGGTTCATTTTAATTTGTTAACATAAACATGTGTTTTATATAGTATTTTGGAATTTATATATTATTATTTATTCTTTCTGTTGAATTTTGGCGGTAATCGCTGGTTCATTGCGCACATGCCTTTCTGGTGGGCGCAGCGCCGTCTCGTGGCGAGTGGCGCTTCAAGTATTCGATTCGGAAATGTGCTTACGAACGCCTCTGCTTGCGGTGAACTCTGAGAGAGCAACACATAGGTTTTACCACGCCGAGAAGCCACGTGGCGAACCGCGTCATGTACGCATAATTAAACGGTAACTTCACGAATACAATCAGAATCACGCGCTCTGATTAAAGAACAAAGTTCAACACTTTCTAATATAATTTACAAAATACATAATTCAAATGAATAACATAATATAATTTGTGTCAATTACAAATTTTTTATTGAAAACCGTAAAATTGATGAAGGAAATAAAAATAGGTTCGATATATATTTTTACATAAAAAATATAATAACAAAAGAAATAAAAATAGTTTAATACTTAGTTGAAATTCCTTTGTTATTTATCACTTCAAATATTCTGCGTGGCATGGTTTCAATTAATTTTTGTAAAGTTTCTAATTTAATTACAGACCACGCCTCTCTGATCCCATTTTTTAATTCGGAAACAGTGCAATACTGTTTTCCATTGGCGTATACCTTCCGTGCTAAAATTCACATGAAAAAAATTGAAAAGATGCAGATTTCATATAGAAGATGAAAGAGCACACCTACAACTTTAATTTAGCAATAAGATACCATCATAAGTAATATGCTCATTTGTTTTCAAATTCCTGAGAGTGGTGCGTCATAGTTGAAAAAAATCAAAACCAATTTTTTCGGTGTTTTTCCCGTGAAAAACTAAGTTATACCAATCTTTTCAGAGTTTTAAGAGTATATTATGTAATATTAAACATTGAAAGGTGGGTAAAATTGCAGTTTCTCGCGATTTTCATCTGTCAGATTTTTTCCGCGTCAACCGATTTCGATGATATTTATAAAATGTTTTTAATTGTCACAAGTCTGTGAAACATGCTTCTTAAATTTTCAATACAGACTCATATTCGAAAGGTTTAAAAATACAATTTTCAGTATTTTATGTATACCGTATGTATACATTAGGGTGGACCTTATTTTTTTCGCAAAAGGGCGCGCATCGAATTTGAAAATTTTCAATTTTTTAAATCTTGACATAAATAGACGTTATGATGTATCGTTGAATTTGTTTTTTTTTTCTCTTTTAGAATCCATATATAGCATAAACAGTTGTTCATAGAAAAAACATCCGTGACCTTGAAAACTTGAGAAAATGAGCTTGAAAAAATTTTTTTTCTCCTGATGCTATATTCACCTCCTTACATGCTACAACTTTTGTTTCAAGAGTTTTTTCATATATACATGACTGACAGAGATATTAAACAAATTCATTAATAAGCTCCAATTTTCAAAAGAAAAACAGTTCTAAGATCGGAAAAAGAAGTTGTTATGAATATTACGTGAATTACAAAAAGAGGTGACAAAATCATTTCGTCCCGGCTTTGCTTGCGGACTTGTCGGCAGGGCGTAGCAAAGCCTGTCTCAGTTCTTGGTACAATCGTGTAAGTTTTTAAATTATGTGCACAAATTTCGTAAGTTGTAGTATGTAAGGAGGTGAATATAGTATCTGGAGAAAACAATTTTTTCAAGGTCTTTTTTTCAAGTTTGCAAGGTCACGGATGTTTTTTCTATTAACAACTGTTTATGCTATATACGCATTCTTAAAGACAAAAAGAAACAAATTCAACGACGTTCCGGTTCTTTGCGGATATTTTTAATATTTTTGTATTAAGAAATGACATTTGCGTATAGAACGATAAATTATTTAAGAAGAATAACAGTATTTTGCGATGATAATTAAAAAGAAGAAAATGTTTCTATTTTTAATTATAACCGTGATATAAATTATTTTCTGGAGGTATGTCGTTTTCGTACAAATTGTCCAAAGTAGCAAACTGTGATTGTGTCTGTATGTAAAAATGATCCGACTTCACATGGAATGTGAATTAAACGATAAAAATAACTGAATTAAAAAAATAATTGTTATTCTCGTTTTTACAACACATATGCAATTTACGCATAATATCAGAATGTGTAACATTCTTTTCCACCAAGGAATAGGAAAATTTCCTATTTCCACGATGTCGTAGAGGAGAGATACCGATAGTTTACATAAGGAGCTGTGAAACTCCTGAAAACATCTTTTTTTTGGGCCATGCACAGCAGGGAACTGTCAACGCGCTCCCGAAAGGCCATCTGGAAATGCTCAGAAGTCGAGATAATGGCCCAGACGGGGCATTCTGAAAAATTGGTCGACGTGAAAGCGAAAACTCGGTCGGAGTTTTCTCTAGACCCAAACCTATGGTAAAAAAAAAACCCGCACGGCTGTATAAATCGACCTTTAGATGTCCAGAACGTTCATCATCCTCGAGATTAAAATTTCCATTATGGAAACTCTGAAACCATTTCTGTAGAATGTAGTCGTTAGAGTTACCCAAAATTACGTCACTTTTTAACATCATCCTTTCTTGAACGTGTTCGATCAAATCCGATTAGTTCCCGTCAGCGAATGACTGAACCCGACATTTTCGATTTTCGATGCAATATATTGCTTATCGAGACGTTTGCGTCTCGAGCATTCGCGCTGGCAAATGCGCCGATGCACGCGACTTCAGACTTCCGGATGAAAGCGTGCTGCTCCGGAAGTTTTGTCAGTGGCAGGATCTTCCAGAAATTAAACAGTCAGCGAGCTACCAATGGCAAGCACTCGGTTAGGTCTCCGATCCGACCGCCGCGTCGTCTCGGCTTCGATTTAACTGAGAATTTCCACGTGGCACGTAAGTTTGCTTGTTTACAGGTTCGCCCTGGTATGCGCACTTGCGACTCCCTGTCGCATGTTAGATTGGAAGGACTCTGGAAACTACGCAGAAGAGGAACACAGACAAGTCTTCTACTTGTAATCGCTGTTCAAAGAGGATTTGCAGTCCATCTATTATATCACAGATCATCATTATGCCCAACAATCCTTTCAATGATTTCATTTTACGGTAAATCTTCGTACACTGTGAGTCGTACGTATAAAACTGTGGCGGCGACAAGCTGACGCCACGTCTCCGCCATGCGTTTACTTTAAGTCGAAAGAGTGTCGAATGAATGGACCGGGCTGCGTGCTGTGCGATAGCGTCGAGTGGATGTTTGAACGATTGGGTCGAGTGTCTCGTAGGGTGACTGCGTTTGGTTTTAGTTTAGAGTGAAAGCGATCTGTGAGAATGAGAAAGAATGATTTTCCGTTGGAATGCATCTGCGAGCGAACGTTTAGTTTGTAAGCTAGTTCGGTAAGAGAATTCGTCGAGAGCGGTCGTCGCGAGCTACGCGGGTTGTACCGACCGTCTCTCGGTAATAAAGCAAGTTCTGCTAACATGTGTCTCAATTTATTCCCGAAAGCGATCACACCCGCCTCAAAACCAAGTAAAAACTTCAACTATTGATTTTCGAAGAAAATATTTAAATAATTCGAAAAGAGCGACATAACTGCCTTCTACCTATCAAATTGTGAATATAAATGAATGAGATTTTTGTAATTTGTCAAATAGTGTCTTTGCAACATATTTTTAGTAATAACTCGAAAATTGCATTTTTTTGAGTTGACTCACTTTGGCAGGGAGGGTGCGATATAATTACATACATTTTACGGTCATAAAATGTTATAGACAGTATTGACCATACAAATTTACCACCCCGTTATACTAGAACCTGGAGTACTTGCTCTAATTATTGGAATAATAACTAACGGCATCAATTTCAGTTTTATATTTCAAAATGCTGTAAAAGTTTATGGCATTATTAATAAAACAAGCCTGAGTGCTTGCCTTTGCACAAAATGTAAAAATATAAATATAACAGCTATTGTTAATGGGGCCTAAAGGCGCTTTTAACATTTGGTTTCATGATACTGTTGGCGCCTATAGGCGCTTCACTTACTTCGGTCTCCTGAAACGATAGGCACCTATAGGCGGTTACTATACAATTAGAAATGCACGCTGTCGAAAAATTTCGCAGGTCTCATTGTAAATCGCTGCTCGGCGTCACTGTTTGCCAAAATCACAAAATAGGTGGATAAAATTCATATCTCCCATAATTATGCAGTATTTATTACAAAGAGAAGTAGAATCTGAATCTGATATTATTTTCTTACTAGAATAAAAAATTATCCTTATAGATCTACCTTTGAAAATGTTTCACTCTATACACAAAAAAAATTTACTTGTTTGGAATACGATTTTAATGAAATGTTTATATATTTTACGATTCATTATTTAACCCTTGGTTAGTGCAGGTACCAATTAAATAACTTATCCATATATAAAGACTTTAAAAAATGTGTATATATGTCTGAACATGAGCAGTTACAGATTATAATATTAAAAGGGGATATAATCTCATGAAAAAATAAATGTAATAAACAATACTTATCAATAAAAGATTCATATATATTTATACAATGAGAACGTGTTTATAATTAAATATAGATAAATATTTATGAAGCAACAGCATAGTAATATACAATAAAAACATGGCTGACAAGCATGGCTGCATAATACCCGTTTCCCTTAATTCGACGTACAGCTCCTTCCTTATTTCCTATAAAATGATTTTCTAGAAAAAAAACATATCACTGTTAGAGGAACAAGTTGGAGCAGATAAATTTTGGTTTTATCCTACCACTAGTGCTTACTGAACATTCTAATGCAACAATTTTTATATACCTGCGCACAACAAAAAAGTTATAACATTTTTATCACAACTCTACGGAAAAACTTTTCTAATATTTTCATATGGCAATCGAATAGGAAGTTATTATTAAATATCTGTATTATAAGAATCCATTGTTGATTTGAAACAAACATTGGGTAATAATACAACCTACTACTCGAACTCATAAGGAAAACTATGATCAACCAAGTATTGTTTGCTCTCAAATATACAGGGTGAGTCACCTAACGTTTGTACCTCAAATATCTTTGTTGTTTGAATGGTACAATGGGGCTGACACGATGCAAAAAAAATTTTGTTTTTGTCATTTTTTTAGAGATATCAAGATCACCTTGACTTTTTTAAATGGAATCACCCTTTTTTGAACACCTACAATGATAGTCCCTTTCATTACGAATTCAGTAACTATAATTACATAAGGTCATTCAAGGTTGTGGACAGAGATAACGTATAAGATTTATCATCGATACATGCCTGTAAACGGGCTTTGAAGGAATGTTGCTCTGTCCGTGACCTTGAATGACCTTGAGTAATTATAGTCACTGAATTTGTAATGAAAGGGACTATCATTGTAGGTATTTAAAAAAGGGTGGTTCCATTTAAAAAAGTCAAGGTGACCTTGAAAATCTAAAAAATGACATAAAAACAAATATTTTTAAAGACAACAAAGATATTTGAGGTGGCAATAGTTACTGCCTCACCCTACAATGGGAGCCCCTTTCATTACGAATTCAGTGACAATAATTACTCAAGGTCATTCAAGGTCGCGGACAGAGTGCAACATTCCTTAAAAGCCCGTTTACAAGCATGTATCGATGTTAAATCTTATACGTTTTCTCTGTCCTTGACCTTGAATGACCATGGACTAATTATAGTCACTGAATTCCTAATGAAAGAGACTATCATTGTAGGTGTTTAAAAAAGGGTGGTTCCATTTAAAAAAGTCAAGGTGACCTTGAAAATCTCTAAAAAATGACATAAAAACAAATATTTTTAAAGACAACAAAGATATTTGAGGTGACAATAGTTACTGCCTCACCCTACAATGAGAGCCCCTTTCATTACGAATTCAGTGACAATAATTACTCAAGGTCATTCAAGGTCGCGGACAGAGTGCAACATTCCTTAAAAGCCCGTTTACAAGCATGTATCGATGTTAAATCTTATACGTTTTCTCTGTCCTTGACCTTGAATGACCTTGGACTAATTATAGTCACTGAATTCCTAATGAAAAGGACTATCATTGTAGGTGTTTAATAAAGGGTGGTTGCATTTAAAAAAGTCAAGGTGACCTTGAAAATCTCTAAAAAATGACATAAAAATAAATATTTTGAAAGACAACAAAGATATTTGAGGTGGCAATAGTTACTGCCTCACCCTACAATGAGAGCCCCTTTCATTACGAATTCAGTGACAATAATTACTCAAGGTCATTCAAGGTCGCGGACAGAGTGCAACATTCCTTAAAAGCCCGTTTACAAGCATGTATCGATGTTAAATCTTATACGTTTTCTCTGTCCTTGACCTTGAATGACCTTGGACTAATTATAGTCACCGAATTTGTAATGAAAGGGACTATCATTGTAGGTGTTTAAAAAAGGGTGGTTCCATTTAAAAAAGTCAAGGTGACCTTGAAAATCTCTAAAAAATGACATAAAAACAAATATTTTTAAAGACAACAAAGATATTTGAGGTGGCAATAGTTACTGCCTCACCCTACAATGAGAGCCCCTTTCATTACGAATTCAGTGACAAGAATTACTCAAGGTCATTCAAGGTCGCGGACAGAGTGCAATATTCATTCAAAGCCCGTTTACAAGCATGTATCGATGTTAAATCTTATACGTTTTCTCTGTCCTTGACCTTGAATGACCTTGGACTAATTCTAGTCACTGAATTCCTAATGAAAAGGACTATCATTGTAGGTGTTTAATAAAGGGTGGTTGCATTTAAAAAAGTCAAGGTAACCTTGATATCTCTAAAAAAATGACATAAGAACACAATCTTTTTTTGCATCGTATCAGCCCCATTGTACCATTCAACTTTGTCCTTACCATATTTTACGTATCTTTAGAAACAACAAAGATATTTGAGGTACAAACGTTAGGTGACTCACCCTGTATAACGATCGGCATGCATTCATGCGTGATTACGTTTTAAACGAGTATAAACTACTTAGTAAACCTAACTTTAAATAATTTCGTGACTGAAATTTTTAGGTTTTTGTCCACCTATTTTATGATCCTGTCTCACTGTGTGTTATGCAAACTCCCACTTTGTACTTCTATTTCTTATTAGACGAGCTTCAATATCCCGTATCCAAAAATAAACGATCGAAATCCGATAGAATAAGTCACGTTGAAAGTACAGGTGTAAAAAATCAGACACTCTCTTTCGTATGGGGTAAGCGGTTAGATAATTCGGTGGCACGATACTTTTTTGTTCGAGGCTGTTGCAGTTACGGGCCGGGAGTTAAATCGAGCATTTTACGAGGCTCGGCCAGTAGTAATGGAAAACGTATTACCGGACCCGTAAGTTCTGTCAGTAGGGACACAGGCGCGGCCGACATTATAACGCGGATGTGCAGGCTGTACTTAACGACGAAACTCTGTGAAAACTGCAATTTTTGTCCAAGAGGAGGAAAAAGTAGTTGCGATGTGTGGTATGGTTTGATGATGGAGGGAAAAGGATAGAGAGGCGAAGGGCGTAGGTGGAATGACGGAGACGAAGGAGGTCTCGAACAGGAAAGGGTGAAGCGTCATGCAGTGTGTAAAATACGACCGAGCGAAAAAGTTAAACAAATGGGATGCCAAAACGAACGTTACGAGCGACCGAGCGACGGTTCGCATCGCGGCGAACGAAGAATGAGATAATGATAATTGGAAATGCACCGAGACAGCGTGTGACCGTTCCTCCGAATATACAACCTTCGTCGAGGAATTAACGTCTACCCTAACCGCCCGAAGATTTATCATTTCCTATTAAACGTCACCTTCCGCTCAAGCTTGTTTTCTTTTTTTTTTTCTCTGTTGGCTTCTATTCGCCAAGTTTCCTGCTGAAAAGGGGAGGTAATTAGCGGGCCAAAAAAATTAATCTACCCACGGCCGGTCCTTGCCGCTTTCGTGACTCACGGTGCTCGTTGAACTGTTTAGTCTACGGCTATCCACGGAATAAGAATGTTAGTGCAGCGGAACCTTGATTACCTGAATTAATAGAGCCACCTGAGCGCACGAATTCCCTTACTTATTCATTAAAGAAGACTATTGTCCCTTTTATTCGTTTTCTATTGACGTTTGTACATTTTCATTAAAGGACCATTCAATCTTCTACAGAAAACTGTCGATAAAATTAGATCTAAAGGAGGCTTCTCGTATAAGGTCTCTTTGAGATGTAAACAGATAGTCTTGATGTACTAGTGTTCTTTTTAATTCGATTTTCTTAATATTTATTGTATAATATACAGGACTTCTTAACAGTTTCGGTAGTATAGGCATCGTTGGTATGCAGTGGAGCGTCAGTCACAGTGATTGAACTACAAATAGTGAGAAATTTCCTTAAAGTTAGATAGTTTATGTTGGGATAGAATCTATTTTGAAACATGAATATGAAAAGTTGGGGAAGTTTTATGGTTGAGAAGAAAAGTTTATTTTTGCATTACAAATAAAAAATTAACCCTTTCGCTTCGAGCGCCGACTATAGTCGACGTCCATGAGATGACGTGTGGGTACGAGCGCCGACTATAGTCGGCACGCAAGGACCTGTGTATACGAGAGCCGACGTGCAATGTGCACACTTTTCGGCGTGGTGCCCCGTTCAGGGGCATTATTGCGGCGAAGCGGACTGCCGTAGCGAAAGGGTTAAACATGACTTTTAGGTTCAATCCCCCCAAAAATATGTAAAGAAATGAATGAGCTTCGCTCGAAGTTGATTACTTTATGTACAAACAATAAGAAGAATTGGATAATTATTTACAAAGAGGTACCTCACCTCCGATTTTGATGAAATTTAAATGTTATGCAGCTACACATTTTGAACAACTTTTTCCATACGTATATATAATAGGCGTTCTCTTTTAGTTCTCGAGATATTCCCAAAAAAATGTTGCTACTAATATTACATTGCATTTTTCCGTATGCGTACGCGCTCCATGGCACATTTGCGTCAGTCTGTTTACTGTTTCTGCATATACACATACAGTGATTCAAACAATTGATCAAATGTTCCTACAGTGTTTAAGTTTTTATTTAATTGAACACATGTTAATAAGATACGTAACAAAATATTTTGTTATAATACATACATAGTTTTCGTAGTTCATATAATACGGAATTAACTTAAATATGTTAGACTTTTTAAACAAAATTAAATGAAATTAACAAATTATGTAATGATCAATTTTTTGAGTTTGAAAAAATGAAATATTAATATTTCGTATACCCTCTTTTTGCTTTCAGTACGGCTTCTATGCGTCTTGGTATACTATCTACTATACTTTTACACTGTTCAGTCTTAATATTTTCACAAGTGGTGTTGCGGAACAAATATTGGTTTAGTTTGTATATGTTGCGGTGTTCAGCCGACAAGAACCGACTGAATTGTTTAGATAGTTAAGCCTCACTCTCTTTTCATCCGTCACGTACGATAGCCAGTTCATTCACCAAAAACTCCTTGCAGTAAAACAGTTACCTTAAAACGTTATAACAGCTACTAAATCCAAGAAGCCATATTGCCATTAACACTAGATTGCCCAAGGAAGTCATTTTGACTGCTTGTTAATTTCAATTAGAAGAAGAGTCGATCACCAATGATGAAAATGAAAGTGTCATCAATATGCCCAGGAAAAGTAAATTTGTTTTCTTGTTAATATTTACTAATAAGTCGATCACCAATGATGAAAATGAAAGTGTCATCAATATGCCCAGGAAAAGTAAATTTTTTTTCTTGTTAATATTTACTAATAAGTCGATCACCAATGATGAAAATGAAAGTGTCATCAATATGCCCAGGAAAAGTAAATTTTTTTTCTTGTTAATATTTACTAATAAGTCGATCAACAATGATGAAAATGAAAGTGTCCTCAATATGCCCAGGAAAAGTAAATTTTTTTTCTTGTTAATATTTACTAATAAGTCGATCACCAATAATGAAAATGAAAGTGTCATCAATATGCCCAGGAAAAGTAAATTTTTTTTCTTGTTAATATTTACTAATAAGTCGATCACCAATGATGAAAATGAAAGTGTCATCAATATGCCCAGGAAAAGTAAATTTTTTTTCTTGTTAATATTTACTAATAAGTCGATCACCAATGATGAAAATGAAAGTGTCATCAATATGCCCAGGAAAAGTAAATTTTTTTTCTTGTTAATATTTACTAATAAGTCGATCACCAATGATGAAAATGAAAGTGTCATCAATATGCCCAGGAAAAGTAAATTTTTTTTCTTGTTAATATTTACTAATAAGTCGATCACCAATGATGAAAATGAAAGTGTCATCAATATGCCCAGGAAAAGTAAATTTTTTTTCTTGTTAATATTTACTAATAAGTCGATCACCAATGATGAAAATGAAAGTGTCATCAATATGCCCAGGAAAAGTAAATTTTTTTTCTTGTTAATATTTACTAATAAGTCGATCACCAATGATGAAAATGAAAGTGTCATCAATATGCCCAGGAAAAGTAAATTTTTTTTCTTGTTAATATTTACTGATAACTTGTTATATAACTGTAAATAATATAAAAAATATTAAAAATTAATTTTAAACTTTCTTTACACATTAGTTATTCTTTCACAATGCAGTCATTTTGACTGCTTTTGGGCAATATAGGTATATACTAAGTTTCAGTCTTTCTAGTGTTAAGACCTTAAGTTTATGAATATTGTCGCATCTGCCCAGCAGATTAACTTCCAATACCGAATTCTTTAGTTTCCGCTTGCCATTGTTAAAAGTCAAGGGGCTTCTCAGGTTTATTACCTGTTACGGTCAAGCCCTCGAGACTCGAGACCCGCGAACGCAAGGCGACGCGAAGGCTAACCGTAACGCACCCGAACATGCTACCCCTACTTGTGACCGATCAACGAGGGCGGTCTTCGAGGGCGGCCACTTTCACCATTTCCATAGATTTCACATAACCAATTAGAAAACTACTTCATTTCCCATTACCATCTTCATTGAAAATATCACCCACCAATCAGTACACTTTCAACATAGCACACGCCCACACCGACACTTTAAAAACACACGACACACAGCTCTCAGCGTCATTTTTCGCAAACAACAGCCATTTTAACATAGTCTCATCATTTCATTTTAATACCATCTATTTTGATTAATTATTGTTAAAATATATTAAAGTTTTTTACTCGTGTTACAAAATCAGTGTTTACTACTTTACTATCCCTATAACTAGACCAGGTCGTAGGGAATTCGTTTCAATACGCGTTGTCAGGAAAACCTGAGTCGAGGATTTACGACCTTCGGCGACGTCGAGTCTTGAACGGCATCACAGCGCGATACAAACGAACATGCGGCGAAGATTATGTAAATATAATTGTAACCGATAGTGGTTTAGTTTGTATATGTTGCGGCGAAGATTATGTAAATATAATTGTAACCGATAGTGGTTTAGTTTGTATATGTTGCGGCGGAAATTCTTAGCTAATAAGACGAAATTGTATTTGATTTGTATCGGTCGATGTTACGGCGGTATGTATTGTAAGTGTGAATACCATGATAATTGTGTGAATGCCAGGAGTAGCGTGGGGAGGTTGGAACGGAGAGTCTTAGAACAAAGAAACATCGTCGGCTGTAATGGAAAACGCACGAATCTCGTTGACCAGAAACATGCACCTTTGCAAAAGCGTAAGGTCGCATTTCAAGCCATAGCGTGTAAAGGAAGATGCAGCGCATCGACCTTAGGCCGCCAAACCTCGCAAGGGAGATTACCTCCCGGGTTATGAAGGTTACTAACGTGCACGGGGAGACTGAAAGGTTGATCCGGGGCCGTCAGGCTACAGGAAGAGTCGCGAGATTCGGCGAATGGTAAGAAGGCATTCGGAAAATTCCAATGACGGTATGGATAATACACGCGTCACCAGTTCCCCCTTCTCCACGTTTCTTCCGCAGGTAGTATTTCGGCGTGAATGAGTATGAATGAGGGCGAGAGGTCTGTTTTACGCGGCATTCCGGCTTGAGCCACAGTCAAATAAAGACCGCGTGTACAGGCGACTTCCGACACTTTGTACAAAAAACACAAATAAATTGATACTACCATAACAAGTGGTTTTAACTTTTGACCACACTTCAATAATACTTCTTGAATTATGATCGAAGTTGGCACCTGGTCTTTTCAGTAAACCCCACAGGTGTTCTATTGGGTTCAGTTCGAGAGACTGTGGGGGCCAGCCTAAAACAGTAAATTCATGAGCTGTTAACCATTCATTGGTGATTTTTACCTCGTGTTTAGGGTCGTTGTCGTGCTAAAAAATGACTTCTTCTGCGATCATCAATTTTTTCAACGCATCCGCCGACCTCACTGTTCATACAACCCTAAACCATGATATGGCCTCCTCCAAACTTCAGTGTTGGATGAACATGATGCGACCGTAGTTGTTCTTTATTTCCTCGCCATGTCCAGTCGCGTCCATCGCATCCAAAACGATTAATTTTCGTCTCGTGTGACCATATTACTCGTTCCCAATCGAGATCTGTATAATTTTTATATTTTTCGGCAAACTGCAGTCGAAGCTTCTTGTGCCGCTTTGTAAGAAGAGGTTTCTTTATTTTTTAACGTCATCTTAAATTCACTTCTGAAGTTGTATGACCAGTGAGGGCATTGGATGCGTTGAAAAAATTGATGGTCGAATGACTGCAAACATCATACACATCCATCCTGTAGGAAAGTTTAATTAGAAGTTTGCCAAAATGGAATCAGAACGCAGAAGAAGTCATTTTTTAGCACGATAACGACCCTAAACACCAGGAAAAAATCACCAAAGAATGGTTAACAGCTCATGGATTTACTGTTTTAGGCTGGCCCCCATAGTCTTCCAATCTGAACCCAATAGAACACCTATGGGGTTTACTGAAAAGAGCAGTTGCCAACTTCGATCACAATTCAAGAAGTATTAGTGAAGTGTGGTCAAAAGTTAAAACCGCTTGTGAAAATATTAAGGCTGAACAGTATAAAATTTTAGTAGATAGTATGCCAAGACGCACATAAGTCGTACTGAAAGCGAAAGGAGGGTCTATGAAATATTAATATTTCATTTTTTCAAACTCAAAAAATTGATCATTACGTAATTTGTTAATTTCATTTAATTTTGTTTAAAAAGTCCAACATATTTAAGTTAATTCCGTATTATATGAACTATGAAAACTATGTATGTATTATAATAAAATATTTTGTTACATATCTTATGAACATGTGTTCAATTAAATAAAAATTTAAACACTGTGGGAACATTTGATCAATTGTTTGAGTCACTGTATGTATACAAGGTGAGTCACCTAACGTTTGCACCTCAAATATCTTTGTTGATACAATGCCAAAAAAATTTTGTTTCTCTGTCATTTGTTTAGAGATATCAAGGTCACCTTGACTTTTTAAATGGAACCACCCTTTTTTAAACGCCTACAATGATAGTCCCTTTCGTTACGAATTCAGTGACTATAATTACTCAAGGTCATTCAAGGTCGCGGACAGAGATAACGTGTAAGATTTAACATCGATACATGCCTGTAAACGGGCTTTGAAGTTGAACTGTCCGTGACCTTGAATGACCTTGAGTAATTATAGTCACTGAATTCGTAACGAAAGGGACTATCATTGCACGTGTTTAAAAAAGGGTGGTTCCGCTTAAAAAAATGAAGGTGACCTTCAAAATCTCTAAAAAAATGACAAAAACAAAATTCTTTCTTGGCATCGTGTCAGCTCCATTGCACCATTCAACTTTGTCCTTACCATATTTTACGTATCTTTAGAATCAACAAAGATATTTGAGGTGCAAACGTTAGGTGACTCACCCTGTATAGTTTCTATTTCATCGCCAATCATCAACGACCAAACGAGTCATATTAATCTTATTGGTCATTTTATTAGTATTAATCGTTTGTGACTTACAGTAACTAAATGACTCTAGTTTCTTTATTATATATAGACTCTATTTCTGGATAATGATTCTTTGATTCTTCTAAACTGATTATTTTCTCTTCTAAACTTGGATAGGAGGTTTAACGACTCGATTCCTTAACGACTAGACTATCACGTCAATCGGAACTCGTCTGTCCACGATTCTAGAGTAAAATAGGGCTACATCAAGCTCGCCTAACCGAAATTACCGCTATTGAAATTTATATTTGTTTTGTGGATCCAACCGCGGTTTTTTCCACCGTTAATCCGCGCGCACAGCGGCAGGCAAAACCGGCGCAACATCAGCCAACAAATTTAATTAATGTTGATAATTGAGAACTTTATCAAGTAGAGAGTTTGCGTGTTAGTGGAAGCAACAAGGGACAGGATTTCGCTAATTTGTCGACAGTTTTACATTCTCAAACGTTGGTCGACTTTCTAAATGAAAGCGAAGCCCTGTTGTGTTGCAATTTACCGCGGTCGCGTGCGCCAAACCGACGACGGGATTGCTTTTAATTAAATCATAATGAACTTTCGCGCATATACGTATGCTTATCTGGTCGCACACTTCAATGCTTGGAGATTGTCGCTCGGTCTCTCACTGATTCATCACAACTGCCTAACCCGTCTCCTCTGCAGTTTCCTCTGAAGTAGCTTACAGGGTAGTCGAGGTAAATCTGAAAAAGTCACTGTATAAAAAAACAGTTGAAATTCAGGAAATTGTCAATATAGCCTCTTGCCAGTTTGTATAAAAGTAGTTAATGGTTTAAATAATGATAATATTCGATGTAGCGTCTACTAGCTGCCACAACCTTCTTTAGCTTGGAACTTGTTGGAAGATCGCGGTGTACAGTGGATAAAGCCACGTGGTAGAGATACAGAGGAACCAATGCACCATTACCGATTAAACTATTTATTATAACATAAACTACAAAAACTGATTATCATCGTTGCATCCTTACAACCCACGCTACCGGGCATTCCACACACACACTCTCTCTCTCTCTGTTTCCCCCACTCTCCGCCTGTCTATCCTAATGCGCGTCCACACTGGAAGTCATTCGCTACAGAACTGAACCCGCTGCATACTTGTTTCATCACCCCCTTGTCCATTTTCGTCATCACCTCCGTGATGATGAGCTGTAGGATAAACGCGGTTAGGAGTACGTGAGCAGGCCCCGACGACTGTGGACCGATTGATGTAGGCCACCAGACTCCATCGGTGGTAATAGCGACTGGTGGAACTGCGAATGCTCCCGAGAGCACAGGGGGAGTAAGCCCAGAAGTGGGCGAGGGGTTGCGCACAATACGATTGCCCACGAACACATTGCGCACATATTTTTTGGGACACAGTCTGATTGCGCACAATAAGGAACTCCACGAGAAAGGTCCTGATGCCATCTCACCCTGCAGGAACGGGTTCCATATGCGTGGGTGGTGTGGAAGCGCCCAGGGACCGTCTCGCCCCACCCCCCTCCCCGATCGGCAATCCTTCCTTTTCCAAGGTGGCGACCCGGTGGTGAAATACACACCGGCCAGTCCACGGTAATCCAACCCTTCCGAAGTGGCGACCCGGTGGTGAAATACGCACCGGCTAGTCCACGGTATTACCTATCCTACAAACCAAGGTGGCGACCCGACGGTGAAATACACGTCGGCCAGTCCTCGTGTCCCTACATTTCCGAAGTGGCGACCCGGTGGTGAAATACACACCGGCCAGTCCACAGTATAACCTATCCAATAAACCATGGTGGCGACACGTCGGTGAAATACACGTCGGCCAGTCCTAGTGTCCCTACATTTCCGAAGTGGCGACCCGGTGGTGAAATACACACCGGCCAGTCCACGGTATAACCTATCCAATAAACCATGGTGGCGACACGTCGGTGAAATACACGGCGGCCGGTCCACACGTTCCTTTCCTTATATGACGACCCGGCGGTGAAATACACGTCGGCCAGTCCACGACAATCTTTCCTTTTCCAAGGTGGCGACCCGGTGGTGAAATACACACCGGATAGTCCACGGTATTGCCTATACTACAAACCAAGGTGGTGACCCGTCGGTGAAATACACGGCGGCCAGTCCACAGGTTCCTTTCTTATGTGGCGACCCGACGGTGAAATACACGTCGGCCAGTCATCGTGTCCCTACATTTCCGAAGTGGCGACCCGGTGGTGAAATACACACCGGCCTGTCCACGGTATAACCTATCCAATAAACCAAGGTGGCGACCCGTCGGTGAAATACACGGCGGCCAGTCCACAGGTTTCTTTCCTTATATGGCGACCCGACGGTGAAATACACGTCGGCCAGTCCATTGTTCAAGGTGGCGACCCGGTGGTGAAATACACACAGGCCAGTCCACGACAATCCTTCCGTTTCCAAGGTGGCGACCCGGTGGTGAAATACACACCGGCCAGTCCACGATAATCCTACCCTTCCGAAGTGGCGACCCGGTGGTGATATACACGGCGGCCAGTCCACAGGTTCCTTTCTTATATGGCGACCCAACGGTGAAATTCACGTTGGACAGTCCATTGCTCCATACCTTGGCGAGGTGGCGACCCGGTGGTGAAATACACACCGGCCAGTCCACAAAACCAAGTCTCCTAATTACATAACCTCGGTCACGCATCTCCCGCTTAGCCCTCGGCTCGTAACAGCCATAAAGCAAGCCCTTGAGACTACAAAGCTATCGGTAAACTATAAATTTATCATCTTCACCGACTCGATGAGCATAATAGAAAACCTCAGTAACCTGAAACCGTTTAAAACTTACGAACCAATCATCGAATCCATAATCAACCTAAGTTCAGAAATCTCCTCTACCAACAAAGAAGTACTATATACATGGATCCCCTCCCACACTGGAATTCGCGAAAACGATGAAGTGGATGAAGCCGCCAAAGAAGCGACAACAATGGAATATTTAAACCTCCCATGTTCTCATAACGACATAACGAAATATCTCCATAAGAAAAACAAGGTACTCTGGCACAACCAATGGATTCAATCCATACCACAAAAGATCGAAGAAATCAAAACGAATATATTTGAAAACCATCAATGTAACATTGTAAATCGAAGAAACCAAGTTATCCTCGCACGACTAAGAATTGGCCACTGCAGATTAACACACCAACACCTAATAACGAAGGAACAGCCCGAGTTGTGCATCCACTGCAACGTCTCTACTTCAGTTAAACACATCCTGATTGAATGCCCATACCTACAGGCAACACGTATGTAAGACGTCGCGTATCCAGCAAGGATAAAACGCGTGCAACGGGGATGCGGCCCGAAGAACGGACCCTCAGCGCGGGACGACCGACGGCTGCCTGCACGTCGACCCTCGCCCCCCCCCCCCCTCAACCCCTGGCCCTGGGACTCTTGACACCGAGGAACAAGGTATGACTGCGAGCAGTCATTCTGACGCATACTCCCGCACCCGTCGGAACTCTCGTACTTTACCACCGAGCATAGCCTTGTTTACAATTCGCGATCGAATAGCATTAAGCACGCGCCTTGCGAGGAAAATAGAGTCTTACACGTAACAGATTTAACATCCCGGGAAATCTCAACGAAGCGCTAAATAGTGAAGATAAAATCAACAATGTCATCAGCCTCTTATCCCACCTAAACCTAAAAAATAGATGTTCGGGAACCCGGGACGAGAATTTTGGGTAGTGGACTGTATGGGAAATCGGATCGGGTCGGAACACAGGAGGGAGTCCAGAATTTCAAATGGGCGGAAAACGTGAGGGAGGGAACGTTAGATAACGACCGGGAGAACGAAGGAAAAGAAGAAAGACTCACTTCGCACGTGTGTAACGAAATATATGTAGACTTTATTTAACGCACTCGCGGTAACGACAATAGCTTGGACAATCCGGATGACTTGACGCGATCGAGACGAGCGTTAAGTCGGGTGCCGAAAAAGCAGAAGCGAAGCGATTGTATCCAAAGATGGGCGCGAGTGTGTTTATCAACGAGTATCGAGCACGAGACAGAGCTAGACAATGACGTCTATGGTGATAACGCGATCACCGGTGATTCCCATCGATCACGTGATCGCATATCGGCTGCGCGCGATTCCGAGAAACGCCGAAAACAAAAGGCGTCGCGCACAGGTGATTCGCAGGATCGGGAAGACATGGTATACGGGGCACGGGGCGCTCCCCAGGGCCGTAGCGCGTGATCTCGAACAGACTTAAAATTACCTTATACCTACGCTTAATCCTAAACAATAGAATATCAATATACCTATACTTCCATGAAATACATTGTAACATATCGTAGGTAATACAATGTAAACCGAGACAATGTAAAGTAATATAATGTAACACAATGTAACACAATGTAATATAAGGTAACATAATGTATTACAACGCGGTCGCTAATAACCTCAGATGTTGATGCGACCTTAAATAAACCAATATAAATAAAATATATTAACTGACTTAACATATAAGTGACTTAACTGTTAGAAAAATAACGAACACCCCCAAATGACGGCGACGAGAGTGAACACCGGCAACGACGGGCCCCGACAGCGTGGCGCCGCGACGGTCGTAAATTTTCTCGGACCCTAGAAGACGTCATTGAGGAAAGGGACTTTTCCGGGCGGGACGACACATTCGAGCTGCGTTTGTCGAAGAGTACACTATTGTCAGCGACCTCCGAACTCTAGAATATATTTTGTTAAATCTCTCCGCTCATCTCCGTTTATTATTCCTCTTACATAACATAATTAATTTTGATTATTTTCACTTTTAAATAATCACATATGTTAGAAAAATAACGAACACCCCCAAATGACGGCGACGAGAGTGAACACCGGCAACGACGGGCCCCGACAGCGTGGCGCCGCGACTGTCGTGAATTGTCTCGGACCCTAGAAGACGTCATCGAGGAAAGGGACTTTTCCGGGCGGAACGACACATTCGAGCAGCGTTTGTCGAAGAGTACACTCTTGTCAGCGACCTCCGAACTCTAGAATATATTTTGTTAAATCTCTCCGCTCATCTCCGTTTATCATTCCTCTTACATAACATAATTAATTTTGATTATTTTCACTTTTAAATAATCACATATGTTAGAAAAATAACGAACACCCCCAAATGGCGGCGACGAGAGTGAACACCGGCAACGACGGGCCCCGACAGCGTGGCGCCGCGACGGTCGTAAATTGTCTCGGACCCTAGAAGACGTCATCGAGGAAAGGGACTTTTCCGGGCGGGACGATACATTCGAGCCGCGTTTGTCGAAGAGTACACTCTTGTCAGCGACCTCCGAACTCTAGAATATATTTTGTTAAATCTCTCCGCTCATCTCCGTTTATCATTCCTCTTACATAACATAATTAATTTTGATTATTTTCACTTTTAAATAATCACATATGTTAGAAAAATAACGAACACCCCCAAATGGCGGCGACGAGAGTGAACACCGGCAACGACGGGCCCCGACAGCGTGGCGCCGCGACTGTCGTGAATTGTCTCGGACCCTAGAAGACGTCATCGAGGAAAGGGACTTTTCCGGGCGGAACGACACATTCGAGCTGCGTCTGTCGAAGAGTACACTATTGTCAGCGACCTCCGGACTTTGAAATATATCTCGTTAAATGTCTCCGCTCATCTCTGTTTTATTATTCGTTTTACACATATGTGCTTCAAATACCAATAAATATGTGTGCAAAATTTCGATTTTGAAGGTTCAACAGTTTTTCTGAAGAAGTTTCTTCAAATTCATGCAAAAACGGCCTTGAAACACAGACCCCTCCCATCCCCCGTTAAAGTATATCTTGCGCTAAATTTTATTATGAAATATTACAAGTATTGTGAAAGAAACGATAAACTTGCTGGACACACAGTGACAATGATAATAATCTCACTACTTTGCGACTTTTCTAGCATTAATAAGTAAATCGTTGTTACTCGAGCCACCGGTGGAGGCGTTGCCCTCTTATGCCGTTTATCAAAGACAGCCATATATTTTGCTCGCGTCAAGTGCACGCCGTTGCACGGCTACTTCAGCTAGTGCCATTCGAAATAAAGTGGATTTTCCCCGAGGATGCTCTTCATCTCCGGTTGAAAATTATTTAATTATTTGGAAGTAAATTAGTATTGCTTTCTTCCTTCCTACGCTTGGCTACTACAGGTAATTTCCAAGCGTGAGCATTATTTAAACAAAATATTTTAAAAATTGTTACTCTGATTTAAAATAAAATTTAGGTGTATAACTTTTATTTGAGAAAAAAGAAAATTTACTACTCGCTTTCATAAAAATCCGTTAGAATTTGTGTTTAAAAGGGAATAACAAAATGATATTTTGTTTAATGAAATAGTTTAACTAAAACATCCATGCTTTAAATGTTTTTCTACATCTCGAACTGAATTGTTATTTTCGTTGAAAATTGTATGATAAAACAGCCGGAGGAGTGCAAACATCGTTACCAACTGGAATTATTATTAATACTAAATAGCTAGAAAGAATAAATTTATCAATGAAATTTGTTCAGTTTAATAACACTTCGAAACATTCATGCTCAAAAAATTGCGTTGTATCTCGAGTTCTATGAGTTGTTTTTATTAAACCCTTAAAATTGAATCATTTTTCCCCGAACCATTGTATTGCATAAAAATGATTATCATAAAATTAGCGTTATCGAACATTAATTCATTACTGCTACAGTTAACTAGATTATAGTGTAAGGTGAGAACTTCATTATCCAGTAACTAACAACTGTCCTGAATAACGCTGATTACTAAATGAGCAATATAAATGAAAGTTGTATTAGAAATAAATTTTATATTTTGACTTCACCGCGTCCACTCAACAGCCTACGCGCCCATTTTGTTTAGTTTAAGCACTTCTTCTCTGACTCGACTAAGTGTCACACGTGTAATCTTTTAATAAAGCCTGTTTAATACGACTGAAAGTCTGTGTTGTTAAAACAAACCCGTCTCGAATCCCGACTGAATATAACAAACCACTAAATCTAACAAATTGTGTGACGCCAAATTTGCGCGCCATTGAACGTGTGAAAGTTCGCGTTCTCTCCGATCAACGGGTATTTTGACGGGTCCCATGAAAATCACAGACACACGTTTCACCAACACCAGGCTTCACCGACACCACTCTTGGTCGATAACAAAATATTGGACGACGACGATATTACTGATAATATCGAGTAACATACACGTTATTTATATGGACAATAACACCTACCTATTATACATAAATATCTAAATGACGAGAAATTAGGGAAAGTTACCACTTTTACTGTAGGAGTGTGAGACATATTTATCTATACAGGGTGCGGCGCCAATTAGTCCCCACGTTTTATCAGCCCGTTCGGATGGTCGGACAGAAAAATGTTTCCTACCAAAGTTAATCAGTATTTAACCGACAAGAAATTGCAATTTTTTAAATTTAAAAAAAATCGATTTTCAACACAAAAAATCAAGGTCGCTGTCATATCTTTTAATGGAACTGGGTATTTTTAACTTCATAATACTGTAGGCAACGTCGAAACGAATTCAACGACCTGCTATACAATGACTTTCAGATAACCTTGAAAGATAATATCGTCTCGCTTCTTCTCTTCTTCAAGTTCACAGCTATAATTGTTGTATAACAATTAAAAAAAAAAACGTTAAAATTATGTGTGCCAGATTGACACACAAGGAACCTTTTTGTAACAAGTGTCACATTTTTGTGTGTGCATATACGTGTATTTCATGTTAGAAAATATAAAAGTCACAAAGTTAAAGACCAATGCTTCTTTAAATAGCAGAATAACATAATCCTTTACGCGAGAAATGTGTCAAATTGACACGACTGGCGGATAGGGGTTACTGTTTGTGAGAAGAATATGAGGGTTGAAAAAAGTAAATATTCTTGGAAGCGATAGGAAAAGTGGAGGATACCCGAAGGGGAACGAGAGGAATTTGAAAGTTTAGCGGCGTCTTCCGGAAGTCGACCGGCAGTGTCCGATCCAGCGAATTCGCAGCATCCGATGGTCCTTACCATTCCAAAGATTTCAGGGGGAGAAACGGTTATCGCGAACACGCGGCGCAGCGTGGCGGAAAGAGCGGGCAGCCACAGCGAAAAGTCACTTAGCAGCAATGGCGCATTTGATCCAAGTTAAACGGCCGTTTATGGTCGACGAGACAGCGGATTAGCGGCTGGGTAATTGCGGAACAGCACGGATGGACGTGCGGACGGAAGCGAGCCAGTTTTCGAGCGGTATCAGGAACCTGGATATCGCAGGTAGGAACGATGATAGGTAAGCCAGCGTAATGTGTCGGTCCATTTAGACCGGGAACTATAATGACAAGAGAGGAGCGGAACGGATGGATGGCTGAAGATAGCTCTAACACACTTAGGTATCTCGAAAAGGGAGAAACGTCGCGAGTAGAATAACACCGGGGTAATGAAACATACCGGATAACGGGGTTATACGAAAAGAAAATAGAAAGGGTACGAAGAATAGAAGGTAAACGAGTCCTCGCTGAAATGAAGTTGTGTTTCAGTTGAGAGGGAAATAAGGGAAGGAAAAAGGCTGTGCAAGTTAACGAGAAACAGGTGAGAAGCGCAAAAGAAAAGTTGAATTAAGTTTGAAGAACGGGGTCGAGGTGAATCTACAACAAAGACTATAGACACGAATTTCCTCCGGCTCTTCCACTTTTCTTGTACTTTGTAACCCTCCAACTTCTGACTGAAAACAGTGACACGACAGGCTGACATCAGAATATTTTTTATCTATAGTTGAATTTTCATTATGCGTATTTTACCCTCCGACAGCGAAACTTGGGTCTATTTGACCCAGAATATCAAAATCAACTACTCATTTTCTGACGAATAAATTAAATGAACCACTGTTACATTAGGGAAAGAAGGAAGACTTTTCTCTGATATTTTGACCAATTGCAATTTTTTCCACATTTTTTTCATGTCATGTAGTAAACTGAGTGTTCTAATTTCTCAAACAAATCCAAGTCGTAGACTCTAATAATAAAAAAGTTATTGTCTTTTTAGGAGTGTCTCAATATTTATATGAATTATATGTATATGTTTCTAATCACTGTACGTAAATTACGAGCGATTATCCCGATCATTATCGGCATGTATGTCCACTGGCGTAGATGAAAACAAGAAAAGAAGAGTGGAGGTGATGATAGGAAGCATGGAATAGGGAAGAATGGGGGCAGACATAAGTAAGGCGTCGAGCGTGCAAGCGATTTAGTGGGACGATAGTTCGAGTTTGGACGAAACAATGGCTGAGGATGACCCCAGTGCACAACTCTGTACCGTTCCAGCATGCGAACCCGACAAGAACCACTTATCTCCAGGATAAACCCTGGCCAAGTTCGGTCTCGTACTCAGGATTGACCTTCTATCACTACGAACCGCGGCTACAACCTAAGGCGGCTATGCGACCACACTAATCTCTCTTTATCCTGACGTTTTATACGTTCGCATACCTTCACCCCTACGATAAATTCCCACTTGGAGTTCATGTTCGATAGTCGGTGCTTTTGGGAAACGAATAAAAGGACTATTTTTATGGAGCTGTGTAGTCTTTCAAGTGTATTTCGTCTATAAACGATAAATCTTTTCAACTTGCAGTTAAATTGTTGTTCGGCTGGAATCGAAGTACGCCAGCAATGTAACTTAAAACTTTGTTAATTTTTGTCCAAATTATAATTGATACTGTGGCATATAAAAGGATTTGTACACAGAAGTAAAACTCATTTAATTGAATTTGATTGGTTTATTAATAGTCATGTATCTTTAAGAGGCTACATTCTATAGTTTAAAATGCTGTTATTTTTAAAAAATTAATTTTTGTAAAATCGGCTTTGAAAATAACTAGCTTTTTTATTTAGTCTAATATAAAATTTAAAAAATACATATTACATAAAACACCACGAAGTGATTTTGAAAAAATGGCTGGCGTGTCCTTGTTTAAAAGCGTAATTTTTCACATAAATAAACATAATTTAAGATATAAAAAATATTATTGCATTTCCAATCATCGATGTGGTATTTACTTGATTTGAGATTTGATTTGAATTGTTGACGTTTGTTGAAGAAAATTCTTCAATTGAAGTACCAACAACAAGATCTTGATTATTTTGATTTGAACTTCCTTCCATCCTGATTGGAGAATGATGTAGCGGCATTCTTGTTCTTTCAAAAAGATCACGTCGGGGTCACCGTTTAAATGTGGAGTATTTTAGAATAAATTAATAATGTAAATCTTCCACACTTATAACTCCGTATTTAACTGAGTAATTAAATTATTTAGACGTGAATTATTTATAATTAAATTGTTCTTTTAAATATTTAATAAGTTTGAGATCATGCTTCTTTGAAGGTTTATTTTGATCTGTTATTATAAAACACAATCGTTAATAGGAAACAATTAATAAATGAATTAATATTTACAATGTGTCTAAAATATTTTAACATAATTTACAATTAATCAATATTATCATTGTCGATAAAATAGAAATCTAACATTGTCAATAAAATAGAAATTTACATTATCTACATCCGCCACACTCTCTCTCACATGCTGCCACCTTGCACCCACCGCACCAACTACTTTCCTTCTTACCATCATTGGTAAACTATTACAATTACAACACTAATCATCAGGTTTTATTAACTAACGAACATCATTTTAATTATATAAAGTTGACGTACATGTTTGTTTCATTTATGTGTTTGTGAATAAATTAGATATAAATTTCTTCATTGGTTTACTACATTTTTTTGCAATTATTGTGTTATTATCGAACAACACAATACTTGTTAATAGATAATGTTAAAAATTGTAATACGAAATGTAAAAAAATTGTAATACGCAAAAATCAATAACAACGCATTGACAGAAGTTTATTTGAACCAATTCATTAATAGAATATACTAGAATACACTAGAATATACTGGAATATGGTCGAATATACTGGAATATACTAGAATATACT
The DNA here is from genome assembly GCA_913789915.3 of Sphecodes monilicornis. Lineage (NCBI taxonomy): Eukaryota > Metazoa > Arthropoda > Insecta > Hymenoptera > Halictidae > Sphecodes > Sphecodes monilicornis. The sequence goes on along the minus strand of OU565286.1, from coordinate 4,178,501 downwards.
AGAATATACTAGAATATACTCGAATATACTAGAATGTACAAGAATATACTAGAATGCACTAGAATATACTGGAATATACTAGAATGTACATGAATATACTAGAATATACTAGAGTATACTAGAATATACCATAATCTACTCGAATACATCACAATATACTAGAATGCACTAGAATTACTGGAATATGGTCGAATATACTGAAATATACTAGATTATACTAGAATAGACTCGAATATACTAGAATGTACAAGAATATACTAGAATATACTAGAATGTACTAGAATATACTAGAATGTACAAGAATATACTAGAATATACTAGAATAAACTAGAATATACTAGAATAAACTGGAATATACTCGAATATGGTCGAATAAACTGGATTATACTAGAATGTACATGAATATACTAGAATATACTAGAATGTACTAGAATATACTAGAATGTACAGGAATATACTAGAATATACTAGAATATACTAGAATATACTCGAATATACTAGAATGTACAAGAATATACTAGAATATACTAGAATGTACTAGAATATACTAGAATGTACAGGAATATACTAGAATATACTAGAATATACTAGAATATACTCGAATATACTAGAATGTACAAGAATATACTAGAATATACTAGAATATACAGGAATATACTAGAATATACTCGAATATACTAGAATGTACAAGAATATACTAGAATATACTAGAATGTACAAGAATATACTAGAATATACCAGATAGTACAAGAATATACTAGAATATACTAGAATATACTAGAATGTACAAGAATATACTAGAATATACCAGATAGTACAAGAATATATAGTAGAATATACTAGAATATACTAGAATATACTAGAAAGTACAAGAATATACTAGAATATACTAGAATATACTGGAATATACTCGAATATACTAGAATGTACATGAATATACTAGAATATACTAGAATATACAAGAATATACAAGAATATACTAGAATATACAAGAATATACTTGAATAAACTAGATAGTACAAGAATATACTAGAATATATCAGAATATACTAGACTATACTAGAATATACCATAATATACCAGAATATACTAGAATATACTTGAATATATTAGAAAATACAAGACTATACTGGAATGTGCAGGAATATACTAGAACATCCTACAATATACTAAAATATACTAGAATATCGTAGAATATAACAGAATATACCAGAATATAGTAGAATATGGTAGAATATACTAGAATACACTAGAATATGTTATAATATGCTAGAACATACTAGAACATACTAGAATATACAAGAATGTACATGAATATACTAGAATATTCTGGAATACGGTCGAATATACTGGAATGTACTACAATATACTAGAAGATACTAGAATATACAAGAATATACTAGCATATAGTAGAATATTCTACAATATACTACAATATTCTAGAATATACCAGAATATACTAGAATATACTAGAATATCACAGAATATGTTCCATTATTGGAATATGTTCCAATATACTGTAATATACCAGGATATACTACAAAACACTAGAATGCACATGAATATACTAGAATATACCAGAATATACTGGAATACGGTAGAATATACTGGAATATACTGGAATATACTAGAATACATCACAATATACTAGAATGCACTAGAATATACTAGAATATCACAGAATATGTTCCATTATTGGAATATGTTCCAATATACTGTAATATACCAGGATATACTACAAAACACTAGAATGTACATGAATATACTAGAATATACTAGAATATACTAGAATATACTAGAATATACTAGAATGTACAAGAATATACTAGAATATACTAGAATATACTAGAATACACTAGAATATACTGGAATATGGTCGAATATCCTGGAATATACTAGAATATACTAGAATATACTAGAATATACTCGAATATACTAGAATGTACAAGAATATACTAGAATGCACTAGAATATACAGGAATATACTAGAATGTACATGAATATACTAGAATATACTAGAGTATACCAGAATATACCATAATCTACTCGAATAATCTTCGAATTATCTCGTACTATACTACAAGATAAAAATACATCGTTAAAATATTAATATAAGTGAACAACAAACATTTATTAGAAATAAAACAATATGACCATTTGATAAAAATTGATTGGTACCTACATTCATTACTTGTCCATACTACGTTTCTTTTTAGGTTTCAACAATTACAAATTTATGGCTCGGAGCTAGTATTTATCTTAAACTTAATTATGTACGTTTCAATAATTAAATTGATCGAGTGAATATATAATAGGATTTTGTAGCGAAGAAAGTGTGACCAAAAGTATTCAATAGCGAAGAAAATTTGTTAATGCAAATCCCGACTGAGTCTCGTGTACACGAGACCAAATTAATTACTCCGGCTAATACGTCCGACCTAGTTTTTCCGCCAATTACTTATTTCCAGGTCAAGAATACGTTACGCTGCGTTTCGAAACGATAGCCACAAATATGGCGCATGGTTAATTGACGTGCAAATTTATAACCGATTCGAAATATTCCACGCTATATTGCGAAAAGGACGGAATTTACCGCTCACCCGTGTAGTAGAATAAATGCGAATAAACATACGAAAGTGATGCTAAGATGAAAAGAAAATATTAATGAAACGCTATAGGAATATCATTGCTCGGTTCACATTTTTGCACGAGCTTATTAATGATTGAATAAATGCTTCAAGCTTCATAATTCTATACTAATCTATACACTTAAATCACCGTATTATACAATCTAAGAAAACTTATTCTCAAATATGTTGTATTATGAGCATTTATCGTATAAAAATGATTTCCTAATTTTATTATTCTTCATTGCATCAATATGTAATTTATTCTAACCGACAACATAGTTTAAATATACAAGGTGTTTCAACTGATTTTGACATTTGATTTACATCGCTGTTATGATATGTTGCGAAAATATATTAACTGATTTTTGAATGTCTTCGAGGGGGGGGGGGGGGTCATATTATGATAGTATTAGTCTGTTTGTAAGCGGACGCGTAATGGTTATGTGAAGGTCAAACCTGTTTTTTTTAAATATGATAATATATTTTTTAATATACTAATCGATACAGCTCGACATTCTCTATAAAAGAGTATTAGGCTATGTATGTCGAAAAATCAATATTTTAAAGAATCTCTTGATTTAAATATCGCATACCTTATTACCTTACAAAAAATATATGATTCTATTTATAGAAACAAGGTTGCCCTTCACACGACCTTCACGCATCAACCTATTATATAAACAGACTAATAATATATCCCCTCGATGTCATTAAACAATCACTCAAAATATTTTATCTACATATCATAATAGTGACGTAAATCAAATGTCAAAATCAGTTGTGACACCCTGTATAATACCCTCCCCTTTGTGTGAACCACTACCAATACGACGCGGAGAGTCGCAGTCGTCGGCACAATCTAAAGGCCCGCGCGTGGTCTCGCTTTACACGCGCTGTCCTCCTCTACGTTCGGCTCGGCCTTACAAGCTCAAAAAATAGCTACCCGTCACCACGGACTTGAAGGACTGTGCATAAGTCTGCGGGGGCGTTCCAAAAGACGGAAGGGGGATCAACTTGTCGGCCATCTTGGTAGGACAAATCGGTGGTGCGCTCTATAGGCAACTTTAAATACTAATGTAACCCACGCTACGGACCCACGCTACGGACCCACGCTTGGCCACTGATCACTCTGTACCCGGTACATGTGCGGCAAGGTTGGTGAATCGTCGTGGCTTTGTTTGTTTTGTGCGTTGATACCCATTAATTTACAAAAATGACAAGGTGTATTGTAAAGGGATGCAGTATATTATATTATATATAATATATAATATATTATATATCCCTGAGGCAGTTATATTGGAGTCGAATGTGCAACGATTTGTTTATTTTTACTGTTTATTTATTTCATCTTTATTTTTTAGAAAAGTGTTTTAGTTATAAACTATTTTGTAATAATACAATGTAATTTTTGTTTTGTGAATACTGGTAAGGTTTTGGCAGTTTTCCTTACCCTAGCAACAAATGTTGGTATTCTTTAATTTTTTCTGTCATATAAAATATTTTATTGTTTTATCATATATTTTGCTTAGTTATTGTAGCACTCCTCTTTCCCATCCTCAAAACAAAGAATAAGTGTGAATTATATTCGCTTATGAAATTTTCAGCTTATGTATAACTAACATAGATCTACAAAAGGCATATTTCAAATTTTCATTATGGGTTAAAATAAAGAAGTTTTAAAAAGTGCCATTTTTATCTCTTCATGTATTTCCTACGAATTGCAATTCTTTCAAAATCTTTTTTGTATGTATGTGCGTTTTAAGACTCGACTCACTTGATTATGAGGAGGCCCCTTACACAGGGTATTCGACTACAGGTGGGTGAAAATTTAAGACGCAAAAAATTGCAATTTCGGCTTCGGTTTTTAGTTATTAACAATTAAACATCCGCTTAAAATGCTACAATTTGGCCAACAGAGGTATACGTTGCATATACATTATTACACACGTTGTCGTTTGGGGCCGCAGCGAGGTGAAAATGTTTTAAGGATTTACAAATTAAACGATATCCCTTAACCCTTCTGGCAAATGATCATCCTTCCGACGAGGTTTTTCATGACCTTTTTGCAAATTTCACGCTCAATATCACGAATTGTCTTTCAATTCCTGAGTCGTCTTGGGACCATTGGCATAGATTATCCCCTTCACATATTTCCACAGGAAAATGTGCAACGGCGTCAAATCACACGATCTAGTTGGCCAATTTATGTCACCATTCCGTGAAATATGCGACCTGGAAATTTTTCATTCAATACTCCAATTTTAACGATTTAATTGCGAGTAATATCATGTCTCCAGTTTCTCATCTGCGACAGTATAAAAAAATCTCAGCAGAAAATCAATGGTACATTGTGAAAGTAGAGCCTTGGAGCTTTAAACTGAGTTTAGAGTTGTTACCATAATATTTTTTAAACGAAATTATTGCAGTTCGAACGTCCACAATTTTTCAAAAATCAGAAATGTAGTGTTCAAATACTTCTTTGATCCACAATATATGTTATTAAACATATCTGGAGATAGTGTATAGAAATAAATTTCAGTAGCAACACGAAAGTAAATTAAAATCATGTAAATCTTAATATGTGCTATCTTTTTGTCCCGGAATGTACGTTCGAGGCATCCAAAAATGCACTAGAAATAATTTTCGCCCACAAACGGTTAAAGTACAATAATATGTGAAAATGTTACTACTTAGCAGTTAGTACTTAACTAAAAATACTTTGGCGCCAGACGTGCGCCCAGCCAGATAACCTGGCAACGAATGTGCTAAGGGGATAACTGCAACTTTATGATTCTCCGTAGATGGGCAAAGTTACGATAATTCGCGCATTTTCTGTCTTGTTTGCGACGACACTACAACGGAACGTCGCCAAACACGCTCCAGTTTTCCTGTAAACAGCGCACGCTAACCGGGTACAGACATCTCGAAAGATTTTTCAACTGCAAGATTTTCGTAAACACGCTTCTGGTTGAGTTACACCGAATCTATACAAAAGCAGGTACACACATACACAAGTATGCCAAACGAGTCCATTCTAACATGGGTAGCTAAATTAACGTGTACAAAGTGTAGAAGAATAATATGTCCCGCTTACCATAGCGGGATTCTAAACTTCCGAATCGGTGGAGATCTGATAAAAAAATGGGCCGCAAAATTGTCGACCTTGTTTTTCAAGGTCAAATTCTTTTATTGCATTGTGTAGTACTCATCGCAAGCATCAAAAGTCTCAAAGGAACCATGGGTCTCAAGTCAACAGTTTTCTTAAAAAACAACTCTAAAGTTTCGTAAGCTATATTATCCCATATGTCTACAGAGTGTCCTAAGTTATTATAAACGTAGAAGGGGCGATTTTAAATGAGAAAATAAGTCGAAAATATGCACTAAATTGACTTTGAAAATCCGTCAAGTTTGCATTCTTAACGTTTGTAATAGATAAAACTAGTAGGTAATTAACAGACGCGTCAGACAATTACTATTCAATATCGCACGTGATCACCGAATTTGCAAACTCTAATTTCACGAAAACGTGGCGTCCAATGAATAAAATTTGTTTTCTATTTTCGACTTATTATCTCATGTTGAATCATTCTCTGCACGTCTATACTAAGGTTGGGCGATTCCGAATTGATTTTCTGAAGAATCGATTTTTTTCGAAACGATTTTCAATTTTTTGAATCGATTCTTGAATATTCAATTTTGAAACGAATCGATTTTTGATTCAAGGGGAGGCACGGGAGAGTTTGAAATTAGAAGTGGGCGATCGGGAAACTGAAGATGTTAATAAATCATGATTAATTAATACTTAAATTATTGTTAACTCTTCCTTTTTCAAGTCCTAAATAAATAAATAAATAAATGTATCAATTTAATTTAAAAGTTCAAATACACTATATTATCATGAGATAGTATTGTTATCTCGATAGTGCTATAAATGTTGTACACTTAATATTGAATTAATTTTCTATTGAACAACGTGATCTTGTAAATCGGTTCTAAAGTGCCATAAGAATTGAAGCATTTTAGGTCCGATTTTCATAATCGAATTCCGCGATATAGCTGTGCAGAATGCATATGGTTATAATTAATTTTTTTTAAATCGATTGTCAAAGAATCGATTTTTCAATGTTCGGTATTCTATTGAATGGGTTTTTGTCGCTACGATTTAGAATCGATTCAAGAATTGAATTTTTTGCAAGAATTGCCCCTCCCTAGTTTATATTCTCTTTGGTCACCCTGTAGACGTACAGAATAATATGTGTATGGTCATCCAAAAAGAGAACTGAAGAGACAAAAAAAGATTCTTTTTTATTTTGTGAGTTTCGAATAAATTGGACATTTTGACGTTGAGGAACGCAACCAAAACGTTAATATCTCGATTACTTTTTTTAATATTAATTTTTTTATAAAGGCTTACGAAATGTAGTCATTACACCTATAACATACTGCTATAATAAAAAATATTACACTAACGCGTTGTTATGATTGGAGTTCTTGCTTAGATGAGCTTATGGTGTGTCCTGGACATTTAGGTCCCTAGTAGCACAAAATATTGTGTACACATTCATATAATATTAAAAAGAGATTCAATCTTTTTTTAATATTCAAATATACATACAATATTTATTTTATATTAAGAAACAAATATTTTTTTTAAATATGTAGGAAATATCTATTTCATGTTACGAGAAAAAAAATTTTTTCTAAATATTAAATGAATCTTTATTTCATATTAGAAATAGAATATTTTTTCCTAATATACAGATAATATTTATTTCATATTAGAAACATAATATTTTTTCCTAATATACAGATAATATTTACTTCATATTATGGAAAAAATATTTTCTTCTTATTAAAAAATGAATATTTATTTCATATTATGAAAAAAATTTTCTTCTTATTATAAAATAAATCTTTATTTCATATTAGAAATAGAATTTTTTTTTTAAATATGCAGGAAATATTTATTTCATGTTACGAGAAAAAAATTTTTTTCTAAATATTAAATGAATCTTTATTTCATATTAGAAATAGAATATTTTTTTCCTATACAGATAATATTTATTTCATATTAGAAACATAATATTTTTTCCTAATATACAGATAATATTTACTTCATATTATGGAAAAGATATTTTCTTCTTATTATAAAATGAATCTTTATTTCATATTATGAAAAAAATTTTCTTCTTATTATAAAATAAATCTTTATTTCATATTAGAAATAGAATTTTTTTTTAAATATGCAGGAAATATTTATTTCATGTTACGAGAAAAATATTTTTTTCTAAATGTTAAATGAATCTTTATTTCATATTAGAAATAGAATTCATATACAGATAATATAATAATATAATAATAATGTGCATCTACTAGAGGTCTCCAACTCGACTAGGAGGTATAACATACTAATACTAATTGTATTAGCATACTAGTTCCACACGTTCAGTAATTCATACATATTGGTCTAACTTTAAACTCATTTTTCTCGAATTCTATTATTTTCCTTCCGATCCCTTTTCGCATGATTACTCACATATGGTTTACGAAACTTTAAAATCGCTTCTTAAGAGAACAGTTGACTCAAGACCCATGATTCCTTTGAGGCTTTTGATCTTCGCAATGATTACTATACGATGCAATAAAAAATGATCTTGAGAAGAGCTGAAGTACAATTTTGCGGCCTATTATTTTTAACAAATCTCCACTGCTCCAGGTGTATAGAATTCCGCTATGGGGCACGATTACGATAACCGTGGCCCCTACTTTCAAGGTTATATTTGTGTTCCTGGGATCATTTTAAGAAAAAAATGTGTATATAACAAGTATCCAATGGGCTCCGTTTAGCCGGTAAAGTAGATTTATTGTTTTTTATAAAACTGCAAATATCTCGGAAACTATGCGAGATATGGTAAAATATTAAGAGACCTTTTTTGTAGAAAATTGAATTTTCTATAAAAAACGTTAAAAAAATATTCACTGGAATAAGAGTAGATCGCTTAGTTCTCGAGATATTCGAAACTACTCCTGGATTTTCGTATGCGTGGTCGGACAGGCCTCACGGCCGGCCCTCTCCGCCCCCACTCACGACCCAACCCAAACTCATTCTGTTCACATAATCTTCCCATTGTAGATGTTATCCAGAATTTGGACTTTTCAGAACCCTTTTCACTCGCCCCGACCATTATTTCACGGAAGAGACAGTTGTTCTCCAACTTCACCGAAATATAAATATACTCAGAAACTGCGCAGCTAATAGAAAAAAGTCATACGACATAAATTGTTAGAAATTCAATTTCCTACAAAAAAGGTCTCTTAATATTTTGCCATATCTCGCATAGTTTCCGAGATATTTGCAGTTTTATGAAAAACAAGAAATCTACTTTACCGGCTAAACGGAGCCCATTGGATATTTGTTATATACACATTTTTTTCTTAAAATGATCCCAGGAACACAAATATAACCTTCAAAGTAGGGGCCACGGTTATCGTAATCTCCCCCGCTATGGTAGTCGTGATATGTAATTTTTATACCATCTCTGATCTCAAACTAACAGGCTGTTGTAAACTGTTCGTTATAAAACGCTCATCTACTGCCAGCCATATTCAGAATCAGTGGGTCAATGACGACAGGTCAACTATACAGGTGGAAAAAACGCGCAATTTTCGAGAGCATTCAGCATTTTTTCGATTCGACAATGCGATCTTTGTCGACATTGAGCTTCTCCTCCAATGACTTGGTCGATCACGGCGTTCTATAAAAAAAAGAATCGTCGCCGAGCAACGCTTCTATGGTTTCATTTGTTCCTTTGAAATGAATCGGCAATGTGAAACGCGGCAAAGTTTCACGCACGTCATCGAACTGTGTAATATTTCTATCGTTGCTCGTAATAGATGGAAATATCGGGCCACATACTGTCACGGTTGAACAGGCCCGTCATAAAGGTACATAGATTCGTTCCACACGACCCAGCCACGGTAAACACCGTATGACTGCGTTTTAATTAAATCTCTATCGATCGAACCTGCCCGGGCCATTCACGCATTGATGAGTTTTAATATTAGCATCTGATCCCCAATCAGCGTTCTCCTGGAATTGCTAAAGTTGCGATCGTTGGATGCTGTCTTGAACGCCGGAGTCAAAGATATCGCGAGTTCCATTCACTTTTCATCATTCAAATTACAAATAACCATTAACACGTTCCGTGTTAAATCAGTCTCAGAGGGTATTCTAGTTGTTGAGGTCGTTTTCTCAACAATTTTTAGAAATTTTTTTCGAAAGAACTATCAAATTTTTTTAATTAAGATTTTGCACATCTATGTATGGGTATTTGAAGTATACAAATTATTTTTTAAAATCGAAATATTCAAAATTAAGCGAGTCATATATTTTTTTATTGAGTTTGTTTTGAAAAACATGTGTTGACTGTTGCCATGTTTACAATCCTCTGCTGATCGGAAACAAAAAAAGTGAGGTAGTATATTAATTAATATGGGAGTGGGTACGTTCAGAACCACTGAGGAGGTATAGGTGGAATAATATATGTGACACCGTAGAATATATCCTCAACTCACATTTATTCAAAGCAAAGGTTCGGTGTGCAAAAGGGAGACTTGTTGTCTCGACGACGACTCATTACCGAATGTCTGGTAAACCTTTAGAAAACTCTGCAGGAAAAAGTGGGAATGAAGGAGAGGAAAGTGAGAAGAAGGGCAATAGAAAAGGATGCCAAAAAAGGGAAAGTTCGCCCGGGCCTGAACGTAGACATTAAACAGGCCATATAATATAGTAGGGATATGCCTATTGTACATAAATTTCCATTAGTTCATAAGTCTTAATTTATAAGGTAGCATATAATTTAGTTAGTAAGCCATATATATGTAGGATCTTAGGAAAAATGAGGAATTCCGCGCCGGGAATCGAACCCGGGACCCTCGCGGTTGTAGCTGATCAACTCTTACACATACCCACGGAACCCTCCTACTTTTCCTAATCTCCATACAGTATTTGGTCTGGGGGGTCCTGATCCCACACTCGGCCATCCTGCTCCGGCATTCGCCCTCGAATGTCCGTCGCAGCGCCATCGTCTTTTTGGCCTCACCTCCATCAACACAACTCGTCACCAACTTCGTCACTTTTCGGGAACACCATCCTACTGCCCTCTCTAGCAGTTTTCCCTGGATGTGTCCGTTACTTCGCTTCGTCGTCCTTTCGCTCGCGTGCGACCGTCTTCGCAACGCTTGCTTACTGCGTTCGTCGTCTGTCACCATGCGGCCATTGGTGTTCCCCCCATCCCGGACGAGCCCCCAAATGTAGGATCTTAGGAAAAATGAGGAATTCCGCGCCGGGAATCGAACCCGGGACCCTCGCGGTTGTGGCTGATCAACTCTTACACATACCCACGGAACCCTCCTACTTTTCCTAATCTCCATACAGTATTTGGTCTGGGAGGGCCTGATCCCACACTCGGCCATCCTGCCCCGGCATTCGCCCTCGAATGTCCGACGCAGCGCCATCGTCTTTTTGGCCTCAGCGCCATCAACGCAACTCGTCATCAACTTCGTCACTTTTCGGGAACACCATCCTACTGCCCTCTCTAGCAGTTTTCCCTGGATGTGTCCCTTACTTCGCTTCGTCGTCCTTTCGCTCGCGTGCGACCGGACCGTCTTCGCAACGCTTGCTTACTCGTTCGTCGTCTGTCACCATGCAGGAATCGGTGTTCCCCCCATCCCGGACGAGCCCCCAAATGTAGGATCTTAGAAAAAATGAGGAATTCCGCGCCGGGAATCGAACCCGGGACCCTCGCGGTTGTAGCTGATCAACTCTTACACATACACACGGAACCCTCCTACTTTTCCTAATCTCCATACAGTATTTGGTCTGGGAGGGCCTGATCCCACATATATAAATCAATACTGCTGCAGAGGTTTTTTCCTTCTCTGGGTAATTTTTCCTTATGTTGCAAAAACTAATATGGACATCTTTTATTAAGATATATTCTCTCATACCGAGTCCTCCCAAACTGTTATTGTTAGTTCCTAAGTTATAAATGCGTTTATACATGTTACCCTCGTTTATTATCGTATGGTTTCATTTCAAATGTTTATTCTAACCATCCAATGTAAAACTGTACTCATACCCTAATAATAAACATTTTTTCTAAAAAAAAAAAAAAAAAAAACATTAAACAGGCCCAAGCGAAAACTGGAAAAGTCAGCGGAGAAGGTTAGGCCTGCGTGAATCTTGTCGCCAGATGTATACTAGGATCGACCAGGCCCGCGCCGAGCACAGAACAATAGGCAAGGAAATAAAGAGTTTTCCAAAGCGACAGCGGCGTAGGGCAACGCTAAGGCTGCCACACCACAATGAAATAAAAATCTTGATTACTAACAAAATGGTGACATTATGAACTCAAATTACTAATTTTTTCGCCAATAGCACGTTACAGAAACCAGAAAAATCGACTGATTTTAATCGTTTTAATTTGTTGTGATAACAGGATATGTGCTGAAGAACTTCATGTCCATAGATCAACTAGAACTTGAGATATCGTGACAACAGTTTCGAAAAATGTGGTTTCGTTAAAAACGTGTTTAGAGTTTTAAAGATTCAACTACTTACAGTCGTGGAGAAAATTAAGTGGACAGGTTTATCAATTAATAAAAAGTCAGTATAATTTAGCAAATAATTGTAATAAATCAGAACTGTTAAGAATATTTAAATTAACAAAGAATAATGTAGTGAAATAAACAGAAATATCAATTATAATAACTAATATATAATGAAGTGGATGGATATTAAACTAAACTTTTCTAAGAACATGTCCTATGGTTTATTAATATAATGAGGACATACTCATGATACCCAAACAAACTATTAACTATATGTAAGTGAACATAACAATCACGCACGCGGTACGCTCGACGCACACGTTCGACACACACACGCGCATACCAACCTGCGCAGCATCATAGCGCGGGGAAAACAGGAAAAGAACGAGAACTTTACGAACGCCTGAACTAGCATGCTGGGAGGAGCAAACCTCACTTCATATAAGAATATATTGTTGTTAATTGGAATTGCACAACATTTTAGGTGGACAAAATTAAGTGGACACTTTATAAATATTCACAAAATGAACAATTAGTATTTAGTATTGTAGCCTCTTGCTTTAATTACTGCTTCTAATCGTCGTGGCATGCTTTCCACAAGTTTTTGGAGATAATTTGGATCAATTTGTTGAAATTTTAACTGCAATTCGTTTAAAAACACTGTTTTATTATGGCGTTTTTCTAATGGTATTTCTGAATCCAATAAACTCCATAAATTTTCTATAGGATTAAGGTCTGCACTTTGTGTGGGCCATTCGAGAACTTCTATCTCACAGTCTTGTAAAAATTTTTTGGTTTTCTTTACAGTATGCTTAGGATCATTGTCCTGTTGTAGCATCCATTTATCATTGAGATCCATTTTTAGTGTTGACTCTTCGATGTTTTCATTTAAAATGTCGACATATTTATCTGCTGTCATTATTCCATCTATGAGTGCTAAATTTCCAACTCCACTCCAAGAAAAACACGCCCATACCATTATGGATCCCCCTCCATATTTGACAGTAGGTAACACATACTGCTTTTTTATAGCTTCATTCGATTTTCTCCACACTCGTGTCCTCTTCTGTTTATTTAATAACTCAAATTTACTCTCGTCACTCCATATAATGTTTTTCCAAAATGATAATGGCTTATTAACATATTTTTTCGCAAACGCTAAACGTTTTCTTTTATGCACTTTATTAATGTGTGGTTTGCGTCTAGCTAAACAACTCTTTAAATTCACATCTTTTAATCTTCATCTCACAGTTCTTGAAGAAATATTTAATTGTAGTGTTTCAACAATATTTCGTGATGTTATCGATGGATTACGTTGAGTTTCTCTCACAAATCGTCTATCAGTGCATGCATTTGTGGTACGTTTCCGACCTCTACCGATTAAATTATCGACAGTATTATAATTGTAAATACTTATTGTAAATTTTATGTACTGTACTTTTAGAAACTTTATATTTTTCGGCTATTTTACGATAACTTAGACCGTTTTTACACTCCGAGACAACTAGATTTCGCAGATGACCACAAAAGTCTTCTCTTTTCTTAGACATATTGAATTCACGTTCTTAATCTGACTTAGGCAAAAGTTTAATGTCCACTGAAGACACAGTAATATCACGCATTGCCAAAGCTCAACGTTTGTTTACATTTTTTCCCTCCTAATATAGAACTTCCTATCTGTCCACTTAATTCTGTCCACAGTCTCAAGGACACCCATCCAAACAAACACGTATAAATATTAACGAAAACATTCTTTTTATAATTTTATGTACTGAAAATATATTTTCGATATCTACAAACATGTTTAACGTTGAACATTTCTAATTTATTTCTAACATAGTAAATGAAACTAAAGATTATTCAAAATTTACAGTGTCCACTTAATTCTGTCCATGACTGTATGTATGGGTTATATGAAATATTCTGTCCATGACTGTATATATGGGTTATATGAAATATTCTGTCCATGACTGTATGTATGGGTTATATGAAATGCGAATTGCATTCTTCAAACGCCTGTATCTACGTGAATTTTGTAATAATAATGCGTTAGCATGTTTCAGGTTTTCTTGTTTTCTGGCACTATAAACATTTAGTTTTATCTATTATTTTTCTAAACTATGATATGCTCTAGAATTTTTTTACAAGGTCTGAATGGCTCAACTATCTCAGTTTGTATGCTCAGTGGCTCACACTGATTGGTTTCTGAAGTATAGTGATTCATTCCCTGCGTTTCCAATTCAAAGGTTTATTATATCTTTCTCGTATGATAGAATAATCGTTAATGTAAATCCAATGTAATAAGGTATTTGAGAACATGCTTCTATCATAATTTTCGGTATTTCATAAATCGGAAAAATTTGTATTTTATTAGCGAGAGACTGTACATACTGTTCGCCCGAAGCCAATTTCATTGTATATTCAGTGCATGCGCAATCTTCCACACGTTTATCGATAAAACAATGTGTCCGCTACCGGTGAATATCAATTCATAATATTTGTAGCTGTCATGCCCAACAAATTAACGTTCTACTCGTTAAAAAGTTATAAAGTGGTCTTTTATATGATTTATCAGCGTGTACACGCTTCAGGGTCGTGAGTAAATAATAATAGAGAAACATGGCAATGTATAGGAGAGGAACTTCTCTTCGAGAATCATTTCTCGAGGTTCTATTGAGGAGGTCGACAATTGTATCTAGGGTGAGTCAAAATGATGCTAAATTTGTTATTTGAATGTTAATCTAAATTTTCTCCCTGCTATACAATAAAATGGAGTGTTATTTATTTTCAACTATAATATATTAATGATAAAAATGAGTCAATTAAATGGAAGACAATAAGAATATATAAAGAATTTAAAAACATTGTTGTATTGTTTTCAATTCAATAAAATTATTCGGGAAAGAAATATGTTTATGCATTAAGAGTAACCATAAGTAATGTCATTTTTACAGATAAAATAAACATTGCAACCTCGTTTCTGGACAATATACTATTCCAATCTATTAACATTTAGTGTGCTTGTTGTGAAATTAATCTGTAATTAATTGATCTATACTACATGTTATATAAAGTAAATATTATTAAATTATATACGTATATTAATTAAGATATGTGCCATATTCGTAACAATACATATACAGGGTGTTTGCGAAATCAAAAAATGGTACAACCGGTAAGGGGATGATTCCTCACATACAGGGTGTTCCAAAAGTGTCGTTCTTCCTTGAACGGGGCGGTTCCTGAGACCATTTGAAACGACATTTTCCTTTGCAAAAATCCCCGTATCGGCTGTGTTAAGGAGTTATTAACGAAAAACAAGGACCAATCAGAGCGCGACCTAGAGGCGTATTGGCAAAGATGGCCGCGCGCGACGGCAGTCGAGCGATGGTGATACCCCGCGGACGAAGTAACGAACAAGAGAAGAAAATTTTTTCAAGTACTATTTCGGATAGTTCAAATTTGAATATGTTGTAGTCTTTTATAACCTATGAACGAATCTCGAAGGATTTTTCGAAAACTTAAAAAATATTGGTTTTACAGACGTGCAAAGAAAAGTGTCAACTTTTTTTCATTGAATTATAAGTCTAGAATTAACATACCGAGGAAAATGAGTTTTTAGGAGATTATAGTGAACACATGAGAGTATCTATTGAAAATATTTTGATTTGGAAAAAATGGTTTTTTCACCATTTATTTTGCAAATGTTTTAAACAAATGCAATTTGTTAGGGAATTTTTTAAAAATTCGAAAACAATGAGGTGATAGCTCCAAGCCTCCTCTTTACGGACCTATTTTTGAAAAGGCAGACACTTTAAAATTGACGGAATTAAAATTATTTGAAGCGAACGCTGCATCGCGATATTACAGTCGCGAACAGACCCGAAGGGACGCGGCACGAACAGCTGTTAGATACGCGACCTCCGCACACTCTATCATTGTCAATACATACTGGTAAAACTCACTCTGTGTCAATGATATTAATTACTGGGAGCATTGTAATAACATTGCCCAATAGAAAACACAGTATTAGAATTAAAAAATCAAATGCGTACTAAAGGATAAAGAAAATTGCAATTTCGGCTTCACTTTTTAGTTATTATGTTATGTTCAAAACTCAGAAAACCTTGCTTACCTTGGTTCTCATGTAGAGCCCCAGCGCGGTGAAAATGCTTTCTGTATTCACAAACTATCCGTTGTACAACATTGAACCTGCCTACTCGTTAAATTCAGAAGAGCATTTTAATTATTTGCTCTATGAAATTATCGAGCAGAAGGGGTCAATGTCCTTTCATTGCACGATCCGGCCCACATTGTTAATTTATTCACGATCACAGTAAAACTATTCACATATATCCATTGGGTCCACAAACGTTGAATGAAATCCACACAAATGATTCACAGAAGTCCACATATCACGCACAACTAGTTCACATTTGATGCACGTAAATCGACTGTTTCGACTGCCCGTGCTCGAAAAACCGTCCGTCCATGCTGGCGATCGTAGGAAGACTAGTTCAGAACAGCTGACGAGGTTAACGGCCTTTCAACAGCACACTGCCGATTTTCATTTCAGCAACTGTTCGATGGAATTGTGTTTTCAAATGGAATGGGAAGAGTAAATAAAAATAAGAGTAATATCGCGGTGCAGCGTTCGCTTTAAATAATTTTAATTCCGTCAATTTTAAAGCGTCTGCCTTTTAACAAATAGGTCCGTAAAGAGGAGACTTGAAGCTGTCACCACGTTTTTTTCGAATTTTTAAAACAGTCCCGGCTATAGGAAAATTGCATTTGTTTAAAACATTTGCAAAATAAATGGTGAAAGAACCATTTCTTCGGAATCGAAATATTTTCATTAGATACTCTTATGTGTTCACTATAAGCTCCTCAAAACTCATTTTCCTCGGTACGTTAGTTCTAGTGTTATAATTTAATGAAAAAAAGTTCTTTACACGTCTGTAAAACCAACATTTTTTAAGATTTCGAAAAATCCTTCGAGATTCCTTCATAGGCTACTAAAGACTACAACATATTCAAATTTGAACTATCCGACATAGGACTCGAAAAATGTTCTTCTCTTGTTTGTTCCTTGCTTTCAACCGCGGTGTATCACCATCGCTCGACTTCTGACGCGCGCGGCCGTCTCTGCCAACACGCCTCTAGGTCGCGCTCTGATTGGTCCGTGTTTTTCGTTAATAACTCCTTAACAAAGCCGAAACGGTCATTTTTGCAAAGGAAAATGTCGCTTCAAATGCCCTCAGGAACCTCCCCTTTAAAGGAACTCAGACATTTTTGGGACACACTGTATACTAGATTATTAGAAGTAGACTGAGATTTTATTCAAATTCAAAACATTGAAAATATTCCAAGAATTTAAAAATACTATTGTAGTATTTTCAATTTATTAAAATGGGTAAGAAAGAAGCTAAATATACACAGTCACTGGCATTAATATTCAGACACTCTTTAGGAGACAATAACTTTTTTGTCATTGGACCGTACGACTTGAATTTTTTGAGAAGTTAGAACAATTAATTTATTACATGATGAACACAAATTTTTTGAAAAAATTGCAATTGATCGGAATTGCAAAGAAAATACTGAAAGTTGCTTTCTACAACTTTTTAATCTGGACCTATATTGAAAGTTTAAAAAGTACGTTTTGCAGATTATATATTTTAAAATTTCATCAATGTTACAATAAGCTACAAACGTTTAAAGATGGTAAAAATTAGGTAATAAATCTAAGTATTGTTACATCTCTCCAAGCCTGTCGTTTATTTCCGCATTATCTGATTTTTCTGAAATTTTCAGAATGTGTTTATATAATTCATACAGATCGCCAAAACGTAGTTTTAAATTTTTAATCTAGGCCCACATAAAGAAGTTGTAAAGAACAACTTTTAGTATTTTCTCTACAATTCGGACCAGCTTTCAATCCTTCCAAAATTTTTTTACGTCGTGTAGTAAACTAATTATTCTAATTTGTCAAAAAATCCAAGTCGTATTGTCCAATATTAAAAGAGATATCGTCTTTTTAAAAGTGTCCGAATATTAATGGCATTGAGTGTAAGTATCTTGCAATTAATGTAGACAATTTTTATTTTTTATAAAAATCTGAATTCTAATTATAAGATAACAAATTAATTAAAGACTTTAAATAGGTGCAGAGACTGAAAGGAAATTACCTTTTCCGAGCAGCTGCTAGACTCGTGTTAGAGTATATCGACTGGTTGAAAGAAGAGGAAGTGGTGGAGGAAATTAGCGACGATGTGGCAATCAACATTCGAATGGCTCAGCAGAAAAAAGTGGAAAAGAAAGGTTTGACCATCGAGGTTGGTCAAATAGATGCTAGGCATTGCCATTTCTCGCCTATAGAAAATATTGCGCATTTGACCCTGTTCGAGATTCGAACAAGCTGAGAATCCGTTGGCGGTCGCCGGTTTCGCCGTTAACCGATCAACAGAAACGGCGACTCTTTCACGCGCTATTCTCGAGCGTTCGCGACCGCTTTGTTTGAATTTCGATCATATTGTCTCTCCCAAGCGATGTTTGCGTCGATTCTTCATTGTCATGTTATTGTTACGTTCTTCACCTGTTTCGATTCGAACCAGATTCCATTGTCTAACCGCTTTCTGTATATTCAAATTTCCTACTTTTGTCGCGCTCGCCACAGGCAGTCGTCTCAACGCTCTTCGACGAGACACATCCTTCTACGTTCTGATCTACGAGATAAACTTTGCTTCGCACCGATTGAACGCGATCGAGCTTGTTCCTCACGTCGCGTTCCAAGCTCAAAGTTTCGAACCTCGCCTCCGGTCCTCTGTACGACCACTCATTTTTATTGTTCTAATAAAATTACTTTTGTTCGCGACGAGAATTCAACTGATTTACTTCGTTCCTCCACGTCCGACCGGGAATTTACAACTCCGCGGTTATCCGTTACTCCCCGCTCAAATCTGAGCGGTTCCGGGAGAGGCTACACTCAACAACCGTCAAGCCGCAACAGACCCATTCACGTGTTTCGGAAACATTAATTTGTTCAATCTAAAATATAATTGTAATTTATTCAATGAAGAAAGTAATTTGAAGATATTCAATCAAACGTAGAATTTTGAATATTGAAAAATGTAATTTTAAATAATAAAATAATGAAAAATTTAAATAAATCCTTCGGCAATTATTCGCGTGATCAGTGGTTAACAACTGTTATATTTATATTAACAAGTAAATCACATGTGTAACTTGTGTACGTGTGTGTTCATAGAATTGGCCAAAGCGTGTTCAATTCAAATTTTCTTTCCAAGCTTCGTTTGTGTAACTTTGTTTTATAAAAATGTACATACACAGTGCTGTGAATAATTATAAACTGAATCCCATTTTTAGATATGTAAAGATAGTAAAACAAAGATGAACAAAATGGTTTACACAATTTCATACTATAACGTAAAATTAAGCTGAAGATACAACAAATGGAAATCTTTTCGTTTTTAACTTTGAAAGACATTACATTTTCTCTTGAAAGTGTGATTTTAGCTGTTAATAAATATTTGCTCAATGTTAATTTCGTTACGTTTCGATTAAATATTCAGTAGAGTGTCCTTTATTTTTGGTTACTTCTACTAATCAGCTAGAAATACTACCTATTAGCTTGTTTAAAGTTTTGTTCGAAATATCTGGTCTAGCAGATGTTTATTCCTTATTTAAGTTCAATAACATTTTGTAAAAATGGCTTCTTTCGATCGTCAATTTTTTACACTAGAATTCTCTTAGAACTCTCCCCACTACTACGTGCAGCCGCAGAATTAGTGAGTGCTGCGCGCGCCGCGCGGCTCACGTGGTGGGAACTTCCCACTACTATACACTGTAACGATGAAGTTTAAAAGTGGGAGAAGATTCTAAGCGGGGAAGGTGCCTCAAATAGCTCCGGAGCAACTGGTTGGAACTGCCTGTTCTACAGCATTCAATTTACAATTTCCAAAAACAATGTTATTCTGAAAATTTGTTTTAAATGCCATTCAAATCGTTGCTGTCTGACTACTCTGAAGCCTTAACGATATAGTCCGTTTTCTTTTCTCAGATCATGCCAATAGTAATGATAATCATCAGGTCTATCTCTATTAAACGTTTTCTCATCGTCCCATATTACGCGTTTCTAGATATTTCGTTTTTGGATGAATTTTTCTGCGAATTTCAATCTCGCAACGATATGGCGTTTATCTAACGCCTTCTTTCTGGTATGTATTTCAATTTCTCAGATTATGCAGCCCACTTACTTATAACACTAAAATCACATTTTCGGTAGGAGACTCACTATTTTTTATAAGAATGTTCCAATATGTTACATGTCCCTTAATGCTACAAGTTTCACTGTTTGCAAAAATCGTGTTAATCTCTGTTGCCATTTAATTTTTCCATCATTTTCAACACGAAGTTTTAAGAAATTTTTGACGACACTTTGCAATCTATTAATTAAATTTACAGCTTGTCATGTCTTCCCACAGCTTCCGAGATCAATGATTCACAGTTCATTCAAGTCATTCAATTCTGTATCACATGGCGTAATGAAAAACTGAAAGTTCTTAACAAATTTTCAAATCCACTGTTTTTAAACAATTGATTTAAACTAATTTGACTACATACATCCCACGAAAGCACGAAATCAATATCAATGAGATCTGAGGAGCAACCATGTCTATAAATATTCACAAGCATAATAGTCTCGTTTTGTAGCATTCAGCGCATAAAAAGCAACAAGTGGCAACAACATGAAAATTCGTACTACCTTATCAAAAAGATATACAGGCATGATCAGTGGCTAAGAAGCCACTTTCAAGAGAAAGTGTTGGATAAATAATGCAGAAAATGTGCCTGAGTTTGTAAATATTCACAGCACTGTACATGATATACATGTAATAATTATATGTCACGACTACGATAGCGAGATTCTATACTTCTGAATCGGTGGAGATCTGATAAAAAAATGGGCCGCTAAATTGTCAGCCTGGTTTTGCAAGGTCAAATTCTTTTATTGCACCGTGTAGTACTCATCACGAGGAACAAAAAACTCACAGGACCCATGGGTCTCAAGTCAACCGTTCTCTCTTAAGGGTGCGCACCAGTGATGCCAGAATCGTGGAACCGAGGAACTTGCCCCTCCGGTGGATCCTCCGGCTGGACCCCCCACTCTGACGTACCGTCGTCGCCTTACGTTGTTTCCTACTGCGCACGCGCTGCACACAAGCGTACCTCGACGCCGTCGAGTCGAATAGGCAGCTCACACGGACAGACTAGAGGTACGTTTGTGTGTAGCGCGTGCGCAGTAAGAAACAACGTAAGGCGACGACGGTACGTCAGAGTGGAGGGTCCAGCCGGAGGATCCACCGGAGGGGCAAGTTCCTCGGTTCCACGATTCTGGCGTCACTGGTGCGGACTCCTGCGCGTAGCGCTCCAAGCGGCCGCTAGGGGAAGCTCGAATGAGAATGTGTGGCACTCACACACTCCGCTAGATTAGCCTATACGTATACGAGCAGAGAGAAAACTCGTACGAGATTTCAAGCTATTTCAAGGTTCCGCGGCGCCCCTTTTCACGGCGAAAAAACGCAAAAGTAGCAGTTTTGAAATATACACGTCCACTAAATGAAAGATAAATCTAGTGCGCTATATTTTGACGCTTCTACCGCAGTACGTGCATCGTCTCGTGCGCTATCCACCATTTTGAATCATCTAAGAGGCCACCAGATACTCTTTAATTTTGGAACATTGCATTCAATGCACACACTATACCTATGCCGGGTCTATAAGTATATATGGTCTAAGGCTTAGACCATAGAGCTTAGACTCTAAGCATTACACCTTATGGACTTTTCTGTCTTGGCCTCGGGTGGTCACAGTGGTCTCCGTACGATTTCGGTGTCGCGGCCAATATTACCGATAGTTCACGAATTTAGGCGTATTAGCAAGAACTGAATATTCTGTATACTTTATTTGTGCTACGGATGCTTTAATATTATTTGGAGGCTACAATGCATATGGCGCGTTTGTTGAACGATGAAAATAGTATTTATGAAGAATCTATTACAAAAATACGAATTATAGTCAAATTAATTTGGTTTCTACACTTTAAGCGAATAAATTATCTTCGAATAAATCGTATGAACGTGTTACAAAGAATTTTTCGAAATTGTAAATATTGTTGGTTCCACAGATGCGGAAAATAAAGTGTTAACCTATGTTCATTAAATGATAACGGTTGAACTAACAAAATACAAGAGCATCTTGTAAAATTTGAAAAAACAAATTAGTGTACAGCCGCAAATGTCCCCTCTCCGGACCCGTTTTTTTTCTTTAATTTTTGGACATTAAAATGATTTGAATTGAACCGATATAGATCGGTGCGTAATTGCTTCATTTAATCACAACTTTTATGGTCACAGCTATTAGCTCGATATGATCGTCGATTTTAAATATTTTATAGAGCAACTGGTGTTTTACATATTTGCACAACAGAATATTATAAATCCAGAATCACACCGATTATCCAGGTCTCACCACGTGGAGGTTACTGCGACGGACACCAACCCCCTCATTTTGAATCGCCCCCTCCGCGATTATACCATCTTGGGACACCCTGTAGGTAAATGGGATACAATAATTTACGAAACTCCAAAATCGTTTTTTAAGAGAATGGTTGACTTGAAATCGATGGTTCCTTCGAGACATTTGTTCTTCGCTAGTACAATACGATGCAATAAAAAATTTGACTGTGAAAGAAAGGTCAAAGTATAGAATTCCGCTGTGGTAGGCGCGACATATCATTTTTATACGCCCTGTATATGAACAAATTCTGTATATACAAATTAGTATAAAATAAATTATAGTATGAAATAAATTAAATAATATTTTATATTTAAGGATCGTTCTATCCTTCTGACTAGACCAGCGGAAAGGACTGGCGTGGAAAAGACGTATATATACGAATTATTCAAGAAATTTCATGCATTTCGAAAATACCCGGAAGATTTAAGAGAATCTCTAGCAGGTGTGTGCCTTTACCAATACTTGCAACCAGGACGAGTGATCGTACGACAAGGTCGTAAAGCAGAGAATCTCTATTTCATAATAAACGGAGAAGTCAGCTTATCTAGAACAGTGACTGACCGCTGGACGGGTTCGTGAACTTTTTTGACATTATATTTCAACTGTGAACCGTTAGTATTTAGAGCTTATGAAAATCATTAACACTAATGAAGAGACTGCGAATGTTATGTATGCGCGACAAAAATGAGTAGTTTCAGCTTGAAACACTAGAAAGATTAAAGGAATTAAAGAGTATCGATATACAGTAGTCCACGTAAGTATTCGAACGCCGTTTAAAACGGAATACCTTTTTTAAAATTAGACCAATCGACCTAACTTTTTTTTTTTTAGCAATTTGAAGCATAGGTTTACTGAATGACGTGCAAAAAATATTTGGAAAAATTGCAAATGGTAAGTATTACATGAAAAAATACATAAGGCACTTTTTAAAGCTACCTTGTTTGAGCTTGTAATGAAAATTGAAAATATTTGTAGAGCTATGTTAGTTATAACTAGACTGCGGATCTTTATGCAAAATAAAAATTTTCTGCATCGATTACAAGAAAGGGGAGTTACAAGAAAATTCATTTCTTCTTTTAATAATTTTACTGGGATGGAATTTATGTACCAATGATGTGAAACTCTTCTGATGTTTCTTCTATTTTATGTTTTAATCACGCATTTTTTCCAAAAATGCATAAAATCCGCAGTATAGTTATAACTATGTTAGATATACTTTCAAATTTCATCGAAATCGGTTGACACAGAGAAAAAGCGACTCGCATCGAAAGATGTAAGAATCTGTGGATTTTATGCAGAAACTGACCATAAAATGTGAAAAACTGCAATTTTCATCACTTTTTAACCTCTTGTAGGTCGTGCGTACGTTAATCGATTTCAATGAAATTTTGCAGCATGTGTACAACTAAGACAGATCAACAAAACGCATCTTTTAAATTTTTATTACCGGCTCAAATAAAAATGTTTCAAAAAGTGCCTTTTTTATTTTTCATGTAATTCCTACCAATTACTATTTTTTCAAAATCTTTTGTGCACATTATTTAGTAAGTCAAGTGCTTCTAACTATTAAACACATCAAGTCGTTCGGTCCAATTTTAAAAAAGTTATTCTGTTTTAAAGGGCGCTCGACACTGTATGTATTACTTTGGATCTACTAAAATTATTCAAGAAAGTAAGATATTTTTAAGTATGTTTCTTGCAACAAATGTGGATCATGTTTATCTTACATAAAGATCCAGTCTAACAATGATAATAAGTGTTAATAGAAGTTCCAACTCTTCTACATATGTTGGTTGTAACCACTTAAAATTATTATTAATACTGAAAATGCAACTCTATTTCGCTTTATATTTTAGCTATGTGTCTACAAAGTGTTGACATATTTATTTGTACATCATTTTTGTCTGCAGTTTATTCGTATTGTTTGATAGTAATCATTCTACAGTTGTCATTATTTTGCCAATCTAATAATATTTTAAAATTTATTTAAATATTGTACCTATGGTATATTATTTTGTGAAATCTTCGACATTACTCTTTGACATTTTCGTGCAAAATAATATAATTTTACATTTTCCTGTCAATTTTGTACATTAGATGAGTCAAAAGAAATCGATATGGGTATCTTAACTCCTGGCGATATATTTGGTGAAATTGCATTGCTGCATGAGATATCAAGGACTGCAACGGTAATTACTAAGAGTATGTATTAAATGTATAAGTAATTTCTATAACCGTCACTTTATGCATAGGGAAGTAATCAAATTATATCAATATAGTCGAATGTTCTTAACAAACGCTTTCAATTCTGCTACGACGAAATTGCAATCATATCGCCGCCATTGCTCAATAAAGTGCGAGACTTTGACAGAATTATTAATTAATCACTTTATCGCTGCTCAACAAGATTTGGCGACACATCAGTTAATATTTAATGAATAAATCCCCTTGTGCATATTGTATTATTAATTAGGTAATAGTTCTCTTCCAATGTGGAATGGACCAAAGATCGTTTTCTTTGTTAGGTGTAATGCTGCTTAATAAACTAATAATCATAAATATAATACATATTATGTTGTTACATATCAAATTTCCGATTATAAAAGATAAATGTTATGAAGAACTTCGATTCAAAAATACTATTATACTCTACAAGTTTATTATATATCATTTTAATGTAAATAACTGATTATTAAGGCCCTATCATCAGTTTTTATAGAGATATATAGTTTCACTTGTACATAAAGTTTATTTTTATACAGGTTGCAGCGCCAATTAGTCCCCACGTTTTATCAGCCCGTTAGGATGGTCGGACAGAAAAATGTTTCCTACCAAAGTTAATCAGTATTTAACCGACAAGAAATTGCAATTTTTTAAATTTAAAAAACATCGATTTTCAACACAAAAAATCAAGGTCGCTGTCATATCTTTTAATGGAACTGGGTATTTTTAACTTCGTAATACTGTAGGCAACGTCGAAACGAATTCAACGACCTGCTATACAATGACTTTCAGATGACCTTGAAAGATAATATCGCCATGAATCAATTGCCAGAATATTTGAAATATTTCGACCCAGCTCATAATGCTGCAATTGTAAAAACATACTTAACTACAGTTTTTGGGGATCAGTGGATCGGAACATATGGTCCAACTCGATGGCCAGCTCCCTCGCCGGATATGACCCCTTTAGATTTTTATCTTTGAGGATATTTATAATCGATTGTGTATGAAAGACCTGTGGATAATATGGAAAATCTTAAAGAACGTATAATTCAAGCGTGTAGAAATGTAAAAAGAAGATCTCTCATGGAAGCTACACATAAGACTTTGTTACATAGAGCAGAACTTTGCGTTACACAAGATGGGATGCAGTTCGAAAATTTAATTTAATTATTAATTAATTACATGTACAAGTTTAACATTTGTGTTTTCAATGTGGCTCCGTATAAATTTGGTTTTTTGTGAGTTAAGTTCTGAAGCAATGTTTACGTTCATTTGTTTACCTCTAAATGCGAGGCGTTATTATTACGTACCGTCGAAATATTTCAAATATTCTGGCAATTGATTCATGGCGATATTATCTCTCAAGGTCATCTGAAAGTCATTGTATAGCAGGTCGTTGAATTCGTTTCGACGTTGCCTACAATATTATGAAGTCAAAAATACCCAGTTCCATTAAAAGATATGACAGCGACCTTGACTTCTTTGTTGAAAATCGATTTTTTTTAAATTTTAAAAATTGCAATTTCTTGTCGGTTAAATACTGATTAACTTTGGTAGGAAACATTTTTCTGTCCGACCATCCGAAGGGGCTGATAAAACGTGGGGACTAATTGGCGCCGCACCCTGTATATACCTGGAAAAATAACAAATTGGCGATAGCTTTAGGTGTTATTTGGTCAAAATATGATAGTAAATCATTTTGTAAATGAAGAACGCGAACGGTGAAAAATTGAATTTCTACTGTGATACAATCAAGAAAGATGTAAATGGTTAACAGAATGTATTAATTACAATGGTGCTTATTTTAATCAATGAGTTTTATTTGGACAAATGTTATGTTTCTATAAAGTTACTGTTAAATATCGGGCATTTCAAATGTAACAACTTAATACTCAGTGGCGCGTTATGACTACTTGGGGCCTCTGGGCAAAGTAGAATTTTTGGGCCCCTAACCCCAACTAAATAACTTTCACGTTGAAAAAAATAAAGCAATTGTAAAAACAATATTTATTATTGCAGAAAAAGCGAAATAAATTCTCGTTCATCCATGAAAACCTTTTACATAAAAATACAAAATATTGTGGGATTAGGACCCCCCCAGACCACAAATACCGTAGGAAATTAGGAAGAAGGGGAGGGTTCCGTGGGTGAGCGCGTTAGTCGATTGGCTACGAATGCGAGGGCCCGTCTCTTGTGTTTTCCATCCGTGTCGTGTTCTTACTTGTATATTATACAATAAATTTAATTATATCCCACAATATTTGGTTTGTGTTCGAGGACCCTTTGTGCTTGGGGCCCCGGGCATTTGCCCAAGTTGTCCATACGGTAATACGCCACTGCTAATTGCTAATACTTACTTCTTTTTTAAAAAAAACTTATAATACATTGTCAATACTTCCTGCTACTGTTTTATATTTCGAAGATGACCAAAAGTTACATTATCATTTTATTCTAACTACAATAGACAATGCATTGCTGTATGTATCTAATTACTTTGAAAATTCAATCAACAGCTACTGTAGATTTATTTCTTATATCTGAAAGAAGTTTTAACATGGTCCTCCGACGCTATTTATCAAGTGAGTGGGATATTTTGCAAGATGCTTTGGTTCATTTTAATTACTTTGAAACCTGGGACAGAGATACTGTGCGAGAATGCTGTATTTTAAGCAGAATGAAAGATTTTCGCCCTGATGAGGTAAGAAATATTCAAATCTGTATTGCTGATCAACCTTAACCCTTTGCACTCGGAGCTATTTCAACTTAAAAATCAAACATTTCTTTTGACCTAGAATATTTCCATTGTACATAATTTTTTTCATTTTATACGTATGAAACTGATATAGCACCTCATACCATATTTAAATGTTTAGTAATTTATGAAATATAAACAAATTTAATAATATAAACAATATTTTGAATAATGGCATAACAATTTGTAGTGGCGCCTCAGAGTCGCCATTCGAGTGCTAAGGGTTAATAGTAAATTGTTTTTCTCGGACGGCTACGACGTTGTCCCAGAAATACGGAATGCAAAATTTGAAAAACTATACAACATTATTAATATTATACAAGATGATCTACAATTTAGTTCCCACGATTTTTCAGGCAATTTCGATAAAAAAAATCAAAACAAAAGTTAATCAGTTTTCAATGGTGTACAAATTGCATCATTAGGAATTTGAAAAAATGTTTCATTTCAATGAAAAGTGAAGGTCACCTTGACTTTTTTAAGTGGCACTTACAAGGCACATTACCCAAGTCTCACACGCCGAATATAATCGATAATTTAATACAGGATATAGATTGATGAAAAATATTTGACACATTTCTTTTTATTTGTAATGATCCATATCTAGGGAGTGAAAATACCCGTCAAAGTTGGTGGTGAAATCCCTATTTTTGGAAATATCTCGGGAACTAGAGGGTCTAGGACAATTATATGTTTTTAAGTTTGTGTGTTTTCGATCAAGGAATGTAGCCATATAAAAATATTTTTAAAAAATTTGTTTAACACGTTGACTGCCATGGTGGTCACCGGTGACCGGCACTCGACTTGGTTACGGCGCCGTGGGGGCCACCGGTGACCGGCGACGCAGCAAATAATAAAAGTACATAATTAGAGTAAATATGGATACTGATAAATTTTTCAATAATACCATTGTTACTATAATGGTTTGAAGAAATTAATGCACGAAAAATGCTTCAAGCATGATTTTATAACTCACTTTATTTGCTGCAAATAATATTTCAACATAATATGCATCGCATAATGAAAAATTCACGTTGGCGCCTTGGGCAAACCATGGAAAATGCGCCTGGCAGTTAACGTGTTAAACAATATTTTAAACATTCATATTTTTTGCAATATTTCTTATTAATTGTTTATCTATATTCATGTAACTATGTGTACTCAATCTATACGGGTTTCTGGAATTTTGTGGTTTTTATTATTTAACAATAATTATTAAATATCTAACATTTTCCGATCACGTGGGGCGAGAACTGTTTGGAGTTGTTTAGTAAATGATAACATAAACTTTTACAACTTTCGGAACTACGTATAATGTTCTGCTAGATGCGGTTAGTTAATTTTTCAATATCTAAAGGAGGTACCGAAGGTATTAATGCGACGCGGTGCTAATCGCCACTGGGACGTAGTCTTTTATGGTCAACACTGCCGGTAATGTGCAATAATCTTACTACACCATGTCCTTATAACTTAAATATTTTTCATCAAACTATATCCTGTATTAAAATCTTACATTTTTTGTAAGGATTGCATTCTTTTGTAAACGATTTCAAGACGGATTAAATGACCTTGAGTTGACCTTGAACAAAGAAATTGGTGTTACATAGCGCCTTTTAGTGCATAACAGAGTCTTATGATTCCTTGTATTTCTTCAAAGAAATTTGAATCTTTCTTTCAAGAAAAATGATACAGAAATACGGAAACAAAATATTATTTTATTTTCTAATGAAAATAAAAACCGTTTTAGTAATACATTAGATAATGGAAAAATATGCAAAATAATAGAAATAACTGAAAATCAAAAGTTCTATAACACATGTCCAAATTGTATTCCACCATGTGCAACACAAAATTCTACTCTTCTTAATCAATTTTAATGTACGGCTGCATACAAATAATGACAAATAGCAGAACGTTACGAACTGACAAACCATGCAACCATGTAACAACAGGCTGTTCTACAGGACAATACCTGTTTATTTATGCTCATGTATTCATGAAATTGCACGACAAAGGAATATAAAATGTTAACATGTTCTCATATCTGTCGATCAAGTTCAGAAAGGTTTAAATTTCCTTGAAAAATTAAAAGAAATGATAAAGCTTTGTTACAAAATAAAGGTCGCTATTTAACATCAATTTCTTAGTTCAAGGTCAACTCAAGGTATAATTGAATTCATCTTGAAATCGTATACAAAATTATGTAGTCAGATATACATAGTGCTATTTTGAAAAGTCTAGTCGATCTTTTTCAAATGCCTGATGTTGCAGTTTGTAGACCATTGAAAACAGGTTAACTTTGGTTCGAAACATTTTTTTGTAAGATCATCGGAAGTACATAAAAAATCATGGGACTAAATTGTAGACCATCTTGTATATGACTACATTACAGTATTTCAATTCTGAACATTAATCGTCGCAAAACAATCCCTCCTTCTGCGGCGTATACCCCGTGAGGGACCGTGAAGCTCGAGAGGCCTCGGTCGCCGTGAAGTGTCACATAATACGGGTCGAGTATATCGACGAGACCACTACTAATCCAATGACAAAACTTCTTTATTTTTTATTATTTTTTTATGGAACTTTCACCAACATATTCGTGACATTTTTCTAATGAAAATGATACCAACTGAGATATAATTGCGATGATATTTACTTGAGTAATGGACGATGAAAGTTTCAGGCGCAAGGAAGGGCAGCGCATGGGAAAGAAAGAGACGCGGAGAGTCGCTGCACGGACCTAAAGGACTGTGCATAAAGTGGGTTTATGGGCGAGAGGGGGCGTACCACTAGCGGGGAGGGAAGGTAGACTGCGGCCATATTGGTAGGATAAACTAGTGTTGCCATCTATATAACGGTGCGGGAACATTGAAATGATTTGATCCTGAAAAATGAATGTATAACAAGTGTATTTGTATATATATCTGTATATACATATGAAATATTAAAATTTAATATACATTTGCAGTGACTCACAAAAGTATTCGCTCGCTCTTTAAATCAGAAAAACTTCATACAATTTGACCAAACCATTTGACTTTTTTTAGCAATTAGAAGCATTGATTTAGTAAATCACTTGCAAAAAAGATTTTGAAAGAATTGCAATTCGTAGGAAATACATGAAGTGATAAAAATGGCACTTTTTAAAACTTCTTTATTTTAACCCATAATGAAAATTTGAAATATGCCTTTTGTAGATCTATGTTAGTTATACATAAGCTGAAAATTTCATAAGCGAATATAATTCACACTTATTCTTTCTTTTGAGGATGGGAAAGAGGAGTGCTACAATAACTAAGCAAAATATATGATAAAACAATAAAATATTTTATTTGGCAGAAAAAATTAAAGAATACCAACATTTGTTGCTAGGGTAAGGAAAACTGCCAAAACCTTACCAGTATTCACAAAACAAAAATTACATTGTATTATTACAAAATAGTTTATAACTAAAACACTTTTCTAAAAAATAAAGATGAAATAAATAAACAGTAAAAATAAACAAATCGTTGCACATTCGACTCCAATATAACTGCCTCAGGAATATATAATATATTATATATTATATATAATATAATATACTGCATCCCTTTACAATACACCTTGTCATTTTTGTAAATTAATGGGTATCAACGCACAAAACAAACAAAGCCACGACGATTCACCAACCTTGCCGCACATGTACCGGGTACAGAGTGATCAGTGGCCGAGCGTGGGTCTGTAGCGTGGGTTACATTAGTATTTAAAGTTGCCTATAGAGCGCACCACCGATTTGTCCTACCAAGATGGCCGACAAGTTGATCCCCCTTCCGTCTTTTGGAACGCCCCCGCAGACTTATGCACAGTCCTTCAAGTCCGTGAGTCGCTGTCGGCGGCACAGTCCAAAGGCCCACGTGTCCTCACAGTGTAACGCCAATAAAAAAACTTTTTTATTATTACGTATTTTTTTATGATACTTTCTCCAATGTATTTGTGGCATTCTTCTGATTAAAATAATACTAAACACGATGTAATTCGGATCATATTTACAATCATTTTCCGAAATTTTCATCGTCCATTACTCAAGTAAATATCATCGCAATTATATCTCAGTTGGTATCATTTTCATTAGAAAAATGTCACGAATATGTTGGTGAAAGTTCCATAAAAAAACAATAAAAAATAAAGAACTTTTGTCACTGTTTTAGGTGTTGTTTTCACACCGACATAATACGGGTCGAGTATGTTACACTTCTCGGCGACCGAGGCCTCTCGAGCTGCGCTGTAATTTTCAACGTTCGACACAAGTCAAAGAACATTATTATCTGAACATTAATTGTCGCCGGACGGACCCGTGGTGGCGACGATTATCGATGAAATACTCTATTCCATAACGTTTAGTCAGCGTACATAATGCAGTTGTTACCTACAGTCATGTAACTTTTTCTTAAGTTCATGACAAGCTTTTAAGAAATAATTATTACAAAAACGGGAGAAGTAACAATAAATAATTGATTTCACCTTCTGCAAGAAATAAAAAGCACACTATAAGTAATGTAACATAAAGAATTGCAGTACAAGTATATGTTTTATCAAAGAAATCTCGTTTTTACCTCAATGTGTAGACAGTTGGTAGATAGATGGTGTATTTGATAATATAATAATTAGAACAAGAAAAATGTTCAAAATGGCCAACTCGGAAATTCATATTTTACAATAAAAATGTGAAGACAATTTTGTTTAAAAGTGTTGCACAAATCAATCACAAACTCAAACACGTATAACGCAATGCGAACAGTGCTTCTAACTAAATGCACTCATAATTGTCATAGGAAACTGCAAATCATTTGTTATAACTGCGTGCTTTAGTATTACTGGAATACACTTATTTGTTTAAATATTTTATGCAAAACAATAGTTTATAGGTCATACAAACAACAATGATTATATAGCGAATATATTTAATAACTTATGGTATCAAATTGATGTATTTGACAACTATAAAATGTAACTATACTGTGAAAATTGACGTATAATACTATTCATATAATTGAATAAAAATGATCGAATATTACCGATTAAAACTGTAGAATAAAAACTATTTAAGGTCTTATTAGGTGACGGCAAAGGAATGGTTAATTATGTTCACTTCGTGCTAGAAGGTGAAT
The DNA here is from genome assembly GCA_913789915.3 of Sphecodes monilicornis. Taxonomy (NCBI): domain Eukaryota; kingdom Metazoa; phylum Arthropoda; class Insecta; order Hymenoptera; family Halictidae; genus Sphecodes; species Sphecodes monilicornis. The sequence continues at coordinate 4,145,535 of OU565286.1, read as the reverse complement.
GTCGTCTCATAGAGCATATGAACGTATACGAGGAGGTAATCTCTACTGGAAACGTACGATATGAACTATACAACCCCAAGACTTCTGAATCGGTGGAGAAATCTGAATCGATCAAAGGAAAAATCTACAGAAAGGACGAAGTAATGCAACAATCATATTTTCGAACCTACACTTTTCATAAATTAATAGTAAAACCAATTTTTTCAGAAAATAATTAACTAGTGGACGTTGAAGACAATAAATAGAATGATTCTTCGTGCCTCAGTAGTATTTTCATTGCTTCTTTCAAAATCCGCTCCTTAATTACTTATTTACCTATGCTCTACTAACCGTAACTGTGACAGTATTTTTCCGTATCTTATAATTCAGTGACATTTGTTAAGAAAATTGTTACTCTGTAATTCAAAAATATTATTTAAAAAATAGCATAAATATCTGCGTATGTGAACAGTTATATAATATTATCTTTGTTATTCTCATAATTCAGTCTTCAATTAAACATTTAATCTCTCTTTTTTTTTGCTACAAGTATCACATAACAAAACCAAAATAACTTTAAAGGTAAACGGCCATGAAGGTGCAACCGATGACCATGCCTCGGCGTTGGAATTATTACGTATGACAGAACAATCAAAATTACTTGCTGAACAAATCGATCAGGACCGTTCTAGTACCATTACGACTACACTGTTGGACGTCGTAAGTACTATACATATGTATATCAGAATTATATTAAACGTACAGTGAAATCTTGTATTATACATAGTGTGTCCCACGAACTCTGTTCGCCTAAAATATCTTCGTTATTTTAAAGAATACGTGAAAATATTTCAAATAAAAGTTATAGGACTTAGAGCAATTAATAATATAGTAATAGTAGTTTTTTTTACACACGGGCGCTTCGAGGAGATGTGATGGTTACTATCATTTTTTTAAATGGAATTACTTACTGAAATAATTTAACTTTATTCAACCTATTACTCTTCCAATGAAATAAGAAAAGACGACATTTCGAACACATTTCATAACATTCATAACGAAACTAATAGTATGAATAAAATTTTAATTTTATTTTATTATAATTCCATTTTAAAGAACGGAATTGACCTTCATATCTTCTCGACGCGTTCGCATGTAAAAAAAAAACTGATTGCTGTAAATCTTACATAAGTTTTATTTCAAACATTTTTACATATTATTTAAAATAACGAAGATATTTCAGATGAACAGAGTTCATGGGACACGCTTTACTAAGAAGTTGGTATTAATATTTATCTTGTAAGTTAAATAATCTAAATGTACTATATAGGTGCACGAGTGGCACAAAATTACGGATGTAGTAGAAATATTGATGAGACAACCGTCATCCATTTCTCAACAATGTTATCCCAAAGGTGTACGTACGATTTTTATGCAAATTTGTACGTTTGAAAGAGGCGCCTGTTTTGGCTTAGGTAATATCTTCGATAATTGTACTTTCCATCATTTGAACATTTACAGTTCTAACAATGGACATCACTCAAATGCATGTTCATTAAAATGTTCATTGTTGTGATAAGAATCTTCATACCAGTAATATTCTCTAAATCACGTGTGTACTCTTTAGAAAGTATTAAAAAATTAAAAAACTAAAGCCAGTTAACTTTCTGTATATTACACTACGTGTTATGGATTTAAATAAAATTTCTTGGTGAACTTGTAGATCAGGGCCATCCTCTCAGATTTTAACGAGATGTCTTTTAACCACTTTATTTTGACGCATATACAACAGAAAAACTAAAAAAAAACGGTCGGTTGGACCTCGATGACCTTGAAAAAATATAAAATATTGTAAAAATGGATGAAAACGCTATATCTTTATGGGATATTTGTTTCTAGCTCGATTTTCCCATGCGTGGTCGGGACGGTCGTAGAAAAATTGTAGAATAAGATTTTTTCATACAAAACTTGCAATTTGTACACTAAATAAAACTAATTTCAATAATTTTAATTACAAATATTTACTTTTAAATCCTATGGTTATATAGATAAAAATTAGATTATTATAAAATTTTGATTATATTTCAAATTACCTAATTTTTATTTGCCACTACCCAATTTTTTAAAAATTATATTTTTCTACAAAATCGAGTTTGAAGATGTAGCGAATTTGCGTGCTATTAACTAGGAATCATCCGAAGCGTCTGATCATGACTAACCAATTCTACCTGCTGCATATACTAACTAAAGCACGCGAACGCAACGGATCTTTAAACTCGATTTTCTCGAAAACGAAGCGTCAAACGAAAAAATGTTATTCCTTTTCTTCGACATATTTTTACATGTATCATCATCCTCTCCCCGCTTGCACATGTTATTCGGTGGCACCCTGTATTCCACAAGAATATAGTGTTTTCAACCGTTTCAACAATATTTTATACAGGGTGGCCCACATAACTCTGAACAGCTCAATATCCTGAAAACTATGCCATCGATTTTAAAGTTCTTAGTCTTAAATTGCATGGAACTGAAGGGCCTTTCTGCCTACATAAACGTGAGGTGCCCTCCCTTCCCCTTTAACGGGGGAGGGGAGGTAGCTTTGTAATTTTAAATGGAACCCCCTATAAAATGTTACATATTTAGATTCTACCGGAAAAAACAAGTCAATTTTGTCTGAAACATTTTTTTGTCAGATACTTCCATGATGAGATATAACAGTTTGAAGTTTCGAGTTGTAGGTACTTGAAGCGCTCGGAAATAGCGTTATGGAATTATACGCGCTTGAGTCCTTTGCTTATTAGTGAAGAAATAAAATTTACTTTAAATTAAATGTTCAAAATGTCCACCCCGGCTTGTAAACATTTATTTACTCGAAACATCAAAGTTGTTCTAACATTTTTTAATATTTCGGGAGTCACTGAAGCGCAAGCGTCACGTATTCTTTGTTTCATATCCTCTTTTGTCGTCGGTGGTTCAAAAATAACTTTGTCCTTTACATATCCCCATAAGAAAAAATTTAATGGTGTTAGATCGGGGGATCGAGGAGGCCATTGACGAGGCCCCCCACGACCTATCCATTTGTTCCCAAATTTTTCGTTCAAAAATTGCCTGGTGATGATTGCAAAATGCGGAGGAGCGCCGTCTTGTTGGAACCACATTTCTCTTCTAACCTGCAGTGGCACATCTTCCAAAAGCGCAGGCAAATGATTTTTTAATAAATCACAATAACTTGCAGATGTTACAGTTTCTTGAAAAAAATAAGGTCCAATCACAAAATCTCCTATTAGGCCTCACCAAACATTTAAAGACCATCGATGTTGAAAGGGAACACATCGCATCCAATTTGGGTTTTCCACGGCCCAATAATGCAGATTATGTCTATTTACATGCCCTGAATTCATAAAAGTGGCCTCATCGGGAAAAAAAGTATTTTGCACAAAAAGTCATTTTCCACAACACCCTGCAGTCACTCACAAAATCTTACGCGGTGATCTTAATCTGCTATCGAAAGCTCTTGTGATAAAACCATGTGATATGGATGATACTTTTGCCGTTTCAAAATTCGTTGAATCGATGAACGACTAATATGTGATGTTTGTGCAAGTGTACGTTGACTAATATGAGGATTTAATGTAATTGCAGCAAGAATACTGGCACTATTATTTTCATTAGTGACAGCTTTAAGTTTATTGCGAGTTTTTTTACACAATTCACCGTGCTCGCGAAGCCGCTTTTCTAAATTATGAAATGTTGCATGACATTTTTTGATCCCATAACGTTCAAAAAACATCACTGCTGCACGCCGATAATTTTTTTGGCATTCACCTAACGTTAATAACATATTCACTTCTGTGTCAAAAGCAGCCATAATCACAATGTTACTGCTTGAATAACAGCTCTAAACTGAAAACGTTTTCATAGATAAGTGAGTCAAACTCAAGAAGTGTAAATACTATTGTTTGTGTTTCTTTATGAATAAGCAATGGACTCAAGCGCGTATAATTCCATAACGCTATTTCCGAGAGCTTCAAGTACCTACAACTCGAAACTTCAAACTGTTATATCTCATCATGGAAGTATCTGACAAAAAAATGTTTCAGACAAAATTGACTTGGTTTTCCGGTAGAATCTAAATATGTAACATTTTATAGGGGGTTCCATTTAAAATTACAAAGGTACCTCCCCTCCCCCGTTAAAGGGGAAGGGAGGCCACTTCACGTTTATGTAGTCAGAAAGGCCCTTCAGTTCCATGCAATTTAAGACTAAGAACTTTAAAATCGATGGTATAGTTTTCGAGATATTGAGCTGTTCAGAGTTATCTGGGCCACCCTGTATATTTTCAAGATCATCAGGGTCCGACCGACAGATTTTTGTATTTTTCCCGTTAAAATCTGCGAGGCGGACCCTCATCGGCAAGTTCACCAGTGACAGTAAAATTATCATCATGTATCATGAAAATATCTTATCCATTACCGTCAACCAATATACATTTCCTCCGATATGAATTCAATAAACAGGATATTGCTTGCAATTCAAGTAGATACTTCGCGTAAACTTCAGAAAACGTGGTCCAATATCTTTAAATTATAACTTTGTACAAAAAAGAACGTTCCTTCGGCAATCAATTGAAAAAAGATTTGAATGTTAACAAGGTGATGAATATGAATGTAATTTATTTCACTGAATTCATAGCGTGAAATATTATTTCATATTTTAAAATGATCTCTTATAAAATTTAGGTGAGAAACGATCTCTTAGATTTAAAATGATCTCTTATAAAATTTAGGTGAGAACATGCGCAATCGAAGAATAGTGTCCACGACGAACGTACGATGCTTTTTGGTGCCCCGATACTTCCTGAATGAACATAATCGAGCGAACATTTGGGAACACGTGAAACTTTTCATGGATTCGAAATATCCGACTAGGAAGGAATTATTCGATAAGTTCGTCCAGGACCGCAAGTACATAATATACTCATTTACCAACGCTGGATAAAATAGTATTTCAAATAGTAAATAACGGATGAAATATTTCATTTAATAAGCTTTTAAAATAATACTTAGAAATAGTGTTTAATTGAATAGTGAAATGAAGAAGAATAATGAAAATATTCAGATTTCGATTTGAAGTGTTTCATTTATTCTAATTGATTTTCTGTATTTTGAATATGTATATGCCGTACGACGCCAAATATACCTCGGCTCATTTCTAATGAGGAGATTATTATTATCTGAATTTCTTGTTCGTAGGTGGAGACAATACAAAAAGCTATTAATCGACAAGATCCGAAAACGAGGACGGTGCCTCCGCAGTAATGTAACTATGCATGATGTGCCCTATTCTATAAGAATCGAAAACGACGTGGGGGATTAACAAAAGTTGATTGGCGAAGCATTGAAAACCAAATGTTTTATAGATGAGGATTTTATTTTACATAATTTCGTTCGTAAAAAATCATTTAAGATTACAAATCTAATAATTCGAGCATCGCCATAAAAATATTTCTATACAAATAAAAAATATTTTATCAACATTGAAACGTTACACGTCTTTGGTTGTGTGTGTATATAGTATATATATATATATAGATAAATTTCTCGAAAATTCACATTTGTTACTCGGTAACGCTAAACCCTGTGACAAAACTCGCGATACAGTGAGTATTAAGTACTGATTAGCAAGTCGGTGGTTACCCTTTTATACCTTGTACGTCTCAAATCTACAGTGCAGTTACTGAATATTATTTTCACCGACTTTTTTGTTTCTGTTTAAAGCAATTCAATTCAAATGCATACTTTCCCAAGCGGAGCTTTCATCTTTAACAGTTAATAAGTACATCGTTAAAAACATTTATATTAAACTCTACTGTTATATATATATTCTCATTTATCTTCAAAGTATTATTTCTGTCTCTTTTTTGTACATTTGGTCCACTAGAAATAAAATTATAATATAATCCCTTAGATATAATGTTTAGCACTATGATAAGTATAAGACGAATACCGCAATATGAAATACTTAGTTATAAATTTAATATCTAATTAATAAACTGCAGATCTTCGTGCAATGTAAAAATTGTCTACATCGTTTGCAAGAAATGAGAGCTAAATAAACAATTTTCTTCGTCTTTTATGATTGTAATAAGCCGAAAGCAGTATATTGATATTCTCAAATTCATTTGATATGTTTACAGTTTTAAATTTAAATTAAACCTCATTTCTGTTATAAAAGCAGAAAATCTGCAATCTACCGATAAACACATGCATTGGCCTAATATTCCATATGTGATGAAATGTAAAAAACGCAACACGTCAAGTTTCTTCAAACATCTTTAACCCTTAACAGCAAAAGGGGTCCGCTGTAGAAACAAAACGAGTGAACGAGCGAACTGCGAATATTTATGCATTTATACCACATTTGCCTGGGTAAAACACAATAAAACATGTATCGTAACGAAAATTTCATGAAACATTTTCTGAAGTTTTTTATCAAGGCAATTTTATTCTGTTGAATATCAGTCTTCGGACGTTTAACGATAAAAACTGAAAACAACACAAACATTCACAGTTTGGTAACGTGTCTTCGAATAATGAAATGGAAACGCGTTTGTGCGTATAGTACTCTTAAGCGTGCATGCAACATCGGTGTACGACAAAGTTGTAAGACAGCGGAGATTGTCATAATCTTTAACGTTTTTTCTCGTATTCCACAGAATCACTTATAACATTTAAATACACAGATTTCATACATCGAAAGAAAAATGGCACTGAGTACATGGTAAAACGTGTTGAGAATGTTGTGTATACAAAACAGTTTGAAGGGATTTTTCAGTGTCTTCAAGAACTAAAAAGAAGTTTTGTGAAAGCAATTAACCATTCACAAAACTCTGCAGAAATTATTATAAAGTAAACACAACGTCGCAAAGAGACGAAATCGAATTGTGCTTCAAAATCGGTTCGAAAGGAGTTATGGCAACCAGAAAAGAAATATTCAATCTTTTAATTATCTATAAACGTCGCTTAAATAGTTGCTTTTGAGAAAAATTTATACAAAGCATCCAAAAAGTATTTGTACACTAAATTTCCAATTTGTCAAAAATCATCGATATTCAAGCTGTCATAATTTCGTTAAAAAAATGGCACAACAATGAACTTGTCACATTTTAACCCTTAGCACTCCAGTGGTGACTCTGAGGCACCACTAAAAATTACTATACCATTATTCAAAATATTGTTTACATTATTAAATTGATATTCAATAAATTCGTTACCAAACATTTAAGTATTCTATGAAGTATTATATCAGTTCTATTTCTTCAAAATGATAAAAATCATATAGAATGGAAATATTCTTGATCGAAAAAAAAAGTTTGGTTACGGAATTAAAATACTTCGGAGCGCAAAGGGTTAAAGCTTGAGACTTCTACTTTCACAATCTATTATCGGTTGTCATCCAAGACGGTTTTACACGACGTAACGGGTGGAAAACTGAAGAGGTGTTTTCCCTGGAAAGTGATACCAATTAAAGCGTTTCTAACAACATTAAAAAATGTTTTAGTGAATGAATCAAACATACATTCGAAGATCGAAGCCGCTCCTTTGCAACGACGTAAAAAAACTTCATATATGATTTTATCAGACCGTTTTATTAAGCTTCGACAGTGTACTGTCAAATTTACAGTAATATAAAATACATCTTGAGAGCTTTACACTACCGAACGTGTTCCCAATATTTGTTCCATAAAAAAAGAGAAAAGATCATGCAAGAATTTTTAAGAGGTCGTCGCAAAGAGGAGGCTTCAATCTTCAAATCTGTCGTAAATTCAGCGACGAAACAAATTTCGTAATGTTTTTACAAAGTTTTCAATTGATAGGATTTCTGAAGAAAAATGGATATTCAGTTTAAAAATATCTTGGCAAAAATGTGCAATGTCCTTCGAAAGGAGAAGCTTCTGGCTGTAAAATCAGTCCAAATTTATGTCTGTACTATTGTTTTTTACGAAATTACCACAGGCTAAATATTGACAATTTTACCAAAATCGGAAATTTAGTGTTCAAATACTTTGTGGAGCCACTATAGAAATTGGCCTGGAGTCGGATCGTACACTATTCGATTATGACAGGCTTCTTGCGTAAATCGCTTAAGTTATTTTACATATAATTATAAATTTCGTTATTATTGTAATATGCAAAATAAACAGTTCATTGTGTACTAGATTACTGATCGGAGTCTATAACAATAAGATACGAAAGTCTATTTCACCGTATTTGCCGAAAATTGATTTTGCCGATGCAATGCCATAATCACAAATAGAGATTGGATCTGCACGTAGTACACGGCTCATTACACATAGATTACTATTTGCAGAGTGTGCATGGTGTACGCTCCTGTGTAACGGATTGTACATGAATGACAAAACGCTTTTGAGCTTGTGGCAAAATGAAACTTATATGGTAATTTGCCATGGGTTAGCGAGCTACGCTCGTTGTGAAAATGTCCTCGTGTACAAAGTGTTCGATTACATGTAATAGTCCATTCGCAGGACGAGTTTACAAAGTCGATATTAACACTAGGTTTACGGAGCACTAAAATTGATTATTTTACATTGCTTTATAAAAATAATAAAATTATATTTACTTAGATCCTCAGCGATTTTTACTGTAATATGTACTCAAAAAGATAAATCTATTTAATAATTCCTCACGAATGCCTCCTTACACACTTAATAATCGTAAATTAAAAATTTTTGAATCCGTCATTTGGACGGGCCCCGTAAATCTAGTGTTAAACGAAAATTGAAGCGGATGAAATGACATCGGAGCTTTCGTTATCGAATCACCACCAATTTAAAATTGTCTCGAAACTTTGACAATCCTCTAATAATGTAGACACATCCTCTCATAAGGCAGACACAGATACATTAAACTCGAAAACTGTATTATTGATATTAAAAAAGCAGAGAATAAAATAATTTATTTAGTTTAAATTGTAAAATCCAATAAATTAACGGCTAACAGCCGAACAAGGTGTTTCTTAACCAATGGTGCAATCCAAATATACAGAAATTTGAAAAATAAGGCACAAACATAGAGTAACATTTTTTCTTGCAAAGTTTCATTTCTGAATAAATCGAGGTTGAAAATTGGACCGGTACACTTGTATTTGTGTTTACAATAAATAGAAATGGTAAGTAATGGATGATTACGTTAGACGAGTCTTTTTAAATAGTATTAGTTCGAAGACAAAACTATCCATTTTCGCAGACATATTTCATCAAAAAGCGGACCCACATTTGGGATATATAAAAAATATTTTCATATTACTAACAGGTGTTTTAGAATTTTCGTCGGTACAAGAGTTCAAATGTTCTAAGTATTTTGGAATAATAAATGCACAGTGATAAAACGATCTTTTATATATATATATATATATATATATATATATATATATATATAAAAGATCGTTTTATCACTGTGCATTTATTATTATATATATATATATATATATATATATATATATATATATAAGTATTGGGTTGTGCGGAAAGTAATTTCGTTTTTCCAAGGGTGAATGAAGACGATGTTTCACTATTTATTTATTTATTCGGTGATGTAGTGGCAATTTTGTTCTATGATCTTGTGCCATCTTTCTAGTAACTTGGAGATCCCATGTTCGTAGAATTCCTGTTTTTTATTAGCAAATAATTGGGTTGTATTGATAAAAATTAGATTATTATAAAATTTTGATTGTACGGTCGCATAGTTCCACCGTACCTTTTCCGTTTTTACAATCCGTGAAATCGTGCCTACGTGCCGAAGTTCAAAACACCTAATTCGTCACGCTCATCTGCAGTTTCCTGGACACTTTCTCTCACGGTCCTACGTACTTGACCGTCGCATCTGTTTTTCCTCAAAATCACCAACCCTCTCGTCATCCTTGTCTTCCAATCGTTTCTCTCTTTCTTCGTTCACATCCTTCCCTCGCTTCTTCACCTCATCCCTTCCTAAGTAATTTTCCACCACTATTTTCCTACCCCCAAAAAGATCTTTCCACAGACAACATCGAAACCTTGGACTCCACCAATTTTCGTCAGAACCTCGTCAACTCTCAAAAGTATCGCACGAACTCTCGAGAACCACGCACCGTTTTGCATCACGAACACCAAATTAAAGTGTATTGAGTAAACCTCATCACCAACGAGTCAGTTTTAACCCATCCATCACCGTACATAATCAGTCCTCACGACTTTAATTAGGCGTCGAGCACACACGGTCAATCGCGGTCTAGATTCAATCAAAATCAACATTCGGCGAGTGTAAGACCGTACATTGATTATAACTAAAATTATTAATTTAGTAGACAGTAAAATTGTACTTTTGACGTTTTCATTTAAAATGATAGTTACACCGCTTAAAAAGTGTTGAAAAGAACGAAATAATCTTTTTCCCTGTAACAAAAAAGCAAAATGTGGCGGATATGCTCACATTGATTTTGCATATTTGATGCGATGATGAAAGAAATGCTTGAAAGATTATAAAGTTCTATAAGGCACGAAATGGCGTCCGAAATGTCAGTACGGAAAATATACAATGATTTTGCGACTTAGAATAATGTTAAGTAATAATAAATGGAAGCAGTACCATCTCTACAAGAAAAACGAAATTACTTTCCGAACAACCCAATATATATGTATGTACATACAATACCGCCGTTTTTAATTAATCGATAAAGTTGTTCTGACATAGAAAATTCATAAAAAACGAAAAATATTATTTTTCATTTACTGTTTCGTTAACGAGTGAATTGAATTCGACGATTCAATGAACACGCAGTCTGCTGAAAACAGTTTCAAGCATTCTCTGCACTCCATAGTCTGTCATGGATCATCCAAAAATGAGTGCATGCAGATTCGAGCAATATTCAAATTCCTCAAAACATTTTATTTTGCACTTGTTCTTTATTTATTCACCTATTCGCATCTTTTGAATTCCTCACAACGTGTGAGATATATGAACACATTTGCTTCAGTTTGTTTTTGATTGAAAATGTTGTTCATATTACTCCTCCCTAGATAACCTAGAATAACTTCAATAACTTCACTCTACTGTGAACAGTAGACTACATTAACAGAGCATTTCATGGCACATTAAGTCGATCATTATACTAAAATATACAAATAAGCTCACAAATGCACGCAGACAATTCCATCACGGAGAATTAATTGGTTTACCACACTGTCGTCCAGATTGTTTTCATGACAACCGCATCTCTCATCCCAGAAAAGGAAAAAACTTGTTCAACACTTCCGATCCTGGTTCGATTCACCCCTCATTTACCTATTATTACGTAACTGGGATTGCTGAATCCATCAGGCACGTCTTTCTTAAAATCGTTCTTCTGCTGGGGCATATTCACATAATTGTCCTGAGTCCTAATAATCGACGGAGTGTAATCCTTCTTCGCCGTCGGATTCGAATTGATCTCCGTTTTCTCCGTGCTTTCGTTGTTTTTCTTGTTCAGATCTATCAGTTCAATGTTCGGCGTGTTACAATAACCAGTGTCTCGATCTACTGGTCGATCTACCGGCTGATTCTTCATAGCTTGCCTGTTCCTGGCAAACTCAGCCCTCCTCGCGTGGACGTTGATGGGTTTCAGATAGGGATCGTCTTCCTCCTTCTTCAGCATAGGCGACATCTCGACAGCGTCTTCCGCATCCGATGTCGGCGACGGGAAATCGAAATGAGTCCGATCCTGACGAGGTCTCGGGCTGAATATCCCCGACTCTCCTGTTTGACTTCTGGGACTCATGCACAGGTAGGTCGTGTCCACTGTTGTCGGAGACACGGGCGAGTTCGCATAATCGTGGCTTGGCGAAGAGAGCGTCACGTGATCGGGGGAGGACAACATTGTCAAGTAATCGTTCTTACCGCCCTCCAGCAGCATCGTGTTCATGTCCAGGTAAGGAGCATTTAGCTGAATGTAATGCTGAAATCAATTACCAATCTTATTATTGTAGGTATTTTAGGCGAGTTGTGTGAATGAATGAGCATGCACGTGTGCGTGTGAAGTGTTCAGCTGTGGTGATATATGTGCATGTACAAGTGTGTGTAAGACAAGGGCGGCGATGGGAATTGCGAATCGATTCGCAGAGCCGATAAACAAAGAGGGACAGTTCGGGTTTGAACGGTGTAAAAGACACAGCGTTTAACGTTTCTAATTGTTAATTATTTCCTTTGTAATTAAATACTGTTTAATTAATTTTCAATAAGCCTATAATTGGGGGCTCAGCCGGGATGGGGGGAACACCGATGGCCGCATGGTGACAGACGACGAACGCAGTGAGCAAGCGTTGCGAAGACGGTCGCACGCGAGCGAACGGACGACGAAGCGAAGTAAGGGACACATCCGGGAAAACTGCTAGAGAGGGCAGTAGGATGGTGTTCCCGAAAAGTGACGAAGTTGATGACGAGTTGTGTTGATGGCGCTGAGGCCAAAAAGACGATGACGCTGCGACGGACATTCGATGGCGAATGCCGGAGCAAGATGGCCGAGTGTGGGATCAGGACCCCCCAGACCGAATAACTGTATGGAAATTAGGAAAAGTAGGAGGGTTCCGTGGGTATGTGTAAGAGTTGATCAGCTACAACCGCGCGAGGGTCCCGGGTTCGATTCCCGGCGCAGAATTCCTCATTTTTCCTAAGATCCTACATTTGGGGGCTCAGCCGGGATGGGGGGAACACCGATGGCCGCATGGTGACAGACGACGAACGCAGTGAGCAAGCGTTGCGAAGACGGTTGCACGCGAGCGAACGGACGACGAAGCGAAGTAAGGGACACTTCCGGGAAAACTGCTAGAGAGGGTAGTAGGATGGTGTTCCCGAAAAGTGACGAAGTTGATGACGAGTTGTGTTGATGGCGCTGAGGCCAAAAAGACGATGACGCTGCGACGAACATTCGATGGCGAATGCCGGAGCAGGATGGCCGAGTGTGGGATCAGGACCCCCCAGACCAAATAACTGTATGGAAATTAGGAAAAGTAGGAGGGTTCCGTGGGTATGTGTAAGAGTTGATCAGCTACAACCGCGAGGGTCCCGGGTTCGATTCCCGGCGCGGAATTCCTCATTTTTCCTAAGATCCTACATTATTATTAGAATTTGTTGGACTATGAAGATATGGCCGGCTGAGAATCATAGTGGCGTTAAGTCAAAATTCTGATGATTTGAGTTAATATTGTTTTTCGAATTATGGAGGCATCGCTTATTTACCGGCAGCGTTAATTGATGTAGAACTTCATTCTTTTCTGATAAGTGGCAGCTTATACTTTTGTCACTAATCGAATAGAACGAACTATTGGGGATCATAGTGGTGTAAACCCACCTTACGCTGTTTTGTTTTCAACCACTGAATTGCAACACAGATCTACGAAATGTATTTTTTAAATTTTCAATATAAACTCACATAAAAAAGTTTTAAAATACAACTATTAGTATTTTCTCTGCAATTCCGGCAAATTGCAATTTTTTCAAAACATTTTTTCATATTATGTAGTAAACTAATTGTCCTAACTTCCCAAAAAGATCCAAGTCGCAGGGTTTAATATTAAAAAAGTTATCGTCTTTTTGAAAGTGCGCGAATATTTATGGGAGTCCCTGTCACTCGATATAAGTCAATCTTAATTAGATAATTCGCTTGTAAATTCTATAAAATTCTGTTTTGTGCTTTAACTTTTACACACAGGCATTGTTGATACTTTTCTGCACCTATAAATGTGTTTTTGCAACCGTAATGCTTATATGGAGTTTTTTATAACAACAAATGCAAAACATCATTTTACTCGATATACCACGTATGCGAATTACAATTAGACCACTATGCTTCTCAGCCTACCATATTAGGTTGTTGCGTAGAAATGTACGATTTCAAAACAAGGACTGAAAAGTTTCTGAAAATAACTGTCATAACTACACAGCAGATTTTATACATTCATGGCAAAAATGAGTAAATGTAATTGTAAACAATAACAATATTTATTTAATTGTCTTAATTATCTAATAATAAATGAACACTGTTTGTCGAAGACGGGAAAAACTCAAACATACGGATGACAATCTCGTAAATGCAGAACGCGAAGGACCAAAAAATTTAATTGTTATCGTAGTACAAACGAGAAACTTGTCATTCGTATGGCGAATACAATATGTGTATGATGTACTTACTTTAGTCAACAAGTTTTACTTGGAAAAAAGCTGTTTGGTTAACGTTATTGTTAAAAATCGGACATTTCATGTGCGATAACTTAATAGTAATTATATAAAATTACAGTTTTATACATTCATATACAGAATATGTGAGATGAAGTGCTTCAAGCTGCTATCTCCGAAGGTATAACAAATATTAACTTGAAATTTTGAAGTGTTAAATGATGAAAAAGATGCCAAACCCATGTGGTAATGGTACATGTATGTATAATACATGTATGCACAATGTATAGGAAGTAAAATTGAAAATCTTCGTGTAAAAACCGGGCAAATCCAGTTTTTATTAATATACACTTGTTAAGGTTATACATGTGTACATACATAGATTGCTGATCGTTTGTGTCAAGTTACCCCGTGTTTGCACCGAGGTCTTTAATTTAAAATAGATTACGAAAGAATGAAACAGAAGGAAAAATTAACGAACTTACCGCTCTCACACTTTCTTCTAACAAATCTCCTATACTGTCGACTAATTCTGTGAAACTCGGCCGTAGAGTGGGCTTTGCCTTCCAACACTGACGCATTATGTCATACCTACAAATTAAAAATTACAGTACAACACTGCATAATGTTTACATGTCATGTCTTTTCAATTGACATAATCCATGCTGTTTGAGTAGAATGTTAATTTAGATTACGCAAATGTATTAATTGTTATGAAGAACATTTTGAGTATCGCTTACATGAAAAATCATTTAGAAAATATCACAGTAATTATTAGTTTTTCATCACAAATTTTAGTATTCGATATTCAATCCTCTTTTCAACCACAATATTAAAATTTACCCGTTATGATAAAAAAAACTCCAGGTGGCCTTGATATTTCAATAAAAAAAAACTAATTATTACATTGTATGCTACTCTTGATATTATACAACTTTCGTTTCAAACATTTTGTCAAACACCAAGTAGTTTACAAAGTTGAGGTGGCACACTTACAAGGGAACATATTCAGATGCGAAAATCCGATTTTGATGAAACTTATGGGAGCTTATAGTTCTTTGAAAAATATCTGACACGTGTTTTTTTTATCGGCAACCATCCACTTTGAAGGGATGAAAACAGCCCTCAAGGTTGGGGGTCAAAACCATATTTTTTGAGATATCTCGGAAACCAGAGGTCGAAAAAATTTGAATTTTTTTTAAATTGTGTGTTTTTCAATGGGAAATGTAGTCGTGCAAGAAAATTTTAACAAAAGTTTTTTGTTTAAACAATATATTAAAAATTTGATTTTTTTTGAAGTTTCTCTTATTTATTGTTAGTTCATTTTAATGTAAACTTGGGTGTGTGATCTTTGATCCAAAATAGGGAATACATGTTTCAGGATTTTCTTTTTATTTGCCATTTAACAATAATTATGCATAATGGAAGATAGTCTTGCACCTGGCGTGCGTAGGAAGGAATTCTGGCTTGTTTTATCGAAATATAAGCATTTAATATAAACGTGTATAGTATTTTAAACAATACCACTGGGTTATGTGCCGTTTATTGTTTTATTAGTAGCTAAAGAAGGTGGCGCAGGTAGCAGCGTGGCTACATTTCGAAATTCATGTACCCTGCTTCTCTGTACTTATCAATCAGGTCTATAATAATATGTGCCAGTTCAATTTCCTTCCCATTCGTGGGTGTTCCTTCGTTATACAAAAGTAAAATTAATATAATTTATTTATTTATTAAATTAATATATTTATACAATCTATTGGTTGTTAGGGTGAGGGAGGGGGAAACGCAAAGCAGCTTAAGAATGTATAAATATGGACACTTTGCTACGTGTGCTATTAGTCTTTCTGCATTACGGTTTGTAAAGCAACGTGCATATTAAGAAGTTGAAGCTACTTCTTTCGGATTTTTAAAACAGTGCCACATAAAACAAATAATTTCTGGCGATAATCAAAGTAAACATCCGATAATTATATTAATTTTACTTTTGTTGATTGTTCATTTTTAGTGTTAGATTCGTTTTTACAAACATGAAGGTCAATCCGACGAACGCTATAAACATTTTGATAGAAAACATATAACAGTAATAACAACGAGGAAACACCCACGAATGGGAAGGAAATTGAACTGGCACACATTATTATAGAGCTGATTGATAGGTACAGAGAAGCAGGGTACATGAATTTCGAAACGTAGCCACGCTGCTACCTGCGCCACCTTCTTTAGCTACTAATAAAACAATAAACGACACATAACCCAGTGGTATTGTTTAAAATACTATACACGTTTATATTAAATGCTTATATTTCGATAAAACAAGCCAGAATTCCTTCCTACGCACGCCAGGTGCAAGACTATCTTCCATTATGCATAATTATTGTTAAATGGCAAAAAAAAAAGAAAATCCTGAAACATGTATCCCATATTTTGGATCAAAGATCACACACCCAAGTTTACATTAAAATGAACTAACAATAAATAAGAGAAACTGCAAAAAAAAATCAAATTTTTAATATATTGTTTAAACAAAAAACTTTTGTTAAAATTTTCTTGCACGACTACATGTCCCATTGAAAAACACACAATTTAAAAAAAAATTCAAATTTTTTCGATATCTGGTTTCCGAGATATCTCAAAAAATATGGTTTTGACCCCCAACCTTGAGGGCTGTTTTCACCCCTTCAAAGTGGATGGTTGCCGATAAAAAAAAAAGGTCAGATATTTTTCAAAGAACTATAAGCTCCCATAAGTTTCATCAAAATCGGATTTTCGCATCTGAATATGTTCCCTGGTTAGCTGAACACCCTGTATTGTATTAAGTATTTAAGTTAAACATACACTTCAGGGGTGGCATATTCAGGTTGCTCCATTCTATAACCCGCGATCAGCTTCTGATACTGTATCTCCGCTTCCATCCCAGGATACGGAGTCTCAGCCAGCGTGAAAAACTCCCAAAGGACTATACCAAACGACCAAATGTCCGACTGCGTCGAGAAAATTCGATCTCTGATCGATTCGATGGCCAACCACTTAATAGGCAATGGGCCATCGCCTTTCTTCTTATAATTTTCGTCTTTGTACATGGTCTTTGCTAAACCGAAATCACAGATCTTCACTACGTTGTTTTCGGCTAGTAGAATATTTCTGGCGGCCAAGTCACCGTGTAGTACCTGAAAATGAATTCTTAAGTAACGATGTGTTGGTAGAAAAATCTTTGCAGCGACTTATCCCAATTTATTAAGAAAACCCAGTGCTCAGACCCAATAAGACCGATGTTCCTTTCTTTTACTATACAACATTTGTTTAAAAATAAATTGTATTATTATTATCGAAAGTTTGCATCTTAACAGTTCTTATTCGATTAAAATGACCACTCGATAAGCTGGGAACGAATCTGTTAGCACTTTATCCACTAAAAATCTATTAATAGGATTTTTTAAACTTGTGCGACACAGGGTGTATACAAATTATATGTCACGACCACCATAATGGGATTGTACACTCCCAGACAAAAAGATAGCACGCGTGTGCTATCTTTAATTTCTCGTGTTAAAATTATGCCAGCGTGAAAACTCTGTGTGGTATGTAAAACATACCTTTCGCGAATATGTAAACAGAAAATAGATTTGCTTCAGTTCAATGACTTCTCTTAGTTGAAACGGAAACACACAATCCGACGCAGACAAAATGATAGCACACTTGAAAAATAAAGATATATATTTCATACAACACAACTATATGTTTCATGAAACAAAAGTATACATATTTCTTATAACAATATATACACCAAACTACATTTTTTTAATAATGCGTGGAACCTCCTTTGTTTTCTATGACTTCCACCATCCTTTAGGTAAAGAATTATATAGTTCTGTAAGGTTCGTATGTGGTAGGGGTTCGGAAATTAGACAGGAACGTAATTTCTAAGGAACACAGAACATAAATTTTATTCAGGAAAGGTTCTCTACAAGGATTATAAGATTTGTGCATATAATGGAAGTTTTAGATAAACGATTAGGATTTGTATTAACAAGGAACTTTGAATTTTAAGGAAACAAAAGGTCGAGAAGGTTAGCAACGTTTCGTTTGAACAAATATTTAAAATAATCATATGAAGCTCCATCATCGGGCGTCCGGTTTATTTCAACCGTACTCTCCCTCCGACAGTCTGGGTCTCCACCCGCGTGTTCCAGTACGTTCGGCGGCCGGTTTATTTCAACCGTCCTCTCCGAAGCGTACTGTAGGCACTAGGTGATTTCACCCTCAGGCGGCCAGAAAGCTACCCTGTTCTCTCCTCTCGGCGGGCGGCCGGTTTATTTCAACCGTCCTCTCCCATGTATCCAGAGAGGCGACCAGGTGCAACTACTGTCCTCTCCTGGGCTGCAGGGCGTCCGATAGCATTGCTTCGTACTCTCCCATCCTGCGGGCGGCCGTGGGCTTACCTCGTCCTCTCCCACAGGTGCAGCGAAGTGCGCGCTCCGCGATAATCGTCCGATATTTATATCAAGGCGTTGCTAACCTTATCAATAACGCGTTACTAGGGGTCGAGAAGCTTCTCGGTCCAAGATGTTCTAGAACGTTCGCGAGGTTTCGGCCGCGTTGCCGGGCGCGGCTCTTTTGTTGATCGTTCTTCGTCACGCTGCAAGGATTCTCGTTCCTCGTCGCGTTACAGTTCTTTAATTTTTGCCTGAGCTAAATTTTCCCATTCAGTTGTAATGCAAGTTTTCGATTCATTTACATCTGAAAATTGTCGACCTTCAGCATACATTGCTTGCGAAAGCATTGCCCAGCAATTTTCAATGATATTAAGGTCGGTTGAGCACGCCGGTCATTGAAGAGTGGAAATATTTTCGTTTAAAAAATATTGCTTAACAATTTTAGCAGTATATACCGAAGCATTATCCTGTTGGAATATATATGGTGTTTTAGCAATGCGTTCTCTATATGTAGAAATTTGATTTTTTATTAGTTCGACATAACGGACGCTATTCATTGTGCCTTGAATGAACTTAATTTCTGTTTTTCCTTTATATCCGACACCAGTCCAGACCATTACTCCACCTCCATGCATTTGACGTCGAATTTTTGTTAGTGGTTGCTTACGAACATCGCGATAATAATATGTACATCCATCTGGTCCATCAAAATTGAACCTCTTTTCATTCGTAAAGATTACTTTTCTACAAGTCTTCTTCTAAAGTACATGTTCTCTTGCAAATAACAATCGTGCCTCTTTATGTCTTGAGTTTAATGATGGTTTTGCTATTATTCTAGACCGCTTTATAATGTTACTAGTCTAAAGTACACGACGAATATTTTGTATATTTGTTTCGACTCCAGCTTCCTTCATCGCAGTAGCACAAGAATTGGAAGCAGCATGCATTATTGCTCGCGTATCTTTCAACAAATTATATATATATATATATAACCTTCCAACTGCGACCAATTTCTTTTGCAATTTGAGTAATCGACAATTTTTGCTTTCTTAGAGCTAAAATTGTGCTAATTTCGCTTTTACTAATTTTTTTGCCACGACCCATTATGAGAATAAGAGTGTGACAACGCTCTAGACAGAAATTGAACACTGTAACTCCGTAAAAGCTCACGAAACACTGAAGAATATGTAAACATAGTTCCAGTGTGCTATAATTTTGTCCGCGTCAGATTATGCGTTTCTCTTCCAACTAATAAAACTCATTGAAGTAAAGTCAACCTATGTTATGCTTACATGTTCATAGCAGGTACGTTTTCCATATATTTTAGAGTTTCCTCGGTAGCATAATCTTAACGCGAGAAATTAAAGATAGCACACGCGTGCTATCTTTTTGTCTGGGAGTGTATATCACTAGATCGATGAAGGTCTGCTAAAAATAGTGGTGCGCAAAATTGTCCATGACCTTTCTTTCAAGGTCAAATTTTCTTATTGCATCCCAAAGAACAAAAGTCTCGAAGGAACCATGGGTTTCAAGTTCTCTTAATAAACGACTTCAAAGTTTCGTAAACTATTGTATTCTGTATATCTAGAGAATGTCCCAAAATTGTATGAACGCGTGGGGAGGGGGGGGGGGGGTCTACACGAGAAAATAAGTCAAAAATGTACACTAAATTGTTTTCATCTGACTTCTAGTTTTCGAGAAATTAGAGTTTGAAAATTCGGCGAGCACGCGTCATATTGAATAAGGATCAACTGACGTGTCTGTTCATAACCCACCAGTTCTACTTCTTACAAACGCTAGGAACGCGAACATTACGCATGTTTAAAGTCAGTTTTCTCGAAAACGAGACGTCAAATGAAAACAATTTATTGTGCATTTTCGACTTATTTTCTCATGTAAAATCACCCCCTTCACGTTTATACCATCTCGAGACATACTGAGAAAGAACGGTTGACTTGAGACCCATTGTTTCTGTGAGACTCTTTCGTTCCTCGCGCAAATACTATACAATTCAATAAAAAAATTTGATCCTGAAGAAAAGATAGACAATTTGACGCCCCCTTTTTTTAACAGATCTCCACCGATTTAGAAGTGTAAAATCCTGCTATGGTAGTCGTATCGTATAATTTGTATACTCTCTGAACCAAAAGGCAGCTTAGACATTGTCTGCTATACATGGTGATCGGCAACTAATAGTTCAACCGAAAATGGGGTGATTCTAAGCAAAAATAAGTCGAAAATGTAGTATAAGATTTGTTTATATAAGGTTTTGTTTTCGAGAAAAACGACCTGGAAAATCCGTCAAATTCGCTTAAAATTTGTAAGGAGTAGAATCGGTAGGTCATAAACAGACGAGTCCTATTCAATAACCCGCGGGTCCGTTGAATTTTGAAACTCAATTTTCTCAAAAACAAAGCGTCATATGAAAAAATTTTATCCAACACTTTCGACTTATTTTTTGTGCAGAATCATCCCTTTTTCGATTGTGCTATTAGTTACCGATCACTGTGTGTAATAATCCAAAACGAAATTATTATATTACGTCATTGGAGGTGAGTTATTGGTTCAGGAGTGAGCTTATTATTGTTGTTGGAGGATTAGACAGACAGATTGGCTTAGAATAAGAAAGTGATCACTCAAATCTTCCAACTAGATTTGGATTTAATTTGAGTTACAGTGATTGCTGATTGATAAACTGTAAACTTTTAAGATTAACTATGATAAACATTTTATGGTTCATGTATCTGGTCAGTAAAGATGCAAACAAATAGTAGAATTATCTAATTGTAAATATCAAAAGCTCAGTACATATTTTTATTTAAACCCACTTCGACGTATGATCTGGTACTCCAAGAAAAATATTTTTAATTTTTTAGAAAATACACAACTGCGACGAACTCTTTGTAATGCGTAGTTGTATTCGAGAGCGAACATCCACTGAATATTCAATGGAAACGTAACAAAATTAACATTCCGTGTATATTTATTCAGAACTGAAACCACAATTTCAAGAGAAATGTTTTTGAAAGTTCAAAAGAAAAAGATTTTTGTTTGTTACATCTTCCGGTTAGTTATACATTATGGTAGAAATTGTATAAACAATTTTGTCAATTTCAGTTTCACTATCTGAAAAATCTAAAAACATAAGCTTAGTTTTATAATTATTTACAACATTGTACTTACCGTTAGCGCAGAGTATGAAACTGAAACGTGGAATTACTAAATATATAAGATATAACAAATCAATGAAACTCACTTTTCTTTGACTAAGATATTCCATTCCACGAGCTACTTGGAACGCCCAGGACAACAGATCCTGCGTGCAAATTGGTTTCAAATTATAGTCCTTGTAGTCTCCCCGATAGTTAGACCATTCCGGTTGAGTGGAGCCGTTACTAAGTATTAGGCCATCAGGCGACATATTGACACCCTGGGAATCGGTAGCTGTACCTTGATACGGTACCGAATCAGTTCCTGAATTACGGCTGATACTGCGAGAAAATGACAATTCCGCATATTTTATCCTATCGTGCAGACAGAAGAAAACAGAAGAGTGTTAACACCGCAACCCCTTGCATGCACCCGTGTTTTATCGTGTTATTTACGGGAAGCGAATAGTTGCATCTTGTTGCGTGAAATACTAATGCTACGTTCCTATTTTTGTGAATTGATCCAGAACTACGGTAATATTTCGATGTACGGTGGCGTGCAAATGTATCCGTGCAAAAATCCATCTCAACATAGTGCATTGACTAAACATTCTTTAGAATTTGACCATAGATTCGATTTTGACAATGTTAAAGCATTAGATAAAGAGGGCAATCTAAGAATTAGGATACTTCTGGAAACGATTCATATGATTAAACATCCTAGAATAAATCTTAGGTATGAAACACCTACGATTCAAGAATACTACGCAACATTACTGAACCAGTAATGCGTTATGATGAATCTCTTTCATATTAAAATAATTTATCCTATGGTCTTTATCTAATTGCATAACAACTTAATTACATTTTGTTCAAAATGTATTAAATGGTCTCTATTGATGTTTGTATTAAATTCTTTATACCAAAATTGCATACATACAGTTAAATACAGTATGTTTTGCCCTTTCACGGTTTGAAATAACCGCCAAAATATCACGTGGTTCATGTTCGATCCGTTGATCCTGATTATGTCTTGACTCTAATTGGTTCTTGTTTCTATCAATCTCGTGTCCTCGCAACAGTAACTTGTGTACCGGCCAGTGATGGGAATTCTGTGGGCGCTGGACGTGAAAACTACCACCTCTCAGCCGTACCGTCTTCCCCTACTTTGCTTTCACCGCGCATGCGCTACACACAAGCTTATATGTAGCGCATGCGCGGTGAAAGCAAAGTAGGGGAAGACGGTACGGCTGAGAGGCAGTGATGCCAGAAATGTCCGTGGCTCCCTCTAGTCGATGTTGAGACGTTCCCCCACTTTGCTTCCACTAGCCGCTACGCACACAAGGAACCTCTCCCCCATTGTGTCCGTGTGCGGTGGCAGGTGGGCCGGTTGGCCGTAGATTTCGAACGTACGGATCGTTCCTCAGCAATTCAGCTATTTCAGCTTACCGGTGTTGCGAACGGGCGCATTCGATTCTCGGTGCGGCACGGCACTCGTTTTGTTATAACTTTTGACCTAAAAAAGCTATCAAAGCGAAATTTGTATTAAAATTTTTTTTTAAAAAGTCAGTTTAATACTGAAATATGTTTTGAATTTTTAAAATCATTTTTTCTTATGCTAAACGATTTTCAAATGCACTTTTCTCGGAAAATCTGGAGAAGTGCACGCTACTGCTCGGAAAATCCGTTTCCCGTCGACCGCGCTGTCTCCATGTAAGTTTGTACATTATTTTTCCGAATATAAAAACGTTTAATATTACATGATACACCTACAAAAAAGTGAAGAAGCATCGAAAAAATTTATTTTTATTTTCGGTTACAACAATGGACAACATCAAAAAGTTCTGAAAAAAATTAAGAACAATTCGTTCAACAATATTTCATTACTGAATTTTTATAAAACTGGTATCTCCAAAACTTCAATAGGAAATACGTATTTTTTCGAATTTTTAGAGATTTTCAATTTATTTGAACGTGTTCACATAATCGAAAAAAATCGAAAAAAAATCGATTTTATGCTTTCTGATTTATTTAAATATCGATTTTACAACCAAAAATTCTGAAAAAAATCTCGGTCATGTATGCTACTCGGTAAAATATTCACGAATTTTTTGTTAAGCATGGTGTGACTAAAAATCAATTTCGTTTGATGGAACCTTTGGCCATCTTATCCAGCTATACATTAAAAGAACAAGAAAAAATTATTTTAAAAATTCAAAACATATTTCAGTATTAAACTGACTTTTTTAAAAAAAATTTAATACAAATTTCGCTTTGATAGCTTTTTTAGGTCAAAAGTTATAACAAAACGAGTGCCGTGCCGCACCGAGAATCGAATGCGCCGGTAAGCTGAAATAGCTGAATTGCTGAGGAACGATCCGTACGTTCGAAATCTACGACCGAGCGGCCGACGAGCCACCGCACACGGGCACGGTAGGGGTAGAGCTTCCTCGTGTGCCTAGCGCTAGTGGAAGCTAAGTGGGGGTACTTCTGAACACCGATGTAGGGGAGTCCGTGGGCGCGCGCCCACGTTCTGGCATCACTGCTGAGAGGTGGTAGTTTTCACGTCCAGCGCCCACAGAGTTCCCATCACTGGTACCGGCACAGTAACAACACGTGCTTTCAGTCCTCAATTTCGTTTCTTTATAAAGCAAGTAAGCAATTTAATACAGTATTTTGACTGGTGGTCATATAATACAACATTAAAATTCCTGTCTAATTTAAAAATGAAATTCTTTCAGACGCATTTCTCATTTTTCTTTTTTGAAAAAGATCCATATTAGGATCGAAACGTAGAAAGTTTTTTCAACAAACTAGCAAGATTGCTTTAATATTGTAAAATTAGATCGAACCTTTGCGCCAAAAGCATCATTTATTCTTTGTTTTAACATACTTATGATCGATAACCGAAATAACATTTATCCGGACACCACTTAAAAACGAATAACTTTTTTAATATTGGTTCCAACAGATTCAGATTTTTCAGATGTTAGAGAGATTAGTTTCTTAGATGATTTATAAATTTGAAATTAATTAAAAATTATCATTAATCGAAATTGCGAAAAAGAAGTAATGGTCATGCTTTTTACCTTTTCAATATCTGCCGATAATAAAAATTTAAAATATACCTTTTGTAGATAAAAAAAACCGTAGACATTGATGAAAGACGTAAGAATCTTTGAATTTTAAGCTTACGATTCACGTCACAATTATTGCCATTTTTATTTATTTATAGCTCGTAGCAGCTATGACCGATTTTGATGAAACATTGTGCATGTATATAATACATATAACTTACTTCGATCTACAAAAGGCGTATTTTAAATTTTCGTTATTGGCCCAGATAGAAAAGTTAAAAATCATGACTATTACTTTCTTCTCCGCAATTTCGGTGAATTGAAAAACGAATAACTTTTTTAATATTGGTTCCAACAGATTCAGATTTTTCAGATGTTAGAGAGATTAGTTTCTTAGATGATTTATAAATTTGAAATTAATTAAAAATTATCATTAATCGAAATTGCGAAAAAGAAGTAATGGTCATGCTTTTTACCTTTTCAATATCTGCCGATAATAAAAATTTAAAATATACCTTTTGTAGATAAAAAAAACCGTAGACATTGATGAAAGACGTAAGAATCTTTGAATTTTAGGCTTACGATTCACGTCACAATTTTTGCCATTTTTATTTATTTATAGCTCGTAGCAGCTATGACCGATTTTGATGAAACATTGTGCATGTATATAATACATATAACTTACTTCGATCTACAAAAGGCGTATTTTAAATTTTCGTTATTTGCCCAGATAGAAAAGTTGAAAATCATGACTATTACTTTCTTCTCCGCAATTTCGGTGAATGGTAATTTTTAATTAATTCTCTTTATAAATTTCCTAGTAAACTAATCCCTCTAACATCTCAAAAAAGAAACTCGAGCCGTATGAACAAATTTTGAAAAAGACCACTGCATGTGAAAGAGGTGTGTATATTTGTGTAAATTTTTAAAAATACCACTGTATGTGAAAGTGGTGTGCATGATATTTGTGAAAAATTGAGCAGTATGAACAAATTTTTAAAAATACCACTGTATGTGAAAGACGTGTGCAAGATATTTGTGAAAAATTGATCCCACGCCTATTACTTTCTAATTACTTTTGTGAAACCTTTACCAACATACTTAAGACATGTATCTGATTAAAATAGGACCAAGCCTGGCATAATTCGGTACATATTTGCTTGTTCAATTGACTCGAGCCGTATGAACAAATTTTAAAAAAGACCACTGCATGTGAAAGAGGTGTGCATGATATTTGTGAAAAATTGAGCCGTGTGAACAAATTTTAAAAAAGACCACTGTATGTGAAAGAGGTGTGCATGATATTTGTGAAAAATTGAGCCGTGTGAACAAATTTTAAAAAAGACCACTGTATGTGAAAGAGGTGTGCATGATATTTGTGAAAAATTGAGCAGTATGAACAAATTTTTAAAAATACCACTGTATGTGAAAGACGTGTGCAAGATATTTGTGAAAAATTGATCCCACGCCTATTACTTTCTAATTACTTTTGTGAAACCTTTACCAACATACTTAAGACATGTATCTGATTAAAATAGGACCAAGCCTAGCATAATTCGGTACATATTTGCTTGTTCAATTGACTCGAGCCGTATGAACAAATTTTGAAAAAGACCACTGCATGTGAAAGAGGTGTGCATGATATTTGTGAAAAATTGAGCCGTATGAACAAATTTTAAAAAAGACCACTATATGTGAAAGTGGTGTGCATGATATTTGTGAAAAATTGATCCCACGCCTATTACTTTCTAATTAGTTTTGTGAAACCTTTACCAACATACTTAAGACATGTATCTGATTAAAATAGGACCAAGCCTAGCATAATTCGGTACATATTTGCTTGTTCAATTGACTCGAGCCGTATGAACAAATTTTGAAAAAGACCACTGCATGTGAAAGAGGTGTGCATGATATTTGTGAAAAATTGAGCCGTATGAACAAATTTTAAAAAAGACCACTATATGTGAAAGTGGTGTGCATGATATTTGTGAAAAATTGATCCCACGCCTATTACTTTCTAATTAGTTTTGTGAAACCTTTACCAACATACTTAAGACATGTATCTGATTAAAATAGGACCAAGCCTAGCATAATTCGGTACATATTTGCTTGTTCAATTGACTCGAGCCGTATGAACAAATTTTAAAAAAGACCACTGCATGTGAAAGAGGTGTGCATGATATTTGTGAAAAATTGAGCCGTATGAACAAATTTTTAAAAATACCACTGTATGTGAAAGTGGTGTGCATGATATTTGTGAAAAATTGATCCCACGCCTATTACTTTCTAATTACTTTTGTGAAACCTTTACCAACATACTTAAGACATGTATCTGATTAAAATAGGACCAAGCCTGGCATAATTCGGTACATATTTGCTTGTTCAATTGACGATTCAGTAGAACCATTCACGAACATACGAATATGTGTTTTACACGTGAACAATTCAATTTAAAGCAGTCTATACATAACACGGTTTCTGGTGCAAATCAGTAAAGTTTCAATGGAACACTGCAACTATAGTTAACTCTTCTATTATCCAAAATCTCATGTTTCACTTATTAGTGCGAATACTTATTAAGCACTAATTAGTAAATATGATCCAAATTGTGTTGTTTTTGGTGTCATTTCAATAAAAAAAATTTCACTCGAAGAGTTTACAGAATCATATTCTCTAAAGAATATCTGTATGATTGTTATAGTTGCAACCAATGCAAACAATTTTTAAAATCGTACATGTGCTTTTTCTTTATAATGTATACAGGGTGTCCCGCGACTCATGGTCAACCGATTAGGAGGTAATTCTACATGTAAAAATGAATAGAAAAAAAGAATAAAATTTTTTCATTTGAAGCTTCGTTTTCCCGAAAATCGAGTTTGAAAATTCAGCGAATACGCGTACCATTAGATAGAAATCGGTTGTCGCGTCTGATCATGACCAACTAATTCTACTCTGTGCATATAGTAATCAGTAGGGATGTGCGGGCCGCCCGATACTCGGGCTCGGGTCGGGTCGCAGAAAGTCGGGCGGGCCGATTCGGGCGCGCGATACTTCATAACAGATCGGGCTACCCGAGAGTTTCGGGCTGCCCGAGAGTGACTCGACTTCGTCGTGCGGGATCGTCAAGAATCGGACAAGTTCGGGCGAGCGATTTATCGTGTTACTCGAGATTCAATTTTGCGGTTTATGAAATAGATAATAGTAATTATGGTATTACTTTCATAACTGATAACATAATTTTTAATATACTAGTATTTCTTTTATAATTACATTAGGTTTATTTGACAATCATGTGCTTAATCTCTATTTGTATTAACATTTGCAATAATGTGCGTTACACGTGAAAAATTTAAAAGACAATGTTTCTGGTAGTCTGACGAATTTGTTATGTATCGATAATATCATTAAAATATCCTTACTTATTAACTGTCACATAACTTACTTAATATCTTCTGATATAACTTATTAATTAACTATCATTAAGCCGACAGAAATTCTTAAAATGGAATGTATTATAAAATAACAAAATAGAAATTGTTATGCCCCAATCGAATGTGGTAAAACTGTATATATTAAATGATGAACGATATGTTTAACATAATATGATATGATAACTATAAATATAATATGATAAATATAAATATTATAATGTAAATATTAATTCACTTGCTTTAATTGTAATTTAACTTGTTTTTAAGATTAACTTATCTTATTTAAATTACAATGTAGGAAACTCAACAAAATTGAATCTCGAGTATCGCGATAAATCGCTCGCCCGAACTTGTCCGATTCTTGACGATCCCGCACGACGAAGTCGAGTCACTCTTGGGTAGCCCGAAACTCTCGGGTAGCCCGAAACTCTCGGGTAGCCCGAAACTCTCGGGTAGCCCGATGTGTCGTGAAGTATCGCGCGCCCGAATCGAGCCCGCCCGACTGTCTACGACCCGACCCGACGATTCGGGCGGCCCGCACATCCCTAGTAATCAGTGATGGTATATGGTCTCGGTTTTTTCGCGCATGCGCAACTAAATGCAGGAACGTACCGTACGTCTTATGTTTGTGGGGAAAGTAGGGGAGAACTGTTATCGGCGGGAAACCGGACAGAAGAGTGCAAGACGACACGAAGAGACGACCGTACTTCGAAATTTTGGTAAGTTAATGTTAACACGCTGAGCCCGGCGCCGAATTTGCTGTCCTTTCCGTTCAGCCGGCAGCCAGTGAGCGATACAATGTTGTAGGGTATCGCCGAAGGATAAAGAATTCTTCTTTGTCGCGCTATTTTCGACATCTTTTAGGTGTATGTGTAATTATGTTCACTACATTTTCGTATAGGAAAGCCACTTACGTACCTTCGAGAGGCGATCAGTTGGAAAAGACCTACCGAAGTTTACAGATTGTTCGTAAAAAGAAAGTTGAGTTAAGTTCTGAAAATAATGAAAGACAGCTACAAATATTACCAAAAAAGTTGTTACGCATTGTAATATGTGTAAAGATAAGCCGCATTTTTGTTTAGAATGTTTCAATAAATTTCATTAAAACTACATTTGATCACATTTCATTGAGACTATATTTATTTTTTTAACTTCAATACTGTCGGTCCCACGGACCAACGCCAGTCAAACGAAAATTCTAGTGCCGGTCCTCAGGGACCGGCGCCGGGCCCAACGTGTTAATATATTCGATTTCATAATGGCAACTAGTATTGGAGAAGGAGCTACTTGTCAATTCATATTTGATTATCGAAAAAAAATTTGCGAAACTATGCGGGGTGACTAGGGTACCCCATTTTAGCCCAACTTCGTACTTTACTGACGCTAAAATCGTCGCGCATGCGCGAGAAAACCGAGACCATATACCATCACTGATAGTAATGCACGCGAATCCTACGAATCTTTAAACACGATTTTCTTGAAAACAAAGCTTCAAATGAAAAAATTTGACTCTTTCTTCTCCACTCATTTTTACATGTGGAATCACCTCCTTTACGATTGACCACGAGTCGCGGGACACCCCGTATTTCTCACAATCAGTAAGTGAGCATAATTGAAAGAAACGATTTTTGGATTTCCATTCAATACATAAAGAGCTATAAACATGAGACCTTTCCCTGATTTAAATACACAACATGCGTTGAATAGTACCATTAACAGCATAACAATCCAGTTTATTAATACACAGAACCAGAAAAAACTAATCTTTTAAAAGAAGACTGTAAGGTTCGTATGTGGTAGGGGTTCGGAAATTAGACAGGAACGTAATTTCTAAGGAACACAGAACATAAATTTTATTCAGGAAAGGTTCTCTACAAGGATTGTAAGATTTGTGCATATAATGGAAGTTTTAGATAAACGATTAGGATTTGTATTAACAAGGAACTTTGAATTTTAAGGAAACAAAAGGTCGAGAAGGTTAGCAACGTTTCGTTTGAACAAATATTTAAAATAATCATATGAAGCTCCATCATTATTTCAACCGTACTCTCCCTCCGACAGAGTCTGGGTCTCCACCCGCGTGTTCCAGTACGTTCGGCGGCCGGTTTATTTCAACCGTCCTCTCCGAAGCGTACTGTAGGCACTAGGTGATTTCACCCTCAGGCGGCCAGAAAGCTACCCCGTTCTCTCCTCTCGGCGGGCGGCCGGTTTATTTCAACCGTCCTCTCCCATGTATCCAGAGAGGCGACCAGGTGCAACCACTGTCCTCTCCTGGGCTGCAGGGCGTCCGATAGCATTGCTTCGTACTCCAGTGTTCCGATTGAACCCACCGTTTTTCGCGCATGCGCGACCAAGACAGTAGCGTATCTACAATGACGCAGCAGAGCGGCCAGAGCCCTGGGGCAGTTACATTGGCGGGAATGTACCAGTGTTATTGGCGGGACGATTGATAGACCAGAGACGTGACGCGGACCGAGGTAAGTGTTGTTAATATTTTATTATACAATGGCAGTTAATAGTGTAGAAACATCTACAACGAGGAGTAGGAAAAGTAGAATTTCTAATTTTCACTCTTCGTGGCTAGAAGATATTTTGTTTTTATTACAGAAGGAGCCGAATGTGCAATATTTTGTTTAGTTTTATATATATTACTTATTTTGTTTTTATTACGGAAGGAGCCGAATGTGCAGTATTTGTTTAGTTTTATATATGTTATTTATTTTGTTTTTATTATAGAAGGAGCCGAATGTGCAGTATTTGTTTAGTTTTATATATATTATTTATTTTGTTTTTATTACAGAAGGAGCCGAATGTGCAATATTTGTTTAGTTTTATATATATATATATATATATATATATAACAAACTGTTGAAGAACAGTCTATTCGCTCAGTCTTTTCTGAAATATTAAAACCAAAATAAATAATATATATATATATATTGTATATATTATATGTAATATAATGTAATTTTTTATTTGTGATTACTGGTAAGGTTTTGGCAGTTTCCTTACCCTAGCAACAAATGTTGGTATTCTTTAATTGATTCTGCTAAATAAAGTATTTTCTTGTTTTATTATATATTCTTTTGCTTAGTTATTGTAGCGTTTTTTCCCTATCCTATCCTCAAAATAAAGAATAAGTTTCATTGTGTTAAATTTCAATATTTGATATGTATATACTAATAAGTTTTTAAAATTCTGCGGGGTGCTCAAGGTACCCGATTTCATACGATATTGAGGCTGAAATCGCCGCCATCTGGTGGCCATCGCGTGCGAAACGGTGGGTTCAATCGGAACACTGTCGTACTCTCCCATCCTGCGGGCGGCCGTGGGCTTACCTCGTCCTCTCCCACAGGTGCAGCGAAGTGCGCGCTCCGCGATAATCGTCCGATATTTATATCAAGGCGTTGCTAACCTTATCAATAACGCGTTACTAGGGGTCGAGAAGCTTCTCGGTCCAAGATGTTCTAGAACGTTCGCGAGGTTTCGGCCGCGTTGCCGGGCGCGGCTCTTTTGTTGATCGTTCTTCGTCACGCTGCAAGGATTCTCGTTCCTCGTCGCGTTACAAGACATAATTAGACCTCCACCCATGTAATGCAGATTGTTTTGTTATGAAATCTCCACTTATAATTGGAAGTAACAGTTTTACAAAATTCTTGCTTTATGAGACATCAGCTTACATGACCTTCCAACTTGAAAATATTTACGTTTCAATACGTAACTAGTATGTTAATACTAATTTTCTCACATTTAAAATATAAACGAATAAAATTAATCTAATACTTCTGTCAGTTCTAAAATTTCTATAAACAATGTATATCATTAAAACGGAACTGTTTCGAGTGGTTGATAATAATTTTAACTGGAAAAAAATTTATTCAAATTGTTAAGGACTGATTTATGTTAGTTTAACTTTCTATATACGTTTGTATGGATTTAAATTTGTATACGTAATTCATTTGAGTGTTGCATGTTGTATTCCTTCGGCGTTCAAGATAAGCGTGAAGAGACAATGAAGACTGTAATTTGTTGTGAAACCCCTCCCACAAATATGCAGGGTAGGGGTAGACTAAATAGAAGGAACCACGAGCAAACCGGTGTGTGTGCTAGTAGAAGGCAAACGGAACAGTCACTTTCTGAGGGTGCTCGTCGACTTTCGTCAGTTTGGTCAGGTATGAAAGAGTTTCAAGAAATCTCGGGTGAGACCGTCACTCAGTGATCACCTTGGATCACGAAAGGAGTATGGTCAGCATTTGGGAAACCAAATGTGTAGTGTGCCACCCAAGATAGGGAACTAGTACCTGAACTCGAACAAGTACGACAATACACTGTCAACAACAGAGCCGAACCGTCACTCAGTGACCACCTTGGGTCACGAAAGGAGTACGGTTGACATATGGGAAACCATATGGATAGTAGGCGGCTCAGGATGGTTGATGCTACTTGAGCGCGTGAAACATAAGCGACGCACAACGACACAGAAAGTGATCTGGCTTTTGTCAGCAACACAAATTATGTATTTATCTACGTTCATCTAGCCACTTTAATTAGTTATACTGTGCAACATTTCGTTCTTAAGAGTAAGTAGAGATGTTAATGCATACCGGCAATCATTTATAACATTTTGTCATTCAACAATGATAGTGTTATTATAAAACGTGCAATTTATTCTATAATTACTACCATAGAAGATAGATACATTTTTGTAAAGATTCAATAACTATAGTGTTATTAGCAAGTAACATGAAGCATAAAGAGATAGGTATAAGAACAAACCTGTTATTGCTGCACACGCTGGCAGTTCTAGTCAGTAGATCGATGCCGATAGAAGGATCAAATTTGCCAGTTGTTGGATCAATCTGATTAATAAAATCGCTTCTATGCCTCAGTAAATAATTATGCAAATTTCCAAATCGGCAATACTCAACGATCACTAACAGTTCACCTGAAGAATCATAAATTATTAAATAAATTGGAATTCTGCTTAAACAATAAACTTACAAAATAATAATATTATAAACACTTTCTATGTATACGTTTTATGTATCTGTAGCGTCCGGTCGTACACACGAGAGAAAGCTTTTTTCTTTCGTGCAAACGGCCAACGTAATTTACGACTCTCGTTCGACGAAGCTATTTTTGAGTCAACAATTTCCAGATTTTTGCCGTCGCATGTTTAGTAGAGTTTTTCCGAAAGTCCTCAATAGTAACCAGAGACCGTCGTAAATAAAGGGATTAGCTTAACCTTCCGTCGGGCGCAACTGATCTGAGAGGCACAGCGCGGTTATTTGGGTACACCCCCCCCCCCCCACCAGGCAACATTGTCATTTGGCGCTCCCAGTAACTGCCTGTTTTGACGTGCTCTAAGGATCCTTCCCACTTAGTTTGCCTTTGACCATCATTACCGGAAGTTATTCAAGTTTTGTTCAAATCAGCTCACAAGGGAACATATTCAGATGCGAAAATCCGATTTTGATGAGACTTATGGGAGCTTATAGTTCTTTGAAAAATATCTGACACGTATTTTTTTTTATCGGCAACCATCCACTTTGAAGAGGTGAAAACAGCCCTCAAGGTTGGGGGTCAAAACCATATTTTTTGAGATATCTCGGAAACCAGAGGTCGAAAAAATTTGAATTTTTTTTTAAATTGTGTGTTTTTCAATGGGAAATGTAGTCGTGCAAGAAAATTTTAACAAAAGTTTTTTGTTTAAACAATATATTAAAAATTTGATTTTTTTTTGCAGTTTCTCTTATTTATTGTTAGTTCATTTTAATGTAAACTTGGGTGTGTGATCTTTGATCCAAAATAGGGGATACATGTTTCAGGATTTCCTTTTTTTTGCCATTTAACAATAATTATGCATAATGAAAGTTAGTCTTGCACCTGGCGTGCGTAGGAAGGAATTCTGGCTTGTTTTATCGAAATATAAGCATTTAATATAAACGTGTATAGTATTTTAAACAATATCACTGGGTTATTAATAATTATTAATTAATTACATGTGCACGTTTAACATTTGTGTTTTCAATGTGGCTCCGTATAAATTTGGTTTTTTGTGAGTTAAGTTCTGAAGCAATGTTTACGTTCATTTGTTTACCTCTAAATGCGAGGCGTTACTATTACGTACCGTCGAAATATTTCAAATATTCTGGCAATTGATTCATGGCGATATTATCTTTCAAGGTCATCTGAAAGTCATTGTATAACAGGTCGTTGAATTCGTTTCGACGTTGCCTACAGTATTATGAAGTGAAAAATTCCCAGTTCCATTAAAAGATATGACAGCGACCTTGATTTTTTTGTTGAAAATCGATTTTTTTTAAATTTAAAAAATTGCAATTTCTTGTCGGTTAAATACTGATTAACTTTGGTACGAAACATTTTTCTGTCCGACCAATTAGTGGGGACTAATTGGCGCCGCACCCTGTATATATACATATATATTCAATTACCTTCCGTTGAAAATTTGAAGCGTACAATTAGAAATATTATATAATTGTTCATTTTAGTTATATCTCATCATGGAAGTATCTGACAAAAAAATGTTTCAGACAAAATTTACTTGTTTTTTCCGGTAGAATCTAAATATGTAACATTTTATAGGGGGTTCCATTTAAAATTACAAAGGTACCTCCCCTCCCCCGTTAAAGGGGAAGGGGGGCCACTTCACGTTTATGTAGTCAGAAAGGCCCTTCAGTTCCATGCAATTTAAGACTAAGAACTTTAAAATCGATGGCATAGTTTTCGAGATATTGAGCTGTTCAGAGTTATGTGGGCCACCCTGTATATTGCGCATAGAGTGTACGAGTTTTAATAAGAAAATGTTTCTTTGGTGGGTTCACTGTCTCCTACTACTGGACAGAACAATTTCCGCTATTGCCGAATAGTACAAATCTCAGTCTTGCGTGTTCCTCTTTTTACTACTACAAATTTATTACTTCAGTTTCAGAAATTAAATAATACTCGCAAACAACATGAATAGTAAGAGAAAGGTTAAAGGAAAAATTTTTAAAATAAACTTCGGATTCCGACAACGCTAGAACCGAGACAGACGAACCAAGGGACAATCTGCGTAGTTTGTTTAGAAAATAGTGACGAAGCTCCGGTAGTAGGGAGCACTTCATTTCTTAAAATCATATAACCAAAGTTTAATATTGATCTAAGTTAATTATCATAAAAATGTTGATTATCTTTCACTTTATTTTGGTTTCTAAAAAGCTTCAGTATCCGGCAGTAGAGGAACTACCACGAGTGAGCTTGAAAGCATACAATAAATGAATTAATAGTTTTGATACGTACGTTTGGAGATATTTTTTGTACAAGCACCAAGAAGATTAACAACGTTCAAGTGTTTGCCAAGATGTACCAAGATCTTCAGCTCGCTGGCGAGTGCACGGACATACGTAGGATTCGTTGTACGGCGTACCATTTTCACTGCTACAGTACTAACCGCCTCGTCCTCGCAAATCCCTTGAGCTTCCGCCTTCAAGACTACACCAAACGCGCCACTTCCCAATTGTTTTCCTATTAACCATCACCATATATTAAATGTAAACCAAACATTTCGACAAATATTACAGTATCCAATAATATCTAATTTTTGATTTTCATTTCAATCAGTCTGTATATAGCCATTGAAGAACATATAGGAATGCAATAGATTAACATATTGTTTCTTTCTCTATGAAATTATGTACGATAAAGAAGTTCTAATCACTATAACCGTAAAATAAATCACAGCACAAGGGGTTAAATGCAACGTATTTCCATTATGAAATTGTAGAACAATTTAGCAAGGTAAAGTAGAAATAGATATTATTATATACGATGAGATGATCTATAATATGTTCTATGAATTTTCAACAACAATGTTCATAAAATTCATTTGACTGGTTTCATGTAAACTATAAACTCATGGATATCACGTATGTCTGACGATGATAGCGAACATGTTAAAAAATAACTGGAAAAACTGCAAACTTGTCTCGTCTACTTTTTGCACTTTTTCTAATTCGGAAAAATTCGAAGATCTCCAAAATAATTATGCATTTTTTTAATCGAGAAAGCATTACCTAATTTCAATTGTTCCCTGGGAAATTCCCATTTTTTATCATAAGGGAGAAACTCCGCTTGATCGTCCACCGTTAACTCTGGATTCAAGCACTCGATTGCTCCCTCTTCGAAGTGCATTAGTCCTGCTTCCATTAATTCTTTTCTCATAATCTGAAACATTATAGTGATCGGTCAAATTTACGCACTACGAAATGGCACCGCGTAACACTACAAAATTGAGATTACCTTTTCACGGCGAACCTTGATGGTGAAGTAAATCACCAAGATCACAACGAGAATTACTAAGATGATAATTGAGATGATCAATCCTACGGCAACTCCTTTCCCTGTTAATTAAAATGAAAATCGCAATTAGAAATGGTCTTTGATTAATTTATATTGTTTAGGCGAGTTCGGTGTCAAAAACAGCAAAGGTCGATAGACGTCGAGGTTTCGTAAAAAATGGCCGTACAACGATAAATTCAGACTCATTTTAAAGCTGGAAGCCTCTAGTTTCATAAACAGATTCATTTTATACTAAAACTTTTTTCATTATGTAGCGGGCGAGAAACTGAAGATGCGTTTTTTCTTGAAAATGCTGTACATTCCAACATCTGTCAATTCTATGAAAAATTTTTTTCGTCACTGAAACCACCATGCATTTAAAAATTGATGGATCTTATTTTCAACGACACGTTAAAAATTGACGTACGTTTTTTTATAGTTTTGTGGAGCATTGAACGAGAGATGTTCCTCCAATTTTGCAGTTACACCATAAGGGCTTTACACGACTGAACTAGTTCCTCATTTTTGTTCCACAAAACAGTGAAACAAAATCGTACATCGATTTTTAAGGAGTCATTGTAAAGAGAAATCTTCAATCTTCAAATCTATTCATTTACTTAAAAAGAAATAAACGTCGGTGTATCTCCTGTATCTTGTAATTAAGAAATATGTAACCATTTTTTATTAATAACTTCAATATTACCTACCATAAAGCAAAATTGCTGTTTTTTTAATACTGTCAGACAGCTATGAAAAATTTTGGTATAGAAGTTTTCGTTGTGAATATAAAGCGTGTTTGCGTAGCACAATCCAAAGACAAATTGTTATTTTTGAACTCGATCTCGCATACGCTTTTCAATTTAACAAATTACCTTTTATCGTAACCTGTTGATAAGCTTCCACTTTTCCTAAACGGTTCTCCACTCGGCACATGTACTTGCCGCCATCAATTTCCAATGGATATTTGATTACAAGCTCTTGACTGTCATTGGAAAATTGGTATCGATCATTACTAACTACCAGCAATGTGTCGTCCTACCAAAAAATATATCAATTTTGCATAATTTACATCAAAGTGAATTTCCCATTACAGTGAAAAATATCAAAATAAGTCAATTCAGAAGCAAATTGATGCAAAAACATTATCTCAACATTGAATATGCATAAAACAACCTGTAGAAGACACGTGCAGCTACTTACTAAGTTCCCTAACATACAATCAACAAGATCAGTTGATTTTTAAAATCTAAATTTCATAAAATTATAAATTAAGTTTTTTGGCGATTTAAACGCTCTATCTTTAAACGTTTTAGAATTAGATGAGAAAAACCATATGACAAGATGATTTTGAAACTATCTATACCACAACTGTAAGACTAGTCAATATCTCTAAACAAACCGTTAAAACAATTTTACTATAATTGCCATTCAGATTGAAAATATTTCCTTAAGAATGAAGATAATGTTAGTAACATGCCTATAGATGCCTAATTTCTATAACAATTGAAAATAAAACAAGATTAATTATAATTTTAATACAGAAAAAAAGAAGTGACATATTTTTTTAATGAATATGACTGTTATAAAATACACCAGCATGTTTCATGAACAGAGTGTACAAAAAATAATTGTAAAGCCAGTCGTAACGTGATTCTCCACCTTTGTATCGGTACAGATTTGTAACAAAACTTCTATGCAAAATTGTCAACCTTGATTTTCAAGGACGAAATTTTTTTTCATTGCAGCATATAGTACTCGTAACGGGGAACAAATGTCTCGCATAAACAATAGGTCACAAATGAACCGTTTTCTATAAAAACGACTTTAAAGTTTCGTAAACTATTTTATTTTGTATGTCTACAGGGTGTCCCAATATTGAATACGACGGTAGAAAAGATAACTCCACATGAGAAAATTATTCAAAAATACGGTATACATTTTTTGTATTTGAGACTTCGTTTCCGAAAAAATTGACTTTGACAATCCGTCAAGTTCACGTACCCAGCTTTTGGAAGAAGTAGAACTGATAGGCCATGAACAGACGCGTCAGATTTTCAATAGCACGCGTGTTCACCGATTTTTAAAACTCTATTTTCCCGAAAACGAGGCGTCAGATGCAAAAAATTTATTCTATATTTCCGATCTATTTTCTCATGTAGAATCAACCCTTCCGCGTTAATACCATCTTGGGACACCAGTAAACATATGGAATGAAATAGTTTACGAAACTTTAAAATCGTTTCTCGAGAGAACGATGCATTTGCGTGCTGAGGTTCCCCGTTACGAGTACTATACGATACAATGAAAAAAACTTTTGACCTTGAAAATCAAGGTCAAGGACATTTTTGCACGGACCTTTTTTTACAAATCTCCGCCGATCCAGAGGTGTAGAATCACGCTACCATCGGCTTTACACTTGTTTTTTGTACACCCTGAATATATTGTTACGAATATGGCACAATAGGTACTCTCGTTATATCGTCGTTGCCTAAACGACGATATAACAAGGACAAAGGACAGAGTCGCTTCACGAATGTCGTACCGGTCGGACGTGCAATTCCCTTCCTCTTTTAATAAAGAGATTAATTACCTTTTTATAATGGTCTTTTATTAAGTATGCCTAAATTACGCGGTCGCTCGCGTAACAATATGTATGTAGGATCTTAGGAAAAATGAGGAATTCCACGCCGGGAATCGAACCCGGGACCCTCGCGGTTGTAGCTGATCAACTCTTACACATACCCACGGAACCCTCCTACTTTTCCTAATCTCCATACAGTATTTGGTCTGGGATGTCCTGATCCCACATGTATATATTATATCAATATGCTTCGCCAAGGCATCACCTCTCTGCTTATTGTTAGTGAAGTTAACACCTCTAACAAATAAATTGATACTGCTTGACTTAATGAAACTAATACGTTCTTTTTGCTGAGACTTTTAAGGCTATAATTCAGACTATTAAATTTTTTCAAATTTTCATATACATATAAAATCTATACAGAAGAAGTCACAGTACATTATAAGAGACCGAAAGAAGTATCAAGTTGCTCCAACCTTGTTTTAGAAATTCATAACTCAAATCCACAATGATATCTATGTAAATCACTTAAAATATATGTTAATTGTACCTATACTAATGTATGTAATAGACGATTCACTCGAATAACAAATTAATTGAGGCCTACCTTAAACCATGTGATGACCGGTTTTGGCATACCAACCGCGTAGCATTTGAAAATCAGTTTCTTGTAAAATTCTTTGTTAAAATCAATGATGACTTCATCTTTTTTCAAACTGGTGTTGGTAAACATGGGTGCGTAGGCGTCTAAAATAAAAATTATCTTACTAAATAATTTATCGTTCAATCTTCCCTGGAATTCAAATATCAGATTAGAATTACCCTTCACTTCCAGTTTAGATCCAGCAGCCTCGGTTATATTATCTGTGGTCATCCCTACACAATTGTAGTACTGTGAGTCCTCTTTTCTCACATCTTTTATTGTCAAAATTGATCGGTATGTAAATTGCGTCGTCCCTTGATCGATAAATACCCTGTCTAAACATTCAAAATAAATTTCTTGAACTTATCAATTGCTTTCCCGAGGTAAATGTTAATACAGGGTGTGATGAAATTATTATGAACACATCGAAACTGCTACAGTATTTCATCGATAATCGTCGCCGCGACGGGTCTGGCCGGCGACAATTAACGTTCAGATAATACTATTCTTTGACTTGTGCCGAACGTAGAAAAGAACAGCGAAGCTCCAGAAGCCTCGGTCGCCGAGAAGTACAGGTCGAGTATGTCGGTGTGAAAACAACACCTAACCCAGTGACAAAACTTCATTTTTTATTATTTTTTGATGGAACTTTCACCAACATATTCGTGGAATTTTTCTGATCAAAATGACACCAAATAAGATATAAATCTGATGGTATTTACTTGAGTAATGGACGATGGAAGTTTCGGAAAATTATTGTAAATATGATCCGAATTACATCGTGTTTGATATTATTTTAACAAGAAAAATGTCACAAATATATTGGAAAAAGTCTCATAAAAAAATAAGTAATAATAAAAAAGTTTTTTTTATTGGCATTATACTGTGAAGACACGTGGGCCTTTGAACTGTGCCGCCGACAGCGACTCTCCGCGTCTCTTTCTTTCCCATGCGCTGTCCTTCCTTGCGCCCGAAACTTTCATCGTCCATTACTCAATTAAATACCATCGTAATTATATCTTATTTGGTATCATTTTCATTAGAAAAATGCCACGAATATGTTGGTGAAAGTTCCATAAAAAAATAATAAAAAATAAAGAAGTTTTGTCATTGGATTAGTAGTGGTCTCACCAATATACTCGACCCGTATTATGTTACACTTCACGGCGACCGAGGCCTCTCGAGCTTCACGGTCCCTCTCGGGGTATACGCCGCGGAAGGAGGGATTGTTTTGCGACAATTATTGTTCAGAATGTCACGACAATTACCGATGAATTGTTTGGCAACGAATGTAGTTAATATTGAATTTATAGGAATATTTCTTTTATTACAGAAGATAATGTTATATTTTCAACAGCACATAACGATGATTTTATATTATTTGCAATTGATAAAAGCTGCTGTAATAAAGAGGGGCAGCTTCACTTTCGAGTAATTTAGGTAAATCACTAAAAGGCAATTAAAAATAGAGTATATACTGTTTCAAACGTGCTATGATTTCATGGTCAATTTATATTCGTGTCGATAAACTTTTACGTTTTTATTATGTTTTTCAGTGCTCCAATTAATGCAATATAAATATTGAAGCTGCTTGGATCTGCTTTTCTGCTAAAGTAGAAAAAAATAGTAATCACTCATTAAAAAGACTTAAAAGAGAGTACACTTTATTTCAAGCATTACTATAAGGAGTAATTACTATAGTATATAGTATATATTAATATATTTAGAAATATACTATAATATTTTGCACTATTACAATACAATAATATTCATAAATATAGACCTATATTTGTGAACATTCTCCATCTGTTCATAATAATTTGATCACCCACTGTAAACTGCAAATATTTGATGAACTAAACCAGGGACACAAATAGTTGTAACCAAAATAGAAAGTCATAGGATGAGAAGTACTTCTTTGACTAAAATGTTTTTGATTATAAATAATAATTGTAAATGACTAAAAAATCTTTTTCATTAAGATAACCATTGGCCATGAGACAAAATATCAGTTGTTCGTGACTAAATTGCAAAATGCATTTGTGACAAAAATGAATAGGGGATGCGCGAAACTGGGAAAACATTAGAAGTGTTTAAAAATATTATTACATCTTCGA
The DNA here is from genome assembly GCA_913789915.3 of Sphecodes monilicornis. Classification (NCBI taxonomy): domain Eukaryota; kingdom Metazoa; phylum Arthropoda; class Insecta; order Hymenoptera; family Halictidae; genus Sphecodes; species Sphecodes monilicornis. Next base: position 4,103,581 of record OU565286.1, on the reverse strand, counting down.
CTTCTGAAATTTATCAGTAGGGACGATTCCTTTTTATTCAATTTCTGTTTCTTGCAATTGACTTAGAAATTTTTTATTTTGTACAAAGGTTCGCAGTATCATCACGTATTAGAAATTTTGTAATTATGTAATTTTCTGAAGAGCTTGCATTTTTTATTTTTTCTTGAAACGTTGTTCTTTGCTTTTTGTTCTGATTAATATTTTTATTTTGAATAATAAACACAGTTATATTTTAAAAAATATATGTTATTTTTGGTTGTTGAAGAAAGTAATCACCCTTTGTACTTCACTTGTTTCTAAAGCAAACTTTAAGATACGTCCAAGATTAAATATTAGACATAAAATTACCGGATTTTGTGATAGGCTCATTCTTTTCATTGGTCCATTCGAAGATGTTCGAATAATTGTAGATCGAAGCAGCACAGATCAGCTGCCAATCGTCGCCTTCCACCACTGGCTTCTTTGATTCAATTACACCGAATCCACCATTTCCATCTAAAATATTGCCAAGTACATTATGAACAAACACGTACAAAAATGTGCAATACATTACGTTAATTTTCCGATAGCATACTGAATGTATATACACAATACTGTGTGAGTGTGCAACGATTTCGAAGTGTTTATAATAGGTCGAACTATTCTTGGAAAGTATGTATATTTGTATTTAGCGGTATGTGTTGGTTTGTGTAAATGTGTCGGCCTCTGGTGAGCGTTGAGATGATGAGAAGTGTGCTTGCATGAATGTGTGTCCCCGAGAACAAGGAAAAGTGTTTCTGACTGCTGAGAATAATATAATAAAGAATATAAGTTGCTTTGTTGACGTATGTCAGGCATGTCCAGAAGTAGCTCACTTGGAAGCAAATTCAAGGGAGACGCCTACTTCTTCCGCACGCGCGTCTTACTCCCCGTGGTGGCCGTAGTCTTCCGAGCTCCTCAGACCCGTGCCTACCGCTTACGATATGTACCACGTGTGGCGCGTTAGGGCGACTCTGGGACCCACGGTAGGCACGGGTCTGAGGAGCTCGGAGGACTACGGCCGCCACGGGGAGCGAGACGCGCGTGCGGGAGAAGTAGGCGTATCCCTCGAATTTGCGTCCAAGTGAGCTACTTCTGGACATGGCTGACGTATGTGAATGAAGACTTTTAGGAAATAGTGCGGTAAAGTTTTAATAAAATGTTTGTGTGGGGAAAATAACAAATGATTTATTCACCCAATAAGCAAAAGCTGGGGGAAGGCAAAGGGGGGGGGGGGAGTTAGCGAGGTTGTGCTGGGAGGAAGTAAGGAGAAGAGCTAGGAAAGGAAGGGTAAGGGACGGGTGGGAGAAAGAGAGAGAGGAGTTTTTTGAAGAGAGGGGATGGACAAAAGAGGAGATGAGCGAGTTGATAGAGGAGAGGAAGGAGTCGGTAACCGAGGAATTAGAAAGAAGGGAAGGGGAAAGACAAAAAGTGGAGAGATGGAAGAGGATAAGAGAATCGAGATACAATAATTGGTATGGGTTGGTGAAAGGGGAGGGTTTACCGGGATATCTGAGGAAAGGATGGGGGGAAAGCAGATGGCAGAGGGTAGCGAAATTTAGGCTGGGAAATGAGATGAGAGGGGAGAAATATTGGTTGGAAGATGAGGCGAGAAGATGTAGAAGGTGCGAATGGGGGATTGAGACGTGGGTTCACGTGTGGGAGGAGTGTATGAAAGTGAATGAGGAAAGAGGATGGCAAGAGTGGGTAGGGGAGGTGTTGGATGACGAGAGGGGTGGGGAGGTGTGGATGAGGAGAGTGGAAGAATGGAGAGAGGGTATGAAGTGAAAGAGTAAGGATGAACGACAAGCGACCGGAAGAGGGGGTCGAAGGATAGGGTAGGGGGGAATTATTAGGGTATAAGGAGAAAGAGTATTAGAGTATTTGTATGTAATGTAAATAGTGTAAATAGCGAATTCTTCTGTAAATAGGTTCTCTCTCTCTCTCTCTCTCTCTCTCTCTCTCTCTCTCTCATATATATATATATATATATATATATATATATATATATATATATATATAATATAAGTTTAGAATTTAAGATAGATATAAGACTAGTTGTAGGAGCGGGATGAGGAGGTAAAACGGGAGAAGATGAAAAATGTTAAGAATTGTAACCCTTAGGGGAATCAATAAAGTTACTACTACTACTACTATTCACCCAATAAGACGCGTAACAAATAAACAATAAACAATAAACAAACAACGAATAACAATAAACGCGAGAACAAACAAAACGATAATAAACAGTGTACAAACACGAATGTACAACGGCTTGGATAATAACCCAATAGTCCGTTGCGTACTCGTAAGCGATGTTCACTGTACTCGACCTCGTGTCTTTCTGGCGTTCTCTGGCCGGGGGTTTTCGTCATCCGAGGAGAACCCCCAGAATCGTCGTTTGGGAAAATTCCTCGAGGGTATGGGAAAGTTTCTCCTAAAATTACCCTCGAGGAAAACACGCAATCGGGGACTCCATGAGGACCGGGCCAGGGTTCTGGCAATCGTCAACTTTATTGCACAGTCTTCAGGCCCGGCCTCCTACAGCGACCACTTGAGGAAAGAGAGGATCTCCGCGTCCGAAGATCCTTTCTTTCCCACGCTCGGAGTCCGCTACAGACTCTATAGTTATTTTTTCCCACAACTATAAATAATTTTCGTTTCTGTACTCTCTCTTCAACCACAATATTAAAATTGACCCTTTACAATAAAGAAACTCAATGTGACCTTTACATCTCGATATAAAATCAAAACAGAAAAAACTAATTATTCCATTGTATGCTACTCTTAGAACTATATAAATTTCTTTTCAACCATTATTTCATATACCAAACAGTTTGCATGTAATTTAGATGGCGCGCTTAGCTGAATCACCCTGTATGTATATGTTTGTAGAAAGGTGGAATATTTTCGAAACTGAAAATTAAACGGACAAATCGAAATCGTTCAGCACTTCTAGGTTGAACATGCCCTTTATCCATTTAATGTGGTCCGTTCATTACCAGAAACAAGAACATTTTCGGTCACAGAATCGCAACCAACAGTGTTGCACGCGGTGCAGGTCAGTTTGCCGGACATTTCAATAGTCATCGATACTGTGGAGTCGAACGAAGGCATCTTTCTGGTTTCCGTTGTGTTCTGCATAAAGTTTACTTGATTTAATTAACTGGTCGTAATCGGTGAAATGAGTTTGCATGGATTGAATGAAAACAGTGCGTACCGTTAAATTTTCAATGATGCCATCCTCGCAAGAAGGATAGTTAGGGCACTTAAGGAAACTCCAAGAAATATTTGGCTCAGGTGACGCTGCCACGTAACATAATATTTTCGCCACCTGATTAGGGGCGTAATATGACCCTAGGTTGCCAATAATCGTTACTGGCTTAGCTGAAAGATTTATTTCCAGTTAGACTAGACAATTATTAAACAAAAACAGTGACTCGAAGTAATATTCGAAAATCCTTTAACCCTTCGACAATACTAAAACTTTCTACGGCGTTCAATAACACTATAGTTCACAGTTTTAACATTTACTTTAGTGTCTCAAGTGGAAATCAATTTACAGTAACATAGGAAAGTGGAAATCTATAACAATTTTGATGTTTATCAATAAACGCATTGCCACTTTGAAGTTTTAACACTAAACCTACCACGGTCAAATGACCGGTTCTCCATTTCACAATTATTGAAATTATAAAAACGCTTCCATAGGAAATGATTCGACTAACTTCTTCATTTAAACACAGATTATAACGAAAACCGTAAAAAGTTAAAGTAAATTAAATTTTTTAACTTCTATAGGGCATTTCACTTTTATATGTTTTGTGCGTGGTAGGATTAGTGTTAATAACATCTTGATGACTATAAATTATTGTCAATGCTAAATAATGTGTAATATACGTTTTTGTTCATAAACAATGAAAATGGCGTACCTATTACGACCAATTCAAAATTCAACGTTTCAATTCTATCTTGATTGGTAGCTTGAATGGAATATGTCCCCATATCATCAACCTGTAAACGGTTAATTCTCAGGATTGCCATAGTAGGTGCTACGTTGATTGCAAATTTCGCTTTCTCTGGTGTTAACCAAGATCCCACAATTTCTTCGCCTTTTGGATTCAACCTGCAAAATAGAACTGATTAAAATCGACATATTGAAACTACAAAATATGTAGTTAAGAAATCATAAGAATTGTTTGAGTATACCTCCATGTTTCAATCTAAATGAAATAACATTTAGAAACAAAAATAAAAAGTTTCAAGTTTGGAGGCAACTTTGGAAATTTAACCTCTTCGCTTACAATAGCGTCTGAGGGACGTGATGAAGATTCTGAACAGAGACTAATAAAGATGTATGTTATCCATTTCCTTTAAACCGAAATATAATTCTAAGATTTTCTCCATTTTTCTACATTTTCTCTTTTTTCTAAGAAATTATGAACTACAAAGAGATTCTAATCACTAAAACTGTAAAATAAATGGTAAGGTAAGGGGTTAAAATGTGATAAAACTTTGTATACAAGCGAAGTAAATCATTCGCAGTACACACTTAGTCTTTGTTCGGTTCATAGGTGGTGTAATCATTGATGGTAAAATCACCCCGTAGAAAGAATACATAATATAAAGCGTGTAAATAATTTTTCAAAAATCCATATTTTTTAAGTAATCTCACTACCAGTCCTTACAACTGAGCTTTTGTATTGTGTAAAATGCAAAAATATTTCTTGATAAGCTCTTTTTGGCATTCAAGGCATTCCACAAATTTTGCACACATTTCAACATATGATTTCAATGCAATGTTCACTGTACATATATTGTGTATACAAAGTTTCTTTTGACAAATCCATACCACAATAGATTAAATTAGACAGATTAACATTCTCATATAAAACCGGAAACTTAAAAAAAACTTGAACTCGAACTTCATCAAAACTTTTAGATTCCAATTCGTTTTTCCAAAAGTGGCGTAGTTAATACTGTACAACTTCCAAGTTTTCTCAAATTTTCTAATATTGGAATGCCATTTCTTATACACTTACAGCGAATCCAAAAAGTATTTGAACACTAAATTTTCAATTCTGGAAAAATTGTCGATATACAAATTGTTGTAATCTCGTAAAAAACAAAAGTACAGAAATAAATTTGAACACATTTTACAACCTGAAGCTTCTCCTTTCGAAGAACATTGCACATTTTCTTCTAAGATATTTTCACATAGTGTCACAGGCGGGAAACTGAAGACCCATTTTTCCTAAAAAATGCTATAGATTGAAATCATTGGAAAAATATTGGAAAAATTTTTCCGTCGCTGAATCCACCACAGATTTGAAGATTGAAACTTCCCCTTTGCAAAGATCTCTTAAAAATTCTTGTACGATTTTTGCTCTTTTTTTACCGAACAAAAATGAGGAACAAGATTGGTTGTGTAAAGCCCGCAAAGTGTACCTCATATTACTGTAAAGTTGGCGGTACACTTTTCATTCAAAGCTTAATAAAACGACCTACAAAAATCGTACATGAAGTTTTCTTACGTCGTTGCAAAGGGAAGACTTCAATTTTCAAACCTATCGTTATTCTTCGTGTCTTTAGACACGTTTTAATTGGTAACATTTTTGTATACGAAGGGAGCAGGATTCTGATGACTGCGCCTTCTCTCAATGAGTATTAGTCACTGAGCACCTTGTTCGATTGACTTGTACACACGGTGTACTATGTACACTAATCACAGTTTATTTAAAGTTCAATATATTACAGAGTGCGTTGCGAATTCGGTACTGTCTTGTATTGAGCGAGGTTAGCGATTTCTAGGTAGCGGTTTCAAAAATGTTTTGCTCAAGATTTGAAGAGGATCTGATGCGTCTCGTTACGTTTCGTCTAACGTCACCTCGGTTGTGTCGTCATTGGTCGGTTGTCGATGTAGACGGTGGAATGTTGCGTTTTTTAATTGGTCGTGGGTGTGTTTTGGGAAGTTTGGAAATCGGAATGGGAAACTGTCAGGAAGCTTGTCTCGTCTCGTCGATGTCTAAATTTATGGTTGCGTTCGTCGCTGTTTCTGTCCTGTCGCACGTGGTGTCCGGCTGTTTTATGGTAGGGTCTCGGTGGCCCTAAAAAGCTGTAAATTATGAAAATTCGGTACCAGTCCGTAGGGTTTCTGCGTCTGCTGTCGAGTTGTAAATCGCGCGGCCTAAGCCGCTGTACGGGCGTTTCGGCACGCGCCGTTCCTCGTTGTTGAAATCCGCAACAATTTTCTAGGGAAATTTTTCCACTCAGTTCTCCACCCATTACGTCGTGCGAGACGTCTTAGGTAAAAACGAGTAATAGAAGCTTGAAAATGAAACCAAGGTCATTGTTGTACTACTTCTTTAACGAAATTGCCACAGTTTGACTGTGGACGATTTTTCACAAATCGCAAAAGTGCTCAAATACTTTTTGGATCTACTGTACATGTGCATCAAATACGCGTGTATAAAATGTTTTCATTTCTAATGTACATTTAGCGCAAAAATAGATTTTAAAAAGCGCAAAAATAGATTTTAAAAAGCGCAAAAATAGATTTTAAAAAGCGCAAATTACACTGTCCAACACCAAATTTGTTTCCTAATAACTGTTGGGTGGTTCTTATAGAGTTTTTTGCGCTGATGCCGAATCTGCGCTTATTTTTTCGCCTACGCGCACAGTTTTTGAGAAACATGACTTTGAAAAAAACCTATTTTTCAACTTTAAACAAATATTGTGATGTTATTATAAAAGACATTGGATTGTTCTTCGCAGCAAAAGATTCTGTAGACTTTCCTGAATACAGTTGTGGGGTCAGGACCTCCCAGACCAAATACTGTATGGAGATTAGGAAAAGTAGGAGGGTTCCGTGGGTATATGTAAGAGTTGATCAGCTACAACCGCGAGGGTCCCGGGTTCGATTCCCGGCGCGGAATTCCTCATTTTTCCTAAGATCCTACATTTGGGGGCTCAGCCGGGATGGGGGGAACACCGATTCCCGCATGGTGACAGACGACGAACGAGTAAGCAAGCGTTGCGCAGACGGTCGCACGCGAGCAAAAGGACGACGAAGCGAAGTAAGGGACACATCCAGGGAAAACTGCTAGAGAGGGCAGTAGGATGGTGTTCCCGAAAAGTGACGAAGTTGGTGACGAGTTGTGTTGATGGCGCTGAGGCCAAAAAGACGATGGCGCTGCGACGGACATTCGAGGGCGAATGCCGGAGCAGGATGGCCGAGTGTGGGATCAGGACCTCCCAGACCAAATACTGTATGGAGATTAGGAAAAGTAGGAGGGTTCCGTGGGTATGTGTAAGAGTTGATCAGCTACAACCGCGAGGGTCCCGGGTTCGATTCCCGGCGCGGAATTCCTCATTTTTCCTAAGATCCTACACAGTGATGTCCAATACTAATACATTATGAATGTGTAAACATGTTAAAACGATCATTAAAGACGGAGAGACACCATTTTTGCACCAATTTTTGAGGATATTTTTAAATTCATCTCAAAAAATAAAGGTCCAGCGTAAAATCGTACTATATCGCGCAATAGAGCAGACTTTTATCTTGAGAACCCCCCCTTCGAAGTTTACAACATCGACGTGTTTACCGAACCAGAAAGCAAAATATCTACGTCCGACACGAGTTGCCACCAGTGGTGCTCTTCCACTAGCGCGGTCGTTCGTCGGGATACGGCGCACAGTGGGGCAGAGGCGGAAAAAAGTCCAAAAAATAAGTGTGAATTTTGGCTGTTTCTTCTGTCAATTAGTTTTCGTTATTACTCGAAACAAATAGTTCCGATACGTTCATTCTTGTTATTTTTTTTTTTGCTGCTGAGAGGCCACTGAAGTTGAACTTTCTTACCTGAGTAAGAATCAGCAGTTTCGAATGCCGACAGAATTTTTGTTCCTATACCTACATTTTTATAGATATCAATGTGAAACTTTTCAGGTCTTCTATTTGTGTGTATAAGAAGCAAAAGAAATGTCTATCCTGCCCCAATTTCATTAGGATCATGGAGAAAAATAATAGACAAGATAAGCGTTTAGAAATTCGTAGTTCGATATGTTTATCAGGTTTTACAAAAAAAGCTCCGTCGAGCTCCAGTCTGGCATAGTGATTTCTTTAATACTGACATTATAAACTATCTTCCCGGTAAATTTCATATCCGAATGGATCCGAATGCGGCATCTGTATTGCTTTATATGAATCTTTTACTAATTTAACACGTTGACTGCGAAGCGAGTATATAAGAAAATCTCAACGAGGACGAACCTGATTTTCTTCAAACCAACATCAATCGAAAGATCATGTCTTGTGCCGAAATAGGAAACCATTAATTTGTGTGGTAATTCAAGCGGGGCTGAGAGAAATGACCCCAAAGTCAAAGTTTCCAAAACATGTAATGCCCTACCGTTCGCTATAAATGCGTTTTCAAAAAAGAAACGTACATTTTTACTTAGATGTAGCCTCTTAGATTCTTTTACAAATAATATACATTTTGTGGGGTGAGTAAATTTATTAAACAACTATACTCTAGTGACACACGGTTAGCGCCTATAATAAGCATTAAGACTGCCCGCTTGTAGATGTCAGGGATATTTTTTCGAAATCCTTCTGTGACAGGTGGCATCACAAAAATAGATGAAAACTTGATTCGCCGACTCGGTCTTATATTGGAAGTGATCAATGGCAGCTCTGCGATCGATACTCAAAAATTTAAATTATATGCGACAGAAACGGCGAAATTGGCGATTAACTTGTATCCGTGGTATTATATGCCTTCTACAGTGCATAAAGCTTTGATGCATGGGGCAGAAATAATAAAAGCTGCAGCTTTGCCAATAGGAATGCTCTCTGAGGAAGCTCAAGAAAGTAGGAATAAAGATTACAAATATTACCGGCTTGACTTTACAAGGAAATGTTCCCGCATTGCCACGAACGAAGATATATTTAATAAAATCTTAGAGTCATCGGATCCCTACATCACGCAGTTGAGGCCAGAACCGAAAACGAAACATCTCCCCATCAGTGAAGAAGCCCTGGACTTATTATTGTGAAATTTAAAGGTATTTATTATAGAATATTTTGTAGGGTAGTTTAGTGAGACAATTGTGAGATGGTTTGTAAACATAGGTATTGTAATCCAAGTCCAATTCTTGGCTGTAGGGCTGAATAAAGCAGTATTATCATAATTATTATTATAGAATATGCATGTTAAAAATGATATTAAATACGTTTCATCGTTCAATATTAATTATAAAATGATATTACTTAAATTGCTTATCAGAACAAATTTTTTTTTAAATTTAAATTTCAATTATTTATGAAATTACTTATCAATTATTGAAAAATATATCAAATCTCATTCGTTATTCATGTATTTTTGTCCCCCCCAATCGAATGAGACCAACGGCAGGTCGATACGACGATCCGTTACGGAGATATAGAGTTTTTTCCGCATTTTCGCCGTTCTGCCCCACTGTGCGGCGCTGCCTCCGTTTGAACTCTTACTTTATGTCAATACCGAACAACGATGAAGTCTAACAACTACAATGTTATTGAACGTCATAGAAAAGGTTTAGTATGGTAACAGCTAATTGTAATCTGTAGTTGTTACCAAGGCATCCAATGTATGTTTAAACAACATACATACTAGCAGTACCTCGCAGATTGTAAAATCAACAACGCTGATTGTAATTCTGGTTAATAAATTATATTTTATAAAACCCTACAATATTGATATAAGGGTTAAAAATATTTAAGTACTCATCATGTAAAATTATATTTGATTATTTAGTTCAAAAGAATCCACAGAATAATGTTATGCAAGAAATAACTATTGCTATTAAAACATAAAGCATCTTCAACGATGAAAATTTTCATTCTTTAAAATTGATTTTTTCAAAAGCTATACTTGAAGAAATAAAAAAGTTTTACAGATTTGTGTTTACCGCACAGAAATCCAAAAGAAACAGCTAATAAAAGTTGAATGTTCAAATGAATGTTGTATATTGTATGATGTAGTCAACTGTTTTCACTTTCAATGAGATCTGTAAAAATATAATGTGTGATGTTATTTGAAATGTTTCAACTTACCATTTCAGTTGAGCCGGAGGATACGCGTGCACGTACACAACCCATTGTACTTTATCACCGTATCGACGTTGATAATGCCTGTCAGGATCTTGAGATGTTAGGTTGATGAATTTATTCTTCGGATCTAAACATACGATAAGCACGAATCGTAGAAATTTAAAATAACCCTTGCGTTATACACAAGACATAGAAGAAGTGGAGCATATTTGGAATTCATAAATAAAAATTCACAGCAAGCGATGGGAGCAAATGAAAGTTTTTTAAAACTTTTTTCTTTAAATTAAAAATACACATTATTTTCTCTTATATATCTAAATAAATTGATATCGGCGCAAGGTTCGATCTATTTTAAATCTTCAACACTTTTGCTTTAAATTTTAATTCCCAACGTTTCGATCCATGTGTGGATCTTTTTCAAGGGAAAATTAAGCGTCTGAAAAATATATTAATTGAATAAATACTGTATTGTTTGTCATTAAAAACAACAGGTGAACCAGACAAATCAATTTTAGGAATATTTTGTAGTAGAACTTACGTGTTGTGCAGAGGATTTTTAACAAAGCCTGGAATATTGTATATTGTTACAACTTACGATTTTAGAGGAATTTTTTTGGCACGGTGTTCGTGCCATCATGGCTAAAACACAACTGAACCATGTGCCAGTGCAACCTGTGAGAAGGCTAATTATATAGGACGACACGTTAATTTCATTGGTCGATATCGATCGTGGTAGTTAGAAATCAGTTTAGGCGGTAAATTTGAAATGACAAAAATGAACATTATTTAAAAATTTCATTTTTGTCAGTAGTCTGTAGGCTAATTATATAGGACGACACGTTAATTTCATTGGTCGATATCGATCGTGGTAGTTAGAAATCAGTTTAGGCGGTAAATTTGAAATGACAAAAATGAACATTATTTTAAAATTTCATTTTTGTCAGTAGTCTGTAGGCTAATTATATAGGACGACGCGTTAATCATTTCATTGGTCGATATCGATCGTGGTAGTTAGAAATCAGTTTAGGCGGTAAATTTGAAATGACAAAAATGAACATTATTTTAAAATTTCATTTTTGTCAGTAGTCTGTAGGCTAATTATATAGGACGACACGTTAATCATTTCATTGGTCGATATCGATCGTGGTAGTTAGAAATCAGTTTAGGCAGTAAATTTGAAATGACAAAAATGAACATTATTTTAAAATTTCATTTTTGTCAGTAGTCTGTAGGCTAATTATATAGGACGACACGTTAATCATTTCATTGGTCGATATCGATCGTGGTAGTTAGAAATCAGTTTAGGCGGTAAATTTGAAATGACAAAAGTGAACATTATTTTAAAATTTCATTTTTGTCAGTAGTCTGTAGGCTAATTATATAGGACGACACGTTAATCATTTCATTGGTCGATATCGATCGTGGTAGTTAGAAATCAGTTTAGGCGGTAAATTTGAAATGACAAAAATAAACATTATTTTAAAATTTCATTTTTGTCATTTCAAATTTACCGCCTAAACTGATTTCTAACTACCACGATCGATATCGACCAATGAAATGATTAACGTGTCGTCCTATATAATTAGCCTTCTCACAGGTTGCACTGGCACATGGCTCAGTTGTGTTTTAGTCATGATGGCACGAACACCGTGCCAAAAAAATTCCTCTAAAATCGTAAGTTGTAACAATATACAATATTCCAGGCTTTGTTAAAAATCCTCTGCACAACACGTAAGTTCTACTACAAAATATTCCTAAAATTGATTTGTCTGGTTCACCTGTTGTTTTTAATGACAAACAATACAGTATTTATTCAATTAATATATTTTTCAGACGCTTAATTTTCCCTTGAAAAAGATCCACACATGGATCGAAACGTTGGGAATTAAAATTTAAAGCAAAAGTGTTGAAGATTTAAAATAGATCGAACCTTGCGCCGATATCAATTTATTTAGATATATCTCACAATACGATCGATAAAAATTACAATTATTTTCTCTTATGATTTAATCAGGTATACAAACCATTATGGCATCACGTTCCTATGCAAGGAACACGACTTTTTAGAAATTAGGAAAAGACGCTCCTGCTTGTCGCTCGACGCGGTATCCCGTTCAGTGCAGCGCACGGTGGTCCCAAATCCCGAAAACACGGCCAAAACCTCTAAACGTACTTTAATGCACTCAAAAATTCGTACTCGGGGGTTTTCGGGGTCGCTGATTACGAATATGAAGTTGAAATTCCAAAAAACAAAATGGCGGACCCAACATAGTAGACATGTACATTAAAAAATGGTTATGCCTGCTTGGAAAATGATCTTTTTGGGGTCTTTGGGGTTTCTGATTACGAATATGAAGTTTAAATTCCAAAAAACAAAATGGCCGATTAAAATGTAGACAACAATTCGCATTAAACGTGTTTTGAGTGGTTGATAGGTAAAATGTATAAATGAGAAGCAAAATTGCACTTTGTATATCAAGAACTAGTATAATAGTACAATAAATTATGTACATAAAATTTAATCATCCGAATCGTCATCGATATCAGATTCTTCTTCGGAACCATCTTCCTCTTGCGCAACCATTTGCCTTTCTTTATAAGGTGCAAATGGCGAAAGCAACAAATTTACTGCTTCCGGAGGCAAACTATTCATTTTTTTTGTCAGCAGTTTCCTTACACTTGAAATATATAAGACTTCAGATCTATGCAGACGACGCAGTGATGGTGGCAAGTAAAGAAGAAGACCCGAAGTGCATGATGAAGAGACTGGAAAGGTATTTGGACAAAAAGTAATTGACGCTAAACGCGGAGAAATCGAAAATAATGATTTTTAAAAGGGGGAGAGGAAAAGGGGAAAAACTGTATGGAAATGGAAGAAGGAATCAGTGGAGGAAGTCAAGGAATTCATTTATTTAGGAATAAAGTTCGAAAGTAACAGAAAGCTAGCAGGACACGTGAGGGAAAGGATAAAGAGAGCGAACGTAGTTCTATCCCAAGTATGGGGAATTGGGGAAAGAAAATTTAAGGACGACTTCAAAATGAGAATGTTCTTATTCGACAGATTAGTATTGAGGGTACTGCTATACGGGGTGGAACTATGTGGCTTCAAGGAAAGAGCGGAAGTAGAAAGAATACAGCTGAAATACTTAAAGTGGACACTAGGTTTAGACACGCGTACGCCGGGATATTTGGTTCTGGAAGAAACAAAAAGAACAAAGCTCAGAGTAGAGACAGGAATTAGGGCCTGGAAGTACACGGAAGGAGTAAGAGAAAACGAAGGGAGGAAGATAGTTAAGGAGCGTCCGAAGGAAAAGGAATCAGGTAGTGTGCAGGGCGAAAGTGGAAAAGAAAGGGAGGAATATTTAAAGAGAAACGGTTGGAGCCAAGCAGGGGTGGAAGAGATGAGAAGACAAGAGAGAGAGATAACGGAGAGGTTAAAGGTTAGGAATAGCGAAGTACAATGGTAAGAGCAGCATACGAGGATAGAGCAGTCCAAATACAATGAAAGGTACAAATACATAAGAGTGGCAGAATTACCGGAATATTTAAGTAAAGAGGGTAGAGGGAACAGTCAAAAACTCATAGCACGGGCAAGATGCGGAAATAAAGAAAACTGGAACAAATATTGGCTGGGGGACGAGGCAAGAGGATGCGACCTATGTGGGGACAAGTATGGAAGCTTAGAACATTTGACAAGAGAATGCAGGGTAATGGGAGAAATGATCAGAATTGAGGATGTAGTGAGTGGGAGGAAAGATAGAAATGTCGTAGAGTGGTTGGAGAAGTTGAGGAGAAAGAGAGAAAAGAGAGTATGAATAGACCAAAGAATATGCCAAACCAATGAACAAATGTTAGGGAACGGGGAAGGGTGAAGTGATTGGGTTAGCAGTAATTAGGAGACTACCAGAGTAGGTCAGTGTAGGAAGAAGGGAGACAAAGAAAATGTGTGAGAGAAGGTATGGACGAATGTGAGCAATAAGATAGATTTGTACAGTAGGTTAATGTAAACCAAGTCACATTTCTTGGCTGTAAGGCTGAAATAAACCAAATACATACATACATATGTAAGAGGGAAAATGCCTGAGGAGGATTAATGTAATGTATATTTCTGCGTTATGTCGTTCCTCTTTAACAGTTCTATCGAGAGTGCTCTCACCTCGCACAGCGCCGACCACGAAGCCTCGGCCGATCGTCTTTTGTCAATCGCGCGATCGATCTCGCCAACGGACGATTCGCGCCCGCTGATCGCATGATTCGTGGGGGCCAACGGACACTCGCACACACACGCACACATACATACATCATCGTCTCTATCCTACACATATAAGACTGCAGATATCTATTCAATTCACAATGATTATAAAGAAATGCTTACTAACAATTGTAAAATCGCATTTTTAAAATCCATAGGAAAGAAACAAAGTTTACCCTCGTATGAGCAGAGTGGCGCCTAATGGAATTTGGTTTATATAAATTTTGAAAGATAAATGTCTTCGCAACACGTCAGAAAAGGAATTTTGGTGGTACTCCGTGGAACTTTTAACTTATGTCTACGTTTCTACAATACGCGCATCAAGTTTTACCTTCTACGTTCTCCAAAGAATATTTCCATCGTGTAACGTAATGACTAACAATTTTGGAGATACAAAAACAGATAAACATTCTACTTACTTCCAGGAACTGCATCCATTTTGCAGAATTGAAATTGATGCACTATTTTGAAAGTTCTGCACTTTAGAAGGGGGCGTTCAATGTCCTACTAATGCGCGCGACAAATTCTCATCGAACGAAGGCTAACTTCGAACTGACTACTGAACTGCACCATAAAGTTTTTACCCTTTTCCCCGCTGGCATTCAGTGGCCATATCGTCACTTTATCAAACCCTACAATTACAATCTCCTAGGAGATAGTTTATTTTTGAGGTTTTGGCCGTGTTTTCGGGATTTGGAACCACTGTGCAGCGGATCGATATAGCGTTCACCATTCTCCACACTCCACGCGCCACCGTACTACCAATATACATACCGCGGCACTAACAATAAGCAGCAAAACACTGTTCACACTCAAAACACCTGGTGGTTATCAATAAACATACTTTCGGCAGTATTAACTTTTTAGAACTTACAAAATATTCTTCATACTGTATACAATGAAATAACTAAGCGGAAAAAAGCAATTCTTTAAACCTCATACCTACTTCTTCATATGCTGCTGGAAGAGATTATAAAACTATATTTTCCATTAAAAGTATCAATTGCAGGACCTTTGTTTATTAAACATTTTTTACTCCACTTGATGAGAACTATTAGCCATATAAATCATAAACCCTGTTTATAAATGACCGTGAAACGACCCCGACCACAAAAGTGTATGTAAACAATAGTTTGCAAACATTTGCAGCTGGTTTTTACAGAAATTAAAGAACAGAACCGAATTAACAAAATGAAACAAGATCGATGACAAATCCACGCGAATCTGTTTACTTCTCCAAAAATTAAAATACATAAAGTAAGAAGTTGACTATTTTTAAGTATATCTATCTTGAAATAATAGAAAGTTCATTAAACCTTTATATAGCATCTTCCTCTACTAAATACCTGAACGGCAATGCAATTCAGGCTTAACATCGTCGTTTAGCAAACGGATAAACATAAAAGTTATTCTTAAAGTCGGTAGCGACTACTAAATGGTATTTCATTTCAACGTCTGTAAGGATCTAGGAACATAAACCAACAGTAAATTAAGTAATCAAAAATGATCGAAAATATAATTTTTCCAGCTAGAAACGTGTGCTGATCTACAGTGCGGCGACCTTCTAGAATAAGATTCTAATATTCTAGAATGATAATACAGGGTGTCCCACATAAATGGGAACACCTAAGTATCTGTCGTATTTACAGTCCTATCAGAAAACTTCAGAGGACAAAGTGACACCATTGCAGGGGGCAAATATAATGGCAAAGAAAAACATTTTTTATGTCGTGTTTTTTAATGAAATTTCAAGGTCACCGATGTTTTTTTATATGGAATAGTATATTTTTTTACGATAGCATGATAGAAAATAAAAAATGACAGGTTTCTCGTTTGTACTACGATAACAATTGAATTTTTCGGTCCTTCGCGTTCTGCATTTACGAGATTGTCATCCGTATGTTTGAGTTTTTCCCGTCTTCGACAAACAGTGTTCATTTATTATTAGATAATGACCAAGTATCACATAATGCTGTTGCCAGTATGTTTATTTTTTCATTCATATAAAAATAATACACGACAATTACATTCATTGATACTGAAAAAAATTGATTTAAAGGTAAAATTAAATATGTAAATAAAAACTGAAGATAGGACCTTTAAAGATCAGCTTCGTACCTTCAAATAATATACAGTGGGTTCAAAAAGTATTTGAACACTATATTTTTCATTCTATAAGAATCATTCATATTTAAACCGTGATAATTTGGTTTAAAAAGATACAGAGTCCGATCATAATACTCGATTCATTTTAAAGCTTGATTCTTCCCTTATTTTTTCATTCATATAAAAATAATACACGACAATTACATTCATTGATACAGAAAAAAATTGATTTAAAGGTAAAATTAAATATGTAAATAAAAACTGAAGGTAGGACCTTTAAAGATCAGCTTCGTACCTTCAAATAATATACAGTGGGTTCAAAAAGTATTTGAACACTATATTTTTCATTCTATAAGAATCATTCATATTTAAACCGTGATAATTTGGTTTAAAAAGATACAGAGTCCGATCATAATACTCGATTCATTTTAAAGCTTGATTCTTCCCTTATTTTTTCATTCATATAAAAATAATACACGACAATTACATTCATTGATACTGAAAAAAATTGATTTAAAGGTAAAATTAAATATGTAAATAAAAACTGAAGATAGGACCTTTAAAGATCAGCTTCGTACCTTCAAATAATATACAGTGAGTTCAAAAAGTATTTGAACACTATATTTTTCATTCTCGAAGAATCATTCATATTTAAACCGTGATAATTTGGTTTAAAAAGATACAGAGTCCGATCATAATACTCGATTCATTTTAAAGCTTGACTCTTCCCTTTTTACAACGAATACTTAAAACTTGCTTTATGATTTTTTCTAGTCGATTTATTGAGCTTGAAGTTACTACTCTCACAATCCATCGTTTATGTACATCTAAGAAATTTTTGCATGTTACGGCGACTGGGAAACTGAAAACACTTTTTAGGTCTAAAATGTTACGGACTGGAACGTCTGTAAAAACATTAACAAATTTTTCCTTTGACTGGAACAACAATAGATTCAAAGATTGAAGTTTTCCCTTATAACGAATGCTTAAATCTTGATCAACGATTGTTTATGATCGATTTATTAAGCTTTAATTCCTCATTTTTATTCTATAAAACAGCCAAATAAATCGTAGACTAAGTTTTAAGTTTGTACAAACGATTCAATTCGTAGCACTTTTTACCAAAAACGTGTTCTTAATCCAAAAGCCATATCATGTACAGACATAGTAAACAAAAATGAATGACGGTCTGCGAAAGTGGAGGCTTCAAGCTTTAAAATAAGTCGTTTATGTTCTATTTTTTTAACGGATTTCTTGATTGAAATTTCTCGAGAACCAGCAATGTTATACAGGGTGTCCCACATAAATGGGAACACCTAAATATCTGTCGTATTTACAGTCCTATCAGAAAACTTTAGAGGACAAAGTGACACTATTGCAGGGGGCAAATATAATGGTAAAGAAAAAAAATTTTTATGTCGTGTTTTTTAATGAAATTTTGAGGTCACCGATGTTTTTTTAAATGGAATAGTATATTTTTTTTAACGATAGCATGATAGACAATAAAAAACTGAATTTAGTGGATACCATCTTTTTGACCTTGAAATGACCTTGAGCAAGAATAATCATGTTGGAGCGGATAAAATGTGGAAGTTTAAAACTTACGTGTTTCAGCAAAGATTACGCGTTGTTTGCGGCGGGTTGATCTTTACATATCATAATAAATGTTCAAAATGTCGACCATCCTCATTTATGCAATATTGCAATCTTGCATTAAATGATCTGTAGGCATTGTCGATTTCCTGAGACCTAATTGAACGTCGAACGAATTTATACAAGGAACTCTTACTGGTATAAAGTATGCTGGATTTTTACGCCAGGATTTGTCGGGCCTTTTAGAAGAAATTACGTTATTCGATCGGGAGCGCATGTGGTTTCAACATGATGGTTGCCCAGCGTATTCTTCTAAAGTTGCTAGAACGGTGCTAAATACGAAATATCCTGGACGCTGGATTGGGCGACGAGGAACAATTCCATGGCCAGCCCGTTCTTCGGATCCGACACCATTGGACTTTTATCTATGGGGCAAGATAAAATGTATTGTGTACAAAGATAAACCCACAACGCCAGAGCATATGCGGCAAAGGATTACTGCAGCATGTGCTTCAATTACGTCTCAGGAAATCGACAATGCCTACAGATCATTTAATGCAAGATTGCAATATTGCATAAATGAGGATGGTCAACATTTCGAACATTTATTATGATATGTAAAGGTCAACCCGCCGCAAACAACGCGTAATCTTTGCTGAAACACGTAAGTTTTAAACTTCCACATTTTATCCGCTCCAACATGATTATTCTTGCTCAAGGTCATTTCAAGGTCAAAAAGGTGGCATCCACTAAATTTCAGTTTTTTGTGGTCTATCATGCTATCGTAAAACAGATATACTATTCCGTTTAAAAAAACATCGGTGACCCTGAAATTTCATTAAAAAACACAACATAAAAATTTTTTTTCTTTACCATTATATTTGCCCCCTGCAATAGTGTCACTTTGTCCTCTGAAGTTTTCTGATAGGACTGTAAATACGACAGATATTCAGGTGTTCCCATTTTTATGGGACATCCTGTATATTAGAACAAGATATGATTAGATCCTAATACTATTAGGAATCTATAAATTAGAATAAAACAATCACTGTTCGCAAGTGCAATCAACGACGATACATTGTTGTTAGACGCTAAAAGGATTGAATTAAATGTTGTCATTGTACTTACCATGCACCTGGATGAACTTCGACGATTTTTTCACATTCTTGTAGCTCTTGATCATACACTCGTAGGTACCTTCATCGTCGTAGGTTACGTTTTTTATAATCAATTCGTTGGTGACTCTTAGGATATTCGCAGTGGTAGCAATGCTGTAGGAACGGTTAGTTATTCTGCTGCTCTAAAACACAAAATTGCTGTGTTGAAATTCTGATCAAACACATGGCGCGAATGAAACTTGTAAGCAAAGATCGATACTTGTTTCGGTGTACTCCAATTGAAAACATAGTGCATGTCCTTTTGAACATCTACGGTACAGTTCACGTATAGAGTTTGGCCCCATGTTACGTGCCGCAAAGTATCCTCGATTATCTTGGGTTCCTTCAATGGATATTCCACTAACGAAAGCATTCATAAATTATTAAATGCTACAATTGACTGTTTTGTACAAATTATGTGGTATCGTTGACGAACAAAATAGAAGACGCGCAAAATACCTATGAAAATATCCACGCGCAACGTTGAATCCGCGCAAGATCTTTTTTAACAAGAGAAGGAAATCAAACATTAACGATGGCATGTGGTAGTACAATAATGAAATCAAAATACAGTTAACAGTAAAGTTGAACGAATGAAACAATTTCCTCAAAAAATCATTATTGATGTATATATTAAGACAGACTTCCAAAAATCTCGAAAGGCACATAACTTCACATTTATTTTAGTTCCAGGAACGATTAATATTTTAATTCTATTGCATTTAATGTACTGGTTACAGTATTTTGTTTGTAACTCGATTTTGCACCAATCCAAAATACAGTGGCTGCTCAAATAATTAGATCACTTCAAATAAATGTGTAATTTTACACTAAATCAATGAATTCTTAGTCGGAAGCCTGATTACTCTAAATTCTTATTAATTTAATCAATTAGATTGCATGCGGTACGTTTCTTAACCCCTTGCCTTACAATTTATTTTACGTTTTCAGTAATTAGAACTTCTTTGTAGTTCATATTTTCCTAGAAAAAGGCCAAAATGTATATCTATTGTATGTTTATATGTTCTCCAATGGCTGTACATTAACAACAACAAAACAGAATTTTATTTCGGTTTAAAGAAAGTATTTATTAGACTCTGTTCAGAATCTTCATCACGTGTCTCACACGATGTTGTAGGACAAGGGGGTAATTGTTTTTAATATCGAAAAATAACTGTGATTGCTAATGTATATAAACAAATATCAAACTATTATTGTACTTGTTAAATACTATTATGTGATGTTAAATTATGCTTTATGTTTTATGTATGTATTAATCAACTTTCAATGTTCGAAGTATTCAGAATTATAATTCTTCAGAGATGCTGGTAGCTACGTTTGTTCCCCAATAATATAAGAAAACATTTATGTAGATACCTGAATTTGTTTACATAAAGTAAATCTTATTCCACTCTTAATAATACCGTCTTTTAAACTAAAAGATTCATAGAGATTTAAAAACAATAACAAGTTACAAGTTTAAAATTTATATTATTATGTAGAATATAGATGGTTGAAATTGATCCTTTCCAACAGTTATTATTCTCTAGATTTCATAAAATAACAATAAGATTAAAGTTGAAGAGCGAGTTACACATGGAAATCTTATAAAAAGCGTTTCGCAAAGGTAGAGTGAAATGAACATCATACAATAGGCACACTTACGGATCACGTATAAATTATAATTGACCTCATGACGTTTTCCATTGTCGGTTATCGTGCACATGAAGTACCCACTGTCATTCAGCGTAACGTTCTTCAGTGTGAATCCAATTCTCGGATCGAAATATAGTCTGTTGTCTTCGTCTATTTCCTATACGAATAATTTTATAATTAAAGCAACGTATAAACGTAATAACGATCACTCAAAATAAGAAGAATATTCAAATATTAATGGTTTTGTCAATCGTGAAACCCGTACATTTATACATATTTTACAAAGAATAATTTACCCTTATTCGTGTAAAAAGAACAAATAAATGTAAATTTTTGTTAGTATGTATACAATATCATCTTTGTAAATTTTTCGTATATTTCACGATACAAGTTTTCAACAATTCTTTCGATGTTTTGTAATTATTGTGAATTTAGTACTAGCTTTGAATTTATACAATAGAGATATTAAACAAAGGATAATCTGAAGCTTGGACAAAAATAGTTCAAATTATTTTTGCGATCATTAATCGGTGAAGAAATTCATCATAACTCATAACACAATAAAAAGAATTTTCCCATAATATTTAAATCAATTTTCGATTCACTTTCATATTAACTTTAATGCTCATTAATTGCTAAACTGTGGATTTTAGTGCAGAATAAAAATTGTATACGTTTGTGGCAAGAACGGAGGTTAAATAAAAATCCTTTTCTTCTCTTAATAATTTGAATAAGTCGACAATAACTTAACAATATTCATTCATACTTCAGATGCTTTCACTGTTTTGTATTTCTTCTACTCATAATGACTGCATACAATTCTGAGGCTACTAATCAACAGACAAGTGTTGTTAAATATTTTCTTACTTCACAGAACTCGCACAAAAGTGCTTCAATAAGTCAGATACCTACGTAACCATCCTTTATAAGAACGACTTCGAGATTTGGCGACGTTGGCCTGCACGGTATGACAACATTTCCGCCTACAGCTTCGTGTAAAGTCTTAAAAAGATCGTCTTCCACAAATAAGCTTATGTTGGCTGTAACATAATAGTTCAATTACTAAATTGCAACCGTCTGATTTACAGAGATCTCTGTAGATTTAATCCGATAAACTGCAGCTATAATTTCTCATTGGATTTCATAGATCAGGACGGCTTAAAGCGAAAACTAACGGTTAATATACAGTGGCTGAGAACAGAAAATTTAAGTAGTAATGTATACGATAACTATCACAATTTTTACAAACTGATATTTTATTCTAAGCTGCAATTAATTTTTTATAAATATCTACATCTTACAAAATAATGAAAACGAGAAAACTACAATAGGGGATAGAAAATTGATAGTTTATTTGAAACAACGATAAAGGTAAAGAAAATATGTGGACAAAAGTGAGTTTAACCCTTTGCACTCGGAGCTATTTCAACTAAAAAACCAAACATTTCTTCTAACCTAGAATATTTCCATTGCACATAATTTTGTTTCATTATATGCGTACGAAAATGATATAGTACCTCGTACAATATTCAAATGATTAATAATTTATTACATTTAAACAAATTTAAGGTAAAACTTACGTTTAGAGGAGGATGCTCCGATGACCTTGACCTTGACATATGTTGTTGAGGACAACATTCTGAACAACTTTTGTCATTACAACTACCCGGTGCTCGGTCTAAGTTTTCAAGATATTTTACTCATAATTTCGTCTGCGTGCTCTCCGCCCCCCACCACCTAGTCCTAACCAACACACGACACCACACACACCCACCTAGTGTTTCTGAGACGAAGGTTCTCACATTAAACAATGTAAAATCAACTGAAACCAATACCAATTTGTTTTACTATCAAATGCGATAATATAATACATGTATGCTGTATTGGTCTGGGTTAGGTCTGGGTTAATCCCCTGCCAGAGTCTGGGGGGAGGACGGGGACATCCGCCCTCCCCCTTGGGGTAGTCACGGGCCGGGGCGCCGTGGCGAGGAGCCCACATCTCTTTAATCCTTGCCCCGACACCCCGGCCCGGCCGCAGCGTCTCCCCCCCCCTTACCGTGGGGGGGGGGGCGACATGCGCTGCGGGAAAACGGAGAGCGGGGGCCCGTGAAAATAGGGCCTCCCTCTCCGTCGCGTATTGGAGGTGCTCGCCCTAGGCTCCAACTAGGGGCGAGCCCTCCAGGGGGCGCGAGCGACACGCCTTGGGGGGCGTGTCGTCCAGACCGACGGTTCCCGGGATGGGGGGTCATGTCCCCCCCCCTCGTGAATGGGGCGGCGGCTTGCCGCCGCCATAGCGGGGGAGTGGCCCAGTAGTGTTCGTTCCGAGTTCCTGGTCACTCCCAAACCGCTTAGGCAGGTCTCCGCAGGGTTTTAGTGGGTATACCCCCCTTCTCCTTCCATCCAGGAAGGGGGGGAGTCCCACATATCCCCGTCCTTCCCCCAAGGGGGACGGGGAATGCGGAAAGCATTTCCCTGCGTTAAAAAAAAAAAAAGGTCTGGGTTAATCCCAGGAAGGAGGCGGCATTGTGGGCGCTGGAGGAGAGGAGGCGCGCCGCTGCCGAGGAGGAGGAAAAGAGGAGGGAGAAGGAGGAACGGGAAGGGAAGGAAGAGGACACGAAAAGAAGGAAGAGGAAGAAGGGAAAGAAGGGTGGCAAGGGCGCAGGGAAGGAGCCCGGTCCTGCCCCCTTCCCCCCTCTACCGATTCCCAGGAAGACCCCCAAACCCCCGCAGGTGAAGGCCGGCGCGAGTGCGGGCAAAGGTGATGGGGGGGAGAAACACCCCCCAAAGCCTAGCCCTGACGCTGGCAGCTGGGTGGCCCACCCAGTGTTTCTGAGACGAAGGTTCTCACATTAAACAATGTAAAATCAACTGAAACCAATACCAATTTGTTTTACTATCAAATGCGATAATATAATACATGTATGCTGTATTGGTCTGGGTTAGGTCTGGGTTAGGTCTGGGTTAATCCTCTGCCGGAGTCTGGGGGGAGGACGGGGACATCCGCCCTCCCCCTTGGGGTAGTTACGGGCCGGGGCGCCGTGGCGAGGAGCCCACATCTCTTTAATCCTCGCCCCGACACCCCGGCCCGGCCGCAGCGTCCCCCCCCCTTACCGTGGGGGGGGGGCGACATGCGCTGCGGGAAAACGGAGAGCGGGGGCCCGTGAAAATAGGGCCTCCCTCTCCGTCGCGTATTGGAGGTGACCAGGGGCCGCGGGCGACACGCCTTGGGGGGCGTGTCGTCCAGACCGACGGTTCCCGGGATGGGGGGGCATTGCGCGGGTGACCGGCGCAATGCCCTGGTAGATCTAATTTAGGGGGGTCATGTCCCCCCCCCCCGTGAATGGGGCGGTGGCTTGCCGCCGCCATAGCGGGGGAGTGGCCCAGTAGTGTTCGTTCCGAGTTCCTGGTCACTCCCAAACCGCTTAGGCAGGTCTCCGCAGGGTTTTAGTGGGTATACCCCCCTTCTCCTTCCATCCAGGAAGGGGGGGAGTCCCACATATCCCCGTCCTTCCCCCAAGGGGGACGGGGAATGCGTAAAGCATTTCCCTGCGTTAAAAAAAAAAAAGGTCTGGGTTAATCCCAGGAAGGAGGCGGCATTGCGGGCGCAGGAGGAGAGGAGGCGCGCCGCTGCCGAGGAGGAGGAAAAGAGGAGGGAGAAGGAGGAACGGGAAGGGAAGGAAGAGGACACGAAAAGTAGGAAGAGGAAGAAGGGAAAGAGGGGTGGCAAGGGCGCAGGGAAGGAGCCCGGTCCTGCCCCCTTTCCCCCTCTACCGATTCCCAGGAAGACCCCCAAACCCCCGCAGGTGAAGGCCGGCGCGAGTGCGGGCAAAGGTGATGGGGGGGAGAAACACCCCCCAAAGCCTAGCCCTGACGCTGGCAGCTGGGTGGCCCACCCAGTGTTTCTGAGACGAAGGTTCTCACATTAAACAATGTAAAATCAACTGAAACCAATACCAATTTGTTTTACTATCAAATGCGATAATATAATACATGTATGTTGTATTGGTCTGGGTTAGGTCTGGGTTAGGTTTTGCAATTTGTTTTACTATCAAATGCGATAATATAATACATGTATGCTGTATTCGCCTCAGTTGATTTTATATTGTATAATGTGAGAGCCTTCTTTTTAAAAACACTGGGTGGGTGTGTGTGGTATTGTCGCTTCTCATCCCCACAACGTGTTTACAAACAAAAAATAAACAGATGCGGCCCCGGAACAGGTTTACGTTGCCACGGAGCATGGAAAAATACGGAAAATGGAATACACTATTAGCAATAGTTTTTCGCAAATATCTCGAAAACTGAGACCGAGCACCGGGTAGTTGTAATGACAAAAGTTGTTCAGAATGTTGTCCTCAACAACATATGTCAAGGTCATCGGAGCATCCTCCCCTAAACGTAAGGTTTACCAAATTTAATCATGCAAACGATATTCTGAATAGTGGCGTAGCAATTTGTAGTAGCGCCTCAGAGTCGCCATTCGAGCGCTAAGGGTTAGGCCCTCCGTCCACGGGGCGTTGCGTCAGAGACGCGTAAAATATCGCTTGCTGTACGCTTCAATGCTGCGACCAATGTAAAATAATGGACGTCTGTCCACGAAGCGTAATCGTCGCGTAATCGTCGCTACCTGCAGTCGTCACGCGCGTAGCATACGCTGCCGCGATCATCTGTACACGAAGCGTAGAGTAAACTTCACGTTAGTTACGACAAACAAACAGAAATATCGAGTTACGAGGAGGACGTGATACTTCTTTATAATTATATTCGACACAAAAGAAGAAGGAGAATGTTCTGGTTGCACCCTTACATTCGCAATAACATTAACTGCAGAATAGTTGTGGCTGCAAGAGAATTAACAGAAGACGATGCTAGGTTTCAAGCATTCTACAGAATGCATAAAGACACATACAAAAATCTTGTACGAATAGTGGGTCCAAGTATAGAAAGGCAAGATACAAATATGCGAGAATGTGTAAAATATTGCTTGCGGTAAGGGTTGCTGTATTTCTCGGCACGAACTTATGGGAAAACCTAATATTATCGTATAATTCTTTTGCAGCTATAGCCGTTCTGCCATAAATATAAGAGTCGTTGATTTTGATAGTGGGGGAAGTCCATTTTGTGAAAAAAAATAGAAGTAGTTTTTATTACAAATTAACATAAAATATCTGGTAATGACATAAAATGGACATGCCTCACTTTCAAAATCAACGACTGATTTCTCTGAATATAAAGATGCACCCAGAATTTTCTTCTTCTCTTCTATATAATTATATATAGAATTAGCATGTTCTCATCGTCACTCAAGATTCTCTTAAGATTCAAAACTTGCTGTGTACGCTTCATAAATAAAAGAAAGCGTCCACATCACATACGCTACGCGTACGTGGACGCGTCTTTGACGCGACGCGCCGTAGACAGAATCAAATCGTGCCTCATACGCTACGCGTACGCGACTCTGACGCAACGCCCCGTGGACGGAGGTCCTTAATGCTACATTTTTGTGATTACCATTTTGATATCCAAACATTTTGTTAGATTTAGTACTTTGTAGTACGCCCGTTGCTGTCTATTACAGCTTATACCCTAGTAGCATTTATGGTTGACCAACGATATGCAACAGTTGAGAGTTAATTGGGATATAGTTAGTACTTTTGCCTACAAATTCCCAAAATAGGGCCTACGACGAAAAAGTTATTACAATTTGCCAACAAATATCCAATGTTCGGCCTATAATTATTATAGTTGGTTACTTAATAAGAAATTTACATACGGTAGTACTAAATTGGCCAAACCAAAGTTTGCCAACATTTAAATAACGTCTTACAGGCGTCAGAAACGTTGCTACAATCAAAAACTTGCAATTATATTCTAAACTGATTTTTTTGTTCAATTATTTATGAATATACTCGTAGTTCGTTACTGTCGCGCAATGGTTGAACCACTACAGGTTTATTGTGTGCCTTGGAATTTATTTATTTCTTTAAGTTTCCCCATTTTACAAGGGGAAGGGACGGGTGTTGCATTTGCTTTTGAAATAACAGTATGTGAACGTCGTAGTGCTCATATAGTATAACAAAATCCATTTGGGTTTCTACAGAATGGGCCTTCGTTCTTGAGATATTTCGTTTTAAATTTGTTTAATATAATCTTTTACGAAGGCTCATTCTTAGAACTTTATTTATTTTATATTATATTATATTTATTTTTAACCTGATAACTGTTTTGCTTCATTTTAAGAACTTGTGTGCTTAATTATTTTTAAGCTAATACTATTTTTGTACCTTTTCTAAAAATAGCAAATCCACATATTTTTCCTGCATGTCTAGGGATTGCAATAACGGTACACCGGTATACCGAATACCGGTATTTCGTGCTATTTTGCAATTTCGTGAAACCGATATCTGCTAAGGTAAAATACCGGTATTTTCGGTATTAGCTATAAATAATAAATATTTTTTTGGGGCATCTGCTCTTATTTGAAATTTACAAATTAATTTTTCCGATAGTAAATTCGATTTAATATCAAAAACTGTATCAGCTCTGCTTCCAATAAAGCTGTGGAAGCATTATGTCGGAAGGATTCCAACTTATTAACAGTAAATGCAACAATAAATTTTATGTTGCAATCACTTAAAGATCAGGACACGCCGCTGTCTGAGGAATCATACAGTGAATTGAAAATTCGTCTACCGGAAGGCATAGTGAACTAGAAAATATTTTAAGGTATTTACATGATTATAACGACTATAAAAAAGAAAACGAAAAGGAAGAAAAGAAGCTAGCAAGGTCAAATTTAATTAAGTTCGTCGTCAATTTCTATAAATACAATTAGCTATAAATAAAAAAATTTCCACGAACAATAATACAAAAAATAATACAAAAAATAGGTTTATCCAAAACCGTCAGACGAGAGACCGAGTTGTTAGAAGATGAAGGACATCGAGGCAAATATTTAGAGAATGTATATCGCTCATTATTAACAGTACCACTGACCAGCGTGGATGCGGAAAGAGCATTTTCAACTGCAGGTAATTTTTGCAGAAAATACGTTCCAGGCTTAAGGACAGTTCAATAGATGCATTATGTATTTTACAATCACATTTCAAAAATATGCAGTTAATAAATCAGTTAATGTTTTTTTCTATTAAACAACTGTATTTTTTTAACTTCTTGAAAATTCCTAATACCGGTATTAATACCGGTATCGTGTTTTTGGTCCGGTATTGCAAACCCTATACATGACGAGTATACTCGTCATTAGACAAAAAAAATGCCATCTTTTCATGATGACTATACTCGACATAAATATTTAATAGGCTAATATTGTTAGAACTAAAGAGCCCCGAAAAATTCAAGTTGCATAAGCTTTTGTGGTTTAATAGAAGTCAAAGATACACTTACACTCAATATAAACATATACCCAGCTAACATCTGGATCAGTATAAGCATCCGTGGTAGCATTAGTGGGGTGATCTGAACAACCATACCAACCAGTGTCCCCGTAGACTGTTTTTGATCGTCGAAATGCAAAGTTATAAGTACCATTTTGCTCTTCGGATTTAACGATTTCCATTGAAGATGTGGTGTACTATTATTACAATTTATATTAGAGTTACTTTTGTAGTTTGTGCTGTTACTATTGTTTTATTATCTAAGTACTTACTAAATCCGATGAGTTAGTGGGATACGTAAAGAAAATATCCGTTTCACCAGAGCACAGTAGCAGCAATGGATCGCCTTCATTTTTAATGATCTCATCACTCGTCGATATATTTAGTTTTAGCGCTGTTGAGTCTAGAAACAAAAGAAAGTAGTTCAGTCAATGACAAAGCGTAATTCATTGCAACAACGAATCATTTATTCTACTTGTGAACAACAATAATTTAAAGAACAACAATAATTTAAAGAACAACAATAATTTAAAGAACAACAATAATTTAAAGAACAATAATAATTTAACGAACAACAATAATTTAAAGAACAACAATAATTTAAAGAACAACAATAATTTAAAGAACAACAATATTTTAAAGAACAACAATAATTTAAAGAACAACAATAATTTAAAGAACAACGATAATTTAAAGAACAACAATAATTTAAAGAACAACAATAATTTAAAGAACAACGATAATTTAAAGAACAACAATAATTTAAAGAACAACAATAATTTAAAGAACAACAATAATTTAAAGAACAATAATTTAAAGAACAACAATAATTTAAAGAACAACAATAATTTAAAGAACAACAATAATTTAAAGAACAACAATAATTTAAAGAACAACAATAATTTAAAGGACAACAATAATTGAAAGAACAATAATAATTTAACGAACAACAATAATTTAAAGAACAACAATAATTTAAAGAACAACAATAATTTAAAGAACAACAATAATTTAAAGAACAACAATAATTTAAAGAACAACGATAATTTAAAGAACAACAATAATTTAAAGAACAACAATAATTCAAAGAACAACAATAATTTAAAGAACAACCATAATTTAAAGAACAACAATAATTTAAAGAACAACAATAATTGAAAGAACAACAATAATTTAAAGAACAACAATAATTTAAAGAACAACAATAATTTAAAGAACAACAATAATTTAAAGGACAACAATAATTTAAAGAACAACAATAATTTAAAGAACAACAATAATTTAAAGAACAACAATAATTTAAAGGACAACAATAATTGAAAGAACAACAATAATTTAAAGAAGAACAATAATTTAAAGAACAACAATAATTTAAAGAACAACAATAATTTAAAGAATAACAATAATTTAAAGAACAACAATATATAGAATATAAGAAAAAATGTCTTACACAAAAGTGAACAATGTATAATGAAAGAAGAAGCTTCAAGCTTTAAAATAAATCCTTTATTAATGTACTATTTTTTTAACGAAGTTATAGTTTCAATATCAAGAATTTTACAAGAATAGAAAATTTAATGTTCAAATCGTTTTTGGATCCACTGTATACAAGTTGGTCCAATCAAAGGTAGCCACCTAATTATGTCCATTAGTTGTTATGGTATGAGAAACATTTTGTATGCTGTTTGACTGGTATCGATGGACGAATATGATGTAGAGAATATTTTTCTGCCAAGCATATTTTTCAACCTTTTTCACTAATAGATATCCATTTCAGTATACACTGAATGAACAAACTGTTTGAGACATCTGCATGAATTGACATATTTACATTAATACAATCAATTTCTAAATGATAATATTGGGTTGGCAAGAAAGTAATTTCGGTTTTCACTAATAGATGGCGTTACGTTTTGTTTGATTGACTTCTGTTAACATTTCATAACTACATCTGTTAGGTTACTTTTGCAACAAATTACACGTAATTTTGATTAAAATTGTTAGTTCTGTGTCAATTTGAACATGGAGTGCAAAAAACGAACATTATAGGCACATAATGCTTTTTTATTTCCGTAGAGGTAAAAAAGCTGCCGAGGCTCACAAAGATATATGTGAAATTTATGGTGTCGATTGTTTAACAGAACGCACGTGCCAGAATTGGTTTAAAAAATTCCGTTCTGGAAATTTCTCACTTAAAGACGACCAACGTTCTGGTCGACCATCCGAAGTTGATGATGACCAAATGAAAGCCATTATTGAATCGGATCGTCATATAACTGTCCGAGAGATTGCAGACAGGTTAAATGTCACGCATACAACTATAGAAAATCGTTTAAAAAGTCTCGGAATCGTTAAGAAGCTCGATATTTTGGTTCCACACGAATTGAAAGAAATTCACGATATTTAAGAAAATTTATGTCATTTCGACAACAGCAGCACTGTCGCTCGTTATTGCTTCTCAAATAATGCAAATAATCCTCGAAAACGCAAAAATGGACCATTTGAGGGACCACGCGCTCTAGATTAATCTTTTATCTAGCGATTGTGACTACCTAGGGGTCACAAATGTGCATTAGAGAGCCGTATTTTGACTACTTCGTGTACATGCTAACCTTAGTGGTGTGAGTGTCCACCAATACACCCTCACTCGATGGATCAACACCCTTAACCTGGGAGTACGCGTGCGTTGGTCTTTTTGACCAACGATTTCTTATATATTGAAATACGATCTAAGTCTTCGACTGTTGATTTTTTCCGTCCAGCTATTCTCGTTTGAAGGGGGTCTCGACTTGTTTATCTTATGTTGCGATACTTAGTGCAGTCTTGTTGGTTTTAAAACATACTATCGCTACGCGTCGGTCTATTCGACCGTCGCGCGCCTACTAACGTCAGTCTGCTTTCGTCCATCGAGTTTGACGCATACTGTGTAGCAATGATGGCTAATTTCATAACAATACAATTATACCACAAAATAATAATAAACCAGAAATTATTTGTTATTACAATTCAACGAAGGCAGGGGTTGATGTTGTAGACGAGATGAAAGGTATTCTCTGTTGCGAGAAAAAGTAACAGATGATCTCTAAGATTATTCTTTTCAGTTCTGAATATGGCTGGGATAAACGCACAAATAATTGTTAGCACTAATAATAAAAATAGTTTTGTGCGACGTAAATTTTTAAAAGAACTTGCCTTTAATTTAATCCAAAAACATATACATGCTAGATCAAAAATCACATCATTACCTCGTAATGTAAAATGGGAAATAGAAAATATTATAAAACAACCAAATAATGAACGAGGATTAGTACATCCTGGAAGATGTTATTTTTGCTCTACTAAAAAAAATAGAAAAACAGTAAAACAATGTTCCAATTGTACCGCATTCATTCGTAATGAACATACAGTTTACTTCTGTCACGAGTGTTGTAATAATGCGAGCGAATCTAGATAATCAAGCGACGAGTAATTATTACTTTTTTATTTCAACAGTTAATTTTATTCATTTATTTTAAATTTTATATTATATGGTTACTTAATATTTTATTTAATTTATCTATTTCATATTTTAGTTATTTCGTTACCAGTAATTTACTTTATAATTTATTAGAATTTACTTTGGTTACCAGGTGACCATTTATGTTATAATAAAAAATTGTTATTGTTTATGTAAAACAATTCTGAAACAATTAAAATACAATATTACACATTATTTATACTATATTAGTCATTTTATTCAATTATTTCTCTTATATTAGCATCGGTCGAAATGACCGACGCGCCTACTAACGTAAGTGCTGGTGGCGCGCGTACTCCCAGGTTAATGCAACGCATCAACATATGCGATATGCATGTCAAACGAAATGAAATCGACCCTTTTCTGAAGCGAATCATCACTGGTGATGAGAAATGGGTTGTTTACAATCACACAACTTGAAAACGATCATGGTCCAAGCGTGATGAATCAGCCAAAACCACATCGAAAGCTGAATTGCACCAAAAGAAGATCATGTTGTCAGTTTGGTGGGATTACAAAGGTATTGTGTATTTTGTGCTGCTCCCAAGGAACCAAACCATCAATTCAGATGTTTATTGTCGACAACTAACAAAACTGGACATAGCAATCAAAGAAAAACGGCCAGAATTGGCAAATCGCAAAGGAATCGTGTTCCACCATGATAACGCTAGGCCACACACATCTTTGGTAACACGTCAAACATTATTGGAGCTTGGTTGGGAAGTGATGTCACATCCACCATATAGCCCTGACATTGCACCATCACATTATCATTTATTCCGAAGTTTACAAAACTCTTTGAATGGTAAAACATTCGCTAATGACGATGACCTGAAATCGCACTTGGATCAGTTTTTCACCGAAAAGGATCAAAAGTTTTATGAGCGCGGAATTATGAAGCTACCAGAAAGATGGCAAAAGATCATAGAACAAAATGGAAAATATTTTATTGATTAAAGTTCATTGCTTTGATAAAAAAATTGGATTTTGTTTCACCTAAAAATACCGAAATTACTTTCTTGCCAACGCTGAAATGTACTGAAATGTACAAGAATATACTGAAATGTACAAGAATATACTGAAATGTACAAGAATATACTGAAATGTACAAGAATATACTGAAATGTACTGAAATGTACAAGAATATACTGAAATGTACTAAAATGTACAAGAATATACTGAAATGTACTAAAATGTACAAGAATATACTGAAATGTACTAAAATGTACAAGAATATACTGAAATGTACAGGAATATACTGAAATGTACAGGAATATACTGAAATGTACTGTATAATATATTAGCTACACTGAATTTTCATTATATTTAGGAGGCATTGGTATATAGAAACATTATCCGTCACACAGACCATAAACGTATTTTTCGTATAGTGGTTCTAATCATTTATTTATTTATTAAATATGAAATTCATTTCTAATAAATCACATACAATATATTTGTGTATATTACTGTATATTACCTTTACTTTGTTAGTTAATATTATCACAGTAACAAGAAAACTGTGAATTTAAAACAACATTGCATACGCTTCAGCTTAATTGAACTGCTTGAAGTGTGAAATCAGTGTGCAATTAAAGTGTCAGGCTTTGAACACTGACAATAGATAAAATGCTTCATTTAAATGGAAAAAGCCTTGAGAAGCTCATTTTCTTCCATATAAACTACCATCCCTTAACTTCAGTTGTTTATTAGTTTATTATTTTAATGGTATTGTTTTAATAGTATTGTTTTAATAGTATTGTTTTAATAGTATTGTTTTAATAGTATTGTTTTAATAGTATTGTTTTATGTAAAAGCTATCTAATCCTGTTTGTGAAAGAAACATAAAGATAAAGCTTATTAATAGGGCTATAAATTGGTGTTTCTGGCAGATTTGCATAAACTGATATTATCAGAATAATTTTCGATATGTACTCGCCATATTCAAGTTGATGGACACCAGTTCGATCATCTGCTAGCTATCAGGTACTAGGCGCGTATTAAATATTCTTGCGATAATACCTCGTTAACTATCAGGTTTAGAACATATGAAGGTCAATACATTTTTACGCAGAATTTAATTACTAAAAAATGTTTGCATCACGACATTTCCCCCTTTATACCATGCAAGTTTTGTATATATCATTTTTTCATATTATTACAAACATCGGAAATATGCAACGTGGTCAAAGTGATTGGTCCACCTTGTATACATATACTTGGATTAAGTAAGGTAGCATTTTCCATATTTTTAGGGTCTTGCATTGTTATTGGTCCACCTTGTATACATATACTTGGATTAAGTAAGGTAGCATTTTCCATATTTTTAGGGTCTTGCATTGTTAACGCAACAGTCAACTAAACGTAGCAGTGCTGGACATGGCTCGGACTTCAGCTGCAGAGTTATAAATTAGAAATTACGGTACATAAGAGAAAAATACATTCAGATGCGCATAATAACATGACCATGAAATGACCTTGATCTTTGAAAATTAAAGTTTTACGTAAAACAGATGTCTATCGAGATCGCCGGCTTTGACCATGATTCGACGATCAAGAGCGTGAATGTAAATAAACATGCTTACTATGGTAATACTGATGATACCTAAGGATTTGAAATCCTGATCAGTTTCAATTTATCAGTGAATCGACATATTGTTTGAAATGAACTAGAACTAGAATCAAGTAGTTTATCATGAACGACCAACTACACCAGAGGACATGAAAAACCGAATAATTAGAGCTTGTGCTGATATTAATTCGGAAACAACTGAAAGATCTGTAGAGTCGGCCATTCCTCGTTTCAGGAAGGATACGGTTTAAACAATTTAAACGTATTTAAATAATGAATATATAAACACATTTCTATAGATTATACAAATTTATTTATATAAACAATTATTTTAATAATAAATTATTATCGACATCATAATTCAAATAATAAATATAGAAACTATACATCATAAAACTGTGTGTTAAAACGTAAAACCAGGGGTTGAAAACAGTTATGATATTGATTCCGGTTCTTGAAACATTTACGAGAACCGAAAAAATGTTATAACTGTTATGAGAATATCTTTCGTTTCTGAATTTCGATATCTCTACCACTACACTGATTTCGACGACTTTTTATTATGTTATACAAATCAACATTTTGAACAAATACTGAAAATTTGTATCATTATATATTATTTAAATTACATACTTATTGTTATTAATTTTTTAACAATTTTTTAAATATATCATTTTTTACAATGCTTACAATTTTATTTGAACATATATTCACTATTTAAATACGTATTTATTATTTAAACAATTATTTAAGTACATTCTTATGCTGCACATATAATGTATACAAATTTGTTTATATACTAATTATTTAATTATTTAACTGTTTATATCATTTATTTATTGTTATTCATTATTGTTATTCATTAATTATTATTTATTGTTTATACAACTTTTAAATAAACAAATTTTTATAATGTGTAGAAACTTGTTTGTATATATTCGTTATTTGAATTATTATTTCACTAATAATTCATTGTTAAAATAATTGTTTAAATAAATGAATTTTGGAATGAATGAATATAGAAGGAAATTATAAAAATTTATTTATTTAAACAATTATTTTCACAATAAATTATTATTGAAATAATAATTCAAATGATAAATATAGAATCAAATTTCTATATGTACATTATAAAAAATAATTTATGTAAATATTATTTTCACAATAAATTATTCAAACAATAATACAAATAATGGATATAGAAACAAATTATGAAAATTTATTTATTAAAACATTTATTTTCACAACAAATTATTTAAAGTATAATTCAAATAATGAATATTTAAACAAATTATATAAAATTAGTTATTTAAACATTGTTTAAATTATAAATAATTATAACATCGTTTTGGTTCTTCATAACTGGTTCGAGAACCAGAACCGATATAATAACAGTTTTCAATTCCTGATTTAAAATGATTATGAAATATTTTGTTTAAATAAAATAAGAAAATTTAAAAAATTAGCGGCAAACATAAAAAAATATACCGGTATTTTCATGTATTGATATGACGTCATACCTGTATTTCGGTTTCTATGAAGGTTACGAAGGTACAACCAGAAAATACCGGTATAATATCGGTATTAGTCCTTGAAATATACCGGTATTTCCATTTACCGGTATGGCGTTATACCGGTATTTCAGTGTTTCGGTTTCTATAGAGGTTATGGAGGTAATACCGGTATAATACCGGTATGAATCCCTGGTCTTAACACATCTGGTGATCGATATTTTTAATGCGATAAAAAATATTTTCTTTGCATTCCCAGGTTCACAAGTCTTGGCCAAAGATATTCGACATAAGTTTTACGTTAAACGATAATAAGTTTCGAAGATCAAGGTCATTTCAAGGCCATGTTACTATACATAGTTAAATGTATTTTTCGATCTGCTAAACGATGCAATAATAAAAAGATGTAGTCATGTGTCAAAAATGACCTTGGAAATATGTATATTCTTGCCAGATATTGTACCTGAAAATATATTTAGGTGGCCTTACTTAAAAGGACCACCCTGTATAAGCGTTAAAGGTAGTACAAATACGAGAAGTGTATTAACTAGAAATCACTCTACCAAAAAACGCGACATTCACTGAACAAACATGAGTGATACAATTATCGTTATGTCGATAAAGCTAACGATAAAAACATCATTCTTTGCACGTTCTCATTCAAGACGAAATTTTTACTTATACAAACATAATGTTTTACGCAAAATTTTATTCACATCTGAAATATTCGAAAAAGTTCCTTTGCATTAAAAATCCTATGATAACGACAGTTTTGTAATATTATATGTCATATTTCGGACGCAGTTACGATAATAGGGATTTTTATATTGATATAGCTAACGGCGTGCTACAAAATTAACATTCCTACAATCAATAAAAGCGAAAGATAAATAAGAGTGAAGAAGGTCTCCGTATCATCTTAACCAGTTACTGGTATGAACGATGATGCAATTTATGAGACTCGTAAATCCCTGGTAGTGGTTTGCGTTCTCATTTCGCAAATAGAGATACGGAGAAACTGAAAGATTCCTCAAGGTATTGCTTAAGGTGGTCCTTATTTATACTTGATCAAAAATTTTTTCTCAATTCTATTTGACATCATACCCCTAGAAAGGTTCCATTGGATGAAAAAATAATTTTAATGAAAGATTATTTCGATCGGATAATGGGGGAGGGTGGCAACGGAGCATTAAAGTTTCGTATTTCTGTAATTTTTTTAAATATACAGGGTGAGTCACCTAACGTTTGTACCTCAAATATCTTTGTTGTTTCTGAAGATTCGTAAAATATGGTAAGGACAAAGTTGAATGGTACAAAGGGGCTGACAGGATGCCAAAAAAAATTTTGTTTTCATGTTAGTTTCTTAGAGATATCAATTTCACCTTGACTTTTTAAAATGGAACCACCCTTTTTTAAACACCTACAATGATAGTCCCTTTTATTGCGAATTCAGTGACTATAATTACTCAAGGTTATTCAAGGTCGCGGGCAGAGATAACGTATAAGATTTAATACCGATACATGCCTTTAAACGGGCTTTGAAGGAATGTTGAACTCTGTCCGCGACCTTGAATGACCTTGAGTAATTATAGTCACTGAATTCGTAATGAATGGGACTATCCTTGTACGTGTTTAAAAAAGGGTGGTTCCACGTAAAAAAATAAAGTTGACCTTGGAAATCTCTAAAAAAAATGACATAAAAATGAAAATTTTTTTAATATCGTGTGCGCCCCACTAAACCATTCAACTTTGTCCTTCAGACATTTGACGTATCTTTAAAGACAACAAAGATATTTGAGGTGGCAAGAGTTAGTGCCTTGGCCTACAATGATAATCCCTTTCATTACGAATTCAGTGATTATAATTACTCAAGGTCATTCAAGGTCACGGACAGAGTTCAACAATCCTTCAAAGCCCGTTTACAGGCATGTATCGATGTTAAATCCTATACGTTTTCTCTGTCCTTGACCTTGAATGACCTTGGACTAATTATAGTCACTGAATTCCTAATGAAAGGGACTATCATTGTAGGTGTTTAATAAAGGGTGGTTCCATTTAAAAAAGTCAAGGTGACCTTGGAAATCTAAAAAAAATGACATAAAAATAAAAATTTTCTTAATATCGTGTGAGCCCCACTAAACCATTCAACTTTGTCCTTCAGACATTTGACGTATCTTTAAAGACAACAAAGATATTTGATGTGGCAAGAGTTAGTGCCTTGCCCTACAATGATAATCCCTTTCATTACGAATTCAGTGATTATAATTACTCAAGGTCATTCAAGGTCACGGACAGAGTTCAACAATCCTTCAAAGCCCGTTTACAGGCATGTATCGATGTTAAATCCTATACGTTATCTCTGTCCGCGACCTTGAATGACCTTGAGTAATTATAGTCACTGAATTTGTAATGAATGGGACTATCATTGTAGGTGTTTAAAGAAGGGTGGTTCCATTTAAAAGAAGTCAAGGTGACGTTGATATCTGTAAAAAAAATGACATGAAAACAAAATTTTTTTGGCATCCTGTCAGCCCCTTTGTACCATTCAACTTTGTCCTTACCATATTTTACGTATCTTTGTAAACAACAAAGACATTTGAGGTACAAACGTTAGGTGACTCACCCTGTATGTGTAAAGTTCTCAAAAAGCGTAAGTTTATCGAAATTTTGTTCAGATAAGATTGAAAGAGAATATAATTCCCTACAAATTTGTTATATACCATTTTTTTCATACCCCTAACTATCTTCGAAATAATAGTGTTTAACGTTGAGATGTACCCAGTGTGCGTACTGCCCCTTACGGACGTTGATATGTACGCAATATATTCAGCGCGCAGGTGAGAGCGTATTTAGACGCAGTTCAAGACGGTAACATTTATGATTTATGCACGACCCTGCAAGTACCAGGCCTGCATTACCATTTCAATATACCTTTTTCCAATATGTACGTCTTTCCAAAACTAAATGTGTACAGCAAGAATGCAGGTAAAACAGTCCTTACGACTCTACTTCGTTTATACATCTCATCATTCCCCTTAAAGTTCTACCTAGCTGCTCTCCGTATTTTGGGACGTAGGTTTCCTAACATTCGAATATAAGTTGCTACTTATATTGACTTACTGTAATTCACAGCTTAAGCTTCGTTCAGTGTCTTTCATAATGTCTTCGCTACACAATTTATGGAAGGCTGAAATATACAGTTGTATATTTGATTGGCAATTATGTACAAATCACAAAGCGCCTATTGTAAATTGCCGGCAGTTTTACAAGTGCTGCAAGTACTATTTTTTAATATTTGTGATAAAATGAACTTCAATATTTTCGGAATAGGCTCGAATTTCAATCAGAAATCAACATCACTTTATTAAAAAATTAGAAGATTTGTATAGGGAATGGAGGACATTACAAAAAAACTTCAAGAAAATTAAGGAATTTCACATACAGAAGAGAGAAATATTCATTTCCAAGTTCAACAACTTCTTTGATATAGTAAATGCAGATGCATTGGATATGATATCAATCGAGGAAGATGAACAAGTTTTAATGAATCAGAAAAGTAAATGTCGTCCAGGTTCTATGCGGCGTCGACATTAAACTAAGTCAAAAGGAAGAAAAAAATGCATCGCGAAATATACAACAGCAAACAAAAAAAGAGAAAAATATACGACAACGTGAAGAGGTACCGCTTTTAAAACATTTTCAAACAGCTCGGCGAAAAATTAATGTACAAAATTTTCAGTCTGGTATTAAAGTAAAAGGCGTTCAAAAGGTATTGGCAAGTAATGTAGAAGAAATGCTTTTGTTTGCAAGAAGTAATATAGAAAATCATCAACTACGAGATGATTATAAAGAGTTTCTAGAACTAATAATATTATTTCTTGGAAATCTTCCACCTGGTGGCGTTATTTTCGCACACCCTCACAGTTGGCCAGATCGACGCGCTAGTTGTTCATGGGCTCAAAAATCAATCAATTTTTACAGTTGCCATATTCCATACGTTTTTGTCATGTTATTTTGATTTCTAAATAGTGTTACCAAAATTTCATTTTCTTACACGTTTTTAACCCTTAGCACTCGAGTGGTGACTCTGAGGCACCACTAAAAATGGCTATACCATTATTCGAAATATTATTTACATTATTAAATTGATATTCAGTAAATTAGTTACCAAACATTTAAGTATTCTATGATGTATTTTATCAGATTCATTTCTTCAAAATGATAAAAATCATATAGAATGGAAATATTCTTGATCGAAAAAAAAAAGTTTGGTTATGGAGTTAAAATACTTCCGAGCGCAAAGGGTTAAACATATCAGTCTTTCGGACGACGCACAGCCCAGATAGCACCGTACGTCCCAGGGACGTCCGTTTTACGTCCAGTTTACGTCCACACGTCCTAAGTCCCAGGACGTCCCAGGGACGTCCGTGGGACCAGAATTTCGGACGCCCGAGGGACGATCGTGGAACCACAATTTCGGACATGAGACTTATAAATTACGTACGTTCCAGGATTGCTCAGTTCTTACACGCGAGATATACAGGGTGCGCCAAAAGTTTCACGGTTCCTTCACAGGGGAGGTTCCTGAGGCCATTTGAAGCGACATTTTCCTTTGCAAAAATGGCCGTTACGGCTTTGATAAGGAGTTATTAACGAAAAACACGGACCAATCAGAGCGCGACCTAGAGGCGTATTGGCAGAGACGGCCGCGCGCGACAGCAGTCGAGCGATGGTGATACACCGCGGGCGAAAGCAAGGAACAAACACGAGAAGAAAATTTTTCGAGTCTTATGTCGGATAGTTCAAATTTGAATATGTTGTAGTCTTTAGAAACCTATGAACGAATCTCGAAGGATTTTTCGAAATCTTAAAAAATGTTGGTTTTACAGACGTGTAAAGAAAACTGTCAACTTTTTTTCATTAAATTATAACACTAGAACTAACATACCGAGGAAAATGAGTTTTTAGGAGCCTATAGTGAACACATAAGAGTGTCTATTGAAAATATTTCGATTTGGAAGAAATGGTTTTTTCACCATTTATTTTGGAAATGTTTTAAACAAATGCAATTTTCTTATAGCCGGGAATTTTTTTAAAAATTCGAAAATAAATGAGGTGACAGCTCCGAGTCTCCTCTTTACGGACCTATTTTTGAAAAGGCAGATACTTTAAAATTGACGGAATTAAAATTATTTAAAGCGAACGCTGCACCGCGATATTACTGTCGCGAATGGCCCCGAAGGCGCGCGGCACGAACATCTGTTAGATACGCGACCACCGCACACTCTAACACCGTCAATACTGAGAAAGCCTTGCTTACCTTGGTTCTCACGTAGAGCCCCAGCGAGGTGAAAATGATTCCTGTATTCACAAATTATTCGGTGTACAACATTGAACCTGTCTACTCGTAAAATTCACAAGAGCATTTTAATTATTCGCTCTATGAAATTATCGAGCAGAAGGGGTCAATGTCCATTCACTGCACAATCCGGCCCACATTATTAATTTATTCACGATCACAGTAAAATTATTCACACATATCCATTGGGTCCACAAACGTTGAATGAAATACACACAAGTGATTCACAGAAATCCACATATCACGCACAACTAGTATTAAATATTCAATAACCATATCGTCCTGTGAATGTCCTGTTAACGTCCTGAATATGTCCTGTTAACATCCAGAATATGTCCAGTCGGACGTCCGCGCGGGACGACTATGGACGTCCCACTTTCTAACTGGTACCTATCTGGGACGTGCCTGGGACGTAAAACGGACGTAACTCGGACACATCTGGGACATACGGACGTGATCCGGACGTCCCTGGGACGTACGAAAGGTCCGGTACGAACGTCCATAGGACGTCCATGGGACGTCCCGGTGCTATCTGAAAGTGGGTTATTTGACCCGGAAAAGCGGAAAAAAAACAATTTCAAAAATTTTGCATGAGAAGTACATTGCTGTCCGAGATAGTTGAGTATATGAGGAACAATATGTATATCAATGCTCTTTTGATATTTATAAACTCATAAAGCATTGTGATTGTTTGAAAGTTGAGAGATTTTATGGTAAGCATTTTTTTCTTAATCATTCGCCGAAACTTCATTCGTTTATTAGCAATTTTTAAATCTTTTAAGCATATTGTGTAAACTTTGGCATTACAGAAGATTTTCAGGTAGGTATATACTGCACTTTCCGACAGATTTTACTGTTCCATCATTATATATTTGTATAGTTACTAATATTTGAAAATAAATAAATAAATAAAAGAAAGAGGCATCAAAGGCGAGGAACAAGCATTTTCATGTTTATAGGAAAAGTTACTCAAGAAAGTGTTCTCGTGAATCTTGTCACAAAGACGTCATAAATAGACTTTTATTAAATTCCGATCATTTCCTCTCAAACATAAGGCGAATGCAAGAAAAGAAAAAGATGCAATTTTTAAGGGAATGTATGGAAACGCTACTTCTTATTCAACCTACTAATGAAAATGCATCACCAGAATCCAATGAAGAAAAATCATTATCTAAGGAAGAAACTTCGGATGTATTTTCTGATGAAAATTAATGGTAATCATTACAAAATATTCTTAAAATATTTAGTTACTTATTAACAA
This sequence comes from Sphecodes monilicornis, assembly GCA_913789915.3. Taxonomy (NCBI): domain Eukaryota; kingdom Metazoa; phylum Arthropoda; class Insecta; order Hymenoptera; family Halictidae; genus Sphecodes; species Sphecodes monilicornis. Next base: position 4,061,092 of record OU565286.1, on the reverse strand, counting down.
GTTTCGTGATCTGCATATTTTGTATCAAAATAATAATTTTCTTTATTTCAACATACTTTTTCAAGGATTTCCAATAATTTGAAGAAAAAGTGTTTCGAACAAAAGTTGAACAGTATTTAGACATGTACAAATTTCCATATATAAAATTTCAAAAAACAATTTTCTTCGACAGAAAATCAAGGTCACTTTCATTCTTTAAATGTTAATATGCAGTTTTGATTTCATAATGCGATAGTTGACGCTAAGACGAATTCAACGGCCTACTATGTTATGACCTCGAGTCCATAAATAACGTTAAAATAGTTTTTTACGGATTTTCATAGTGTACACCGTTCCATTTTTATATTTGGAGAATATCTACAAAAGTATTGCGAAATTCTGGTGGACATTTGTGAGGAGCAATAGTTGACATCGCGCCACAATATCCTGCGGATGGTTTGGTTTCATCCAATTCTTCCCGCTATAGTACACCGTAAAAACGCACACGCGCTGCCAGTTTCGTTTCTGCGTATATACGAGAGTTTGTAGGAAGGAAGTCCTTTCTTTCCTCTAGTGATATCGCAGTCGTATTATCAGCTAGCGGGTCCGTTTCACGAGGCAAACAAGTACATATAGAACTGAATTAACAGTAGGCTGCTGCGAGAACTTTTTACCAGAGCCACAGTTCAACTCTTGATATATATATACATATAATTCGTATATTAGATGTAAACATTCATGAAAAATTGAGACTTTTTTCCGGTCACCTTACAGCAATCAAAATGAAATATACAGGGTGGCCCACATAACTCTGAACAGCTCAATATCTCGAAAACTTTGCCATCGATTTTAAAGTTCTTAGTCTTAAATTGCATGGAACTGAAGGGCCTTTCTGACTACATAAACGTGAAGTGGCCTCCCTTCCCCTTTAACGGGGGAGGGGAGGTACCTTTGTAATTTTAAATGGAAGCCCCTATAAAATGTTACATATTTAGATTCTACAGGAAAAAACAAGTCAATTTTGTCTGAAACATTTTTTTGTCAGATACTTCCATGATGAGATATAACAGTTTGAAGTTTCGAGTTGTAGGTACTTGAAGCGCTCGGAAATAGCGTTATGGAATTATACGCGCTTAAGTCCTTTGCTTATTCGTGAAGAAATAAAATGTACTTTAAATTAAATGTTCAAAATGTCCACCACGGGCTTGTAAACATTTATTTACTCGAAACATCAAAGTTGTTCTAACATTTTTTAACATTTCGGGAGTCACTGAAGCGCAAGTGTCGCGTATTCTTTGTTTCATATCCTCTTTTGTCGTCGGTGGTTCAAACATAACTTTGTCCTTTACATATCCCCACAAGAAAAAATCTAATGGTGTTAGATCGGGGGATCGAGGAGGCCATTGACGAGGTCCTCCACGGCCTATCCATTTGTTCCCAAATTTTTCGTTCAAAAATTGCCTGGTGATGATTGCAAAATGTGGAGGAGCGCCGTCTTGTTGGAACCACATTTCTCTTCTAACGTGCAGTGGCACATCTTCCAAAATGCTTCTTCGCCTTTAACTTATTTATTTAATATTTAACTATAACTTATGTAGAAATGTAGCTTACAGCCCTTTAAAACTGTTGTAATATCGATTTCGATTCTTAAAACGGTAAGGAAGAACCTTCATCCCGATTAACCCTTTGCACTCGAAACAATTTTAATTCCAAAGTTAAGTCTACTATTTCAACCTGGAACATTTTCATTTGATATAACCTTCTTTATATTATGCACATGATATTAAACCTGTTTTCTCATAGAATACTAGAATGGTTAGCAATTTATAGAATACAGACGAATTTAATAATACAAAAACTATTTTGAATAATAGTACGGCAATTTTAAATGGTGCCTCAGAGTCACCATTAGAGTGCAAAGGGTTAACTGTTATGAATCACCGAAATTCCCAACTATTATCGATAATTCCAACTATTTGGGTTACGAATCCCATATCAATTCCCTAATCATTATTTTTCCGGTTGCGTATCGGTCTCGAAATATATAGTATAGTTTCAGAACAGATTTTTTCAGAATTGATATCACTAGACTGCGGAGTTTATGTATTTATAAGAGAAATGATATGGTCAAACACAAAACCGTAAAATCAGCCGAGAATATACGGACATAGGCGTATTACTACTAAACAATTACAATTATTAACAGTAAAACTACTTTTTTTTTGCGATTACTCAGAGAATTTTCTATTAGGTTGTTGCATATGAAATGTCTGATTTTTTAATAAAAATGTTATGAAGCGTTTCAATGAAGAAATACTATTACCTATAAGGTAAGTCCGGGAAAAACCGGTCAGTGTTAATATCTTAAAAACAAGACAAGAACTGCATTTGTCCCGCATTTCTATGTTTCGTTTCCACGAAACAAATAAATCAGCTTGCTGTTGATCTCGCACTGAGAATTGTCGCAAAACCGTATTTAAAGCTATAAATTACACTTAAAACTTTGTGAAAATTTTTTGACGGAGTTATAGGGTTAGTGACATTTGAAAGATAAGTAAGTTTATTTACTCTATTCAGGTATTAGGCGACATAATATACATAAAACTATAATATAACGTCAATAATACGCATGTATTCATTTTTACTTTCTGTTAAGAAAGTGGTCGATCACTCTTGCAATTCTGGTATAGTTCCACCACATTAATTCGGGACAGGTCAACCGCATTGATATGAGGGTATCATTATAAATTGATAAAAATGCCTATAATATTATAAAAGAAAAAAATGGCAGTCCGTTGGACGAAGAAGTAGCGCATTTCTTCTTTATTATGCTTATTACCACGTATTTTATTAAGAGGTTGAATAAGTTCTCGCTGTTTTTTTTATGAAATGAATGCTTTATTTTAAAAAATTGGTAAAAAATATGTTCTTGAAAGTATTGTCTCTCGCTAGCCATTACTTTTCCCCATCTTTCCGGCAGCATAGTAATTCCATGTCGGAAAAACGACACGTCTTTTGAGGTAATTCAAGAGTGGACCCATTTTTTGATATCTTCATAAAATTGGAAGCGCTGCTCAGCCAGGCCATGTGTCATCGATCGGAACAAATGGTAATCTGATCGGGAAATGTTTGGTGAATACAGCGGGTGGGGTTGTACTTCCCATTTAAGTGTTTTCAAAAACGTTTTCACCGGTTTTGCAACATGTGGCCGCGCGTTGTCATGCTGAAAAATCGCTTCAACTCGTACAGCACCCAACGTCCTTCCTGTGAATCATTCCTAATGCTTTCAAACGTTTCGAATCTGTTGTGTGATCAACTCCTAATGATTCTGCAAGTTCAGCTAGTATCTGACACGAGTCTTCATCAAGTAATGCCTCAAATTCTTCGTCTTCAAGTTTTTGTTGTGCGCCAGGACGTTCTTTATCTTCAAGATCAAAATCATCATTTTTGAAGCGTCTAAACCAATCTCTGCATATTATTTCCGACAGAACATGGTCGCCGTAGGTGTCAACAAGAATTCTGTGTGCTTCAGCTGCAGATTTTTTTTTTAATAAAATAGTGTAGTAAAATTCCCCGCAATTACTCTTTCTTTGGCATGAAATTCGACATTTAGCACAATGAAAGAAAAATTGTTTATACTTCAGTGGAATGACATACACTGAATTTTAACCTTGCATATATGTAGTACTTCATTATACAGTGAAGAGCAAAACTGAATCAACACCATTTGAAACAGCATAACTTTTTTAAAATTGGTACAGATGACTTGAGTGTTCTTGAGAAGTTGAAAGGATTATTTTATTACAAGATGAGTAAAAGAACTTTTGAAAAAATTGCAATTAGTCGGAACCGATGAAAAAATAGTAAATGTTGACTTTTACGACTTTTTTATCAGGGCCTGTATTGAAAATTTAAAAAATTGATAATGTTCAGTCAAATAAATTATATATATGCTGAAAATTTCATCGATATTGGTTAATTGGTTTATGAGTTATAAACGATTGAAAGCGGTAATAATTGCAGTTATAAGTCGAAAATCGTGAAAAACTGCAATTATTACCACTTTCAATCATTTATAACTCATAAACCAATTAACCAATACCGATGAAATTTTCAGCATATATATAATTTATTTGAGTGTACATTATCAATTTTTTAAATTTTCAATACAGGCCCTAATCGAAAAGTCGTAAATGTCAACTTTTACTATTTTTTCCGCGTTTCCGACTAATTGCAATTTTTTTCAAAAGTTTTTTACTCATCTTGTAATAAAATAATCCTTCCAACTTCTCAAAAACACTCGAGTCACCTGTAATAATTTTAAAAAAGTTGTACTGTTTCAAATGGTGCTGATTCAGTTTTGCTCTTCACTGTAGATACGTTACTATCTGAAACTAAATTCACGCAGTTCTGGTATTACTACCTTTCGGAAAACAGCGAGAACTTATTCAACCTCCTAATATTTTATTATATTTTATTATATTTTATGTTCTAGTTTTTGTTACTTTTTCAGGTCTCACCCATACTGCGTAGACGTTCTAAAAGCCCTGTCCAGACTGAGGGACAATTGTCTGCGAACTGTCCGCAGACAGTCCGCATACAGCACATGTTATCTGTCGATAGTCGGCGTAAATACGATATACAGTGTGGTTCGTTTAAATAAGAACACCTAAATATCTCTTCAGGTTATGGTGATGCAAAAAATATTTGTTACGTAATGTGCATGGTTTCAATGGACCAAATATCTGTCACGAATATTTTTTTCCGAGGATCATTTTTTTCGGAGTTGTCACGGTCATCGATGTTTTTTGGTACATAACTACATTTTTTTATTGCATCGTGTAACTGATGTAAAAATACATTCAGATAAGTATAATAACATGACCTTGAAATGACCCTGATTCTCGAAAATTAAAGTTATACCTAGAACTGATGTCGAATATCTTCGGCCACGACTCCTGAACCGATGAATGCGAAGAAAATATTTTTTATCACACTAAGAATATCGATCAACAGATGTGTGTATGCGTTAACTGTTAAAACAACACTCACGTTCTCTTAAGTTATCATCAGAGATGTTCAAAATGGCGTCCTTCTACGTTGATACATTTTCTGAAACGTGCAATGACCGACTGTACAGATCTTTCAATTGTTTCGACATTAATATCAGCACAAGAAGCTCTAACTATTCGGTTCTTCATATCCTCTGGTGTAGTTGGTTGTTCATTATAAACTGTTTGTTTCAATTTTCCCCACAAGTAAAAGTCCATTGGTTGTCAAGGTCATCGATGTTTTTTGGTACATAACTACATTTTTTTTATTGCATCGCGTAACTGATGTAAAAATACATTCAGATAAGTATAATAACATGACCTTGAAATGACCCTGATCCTCGAAAATTAAAGTTATACCTAGAACTGATATCGAATATCTTCGGCCATTACTCCTGAACCTATGAATGCGAAGAAAATATTTTTTATCACACTAAGAATATCGATCAACAAATGTGTGTATGTGTTAACTGTTAAAACAACACTCACGTTCTCTTAAGTTATCATCAGAGATGTTCAAAATGGCGTTCTTCTACGTTGATACATTTTCTGAAACGTGCAATGACCGACTGTACAGATCTTTCAATTGTTTCGACATTAATATCAGCACAAGTTCTAACTATTCGGTTCTTCATATCCTCTGGTGTAGTTGGTTGTTCATTATAAACTGTTTGTTTCAATTTTCCCCACAAGTAAAAGTCCATTGGTTGTCAAGGTCATCGATGTTTTTTGGTACATAACTACATTTTTTTGATTGCATCGTGTACCTGATGGAAAAATACATTCAGATAAGTATAATAACATGACCTTGAAATGACCCTGATCCTCGAAAATTAATGTTTTACCTAGAACCGATGTCTATTGAGATCATGGGCTTTCACCAAAACTCTACATCAAGAGCGTGAATTTACTGTCGCAATACTGATGATATCTAACGATTTGAAATTCCGAACAGTTTCAATTGATCTATCCGTGTATCGACGTACTGTTTGACATGAATTACTCAATGCAAGAGAAAGTTGATATGGTATTCATTTACGGTAAAGCTGATCATTGTTTAACACGTTCAGCTCCATGTCACCCATATTTCGGTGACGGAATTATTTATACAGAATTGAAAATTAATTTTGACGTTGGTAGATTGAGTGTACAAAATTTCCTTGCGATCTGAGGAATAGAAGAGGTTAGGAAAGGTAATTAATATCACAAAACTAAACTTCTTAGGTTTTGTTTTATTAAATATATTGCTTTGATTTTGTGTAATTTTTATGATTGTGGAGTGGGCGCTGAACGTGTTAAGGCAATGTAAATAAACATGCTTACTATGGTAATACTGATGATACCTAAGGATTTGAAATCCTGATCAGTTTCAATTTATCAGTGAATCGACGTATTGTTTGAAATGAACTAGAACTAGAATCAAGTAGTTTATAATGAACGATCAACTACACCAGAGGATACGAAGAACTGAATAGTTAGAGCTTGTGCTGATATTAATGTCGAAACAATTGAAAGATCTGTACAGTCGGTCATTGCACGTTTCAGAAAATGTATCAACGTAGAAGGACGCCATTTTGAACATCTCTGATGATAACTTAAGAGAACGTGAGTGTTGTTTTAGCAGTTAACACATACACACATATGTTGATCGATATTCTTAGTGTGACAAAAAATATTTTCTTCGCATTCATAGGTTCAGGAGTCGTGGCCGAAGATATTCGACATCAGTTCTAGGCAAAACTTTAATTTTCGAGTATCAAGGTCATTTCAAGGTCATGATATTATACATATCTGAATGTATTTTTCCATCAGTTACACGATGCAATAAAAAAAATGTGGTTATGTACCAAAAAACATCGATGACCTTGACAACCAATGGACTTTTACTTGTGGGGAAAATTGAAACAAACAGTTTTTAATGAACAACCAACTACACCAGAGGATATGAAGAACCGAATAGTTAGACCTTCTTGTGCTGATATTAATGTCGAAACAATTGAAAGATCTGTACAGTCGGTCATTGCACGTTTCAGAAAATGTATCAACGTAGAAGGACGCCATTTTGAACATCTCTGATGATAACTTAAGAGAACGTGAGTGTTGTTTTAACAGTTAACGCATACACACATATGTTGATCGATATTCTTAGTGTGATAAAAAATATTTTCATCGCATTCATATGTTCAGGAGTCGTGGCCGAAGATATTCGACATCAGTTCTAGGCAAAACTTTAATTTTCGAGTATCAAGGTCATTTCAAAGTCATGTTATTATACATATCTGAATGTATTTTTCCATCAGTTACACGATGCAATAAAAAAAAATGTAGTTATGTACCAAAAAACATCGATGACCTTGACAACCAATGGACTTTTACTTGTGGGGAAAATTGAAACAAACAGTTTATAATGAACAACCAACTACACCAGAGGATATGAAGAACCGAATAGTTAGAGCTTCTTGTGCTGATATTAATGTCGAAACAATTGAAAGATCTGTACAGTCGGTCATTGCACGTTTCAGAAAATGTATCAACGTAGAAGGACGCCATTTTGAACATCTCTGATGATAACTTAAGAGAACGTGAGTGTTGTTTTAACAGTTAATACATACACACATATGTTGATCGATATTCTTAGTGTGACAAAAAATATTTTCTTCGCATTCATAGGTTCAGGAGTCGTGGCCGAAGATATTCGACATCAGTTCTAGGCAAAACTTTAATTTTCGAGTATCAAGGTCATTTCAAGGTCATGATATTATACATATCTGAATGTGTTTTTCCATCAGTTACACGATGCAATAAAAAAAAATGTAGTTATGTACCAAAAAACAACGATGACCTTGACAACCAATGGACTTTTACTTGTGGGGAAAATTGAAACAAACAGTTTATAATGAACAACCAACTACACCAGAGGATATGAAGAACCGAATAGTTAGAGCTTCTTGTGCTGATATTAATGTCGAAACAATTGAAAGATCTGTACAGTCGGTCATTGCACGTTTCAGAAAATGTATCAACGTAGAAGGACGCCATTTTGAGCATCTCTGATGATAACTTAAGAGAACGTGAATGTTGTTTTAACAGTTAACACATACACACATATGTTGATCGATATTCTTAGTGTGATAAAAAATATTTTCTTCGCATTCATAGGTTCAGGAGTCGTGGCCGAAGATATTCGACATCAGTTCTAGGCAAAACTTTAATTTTCGAGTATCAAGGTCATTTCAAGGTCATGATATTATACATATCTGAATGTATTTTTCCATCAGTTACACGATGCGATAAAAAAAATGTAGTTATGTACCAAAAAACAACGATGACCTGGACAACTCCGAAAAAAATGACCCTCGGAAAAAAATATTCGTGCCAGATATTTGGTCCATTGACCCAATGCACATTACGTAACAAATATTTTTTGCATCACAATAACCTGAAGAGATATTTAGGTGTTCTTATTTAAACGGACTACCCTGTATAATGTACATTACGGTGGATCTTATTTTTCGACTATAAAATTTTGAACACGCCGTCCTTAAACTTCTTCCGTTTCTTGAAAAAATGGCATACAACATTCTAAATCAATTGGACGTCGGGAAGACGTGGCACATCGAATGGGAAGGTTTGAAATAGAAATAACTGCACACTAAATGTAAAGGATACACTGGAAATTTAAGTTAAATATTTTATACTGCACTATATATACTATACTATACTTTTATATGTACATGACTCACGAAGAGAACTATGAAGCAAATATACAAGGCATGTATTTTTAAATAGTATTGTGTAATACTGTTCTCCAGGTCCGAGAAACCCCCCTAAAAGAAAACGCGCGTATAAACCTTTTCTAACAAGAAAACTTGTGGTGACCATACACAAATGCAAAGTGAGTGATTATGATGCTGTCTGAATTTTAATAGCAGTAGATCAAGCTCTAAATCATGACGTAAATAATAATACATAAATCGATCTATTCGTCGCTGTCGTACGCATTTACGCTCCAAACGTGCTAAGATATTACGCGTCACATTTAACCCTCTGTCTACCGTAAAAAAAACTTTCATTATGCGATAGAAAATTTATACCACAAAACGTAGTAAATATAAAAAAAAACTTTTAGCTTTAAATAATAAAAAATAAGAAAAGTAACAAAGTAACAATTATCCCATGTACAAGGATCTTTTTCCAAAAATGTTGTTGGTATCAAAAATTTTGCAAAGAATCGTTTGGAATGTGGAGAAATAAAATGGTCTATATTTTTTGTCCATATAATATTGAACATCATTTGAAGGATTTTATATTTCTTATTACTTCCTTCGTCATCGCTCTCTGCACTGGCATTCATTGCCTCTACCATTTGTACTTTTGTTTCATATGGTACGGCACTATCAAAAAATGACAATGCAGCCGTTTCTGGTGCCAAATACCATAAAAGGTTAATTATTTTGTTCACTGCAGTGCGGCTTATTGTTTCATCTTGACGGTAAGCGTATAAATTTTGTAAGAACTCCAAATCTTGTTCGCGGAGCCTCTATTGCGACTGGAGCTCGTATCCACGCTTTTAAGTATAAATTCGCAAGGAAAATACCAATGTCACGAATTCCTGTGGCCTCTTCGCTGGTCAAGGTAAATTCCTTTCTAAATAAATATATTTTTAAACAATATATTACTTTGGCCATCCATCGAGCGTGATGAAAAGCTCCCGGAGCTCGAAAAGCGTAAGTGTTGGCACAATTTCCGCCTAAGAAAATAATTACAAGTTCTATAAATTCTCGGTAATCTTCCCGTGCTTGCTGTTCGTTTTCTAAAGTTTGCATCGCAAACTCCAGCACTTCTGCAACATTACTAATCGATTGATGGACGTACTCGTCCTTAATGGCTGCTATAAACTTTGATTTATTGATTTGGGGCCAAAAAACTTGAAAATTTTTAAAAATGGGTATATTTTGGCCCGATGATTTTTCTAATTTCTCGTCATATACACTTCGTAATATAAGAAATTATTATCGTATTATCATAAATACAACTATTATATATTTCAAATAAAATTTAAAATGTACCTTAAACACCTAGGTACTTTGGTTTATCTTTCTTCTACAAGATATGTATATATATATGAACGTTTAAATGAAAATCTTTTATATCTCTGTCAGTTATATGTATATGAAAAAACTCTTCAAACAAAAGTTATAGTATATAAGGAGGTGGATATAGTATCAGGAGAAAAAAAATTTTTTCAAGATCATTTTTTTCAAGTTTTCAAGGTCGCGGACGTTTTTTCTATTAACAACTGTTTATGCTATAGGATTCTTAAAGAGAAAAAAAAGACAAATTCAACGATATATCATAACGTCTATTTATGTCAAGATATAAAAAAATTCAAAATTTTCAAATTCGTTGCGTGCCCTTTTGCCATGATCCAATCGACCCCAAACTTTTTCCAGATCATTTTCTCAGCATTTGTCACAGGGGGGGTGAGATCAAACAAATTTTGCGAAAAAATTTTCGTCAAGTATAGCTAAGGTCCACCCTACTGTACACATTGGAGAAAATTGAGTTCTCGACCTGTGTTTACTAAGAGTCTTTTACTCAGAATAGTATGTGCTGTACATTTAAAAACTAACAAACAATTTTTATGACTGTCCATCATATCTGGGATATATGCACTTTTAAATTCAGTGACATTCACTGATAAAAATAGAAAAATCCGTAATATGATTACGAAAATATTTTGTAATTGATACACGTGTAAAACAAGTGTTCGTATACATATACAGTATACATATAAGATCATCACATGTGGAAGCTGCGATAAGATGCGACCAGCCGGCAGAGGAAAATGATAAAGAAATGGTCCTTTCGAGATAAACTGCCATGCAGTCATATCTTTTCTATTTGTTATGACACACACAGATTATTATCTGTTCACCGAATAGTTCATAAAATTCAAGTCACGCAAATTTATTATTTCAAATAAAACATATTTGTTTGAACAAAAACCAGGGATCGAAAAAATTATGCAATTTTTTGGTAGGCTCTGTACATATAAGACGTAGAACTTTTTTTACGACATCTTATATTATAAGTTTCGATGTGTATGGACAAGGAAAAATTCTTATACAATAGATACTTGTAAATATCTTTTTAAACAGTCGTTTTATATAATCTTTTGTACCTTTAATATATATGTGCATATATTATATATAAAAAATTTTAGTAACTGATTCGAGTACGCTCTATCGAATGGTGGTAATTGCAATTTCGGGTACTAACCGGAAGTAGGATTTTTAAACCGGAAGTCATTATTTTTAATGTGAGATTGTATTCTTTATTGCATATGCGGATTGTACGCAAAAATATAAAGTTTTGTCTCAAGTATTTTTCTCGAAAATGCAAACACTTTTCTATTTTCACTCGTTTATTCAAGTTACGTGAACCAATATTAGATACATATTTATTTCCAGTATATTTGCAAAATTTATCCTTGTTATTCTTTTGTATATTTCCATAGTATATTTATATTAATTTGTTTATTAATTTATTTGAGAGATGGTATTGTCCTTTAATGTCTGTCCTGTAACTTGTGCAAATAGATTATTAAAAATTACATCTTTAACTTGAAAAATGTGAATTTATACATTGGAGATTATTTTCGGTCTAAGGGAGGCATTTTCAAGAAAAATGTTTCAGACAAACTTTTATATATTTTTACGTAGAATCCGAATGTGCAATAAAAAATACAATGTAACATTAAAAATAATGTCTTCCGATCTGAAAATCCTATTTCCGGTTAGTACCACCAATTACCACAATTTGATAAAGCGTACTCGAATTAGTTACTACAATTTTTTTAGTTTTCAATAAAAATCACTCTCCACCATTTTAATAGGGGGGGGGGGGGGGGCAGGTGGTCTAGGACACCCTGTATATGTATATCGTCTTTTTAAACAGTTTTTTGATCGCGCTTTAGTTCACTGTACACTGCGGGATGAGTTCAATGTAAAATATAAAAATATAAACTTTTCCATTACAGGGACAAATACTTTATTTATCGTTATTAAGAGAATAGTCGGTCGATGTAACAATTGCTGAGCACAAAATGCGATGAGCACAAAATTTGACCGGTATACGTCGTTTTATGAAAATTCCAAGATTTATTTTATTTAGATTTCGTTCAATTTTTATAATAATACGTGCTTGAATGAAGAAATTTATTTCATAATTTCTGATGGAAGCATTTTTGTAGTTTCAATAATTACAAAAAAATATATGAAACCGGTCATGGTACGATTAGTGTTAAATAATTATTGCAGTTAAATTGACATTTTGAATATGTGATTTTTTAATAATATTTACGTAAGCAATTCGCGATTCAAAACTTGCTAATGTGTCTCTTATGGAATCCTTTTTAATAAACGTTCTAAAATAACTTGCTACCATGGAATTTTTATTACACAAATGCTAAAATATTTGTTCCTAAAGATAATGTTTCCTTTCATAATTGTTCTGCAGGAACAAATATTTTTTTTAAACAAAACATAGAAGTTCGAACAGAATTTTTTGAAAAACGAGAACTAACTATTTACTTCGATCCTTGATAGAAACATCTTTGAATAAAACAATTTTGATTGAATAGAAATTTGTTCGAATGTAGTTACGCCTGGTGCGATGGATCGAACATAATGGATTTTTCCATTCCTATTAAGACAATACGCACGATACGCTTAAATTGAGGATTATACATAATTGGAACACCGCTGCGAAGCAACCGATCACATTCATGTAGGCCAGACGATAAAGAAGAGTAATAATGTATGAGTTATCAATACCTAATCTAATTGTAAGCGATATTGTTGTGCCATTGACACGTGCATCCGTAATTGTGTTGTGGGAGTTTCTCTTGTATGAAGTTGCAGTCTTTTTGTTATTACCGTAAAGAACGCTATTAAATATTGCTTAGATACTTTCTACACACAGTCAAACACTTGCCATTCTAGATGCCCTAGACTGCGGATTTTATGCACTTACGACAAAAACACGAAGCAGGAAAAAATTTTAAATATTTAAAAATACCGTTATTATACTATATCTAAATAATTTGATATCGGCGCAAGGTTCGATCTATTTGAACATTCAAATAGATCGAACCTTGCGCCGATATCAAATTATTTAGATATATCTCACGATACGATCCATAGAAATTATAATAATGTTATTATACTGTTTTTAACAATAGTATGTAAGGTGTCTTTTGTATATAGGCGGATTTCTCTCTCTCTCTCTCTCTCTATGTATATAGTTTTAGTGCTAGTTAGTGTAAGTTAGAAGATAAGGTAGTGTAAGTTAATTATAAGATAGTGTAAGTTAGCTTTTAAGTTTAGTTTAAGGCGTATTGAGGAAAGCGGATAAAGGGGGCGAGGGGATGTATTGTAACCCTGAGGGGCATCAAATAAAGCTTATATATACTATTTTCAACAAGTAGGTTGAAATTAGGCTGAAATTTGGCGATACGGAGAAGTGGAAATTGGAAGAATTGGACACTTACGACAAAAACACGAAGCAGGAAAAAATTTTAAATATTTAAAAATGCCGTTATTATACTATTTTCAACAATAGTATGTAAGGTGTCTTTTGTATATAGGCGTATTTCTCTCTCTCTCTCTCTCTCTCTCTCTCTCTCTCTATGTATATAGTTTTAGTGCTAGTTACTGTAAGTTAGAAGATAAGGTAGTGTAAGTTAATTATAAGATAGTGTAAGTTAGCTTTTAAGTTTAGGTTAAGGCGTATTGAGGAAAGCGGATAAAGGGGGCGAGGGGATGTATTGTAACCCTGAGGGGAATCAAATAAAGCTTATATATACTATTTTCAACAAGTAGGCTGAAATTAGGCTGAAATTTGGTGATACGGAGAAGTGGAAATTGGAAGAATTGGACACTTACGACAAAAACACGAAGCAGGAAAAAATTTTAAATATTTAAAAATACCGCTATTATACTGTTTTCAGCAATAGTATGTAAGGTGTCTTTTGTATATAGGCGTATTTCTCTCTCTCTCTATGTATATAGTTTTAGTGCTAGTTAGTGTAAGTTAGAAGATAAGGTAGTGTAAGTTAATTATAAGATAGTGTCAGTTAGCTTTTAAGTTTAGGATAAGGCGTATTGAGGAAAGCGGATAAAGGGGGCGAGGGGATGTATTGTAACCCTGAGGGGAATCAAATAAAGCTTATATATACTATTTTCAACAAGTAGGTTGAAAGTAGGCAGAAATTTGGCGATACGGAGAAGTGGAAATTGGAAGAATTGGACACTTACGACAAAAACACGAAGCAGGAAAAAATTTTAAATATTTAAAAATACCGCTATTATACTGTTTTCAGCAATAGTATGTAAGGTGTCTTTTGTATATAGGCGTATTTCTCTCTCTCTATGTATATAGTTTTAGTGCTAGTTACTGTAAGTTAGAAGATAAGGTAGTGTAAGTTAATTATAAGATAGTGTCAGTTAGCTTTTAAGTTTAGGTTAAGGCGTATTGAGGAAAGCGGATAAAGGGGGCGAGGGGATGTATTGTAACCCTGAGGGGAATCAAATAAAGCTTATATATACTATTTTCAACAAGTAGGTTGAAATTAGGCTGAAATTTGGCGATACGGAGAAGTGGAAATTGGAAGAAGGGGAGAGTTGGAATAAGATGAGAGAGTTGGTAAATGGATTTGAAACCCTGAGGGGGCCAGATATCATTACCTACTACTACTATTTTCAACCTTTTAAAACTTTAAGTAGCGAAAGAAATATTTTATTCCAGTTTTTAGTTTGCATAAAGATCTGTCGAATTGATTCAACAACAAATATTTTTTGTGGAAATGTCTCCAATCTACAATAGGTGGAAAGAAAACATTTGTATACTAATATTTCGTAAAAACTTTTCTATTTGTTATACAAATTTTTGTAACTTTACCTAATTGTTAATGAAAATAAAAAAAGTTTTCACATTATTATATCAAAGCATTGACTTTTGCATTGTACTCTTTCTTACTGCTAAAACTATACAGAAGTTTACATTTTCACATAAGAATTTTACATGGTCAAATGAAGTTTTATTTTCTCTACTACCAATTTTAGTGAATCAGAAACGAAATAAAAGTTCATAATTGGGACGCGGATTTTATGCGCATTTATAGCAAAAATAATTACGTGAAATACAAACCTGTCAAAACATTAAAACAATTTAGAATACCGTCACATTATTTTTGACTTATTAACATTTTTAAACGAAGAGATACATTGTTATAAAATTCCTGTTGCTTTGCATAGTCTATTTATGCTACTTGTTTAAAATTCATATCCGACAAAGTTTTAACACAAATCGTACCACAATCGGTCAAATGACCATTTTCACATTTCTTATTGTGTAATTATTGAAATTATAAAGAAGCTTTCATTAGAAATTATTAAATAACTTTCTTCGTTCGAGCGTACATTATTATAAAATTTGCAAGATATCTAAATAAATTCAGTTGTGTAATTTTTAGAAAACACCGTTAATTATAGTTACGTTTTGTGCTTGGTATGGTTAGTTGTCATGATTTTTATAAAATCTAATAATTTAATCCATGCGTATTTGAACATAATATTGTTACGGAAGCGAATATTTTTCAAATTTCAACATCTTGTTTGTATCACATTTTTCAAAACAGTATTGCGCACAAACGAATACATTTGATAAATATTTCTATTGAAAAACATTTCTTTTTTTAGACTAATATGTTACAGAAGTGAATGAAATTAATTACTAAATTGAAAATCAAATAAAAACTAAAATGAAAATTTACTATACATCTTTAAAATCCATATCTGACGAAGTTATAAGGAGTTTTGTAAACATAACATTTGAATCTAATGTTTAAAGCAAATATTTCTATCGAAATGCATTTCTTTTAAAGAGAAATATATTAGAGAAATAAAGATTAAATACTTTGTAGATATGAAGATATAATACCTCGTAGAGAATAAGATATATTATCTTAAAAAGCTAACAAAAATAAAAACAGGTGAAGAAAATAAATAAAAGCCGATCGTGTACATGTGCGGTACGCATGATTGCTGTGCATCGTCGCGTAGAAAGTGCATGTTAGTTTCCAATGTAGATATAAGAGTATATGCAATATCGACGTGTGTGTGTACAGGTAACCGCATTCCGTGATGATTCACGCGAAGATCGCGTTAAAAAAAACCTAACTTCTGTTTTATTGACGCTATAATTAACAGAAAACTCAATGAAAGTCTGACATAACTCGTTAACACAATCTGACATAGTTACGTAGTAAATCGAATAAGATCTCGTAGCATCGTCAACAATCGTACGCGAAGCTACATTTACTTTAATATCAAAATAGAAATATATTAACACTAGATTTACGGGGCCCGTCAAAATGGCGGATTCAATCATTTTTAACTTACGATTATTAAGAGTGTAAGGAGGCATCCGTGAAGAATTATTGAATAGATTTATTTTTTTGTGTACATATTACAATAAAAATCGCTGAAGATCGAAGTAAATACAATTTTATCATTTTTATAAAGCAATGTAAAATAATCAATTTTAGTGCTCCGTAAACCTAGTGTTAATCAAACTCAAACTTGTCTAAAGAAATCATTTGCATCATAATCAAAGAAAGGTCGAGGCATGATTCGTTATTACATCACAACCAATTTCACATAATTTAACCTTGCCTCGTTAATGTTTAATTATTAATGCAACATTGGTTGCAGCTACTATTTAGGAGCAAAAGAAGTCCAGACGTGACAATCCATCACAACGTGCTAGTATGTACAGCTATAGAAATATTAAGATTTACTATAAAATTTATATAAATCTCTCCAATTTATATGAAAATTAAATGAAAATATTGAATTTACTATAAAATTATATAAATCTCCCCAATTTATATGAAAATTAAATGAAAATATTGGATTTACTATAAAATTTATATAAATCTCCCCAATTTATATGAAAATTAAATGAAAATATTGAATTTACTATAAAATTATATAAATCTCCCCAATTTATATGAAAATTAAATGAAAATATTGGATTTACTATAAAATTTATATAAATCTCCCCAATTTATATGAAAATTAAATGAAAATATTGAATTTACTATAAAATTATATAAATCTCTTTAATTCATAGAAATTAAATGAAAAATTAACTACACATTTATATATATTGACTAGTATGTACAGTTACTCCCATTAATATTCGTACACTCTTAAAAAGACGATAACTTGTTTAATATTGGACCATACGACTTGGACTTTTTTGAGAAGTTAGAATAATTAGTTTACTACGTGAAAAGGAAATTTTAAAACAATTGCAATTGATCGGTATTGTAGAGAAAATACTAAAAGTTGTGTTTCACAATTTTGTTATGTGGCTTATATTGAAAATTTAAAACATCCATTATGTAGATCTGTATCAATTGTATACATTTTCAAATTTTCATCCAATTTGGATTACGTGGAAAACAGCGACAGGCATCGAATGACGTAAGAATCCTTCGATTTATTACAGTTTAAGGCCGAAAATTGTGAAAAGCTGCAATTTTTACCATCTTCGAACAATTGTAGCTCATTGCACCGTTTGCCGATTTTGGTGAAATATTCAGAATGTATACAGTTGACGCAGATCTACAAAACGTATTTCTTGAATTTTCAATATGGACCCACATAAAACAGTTATAAATAACAACTTTTAGTATTTTCTTTGTAATTCCGACCAATTACAATTTTTTTTCAAAATTTCTGTTTTTCAACGTGTAGTAAACTAATTGTTCTAACTTCTAAAAGAAAAAATCCAAGTCACATAATCCAATATTAAAAACGTGATCGTCTTTTAGAGTGTACGAATATTAATGGGAGTGACTATATAATCGAATATTTATAAGGAATTGAACAAATCGATCATTCATGCATATCAGCACTCTATCTACCGAAAGATTATTAATAGGCTTTTCAATAATTGTATTAAAAGGAAGCTTAAAAATCTTTTTTTACATAATAATCCCAAACGTAATAATTAGATCACGTTACTAAGGGTGACTTGTTAGATCACGATCGAAATTGCTAATGCTGTTGAAAGATTTATTACAAAATCCGTAGCCATTGACCACAGACCTTCAAAAATGTTGAAGTAATCGCCAGTAAATAGTGTGATAACATTATCAAGATTATCTCAAACAGAAACGTATACTACTAATTTAATAGAACTTGACAGAAATTGATTTCTAGAACTACCATTTGGGCATTTCGTTTCTAAACATGAATTATCTTGATGCGTATAATCCTGCAATTCTCGCGAAGAATTAAGAGTCACTTTTATAGTGTTTCTAGTATTAAAAACAAAATACTAGCATGCGCATAAAATTACGCATCACGTCACAGCATTTGCAACAGAATAACTGCTCGCAACAACAACAAAACAATCGAGTCTCCGGCTATTTTCCATGTCTCGGAACAATGATTCGTACAAAAGGTCGGCTTATGAATGAAATACGCACGCAACGATCGTATCGCAGTAACCGGAGTACTCGACCACTGTTTGAAAAAGGGAAACGGGAGATCCGGGAATCAGGTGTACACGGTGAAAGAGTTCCAATGGAGCGTGAATCGTTGCAGGCAGGTAACAAACGTCGCCGGGTGATTGTACGGGATTCAAAAAACCTGTTTCCCTCGCCACGAGCCGTGTGACTCACGATCAATGGTGACTATTTAGGTATGCGATCATGACGTTCGTGGGTCACAAGCGACAGGCAAGAGCTGTAATTACCTCTGTACAGGTGCGAGAGAAGAACAACGGCGAGAAGAAGTCGTCGGCGGACGCGCAACATTTTGTCAGTTCTCTTCACGTTGTTTAACTCGTAATTGTTTTTCGTGTGTCACTACTTTCAACTCTTTACATGTTTGATAAGGCACTCGGAAACGGCATAGCTCACATCGAAACACTCGTTGTTAAGAGAAGCACGTCACTCTTCTGCAACGCTCACGGCCGTTCTACTGTGCTCTCCCAACTGAGCGAACGAGTTACAGCCGCCTTTCCACGAGCAGGCCCCACCCCGACGATTCTCTGACTACGACTTATCGAGGACGACGCGACGTCATCTTAACCATCGTTCACCTTGATTTTGCACTCCACTTCGAGCTAACCGTAATACATTTGTCTTTCGTCGCTTTAATTGCTCCAGACCGCAGCTATGAGTCCACTGTCCCTGCGGGTGAGAACCATTATATGATCCCAAAAGATATACATAACTACATATTTCATTTTGATATTATTGGAGCTGGTGCTGCCGCAATAACGTAGATTTAAATGATGAATTAACTGACGAGTGTTGATGTGGTTGATTGAAATTTAACTGAACGATTATTACTGTTTTATTTGGATGTTGCATATGAAATGTCCAATTTTAACATTTTATCTACCGGAAGCCTATTAACCCTGTGCACTCGGAAGTATTTTAACTCCATAACCAAAATTTTTTTTCGAACAAGAATATTTCCATTGTATATGATTTTTATCATTTTGAGGAAATGGGACTGATATAGTAAATCATAGAATACTTAAATGTTTGGTAACTAATTTGTTGAATATAAATTTAATAATGTAAACAATATTTTGAATAATGGTATAGCAATTTTTAGTGGTGCCTCAGGGTCACCACTCGAGTGCTAAGGGTTAATAGGCTTTTCAATAATTAGGCTGCACCAAAAGGAAGCTTAAAAATCTTCTTTTACACAATAATCCCAAACGCAATTATTGGATTACGTTATTGAGGGTGACTTGTTGGTTTCTGATTGAAGTTTCTACTGCTATTGGATCTATTACAAAATCTTTAATCATGGGCCATAGACTATCAAAAATTATGGAATAATCGCCGGTAGAGAATATGTTAAAATACAAATGCTATGACAGATTTATCATCATAACATTTTAAACTTCAAAGCTGATCTTTAAGGACCTACACTAGTAGCATTTATGGTTGGTCAACGGTGGCCAACGGTTAGGAGTTAGTTGGGATATGCTTAGTGGTTTTGCCTAGAGATCTCCAACGTAGGGCCGACGACGAAAAATGATGTGAATTTGCCAACGAATATCCAACGTTGGGCCTACAGATATTATGGTCGGTTAAATAACGTGAAATTTACGACGGTGATACTACATAGGCCCAACGAAAATCTGCAAACATTTAAATATGTCGTCTAACAGACACCAGAAATGTAATGTTGCTGCAACCAAAAACATGTTATATTCCAAATTCATTTTTTTCATATTTCTAAATGTACTCACAATTTGTTATTTTTGCGCGATAGTTGATGCACCAAAGTTTTATTGTGCGCAGCCTTGGAGTTTATTTATTTCTTTAAGTTTCTCCATTTGACAAGGGGAAGGTACAGGTGTTGCATTCGCTTTTAGAACAACAGTATGCGGGGGTCTTAGTACTCGTATACCGTAACGAAACCCTTTATGTATTACAGAGATGGGCTATTTTGCCTCGATTGAGGCAAAACCGTCCACACCGTAGCGCCCTCTGTCCCCTTCCAGCAAGCGCGGTACAAGGGGGCAACGAAGACACGAGATATCAGCGTACGCAACGAACATGCGCGCTGCGTGAAAGAGAGGGTGGTGGGAGAAGCAGGCGTTTGAGGGGCTCCACCCGTGCCCGCCACTGATGTATTATGATTTACATTTGTCGGCGTATCTAGTAACCCAAATCATAGCATATGCAACCACGAAATGTCTATAGTTACGCCGGTAGCGCAACAATCGCAGCTAAGCAAATACAAATTCATATTGCACAATTAGAAAAATACTTTAGTAAATGGAAAATAACACTAAATGCAGACAAAACAGAAGTTATAGTATTCTCCAAAAAAGTGAACGGCAATAGAATCATGACGCCATTAAAAGTTAATAATGAAATTGCACAGGTTAAACATAGCATAAAATATCTAGGGCTTACATTAGATTCAAAATTACTGTTCAGAGAGCATATTAAAAGCATACTGACGAAGAGTTACGCAGCTACAAAACATCTGTATCCACTCATGGCAAAAAATTCTAAAATTAGCAATAAAAACAAAAGATTAATATACAAAGCAATAATAAGGCCAATTATAACATATGCTACTCATATATGGAGAACAACAGCAAATACAAACCTTTTGAAAATACAACGCTTTCAAAACAAATGCCTAAGATTAATTACAAACAAAAATAGATATACTAAAATAAAAGACTTACACTCAGAAGCAGACATTGAATATTTAGGAAACTATATAGATTACCTAGCGAAAACATTTTATAATACACAGTTAAAGAATAACCTTTTATTAAATAATCTGATGCAAGAGCATCTAAGTGCAATGAAGGACCAACAGATAAAGTACAAATTTCCATTTTATAATATAGAAATAGAAGACCTAGAAAATATTTAGACGTATATAATATAGAGTTAAGAAACAATTAATATTTAAATGTATATAATATATTTAAATGTATATAATACAGAAATAGAAAATATCTAGATATATTAATGTGATATAGAAGCAATAGTATTAATAAGGAACAAACAAACAGGATCAGAGGCTAAGTCTGAACATAAAATAAGTAGGTTTTTATTCTTTTCTTTTTCCTACATAAAATCCAAAACATGTAATGAAACCACAACTGCAATAATGTACAAACGCAATATGAATAGTCAGTTAGTAATATATTATATATTTAATATATAATGTAATTAGACGTACAAAAAGACATAGTAAGTAGATAAATCATTGTGATAGGGACTACAGGAACAGACGTGAAAGTACAAACATATATGAGACTGTTGTTGTTATGTATTCTTTGTAACTTACTGTTATGTAAATAAAGAGCCTTTGAATTGAAATTGATTGTATCAACTTACTACGCAGAGGATCCAGGTTCAAGTCCGACGAGGGTACGAAATTTTTTTTCTTTGTTCCAATTTTTACCGTGGAGATACATTGTTTAAGTATTATTTATTATATTCTGTGAAAACAACCGTAAAAGAGAAGATCAGAACAAACGTATTATAGCGACGTAGGCTCCACGTTGGGTATGATCGTTGGCCCTACGTTGGCCGCAATCGTTGGCCCAACGAAAAAAATGGCGACATTTCTAACGGTTGGCCAACGAATACTGCAACGTAGGCCCAACGAAAATAAATGCTACTAGGGAGGCTGCACCAAAAGGAAGCTTAAAAATCTTCTTGTACACAATAATCTCAAACGAAATTATTAGATTACGTTATTGAGGGTGACTTGTTGGTTTCTGATTGAAGTTTCTACTGCTGTTGAAGGATCTATTACAAAATCAGTAATCATGGGCCATAGACTATTAAATATTATGGAATAATCGCCGGTAGACAATATGTTAAAATACAAATGCTATGACAGATTTATCATTATAACATTTTAAACTTCAAAGCTGATCTTTAAGGACCTATATATATTTAATTTTTCTTTGGACATTCTATTTTACTTTTAAATAAAGTTTGTTTCAATGTCAATCAATGTGTTTGTCGTGCAGTCTTTTCATATAAGTGGGAAAAAACACATTGTTGATAGTATTATGCGGTGTATGGTCAAAATGTAGTGGTGAATCTATTCGTCGATGATAAAAAAATCTCAAAGATGAGTCTGACAATCTTGTAAATGAACAATGTGACCAACCAAATTATTCACTTTCCACCGTAATACAATCGAGAACCTTAACTATCCCATTGACAGAATATGTTGATTACAATGGTGTTTACTTTAATCAATAATTTATATTTAGAAAAAAGTTATGTTTGTTAAATGTTACTCACGTCACAAATGTTAGTTTATGAGCGTTAGTTAAAAAACTGTCGTTGCCTCCGTAGCGGAGCCAATGGAGCGTTAAGGGTAAAGCTCATATTTTAAACGAATGTATTAAGTTACAACACGGTCATAGAAAAATGAAATTTTTGCTAAACAAAAAAGCTTCAAAAAATATGGTTCTTTCACTGTTATATTTGTGAAGCTGCTGCTACAGTAACATTTTAAAAAGTAAAATAAAGAACAAAATTTTCTTTTATTAGCTATACCAGATTTGTTATACAGTAACAATAAATTTATATAAACAAACAGATTGTTTCAATTTCCCAATCAAGTTTCGAGAGATTATTTTGGTTAAAAATAGTAATTTCATAACACTGTAAATGCCACGTCGCGTCGGTCATACATGACCGACACAATTCTTTTACAAAATTTGAAAATCAATATTGACTAAAATTTATAAAATAAACCAAGTTTCATTGTTGTGATAAACTCTGTTTTTTCCTATTCTTGTATTACTTAGAATACAAACAATGTTTATGTAAGCACAATTGTATGAGGTACTTAAGAAATTAATGTAAATGAGAACTGGTGATATGAATCGACCATCTAAAACTTAATCGATAGCAAGATCGAATGGTTACACGAATCGCGATTTTGACTATGAGAGATTTGTGCCGATCGGAACGAGCGTTCGGAGAATTCTGTAATAACGGGCTCGTCGGCCACGATTACCGCCAATTTTTCACAGACGTCAATGGTCACGTGGACTCCTTTGGCTTACTAATTGCGATGATGCCTGTAAGATGGCCCAATTAGTACCTCGCGGCTGCGAGTCCGCCGATCCGTCGGGATCGCTACGGACGCGCACGTTGCTGCGCAGGTGACGTCGGAGGACTCCTCGTTCGTTTCTGAACAATTATCAAACTCTTCTTTCCTGCAATCGATGTGGAAACTGTTCATTTTGCATAAAGATTCTCAGTCTATTTATGACTATACCACATTTGTTATACAGGGTGGTCATTTTATCTGAAGACATTGAAATATCTCGAGAACTATGCTTCGGATCAAAACAAGTAGGTAATGAAAGTTGTTCGTCGCGAAGGGGGACATCCAATGATACCAAACTCGACGCCCCACAGCCACCCCCTGGGGGTGGGGGTGGGGTAAGACAAAAAACTTAAATGGGAATCCCCACTTTTCATTGCAGATTTGAATTCTCCAGAAAAAAATACACAAATTTGACCTAGGAGTTTTTGTAAACCAATTTCGATGAAATTTGCAGCATGCATACAACTTATATGAATCTACAAAACACATTTTTAAATTTTCGGTATTGGCCCAGATAAAAAAGTTGTAATAATCACTTTTATTATTTAGTTTTCACAATACCGACCAAATGCATTTCTTCAACATGTTTGTTAGACGTCAATTATCAAACTAATTCTTCTAGCCTTACAGAGAAACTGAAGTCGTTTGGTCCATTTATAAAAAAGTTATACTGATATAAATTGATTGTGATCAATTATTTGAGTAGCTTTACCTACGATTTCTTTAAACGCTTTCACGAATAACTAGAATTTTATGAATATTCATTAAAATTCTGAACTAACATTTGCTATGAACTTTTGCTCCTTGCGTGAATAACCAAAATTGATAAATAACCAAAATTATAATACTCAATGTATTTAACACTTTCATACATAATACTTTTTAGCATATATGTAATTTTATTCGAAATATAAAGCAATGCTAAACTGTGTATAAGATAAAGATCCACAATGGTAGGCAAAATTTTAAAAATTAATAAGTTCTTACCGATTGAGTTCCATTTTATACAAATTAACTTTGCAAATAGAACATATAAAATTAATTTACGCATTTCTGAGGCACGAGACCGAAATCCAAATAAACAAAAGAGAAGTATAAAATTAATGTACTTCATCCCATATTGTGCTTACACCTGTTTTCGCCTGCTCCAGATTGTATCGCTGACACATGCACGTATTATACTTGCGTAAATAGCACACATAAAGTATGAAACGCAAACATACTCATAGCTATAGTTGAAAAACATCAAACAAGCTTTAAATTAAATTAATTTAAATTAAACATCCATTAAACAAACATACTCATAGCTATAGTTGAAAACCATCAAACAAGCTTTAAATTAAATTAATTTAAATTAAACATCCATTAAGCTTTCGTTTAAGTTCATACTATAATATTTTCTGTTATCAACGGTTAGAAACCCTGATTTTAAAATTGGCAGTTGCTACTTGTGAATAAATTAGGATTGTTAGTATGCAATGAAACTAGGTCTATTCCAATCCGTACAGCAGAGCTACAGTCAATCAAAAAAGTGTTCGTACACCAATTAAAACACAATAACCATTTTAAAATGAGTTCATACATGTTCAACTCATGTTTATTCAACATTAGTTTACTGGCTGGTGTATTAACATTTTCGAAAAAATTGCATTTTGTCGCAATCGCGTGGAAAAGTTTAAAGGTTATTATAACTATTTACGTCATAACTAATTGTTTATAACTATGTGCAACTATTGTAACTTAGTAAATTCTGACTATTGTATTTTATATAATTATTCATAATTATTTTAACTATTAGCTTGCTATAACTATTTATGTGTGCTTTTATGGAAATTGAAAAATACGTTTTGTAGATTCATATCGGTTATTTACATGAACACTGTGACAACACTAAAAGTTTTAAGAATATTTAGATTTATTACATATCTGTAGGCCAAAAGTCGCGAAAACTAAGTTTTCTTATTATTCTCAATTATATATAAATATATGTACAGTAAAAAGAAATGTTTACTATTTACTTCGAAATTCCGGCAGACGACATTTTTCTCAAAAATGTTTTTACACATTATTTATTACACTAATTCTTTTAAACTCCTGAAAAATACTCAGGTCGTTAGGTCCACTTTTAAGTTACAGCATTTTAAAGGATGAATTTTTTTCACTGACTGTATGTTTAGCACGATGTCATTGACATATAAATGAAATGATACTTTTTTATGAGAAGGAATAAATTCAAAAGATCCTGCCATAGTTTTTTCACCCAATTTCATTTTACACTTTAATTCAAACAATTGTGTTCTATTCATAATCTCAGAATTTAAACTTATACGCAAAATTCCAATAAAATCGTAGAGAAATAAAAAATTTCTCAGTATACCTGAAGCAGAAAATGGTTGAATTTTTGTCCAAGGAGCATTTACGTGATAAATTAAATGATTGTGGCATTGATATCATGGCATAATAATTTCTCAACTGTAGTTAACTCCTGAATTGACAATGAAAATTGTGGATACTTTCAGACAATTCTAAAGTACATTGGACAGTAAATAGGAAAACGGATGGTACACTGCAACACTACTCGCACAAGTTACGAAAATCAAAAATTTAAAGATTCCTATTTTTGCGTCGATTTCTAGATAGTGATCATCAAAAATCCGCCTAAACAACGGCAACCAAAACAGATCAGACGCACGGCTGCATAC
This sequence comes from Sphecodes monilicornis, assembly GCA_913789915.3. Classification (NCBI taxonomy): domain Eukaryota; kingdom Metazoa; phylum Arthropoda; class Insecta; order Hymenoptera; family Halictidae; genus Sphecodes; species Sphecodes monilicornis. The sequence goes on along the minus strand of OU565286.1, from coordinate 4,034,647 downwards.
AAGTTACTCGGGACACCAACAAGTGCAATATTTCATATGAATAGTAATATATATGATAACTACCACATTTCTACAAGCAGAAATTTTAGTTTAGAGCAGCAATGATTTTTTATAAATATAAAAATTTTATAAAATAATGGAAGCGAGGAAACTACAAAAGGAGGTAGAAAATTGATGGTTTATTTAAAACAATGAAACAAGTAAAGAATCTGGGTGGACAAAAGTAAATTTAATATCACGTTTTCGTGATTACAATTTTGATATTCATACATTTTATTAGTTTTATTACTTCGTAGAACATCCGTTGCTGTCTATTACAGTTTAAAGCTTGCTTGATATAATTGCAATTATACCCCTTGCCGTACCATTATCCTCATGGTTACAATAATTAACACTTTTTTGTTTGTAATAATTTCATATAAGTCAAAAGAATATTTATATTCATTGTATGTCTAGATTTGATTTAATACTTAAATACTCATTACAGAAGAATAGAATTCCATTTTATTTTACAAGAAGAGCATAACATTTATATTTAGTAGATTTTGTTTTAAGTTTTCTGAGGTGTTTCCAAAATAATAAGTTCTTTGTGAGTACAAGCACTTAAAGGAATATGTTTATCTAAAATTGTCCAAAGATTTTCAATGGGATTGAGATCCGAGGATTGTGGTGGACACCCGAGTTTTTAAATTCTTTCTTTCCTTAAAAGATGCCACCTTCGAAGTGCGCTTGTGGTCGATATCTTGCTGAAAGATAAACGACCCAAATCAATTCTATTATTCTTATTCATTTGTTTAATTAAGAAATATCGACAAATGTGTACTATTGTATAGCTGTTAGTATTATTACAATCGAAAAAACCTTAAACTTACTTTTGTCTGCTGCATATATCGAACACAATGGATTATTACCGCATTGTGCAAAAATAGAACTATAAACAAAACAAGTTTGATGTCGGATATCCGTGATGGGCACGGTAGTGGCCCCTCAAACGCTTGCTTCTCCCACCAACCTCTCTTTCATGCGCGAGGCCTACGAACAGTTCGCAACGGGCGAAGCATTTCCTTCCTCTATGGCAGAGGCGGGCGCGGGTGGAGCCCCTCAAACGCTTGCTTCTCCCACCAACCTCTCTTCAATGCAGCGCGCGTCTTCGTCGCGATCGCGCATGTCTCGCGCCTTCGTTGCCCCCACCATACGCATCTTCGTACCGGACCGCGCGCGAGATATGAACAAGTCACCGATGAAAACAATTAACAGTCAGTAACGGTTGGCGAGAGAACGAAGCATCAAAACACATACAATGTTTCGTTTTGTGGAAACGTTCACGTTGAAGCGGCGAACAGAGCTACTCTTACAAGGGAACATATTCAGATGCGAAAATCCGATTTTGATGAAACTTATGGGAGCTTATAGTTCTTTGAAAAATATCTGACACGTGTTTTTTTTTATCGGCAACCATCCACTTTGAAGAGGTGAAAACAGCCCTCAAGGTTGGGGGTCAAAACCATATTTTTTGAGATATCTCGGAAACCAGAGGTCGAAAAAATTTGAATTTTTTTTTAAATTGTGTGTTTTTCAATGGGAAATGTAGTCGTGCAAGAAAATTTTAACAAAAGTTTTTTGTTTAAACAATATATTAAAAATTTGATTTTTTTTGCAGTTTCTCTTATTTATTGTTAGTTCATTTTAATGTAAACTTGGGTGTGTGATCTTTGATCCAAAATAGGGGATACATGTTTCAGGATTTTCTTTTTTCTGCCATTTAACAATAATTATGCATAATGGAAGTTAGTCTTGCACCTGGCGAGCGTAGGAAGGAATTCTGGCTTGTTTTATCGAAATATAAGCATTTAATATAAACGTGTATAGTATTTTAAACAATACCACCGGGTTATGTGACGTTTATTGTTTTATTAGTAACTAAAGAAGGTAGCGCAGGTAGCAGTATTTACTTTATCTTTATTTTTTAGAAAACTGTTTTAGTTATAAACTATTTTGTAATAATACAATGTAATTTTTGTTTTGTGAATACTGGTAAAGTTTTGGCAGTTTTCCTTACCCTAGCAACAAATGTTGGTATTCTTTAATTTTTTCTGTCAAATAAAATATTTTATTATTTTATCACATATTTTGCTTAGTTATTGTAGCACTCCTCTTTCCCATCCTCAAAACAAAGAATAAGTGTGAATTATATTATATTTTATATATATATATATATAAATGTATATTAAATTTGAATATTTCATATGTATGTACAGGTATATATACAAATAAATATGTTGTACATTCATTTTTCAGAATCAAATCATACCAATTTTTTAAAATTCTGCTGGGTGCTCAAGGTACCCCATTTTATCGAGAATCTTACTTTACTGAGGCCAAAATCTCCGCGCATGCGCGAGAAAAGTTGGACCATATCCCAACACTGGCTCGGATGTGCGCGAGACCGGTGCTGATCTACCGTGAAGGATCGCTTCGTCGCTAGTGATAGGATAGCAACCCTTAAAAATTATATTTAAATAGAATTTCGAGACTCGGATCTTTATAAAAAAGGAATTTATTATACATTTAAATTTGACACTTATTGGTTAATTTGTAACAAATGACATGCGCATATCAGTCTGATTATTATATAAAAAGTGTTTCACAAACGTGAACATCATCCTTATAATTCACTCGAATAATTCAAAAGTATCCACCAAATCTTAACACATTGAACGCCACGATGGCCATCGATGACCGGCACCATGGATTTAGTTAAAACTGATTATTATAAAATTAATGCAACGGAATATGAATCTATTGATGCACTAAGTAACTAGATTATAGTGTAAAGTGAGAACTTTATTATCAAGTAACTATCCATTGCTATTAATAAGGCGGATCGCATCTACGAATACAATAAGCAAAACTTGTGTGAAATGCATAAAATACGCGTGACAGTCAACGTGTTAATTGTTTCAATGATTAAAAATACCCTCTGAAAAATGTATCCTTATCTGTATTATTTGTACGTACAAATTTTTGAAGTATTTACTTCAGGATTTCAGTCATCTTCATTAAGATATAGTCTCACGTGTAAAAATTGTATACAAAATACTTCAGCTCGTTGTATTCCGTCAAGAATGTAACTTAATATACACAGTGTCTTTACATGAAATTATTAAAACATCTGTTTCGAGGAACTAAAAACAAGTATTTAATATTAACTATCAGTATTTTTCTGATTTCATTTCTTTTCACAGCATGCTAGATAACTTATTGTTGAATACTTAGTACTAATTAGCACAGTAGAAAATAGTCGTTACAACAATAACATAAACAATACAAGATTATTGAATAAAAGGTTACTACTTAATAAAATATAAATCGTCATTTAGGTATTCCACTTTATCAATGCATTGAAACTAAGTTATACTTATTATAATAATTAGTCAATTATTTCAATCAAAACTTATTACTCTGTAGCCCGTCTGATACTCGTCCGATACGATTATCTCGTGTTAAAAATGCAATGATTGATCAAATTATTACGAACAGATGGAAAAATTACACAAAGATAACTGATTTCATAGAATATATAACAGCTGTCTTTAAAGAAGCCTGTCTTTATGACTATTATTTCATTATAATAGCGTAAAATATTACAGAACGCTTCTAAACACAGTACTCGTTATAATGATGATTAAAATAAAATATACTCTCTTTTAAATCTTTTTAATGCGTGCTTACTATTTCTTTCTACTTTGGCACAAAAAGGAAGCAGCTTCAATTTTTAAATTGTATTCATTGGAACAGTAGAAAAAGGATAGGTTTCATGTGTAGTATAAAAATATATCAATACGAATATGATTTTGACATTGAATAAGAATATTGACATAAGACATAAGTATTGACACAAGAATATTGACTATAAATTCATAACATGTTTGAAACGGTATTTGATTTTGAATTACTTTTTGTTGTTTTACTCAAATTACCCTAAAGTAAAGCTGCCTCTTTATTGCAGCCTATGTTCTAATTATAATCATATACAATATAAAATCATGTTCGTGTGTTATTGAAAATATAAAAATACGTCCTATGATAAAGGAGGTATTACTATAAGTATAATTTTAATTTCATTTGTTATCAAGCTTCAAGTAAATAGTAAGTTCAAAAGTGTTCATAGTAATTTGATCACACTCTGTGTCTAGTGACATAAAAATAGAATTGTCTCTCTAGTGATTGTCTTAACGTTACGACTCTATCTCAGCACTACAACTGGTGCTGCATTTCTCGTTACTAATATATAACAGCTTTATTTAAAGAAGCCTGTCTTTATGACTATTATTTCATTATAATAGCGTAAAATATTACAGAACACTTCTAAACACAGTACTCTTTATAATGATGATTAAAATAAAATATACTCTCTTTTAAATCTTTTTAATGCGTGCTTACTATTTCTTTCTACTTTGGCACAAAAAGGAAGCAGCTTCAATTTTTAAATTGTATTCATTGGAACAGTAGAAAAAGTATAGGTTTCATGTGTAGTATAAAAATATATCAACACGAATATGATTTTGACATTGAATAAGAATATTGACATAAGACATAAGTATTGACACAAGAATATTGACTATAAATTCATAACATGTTTGAAACGGTATTTGATTTTGAATTACTTTTTGTTGTTTTACTCAAATTACCCTAAACTAAAGCTGCCTCTTTATTGCAGCCTGTCTTCTAATTATAATCATATACAATATAAAATCATGTTCGTGTGTTATTGAAAATATAAAAATGCGTCCTATGATAAAGGAGGTATTACTATAAGTATAATTTTAATTTCATTTGTTATCAAGCTTCAAGTAAATAATAAGTTCAAAAGTGTTCATAGTAATTTGATCACACTCTGTGTCTAGTGACATAAAAATAGAATTGTCTCTCTAGTGATTGTCTTAACGTTACGACTCTATCTCAGCACTACAACTGGTGCTGCATTTCTCGTTACTAACGTCCACGGTTATCGCGTAGGAACTGTTATCCGCATTATCTTTGTTATCATTTGCTTGTCCATCCTTCGTCTGACTAGCGATTCTATCCAGCACATGGCTCTTGTGAGATGGCTCGCCACCGAGAGCAGCAAACCCTTTCAGATCGACCACCAACGGAGCTGGATCAATTCCTTTCCTCTCGAGTTTTTTGTTTATTGATTGCACTTTTTCCATCGATACGTGCGAACACGAGTCTTCTATGAATTTTTCTTTAGAGCAGCATTGGGAGGAACTGCAGTGCTCGCCATGACACCGAATCAGACACCCTGTTTTCTCCATGTTGGGCCTTATCTGTTAACGAAAAACCAAACCATAATAATTCTGTGCGTTTAATGTCTCAGACGTGGACTAGGTACAGTGACTAACATAATTGTTCAGACGCACTTTAAATCAGTATAACTTTTTTATACATAGACCAAACATCTTCAGTTTTTCTGTAAAGCTAGAAGGATTAGTTTAGTAGACGACGCTAAGTGAAAATTTTGGAAAAATTGCATTTGGACGGAATAGCGAAAAAAGTAGTAAATGTTGCTTTTTACGAATTTTTCATCTTGACCTGTGATAAAAATTTAAGAATGGTGTTTTTTAAACTCGTGTAATTTATATAAATTCTGAATATTTCATCGAAATTGGTTAATTGATGAAGAAGTTATAAACGATCATAAGTGACGTAAATTGCAGAGTTTCTTCACAATTTTCATCCTATAACTGCAATTTTCTCCACCATTTGTTTTCGCTATTCCAACTAAATGCAATTTTTCAAACATTTTCATTGCGCATCATCTGCTAAATTATTCCTTTTAGCTATATAGAAAAATTGAAGTCGTTTGGTCTATTTATAAAACCGTTATTCTGATTTAAGTTATAAGTTGAGTATGAGGTTCAATTACATTAGTCTGTAGGTTTTAATTATAATTATATTTATATCACTGTATTTGGGAGAGTCTACGGAATCTTTTACTGCAAAGAACAATTCAATATCTTTTATAATAACATCACAATATTTGTTTAAAGTTGAAAAATAGGTTTTTTTCAATGTCATGTTTCTCAAAAGCTGTGCGTGTAGACGAAAAAGTAAGGGCATATTCGGAATCAGCGCAAAAAAACTCTATAATACCCACCCAACAGTTATTAGGAGACATAAAAAAAGTTGAAATTTGGTGGACAGTGTAATCGTAGAAATTCCAAATATTTAGTCGAGCGTGTGTTAAACATTTTGCGTACCTTATGGAACTCTGGCTGAATTGTAACTTGCGTGATACCCATCTCAATGAAAAATTCCGTCACTTGGTTAGTGATACTAGCATATACCTATAAAATAAAATCATTACAGCTTCATTATCCCGCTTGCAACTTCTACAGGTGTTAGATCACTGTAATTCAAATTACCAAATATTCCAATATTTCTTTACATTATTTACTCACTAAAAAGAACTAAAACACAGTTACGTCGAAACTAGAATTTCAAAAGGGTGTCACCATACCTCAATTTACGATAGATCGAAGAAATATTTGAACACTAAATACTATATTTAAACTGTGATAATTTTGCAGAAAATGATCGTACGATATTAAAGTATTCATTTTAAGTCCAGGAGCCTCTAGTTTGACTAGAGATACTGAAGACGCGTTTTTTCTCGAACATGCTATACATTCAAACGTCTTGTAAATCTTTGAAAAAATGTTTCCCTGACTGAAACCGCCATAGATTTACAGATTGTCGGTTCCTGTTTACAACGACCTGTTCACAATTGAATTATCGAGCTTTGAATAAGAGGTGTGAAACCAACTTTACAGTAATATAAGTTACGCTGTTACGCCATGAGATCTTTACACGACCGAACTTGTTCCCCATTTTTGTTTTATAAAACAGTGATAACAATCGTACATTAATTTTTAAGGAGTTGTTGTAAACAGGGGACTTCAATCTTCAAATCTATGGCAGTTTCATTTACGAGAAAAGTTTTTGAAAGTTTTGGAGGCGTTTGAATTTTCAGCATTTTTAGGAAAAATGGGTCTTCCACATTCCACCTGCAGCATCATGTAAAAATTTCTTGGAGGAAAATGAACACTGCGTTACGAAAGTAGAGGTTTCAAGCTTGAAAATGTGTCCAGGCTTATGGTTGTTTGTTTTTACGAAATTATCACAATCTTTCGAGAATCGGAAATGTTGTATTTAAATACTTTTCATAAAACTTAGCGGAAAGCATTAAAGGATAATTCTTCGAACAAATATTTTCAGTACGATTTATAAACAAAGCGACAAATTTCTTGCAAAAAATTGATATTTTTTCTTGAAACCGGTGTCGTTCAATGAATTTTTAAATAATTAACAAATAGAAAATCTTTTTTTTTATACAAATAATCCAAAAACCACTTATGAGGTACATTGTTCAACCCTCTGTAGAAAAAAAGAATCATCAGTTCAGTACCTTTTAACGACGATTACTAGACTGCAGATCTTTATGCAAAATAAGGATTTACTGCGCTGATTACAAGAAACAGGAGCCAAATAGATATTTCTTGTTTTTCCTTTAATAATTTTAATCAGCTGAAAATATGATATCCATGTTCTTAAAAGCATTTAATCTTTTCAGTGTTCTCAGTTTCACCTCCGCATTTTTTTCATAAATGCATAAAATCCACAGTCTAACTATTACAATGTCTTGTTTAAATCTCAACAATTAGTTAAAGTAGTTCGTAACGTGAAAAAAGTAAACAGGCAAATATGACTGTTTGAATATTAGACCTCAATTATAATACTAGATGCAATTTTTATTAACTTGCGTAATAGATAGAGTTGCACATGGATCGCTTTAAATTGAGCTCTTTATATCTGAAGCATGTACCTAGACATACTAAACATTTCTAACATCGGAAATTCGAATAATCGAGGTTTTACTGTGTATCAATTTTTTTCTGGTTGTTACAGTAGACTAACCCCTTAAAAGTTGATTCGCCAAAAAAATCATACCATCGGATCCAAGAAGATAATATGAACAGTAGATATAATCTTCTGGCCTGTCAGCTGCCACACATGCAAATCGTGAACGTTCACTATGCCTGGAAAAGCTTCCAGTAATTCCCTTTTCAATGAATCGATGTTGATATGGTTGGGAATTGTTTGAAGGAGTATCAATCCAGATTCTTTCACTATAAGAATGAATCGTGTTACCGAAATTCGGGATCGTTAGAAAGAAAAAAAGGTAAAACTACTTACAGTACGGATAACTGAGAACAAAAAGGGAGATGGCGGAGATAATAGCGAACAGTGGGTCGATGTATTTGGCCACGTCGGAATCGGTGAAGTATACGAGGACGGACACCAACATAACAAAGACGCAGCCAAGCACATCGCGACAGGATTCTCGAAATCCTTGACTCTTTGGTATACCCAATGGACTTCGTCTGGTCTGGGAAGATAGTTGGTCCCCTTCCTTCGCCGGTTCAGAACTAACATTTCTGAAAGCAGATAATGAAAGTCCTGGAAGTAGAGATCCTAATATGTGATATGCTAATCGTCGAAGACGAAGGTGGAAGGACGCAACGAGATAATAAAAATAAACGAAAAGGCAAACATAGAATCGTCCTGTTCAAAAGATTGAACGCATTGGTTCGGTATTTTGAGAATAAGTAATTCTAGAATTTATCTAAAGCAAATCCCACAAATTATTACTTTGAATCTTTATAATTTATTTTCTGTTTCCTAAATGCTTCCTAAAATCATCGTAAGGGAACTATTCCCTTATTGCACAGAAATGAATGTTATTACTGCACTACCTTCAAAATTTAAAATAACTTTCGATTGAAACATTAATTTATACATCAAGTGGTTTGTTACAAGTAGACTGCGGATGTTTATGCAATTTGCAATTTTTGTAGACGAATTTTAAGACAGTGAAATCAAATAAAATCTTGTTTTCAGTGGTAGTAGCCTTTGTAGATCTGAAATAAATTCGGTCGAATATTATATTTTTTGCATTTGATGGATCAAAAACCATAAATGCATAAAGATCCGCAGTCTAGTTATCAGCCAGATAAGGTGGTATAGTTAAATAACTTTATAGTTTATCTGACAGTAATGAAACTAACGTGGTTAATTACGAAAATAATTTTCTAACAGTAAGCAGCATAATCTAATTCGGACGGTAACATAACAAACAAACTAATTGCAAAATACAGTATTTCATCGGTAATTATCCCAAATGTCTCCGACATAATTGTCCCTGAGATATCCCCACTAGTGTAGAGGTGTACCCCCTTGAGGGGCCGTGAAGCTCGAGAGGCCTCGGTCGCCGAGAAATATGACACCATACGGCTCGGGTATATCGGTGAGACCACAGTAATCCGAATTTCCAACTTCTTTATTATTCATTACTTTTTTATGGGTCTTCGATGACCATATTTGTGGCATTTTTGTAGTAAAAATGATACCAAATATGATATAATTCCGATGATGTTTACTTGTGTAATAGACGATTAAAGTTTCGGGCACGAGAAAGGATAGCCTCCATCGTCAATTAAAAAAATCGATATGTATGTATAATCAGAAAAATTTTGATCAGAGAAATATTATAAATATGATGGTAAAATTATAAATGAAAAAGTGTCGTCATTGCATTACTGTTGCCTCACCGACGTTATGTACCTGACCTATACATAATGACCATACGCCTGTATATGATCCGAATTACAAATCAATGTCACAAATCTATTAGCAAAAGTCTCATAAAAAAATAAGTAATAATAAAAAAGTTATTCCTTGGTAATACATTGTGAGGACGCGCGAGCCTTTGAACTGTGCCGCCGACTGCGACTCTCCGCGTCTCTTTCTTTCCCATACGCCATCCTTCCTCGCGCCCGAAACTTTAATCGTCGATTACACAAGTAAATATCATCGGAATTATATCATATTTGGTATGATTTTTATTAGAAAAATGCCACAAATATGTTCATCGAAGTCCCATAAAAAAATAATGATTAATAATGAAGTTGGAAATTCGGATTAGGTATGTTTACATTTCTCGGTGACCGAAGCCTCTCGAGCTCGGCTGTCCTTCTCTACGTTCGGCAAACCTCAAACAATGATATCCCTCGCGCATAATTGTCCCTCCGCAGACCCATGTTGTGGACAATTATCGATGAAATACTGTACTAGAAAAATATTTTCAAGAAATAATGGTTGATAATTAGCAGTAAGTTTATTCGTTGTATGTATACATAGATCTTCTTTGTTTGCAATAATGCCATAACTATGATTTGAAATATTTGTTTGAAAAACAACAAAATCAAACTAAAACAGTTATTGTTCAAATCTAATTTTAAAACAACAACGAGTGCTCTTGCAATTGTCTCTGATATAAATGTAACAAAACCAGTTATTATGCTATTTATCATATCGTCTAAAACGGTTGATAAACATTTTTTAGAATTCCTCACAGAAAAAATCCTAACGGGGTCAAATCCAATAAACATTCTGATCTAAATGTATGTTTATTACGTCCAATCCAACGATCTGAAAATGTTATTTTCATTGTCATCTGAAGGTTATGACTTAAACGTACTAGAATGCATATTTTCATACGCTACAAAATGCAATAAAGAAAAATAGAAATTTTGCTTCAGTCGCAATAAACAGGAACGTGACAATTAATTAAATTAACATACGTGGATATCTGTTCGCTTGCGTTACTACAGCATGTGATATCGCTTGCTTGGAAGCAACCGATAATACTTCATGCAACAATTATAGTAGTATAATCTCATTTTATCATGCATAGAAATTAGACATCATGATTTCACTTATATTTAAATAATCGTGCACATTTGTATTTAACGTACACTTCGATACGTACCATTTCAAATACGGTACACGTGTCTTAATATATCCTTAGTTTAATTCGTAATTTTTAGAACGCTGGTATTGGCATTGATTTATGGATCGAAACTATGGTTCCAAAAATTTCGAGGTTTTTGGTCTAAAAATTAATGAAACCATGATTTTTGTTAACAAAGTTTCTGCTAGTATGTAGTTGTCTTGAATCGAAGTCGATTTTTACTATAAAATGTAAATATGTTAATTCATTTGTATCAGAACAGACAATTCGCAATTTCGTTAAAAAAATGATGTTTTAATTCATTTTTATACCAACTATTTCTTATGAAACCATGTTGCCGATCCATAAATTAATTTCAATATTCTAGAAATTACATGAATTAAAATAAGGAAGTGTTAATGCACGAGTGACTAAATATTCATTACGAATTCAGTGACTATAATTACTCAAGGTCATTCAAGGTCGCGGACAGAGTGCAACATTCCTTCAAAGCCCGTTTACAAGCATGTATCGATGTTAAATCTTATACGTTTTCCCTGTTCTTGACCTTGAATGACCTTGGACTAATTATAGTCACTGAATTCCTAATGAAAGGGACTATCATTGTAGGTGTTTAATAAAGGGTGGTTCCATTTAAAAAAGTCAAGGTGCCCTTGATATCTCTAAAAAAAATGACATAAAAACAAAATTTTTTTTTTGCATCGTGTCAGCCCCATTGTACCATTCAACTTTGTCCTTACCATATTTTACGTATCTTTAGAAACAACAAAGATATTTGAGGTACAAACGTTAGGTGACTCACCCTGTATGTACATGTATACATATAAATATACGTTAAATGGTAGGTGCTGACGTACGTCTACGTGAAATACAAAACTGTGATCTATGTATAATATTGTAGAAATAATCACTTCAAGCATCATCCGAGTGCTGGAATTCTGAATTGATTTTCAAATTCACATAGTTGATCGTCAAATTCAAACCTCAATTTCTAGAATCAGAATTGGGCACTCAGAAATAACCCATTCATTTTTGTTAAACAAGAAAGAAAACACGATCTGCGATATATGTAAAGTACCAGTTAACATAAATCATTTAATAATAGAATGCAAAAAATACGAGAATGAAAGGAAAAATGCTAAGTTGCCTGGATCCTTACCCATTCTGTTAAGTTCTAAGGAATATATCGCCGGTCTTGCCCAATATATCAAGGATACAAATATGTATAAAATATTGTAAGAAAATGTACCGTGTTGCTAATGACCTTTGATGTTGAAGCAACATTAAATAAATAAATAAAATATTTCTAAAAAGAAAATTTCAGACCACAACAAATTGTTATCGTTGATTTGGAAATTTCCAGTCCACCCAGAATGATAACAGAATTCTGAGAACTTTTTGTCTTACACCATATGTCTGCCTTACAGTGGCGGACAAAAGAAAGTTTAAAATTGGAATTTCTATATATGAATATTAATAGCTTTATCACTAGATCGGTTTCAAAATGTTGATAACATTAATCTAATCTGGGGTATCCTCGCCACACTACACAATATGAAACTTCTTTTGTTTATTCGTCTATTTTCACATAATGCGTTAACAGTCCATTTCGTTCGACACGTATAACCGACAAAAATGAGCGCAAAGTCTTTTGAACTATAACAATATTTACAGCTAAGTACATAGTAAACATTTGTCAATTCATTCAGTCTTCATTTCCGTGAATTCATTATGAATTAGAGTTATAAAATCGATTCGAGTCGTTTATCTTTCAGCAAGATATCGAACACAAGCACAATTTAAAGGTGACATACAATTTTTTTGAGGAAAAAAGAATTGCAAAACTCGAGTGCCCAACAAAATCCCCAGATTTCAATCCCATTGATAATCTTTGGTTAATTTTAGATGAGCATAGTACACCTTTAAGTATTTTTACCAACAAAAAACGTATTATTCTGGAAACACTTCCAAACACTTAAAACAAAATCTACTAAATATAAATATTATGCCAGAGATGGGCAATTTTGCCTCAATTGAGGCAAAACCGTCAACACCGTAGCGCCCTCTGTCCCCTTCCAGCAAGCGCGGTACAATGGAGCAACGAAGACACGAGACATCAGCGTGCGCAACGAACGTGCGCGCTGCATGAAAGAGAGGTTAGTGGGAGAAGCAGGCATTTGAGGGGCTCCACCCGTGCCCACCACTGTATTATGCCATTCTTTTAAAATGAAATGGAATTCTAATCTTCTGTAATCAATATTTAAGCATTAAAATAAATCTAGACATATAATAATATAAACATTCTTTTGTCTTCTATAAAATTATTACAGACAACAAGGTTTTAATCATTGTAACCATCGACGATAATCGTACAACAAGGGGTTGATTGCAAGTATATCAAGCAAGCTGTAAACTGTAATAGACAGCTATGGAGGTTCTACGAAGTAATGAAACAAACAAACAGTTTGAATATCAAAACTGTAATCAGAAAAATGTATAATTAAACCTATTTTTGTCCACCCACTTTCTTTATTTGTTTCATTGTTTTAAATAAACTATCCATTTTCTATCCCCTTTTGTCGTTTCCTTGGTTCCATTATTTTGTAAGATGTAGAAATTTATAAAAAAATTCTCTGTTGCTTTAAAATAAATTTGCAAAAGTTGTGGTAGTTGTCGCAAACATTATTATTTAAACCATATTTTGCCCGCCAAAGTATCTCGTGTATTTAGTGATAAATTGAATAATTTGTGTGAGTATAATGATTGAAAAACATAAAGCTGTTTTCACTATTTTACTAAATGATAAGCCCAAACATAATTAGGAAGATTGACGGAGCGTTTCATACAGGCGACGCGACGGAAGTGCTACTGTGTAGCCCATAATCATAGAAAACATGATAAAATTTTATAATAATGATAATAAGTTTATTTTTCAGCCTATATGCGGCAGCATAGAAAAATAGCGCTTCCAATTTATTCAGACGATAAAAGAATAATTTTAACAAAATAATATCGCGAACCAGAATATAACATCTAAAAACGTTGTTTACATACAAAGTCACTAAAACTTCTATTTTCTCATTCGACCAATTTAAATACAGGAAACGGTTGGGCTGGACAATCGTGACATATACTTCAGGATGACAAAGAACTCAATTATATCATCAAAATCTAAAAGGTGTATTATTATAGACGAACAGAGGTTCCAACAATAGGGTATTGAAAATTACATGAAGCTGTAACAAAGTAATAAAATCTGTTATTCAATGGAAGAGAAAATTAACTGCACATTAACTGGTTGCTGCGAACGCGAGATCACGCACGTCACTTGTTCTGCTGGAGATGCAATCAATTTTGTTTGCCTATTTGTTAATTAGTTTTCATATTACTATGTGACGTAACCGACGGCCTTGTATATAAACACCATGATCCACTAAAATCGAATGAAAATGTACATAGCTGATGTCAGTGCAACAGCGTCCACAATCAAATAATTAACGTAATTGTTTGTTATTTAAACTAATAAATATATAGTGTTCCCCTTGTTTTGGAAATAAAATTTCATTATCTTTTCGTATTTCTCTATCAATTTTGTTAAGAAAGATTCAAAAATTTCTTTGAAGAAATAAAAGAAATGATAAAGCTTTGTTACATAAGAAGTATCGCTATAATAGAATACCAACTTCTTAATTTATGGTAAACTCAAGGTCATAATATAGAAGGTCATTGAATTCTTCTTGAAATCTCCTACAATTTTTTTGTGAGACTATCGGAAGTGTATACTGTATACAAAAGATGTAAATGTATAGTATATGTTCAAGAAACTTTGATCAGCAACCACGCATTAACTTCTCTATGAAACTAAAATAACTGAGTTTTAAATATGTTTTAAATATGTAGAAACGCATCGTTGCTTTTTCATTCTTAACAATGCGATTCTTGCTTTCACTGCAGAGTAGGGATGTGCGGGCCGCCCGATTCTCGAGCGCCCGAATCGTCGGGTCGGGTCGTAGACAGTCGGGCGGGTTCGATTCGGGCGCGCGATACTTCACGACACATCGGGCTACCCGAGAGTGACTCGACTTCGTCGTGCGGGATCGTCAAGAATCGGACAAATTCGGGCGAGCGATTTATCGCGATACTCGAGATTCAATTTTGTTGAGTTTCCTACATTGTAATTTAAATAAGATAAGTTAATCTTAAAAACAAGTTATATTACAATTAAAGCAAGTGAATTAATATTTACATTATAATATTTATATTTATCATATTATATTTATAGTTATCATATCATATTATGTTAAACATATCGTTCTTCATTTAATATATACAGTTTTACCACATTCGATTGGGGCATAACAATTTCTATTTTGTTATTTTATAATACATACCATTTTAAGAATTTCTGTCGGCTTAATGATAGTTAATTAATAAGTTATATCAGAAGATATTAAGTAAGTTATGTAACAGTTAATAAGTAAGGATATTTTAATGATATTATCGATACATAACAAATTCGTCAGACTACCAGAAACATTGTCTTTTAAATTTTTCACGTGTAACGCACATTATTGCAAATGTTAATACAAATAGAGATTAAGCACATGATTGTCAAATAAACCTAATGTAATTATAAAAGAAATACTAGTATATTAAAAATTATGTTATCAGTTATGAAAGTAATACCATAATTACTATTATCTATTTCATAAACCGCAAAATTGAATCTCGAGTATCGCGATAAATCGCTCGCCCGAACTTGTCCGATTCTTGACGATCCCGCACGACGAAGTCGAGTCACTCTCGGGCTGCCCGAAACTCTCGGGTAGCCCGATGTGTTATGAAGTATCGCGCGCCCGAATCGGCCCGCCCGACCTTCTGCGACCCGACTCGAACCCGAGTATCGGGCGGCACGCACATCCCTACTGCAGAGATAACTTAAACGTGAATAGATGTTCAACGATTACCATGCGTATATCGCATAACAAAACGTTTATAGCTTCAAACTAGAAAGCGTCGCATTCAACAGAATAATTGATTTTTATTATTATAGACAAGATATTGCGGTGATATGTCGTTTCCATTATTTTGATTACCTTCGTAACATTACGTCGCCATTGACGGTGACATGAAGCACGATTCCCTGGTTGAATGTATACCCTCCGATCAATATGTAGCAAAATGCGTTAAGGAGAATGCCGGAAAGTCCGATTGTTAAGACAGGCATGGGATGATGCATTTCGTCCAGATGGTCTATGTGAATCAAAGTCTGCAACGCTTCTACCAACAAGGAAAAGCAGAAAGATGCGAGGAAAACGCAGCAGACAAGCATGGTGAGGACATCGATTCTCGCCCATCCAAAGGTGTTCTTCATTCTCCTGTCCGATCGTGATTGCTTTAAACAAAAGTAACGAATACCGTTAAATTTGATAAGACGTACTTACATACACTCCGCGACAATACCATAAGACACTATACAGGGTGAGTTACCTAACGTTTGTACCTTAAATATCTTTGTTGTTTTTAAAAATACGTAAAATATGGTAAGGACAAAGTTGAATGGTACAAAGGGGCTGACAGGATGCCCAAAAAAAATTTTGTTTCCATGTCATTTTTTTTACAGATATCAACGTCACCTTGACCTTTTTAAATGGAACCACCCTTTTTTAAACACCTACGATGATAGTCCCATTCATTACGAATTCAGTGACTATAACTACTCAAGGTCATTCAAGGTCGCGGATAACGTATAGGATTTAATATCGATACATGCCTGTAAACAGGCTTTGAAGGATTGTTGAACTCTGTCCGTGACCTTGAATGACCTTGAATAATTATAATCACAGAATTCGTAATGAAAGGGATTATCATTGTAGGGCAAAGCACTAACTCTTGCCACCTCAAATATCTTTGTTGTCTTTAGTGGGGCTCACACGATATTAAGAAAATTTTTATTTTTATATAATTTTTTTAGAGATTTCCAAGGTCACCTTTATTTTTTTACGTGGAACCACCCTTTTTTAAACACGTACAATGACAGTCCCATTCATTACGAATTCAGTGACTATAATTACTCAAGGTCATTCAAGGTCACGGACAGAGTTCAACATTCCTTCAAAGCCCGTTTAAAGGCATGTATCGGTGTTAAGTCTTATACGTTATCTCTGTCCGTGACCTTGAATAACCTTGAGTAATTATAGTCACTGAATTCGTAATGAAAGGGATTATCATTGTAGGGCAAAGCACTAACTCTTGCCACCTCAAATATCTTTGTTGTCTTTAAAGATACGTCAAATGTCTGAAGGACAAAGTTGAATGGTTTAGTGGGGCTCACACGATATTAAGAAAATTTTTATTTTTATATAATTTTTTTTAGAGATTTCCAAGGTCACCTTTATTTTTTTACGTGGAACCACCCTTTTTTAAACACGTACAATGATAGTCCCTTTCATTACGAATTCAATGACTATAATTACTCAAGGTCATTCAAGGTCACGGACAGAGTTCAACATTCCTTCAAAGCCCGTTTAAAGGCATGTATCGGTGTTAAATCTTATGCGTTATCTCTGTCCGCGACCTTGAATAACCTTGAATAACCTTGAGTAATTATAGTCACTGAATTCGCAATAAAAGGGTCTATCATTGTAGGTGTTTAAAAAAGGGTGGTTCCATTTAAAAAAGTCAAGGTGAAATTGATATCTCTAAAAAAATAACATAAAAACAAAATTTTTTTTGGCATCCTGTCAGCCCCTTTGTACCATTCAACTTTGTCCTTACCATATTTTACGAATCTTTAGAAACGACAAAGATATTTGAGGTACAAACGTTAGGTTACTCACCCTGTATAAAACCATATAAATCTATGTTACAAAAAAGAATTTCTTTTTTTTTGCGTACTATGTCTTATAGTTTACTTGAGAAAACTATCTTCAACACCATATTGTAATATTTCTAAGAATTACGAAGGTAGACAAGAATAGCTGATAACACTTCCTATTAACCACGACAATGCTATAAGACAATCTTTATTAAGCAAGCAAACTGAACGGTATGAGAAGAGAATTTTTGTTGAAAGTGTTAATAGTAAATCTGCACTGTTACAAATAGATGTAAACTTGTCGTATTTCTTGTTTGTGCAAAATTCTGCAAGGAAAGGGATTACATTAAACTGATGTGACCGAGTCACCTAAGATTTTCACCTAATATATTTTCTTTGTCATTAGAAATACAGGAAAATAACTGTGAAAGAAAATGTTCGATTAAAAGGGACAATTATTACGATAGAAGAGATTTTTTTCTCATAGTCATATTTTCCGGAAAGGTCATTGTTGATATTTTAAGTGGAATAATGTAATTTGATTGGTATAATGTTGTAGCTAATGAAAAAACAAATTCACCCATGTGTAATACGTTGACCTCCAAATGACCTTCGGAAGAGTTACTCTTCAAATGTTCCAGAGTTTACATCAATGGAATCTTACTTCAATAAGGTAAAAATATCACATTCGTATTTTGTTATGCTTTTTGAATAACTCTTCTGAAGGTCATTTGAAGGTCAACATATTATATATCGTTGAATTCCTTTTTTCATTTGCCATAACACCTTATGCATGCACAAAATTTCATCAAAATCAATCGAGGCTGCTATGAAATATAATTAATTGAAAATAGCAAAAAGTTTAAGAACAAAATTTTAAATCCAACTTGATATGAAGATAAATTAAATGTGTTTATCGATCGTAAATTTTTGATTAATTGTGTTTCGAATTTCGGCGCACAGGTTCGATCATTGAAACTTTTTTTTTGTGTTCTACATTTTAATAAAAATAGTTTTTTGTTACTTATCTTAGAGATGGAAATGTTTGTGTGTGACCAGTCTTGTGATGGATTGTTGAATGATCGATGTAGAAACGTAAAAATATCGTTTCACTGTGGTTTACACTGTATCTCCATAGAAGAAAATCTTTTCCCAACAAATATATCTGAATTTCAATCTTTTTTCTTTCAATCGAAAGGGATTGCTTTTTTTCCGGTCTACATATTCACATAGATGAATTACACAGCCGACTGTTTTTCTGCTATAGTATGTACAATATTGCCTCGAATTATATTCAGTTGAAAAATATCATCTCGCTTTGTTAATTATAGTTACACTTTTCAAATTTCTTTGTTACAAATTGAAAAAGTGTTATTTCCTGTTGCATTCGAACACCATTTTCAACAATTGCTAATATATCCTTACCACGAATGAAACAAATAGAATACACCTATAAATTGTCAATCATATGTGCATTAAACTGAATATGGTTAATAGTATTATTACGCGAGTGACAACGTAATTTAGGCATAACTACAAAGAAGGTGACTGAGATTTTTTATAAAAGAACGACAAACTCTTTCTTCCGAGGGGAGAAGTGTATCGACAATCGACAGTAATCGACACGTCTGCACTTCCCAAAGACTCACAAGCGACACGTCCTTTGTGCTTGTTACATCGTTTTTTTTTTTGCAACGACGGTAACGTGGGTATATCTTTATCGTGCAACATTCGTAAAGTATAATATAGAATATAATATATACAGAATAATATAATATAAAATATGATTGCCTCATCCATTTTAACAAATTGACTGCCGTGTCACTCGTGTACGGTGGCTCACAAAAGTATTAGCTCGCCCTTTAAATCAGAATAACTTTCTGAAAATTCGACCAAACCACTTGACTTCTTTATAGCAATTAGAAGCATCGATTTAGTAAATCACGTGCAGAAAAGATTTTGAAAAAGTTGCAATTAGTAGGAATTACATGAAGAGATAAAAATGGCACTTTTTAAAACTTCTTTATTTTAGCCCACAATGAAAATTTAAAATATGTCTTTTGTAGATCAATGTTAGTTATACGTATGCTGAAAATTTCATCGAAATCTAAGATAAGTAAGAAAGAATGTAAGAAACTATGGATTTTAACCCCTTCGCTTACAATATCGTCTGAGAGACGTGATGAAGATTCTGAACAGAGTCTAATAAAGATGCATGTTATTAATTTCCTTTAAACCGAAATATAATTTTATTTTGTTGTTGTTAATGTAAAGCCATTGGGGAACATATAGACATGCAAGAGATTTACATTTTCTCTTTTTTCTAAGAAATTGTGAATTACAAAGAAATTCTAATTACTAAAACCGTAAAATAAATCATAAGGCAAGGGGTTAAGCACGAACTGACCAAAAATCGTGAAAAACTGCGAATATCATCACTTCCAACCGCTTGTAGCTTTTATGTTCCTTAACTGATTTCGATGAAATTTTCAGCAAATGTGTAAAGTAACATAGATCTACAAAACGCATATTTTGAATTTTCATTACGAGCTGAAATAATAAAGTTTTAAAAAGTGCCATTTTTATTTTTTCATGTAATTCCTACTAATTGTAATTTCTTCAAAATCTTTTTTGCACGTGACTTACTAAATCGATGTTTTTAATTGCTCAAAAAATGTCAACTGGTTTGGTCAAATTTTCAGAAAGTTATTCTGATTTAAAGAGCGAGCGAATACTTTTGTGAGCCACTGTATGTCAAGATTGAAAAATTAATTTTTACACTAATATACTCTTTGTACCAAATTTATTTGAGATCTAAAAAATGCAAGATTGAAAGACTACTCAGTACTACATATACATTTAATCTTTTAAATTTTGAGTTTGTTAAACGCATTACTTTGATCTTATGGATTTTTCGAGGTTGCTGCTGTGGCTTTCACAGTGTTGATGAGTTACATTTTTATTGTATATAACAATATTTTTCAATTTTTTAAACTGTTCTTACTGTTTTGCATTTGACCTAACATTTTTGTCATAAGTCTAATGATTAATGTTGAAATCCTAACGAAATCGAAAGAATTTGTTTATCATTTTATTACCTTGGTCTTGGTCGAGAGAGATGTTGAAGATGCTCGGTCCTCATTGTTTATGCAGATAACGGAATTTCGCAAGGAACTGGAGTTACTGTTGCCATTTTGGCGATGGCTATACTGTAAAATATGAATAAGTTGCTTGTTTGAAAGAAATTAAATAAACAGCGAATTCATGAATACGACTCGTCCGTTTCAACGTTCGGGAACAATGAAAATGATCGTGATAAAATGCATCAATATAAAGTCTTTGTCAACATGCAGCCTTGTACAATTTTATTTGCTTCCTTTTTTTACCTCTACATAGTACTACATTGAATTTAATGAACGGATGCTAAGTAGAGATAATACTTGTCATTATATCATCATTTAAAATCAAATGTAAATGGCTATGCAGTCAATTCTTGTGAATGGCTCATGCGAGTAACGAAGTTAAACAATTCCAGAGAGACTCTATTAAACGGCGTAAGAAGATCGTTCACATTTCATTAAACGATTGCCAAGCCTACAATACTGCTTTGCCAACCGCAGTTTGTTAATGACTTCCGTCAAGAATATTTTGGAGAGCTCGGTATAAACGAAAATCGGTCGATGCAACGGCCGACGGTTACGGTGAATGAAGCAATAACATCTCTACTAAATTGCAATCATTTTTCTATTACGCCATTCAAGAAATCTGTGGTCTGTCATTGTCACTCTGCGAAACAATTCCTATAAAACAACGACAGTCGTTTCTCTTCTGTGGTTGTCTCTGCGAACAATTCAATTGTCAATTGTAAAAATTCGCTATGGGTTGTACGTAATATAGTAAACGAACTCACTAATCAATTTAATAAGGAAAGGATCGCTATCGCAAATATTAATTATAGAATTTACGCAATGTATTATACAATCTGTAAAATTATATTCCTTCCCATCGATGCTCACATTAATTACATATGTTTGTACTTACTGATGTTGAACTAAGATGTTACAATATCGTTATGTCATATTTTATGCATTTCCAAAGAAAGTATCTAAGCAATCTGCGAGCAATACATTCGTATAAACAATGAAATTATTTCAGGAACGGTAAGTTTTAGGACAAATGTATTTTCCTATTTTTTTTATTCAGAATTTACTATTCTATCGAAATCGAGCATAAAAGTTAAGCCATTCCGTTTTAAAAAACGAAAGTGACCTTTATAATTCCCTTACGCGTCCACTTGTAAAAAAAAACTATTATTACTATACCATTAATTGCATTAAATCCTACAATTTTTATTCGAAACGTTGTTGTGTACCTATTGTTTTGAAATAACAACCTAATAGATTAGCGCGTGTCATGCAAGCAATTAACACGTTGAATGGTTTGTCATTCATATTTGGATGACTTTTGGAATTTAACCAGAATTTTTGTGCTGATAGAGTGCACCGAAGCTTATGATCTACGAAATGCAAGAAGATCGAGAAAATAATTAGTATCATAAACCTTGGTTTCTTGGTTTCTGTTTCATTAAATAAATTGCTTTGATTTGACATTCTCAGACTCGTTAATATTTTGTTACGCGAAGAAATGTAGTGAAAATATTTTTGGATAATTTAATTGTACCTTGATCGATGCGACGCAACCAGCAAGTGCGATAATGTTGCACAACATGTGATAGGCGTTGAGGAGTAACGTCAACGAGTGGGTCACATGGCTAGCAATGATCTCAACGAGGAAGAAAGCGGTGGTGAAGAAGAGGAGCAGGTACAATTGGACTGGTTGTAGTCTTCTAAACCATTCTTTCACAGCCATGATCCTGGAGGCAAAACAACAGAGTGACCGTTTTTATTCTGACCTGGGCACCACACGAGCGCTAACTTCTCCACCTGCCGACCGATCGGTTACTGTCACATGCTCTTTTACGGTGAGCTTTTTCTATCACCTCACTCTTGGGACTTGAGGTGGCTTTCTCATCAAATCATTTAAAATAATCATCCGGTAGCCAATACAATAACGAAAATTACGCGGCCAGAATCTTTCGAATCGGTTCACAACTTTTTTTGTGATCGTGGCCGCCGTTTTCACCCCATATTTTGTAAAAAGTGCAGTGACCGCCATCTATAAATGACACCACGACAGGAATCGCAACAAAATTTTGTTTGTACACTAAAAGAATATCCAAAGGACAAAAGTTTTTTTATGAAATGTATATTTTAAGAAAAAGAATCCTAAATATTATCTTTATTTTAAATGATTTGATGAGAAAGTCCCTTTAATCGTTTGCGGACGTATACTTTTTGTGACAATAAACATACTTTTCTTAGAGAACTAGTTCATACGTAGAGTATAATCAGTTAATTGGTTACAATGCTAGATAAAGTCTTTATTTATTTGTACAATAAATAGTATTGCTCATGATTCAACTTAGATAATATTTGTAGCTTCTCGAGATATTAGAAACTTTACACATCAGAGATTCGGATAATCGAGCTCGGACTAGATAGCAAAGTGTTACTTATTGGAATAAAAATAAAAATTTGTACTGATCTTTTTGCTGGGACAGAATAAAAATGTGTAGAGATCTTTTGTTATTAGAACAGTTAAATAATTTGTTTGCAACTTTAAGAACTAAAAAGATGAATCTGATGCAGTTAATATGTTTACTATTTATTATTTAAAAGTGTATTTCTCGAAGAAAGTAGAAATGGGCGACTTCTGTAATTATCTTGAAAAATACTAAGAAACATTAACATCTCTATTCATATCTTTATATTTTATATTCAGATAATTGCATTTTGCAATAGATTTGATAATTCTTAGATTCGTTTAAGCATTTCGACATATAATAATGTTTTCGACGATTCGTTTTACCACATTATTGTAGAAGACTTGAGCGTTTCCGGAGTCATAAACTCGATCGTTTGCCGCGAACTAGATTAAATGCGTAACATTCGCAGTAGATATGTCATTAATATCAGGCAAACATTCTACAATATGTTCTTGCAGAGATAACATCGTCGGAAGGTAATAATTCAACAACATTATGTTTTCGTTCGCATAAGTATATGTTCTAGCTAGAGCGCGGCTATCTTAAAAATGAATTACAGAATATCGAAAGCCATACATAAAAGAAGATATTTTCGGCCTATTCCAAATATTTTAAAATCATTGAAAAGACATCGTTGTAAACTTTCGAAAAACTGAAGATATAAGTATATCAATGTTTCGAACTCAAGTGTTTATTTTTAAAATCTTAATTTTCTTTCTTAAATAACACGGTAAGGATAGAAATACGTAAATATATAAGTAATATCGTAAGGAAAAATGTTTGTATACATAATATATACTGAAAATGAAGAGTATTGTGCACAATTACGTTAATAGAGTAAGTACGTTATAGAATACTCTCATATTTGGAAAATATACTGGTTATGTTAGAGTGTAGACAAAATAATTGGCAAATTGAGGGATTATATAGATTTAGCAACGACAACGAGAGGGTAGTATTTGAGAATTTCTTTCGCATATAAAACCATATTTTAAGAAATATGCATCATTACCATGAGAAAGTCATGTGATGTAACAGTATCTTCAGTGAGAAATTCGAGAAATGGCAAAAGAACAGAATATTCCTTCAAAATAAATGATTAACTTTCCACTATAAGATGTAATTTTCCTTTGAATAAAAAAAACTGACAATAAATGTAAAAAGAAATCATATGATAAATACTAGGTAATTGCATTGAAAATGACTACAAAAATAGTTTTTAAAAACATTTCCACACAAACCATTCGTACACCCACAGACAAAAAAGATAGCACATCTCGCTTTTTTTAGTTTTGTAGTAAAAACTGATAAAAATACATTTTCTATGTCATTATTAGTTCTTGGTATACCCGTACAGTAGGTGTAAAAAGTCTACTTACACCTTTTAAAAACTAATAACATTTTTATGTTGAGATGTTAGAAAAACTAGTTAACTAAGTCATGTGTACACAATTTTTATAATAAATTGCTATTGGTGGCAATTACGAAGAAAAAACTAAAGGTCGCGATTTTTTACTTTTTCAACTGCGCCTGCAATGAAAATTTGAAACATGCGTTTTGTATATCTAAAAGAAAGTTATATAGGTACATTTACAAAGTTTCATCGAAAACGATTGACGCAAAAGAAAAGCTATAGGCACAAATATTATGATACTCTTAAAAATACGTAGACTTGTATTTTTTGGGGAAGTTAGAACAATTAGTTTAGTACACGGCGCGACGTGAGATAAAAAAATTATTAAAAATTGCGATCGGTCAGAATTGCAGAGAAAATACTAAAAGTTGTGTTTCACAACATATTTATGAGATGCTATATTGATAATTTAAAAAATGCGTTTTGTAGATCTATGTCAATTATACATTTCTGAAAATGTCATCAAAATTGGTTGAATCGGAAATAAACGACAGACATTGAAAAATGTTAGAATGCTTAGATTTATTACAGTTGAAGGCCGAAAATTGCAAAAAAACTGCAATTTTTACTACCTTTACACATTTATAGCTCATCGAATCATTGACCAATTTTAATGTAATTTTCAGAATATGTATAATTCACATTAGATCTACAAAATGTATTTTCTAAATTTTCAATACAGGCTCACATAAAATAGTTGTAAAATACAACATTTATTCGAACAATTGAAATTTTTTCAAAATTTTTGTGGATATGACGATTACCAGAAGCCTGGCACGATCGTTAAATTAATCCTCGATAGCGACGACTTTACAAGTCACTTTTTTGAGAAAAAACTTTACTCGTGCCCTTGAGAAGCGGTGAATTTTCCTCTCATTGAAGCTTTTCAGACGTCCCCGGCTTGTCTATGAAAAGTCCATCGCCAGTGGGACAGAAAGCGTGTAGCAGTGATCCAGTTCACGTCGCTGTTGGAACCGTATCGCCGCGATATATTCTTCAAACGATTGCTCAGGACTTGTTATCGCCGTAATTACGAGTATTGTTTCGCTTTCAACATATTATAGTCATCTCGTTATTGCCGTTATTGTTGCTACTATTATTTTGTTATTTTTTGTTGTGTTAATAAACTCATTTATTAACCGCACGCGGAACTGCTGAATAGCACCTATCTGACGCGATATCCTAAAACTGTATATTATAACTTACTTAACAGATAAAAAAGTTAAAAATCGTAATCTCTACTTTGTTCTTCGTAATTGCGTCCAATAGCAATATATAAAAAAATTGTTTACACATTACCTAGTAAACTAGTCCTCTTAACATCTAAGAACATACTTATCGTTTGATTCAATTTTAAAAAAGTTATTCCCTTTAAAAGAGTGTACAAATACTTTCTATAGTTACTATGTATATGTATAACATGCTCAATATTGTCCATGATATTCACTTCTGATAGACAAATGATAGCACAAGTGCAAAATCGACGCCTCTTAGATGTACATAAACTAACTATAAAATGTATAATAACGCTTTGTGATTTACATTCGTTAAAAAAGCAATAGATTAATAATAATGGGACGTGGAAAGTATTCAAGTGCTCGTGAAACATATATCATATTGGAACCAAAAATTAAACAATATTCAATGGCACAAACAGCAGTTGTAAAATTATAATGGATTTATTGAAAGTATTGCTGAAGATAAATTCATTGTTCACACACGAAAACGCTGTGATTCATAGTGCAAAGATAATGGAGGAATACTTTTCCTCAAAACAAATTCAAATTTTAAATTGGTCAACAAGATCTCCCGAAGACAATATTATTAAATATAGTTGGAGGAATCTTGTCAAGGTAATCAACGTATTGACTCAGAAAAATATTTAAAAATTATGCAAATCTTCATCCAACAGAACACCTCTGCTATCATTAAATGTAAAGTAGGTGCACCAAAATATTAAATACAAAATATCATTTACAAAGTTAATATTTTAAATTTCTATATACGGTGGTTCACGAAAGTATTCGAACGCACTTCAAATTGGAATAACTTTTTTAAAAATGGACCAAATAATTTGAATTTTTCTTTAGCAACTACAAGCATTGATTTACTAAGTGGGATGCAAAAAAAATTTTGAAAAAATTACAGTTGGCAGGAATTACGTGAAAATATAAAAATGGCACTTTTTAAAACTTTTTTATTTCAGTTCGCAATGAAAATTTAAAATATGCGTTTTATAGATTTATGTTAGTTATGCACATGCCGTAAATTTCATCGAAATCGGTTGACGCAGAAAACAACGACACGCATCAAAAGATGTAAGAATCTGTGGATTTTAAGCAAAATCTGACCAAAAGTCGTGAAAAACTGCGATTTTTATCAGTTTGAACCGCTTCTAGCTCGTGTATACATTAATCGATTTCGATGAAATTTTTAGCATGTATTTTGGTTATGTTTGGTATTGAAACGATTAATTGAAGCATTTGGTGGGTCATTTGATGTCACAAGACTTAAATGTTTCGATCGTCATACGGTGGCTCGCGAAAGTATTCGAACGCACTTCAAATTGGAATAACTTTTAAAAAATGGACTGAATAATTTGAATTTTTCTTTAGCAACTACAAGCATTGATTTACTAAGTGGGAGGCAAAAAAAATTTTGAAAAAATTACAGTTGGCAGGAATTACGTGAAAATATAAAAATGGCACTTTTTAAAACTTTTTTATTTCAGTTCGCAATGAAAATTTAAAATATGCGTTTTATAGATTTATGTTAGTTATGCACATGCCGTAAATTTCATCGAAATCGATTGACGCAGAAAACAACGACACGCATCAAAAGATGTAAGAATCCGTGGATTTTAAGCAAAATCTGACCAAAAGTCGTGAAAAACTGCGATTTTTATCAGTTTGAACCGCTTCTAGCTCGTGTATACATTAATCGATTTCGATGAAATTTTTAGCATGTGTATTACTAACATAGGTCTACAAGACGCGTATTTTAAATTTTCATTACGGGCTGGAAAAAAAAGTTTTAAAAAGTGCCATTGTTATTTTTTTATGTAATGCCTACCTATTGCAATTTTTTCAAAATCTTTTTTGCACGTCATTTAATAAATTAATGCTTCTAATTGCGAAAGAAAATGTCAAGTTGAGTTGTGCAATTTTAAACAAATTATTCCGATTTAAAGGGCGTTCGAATACTTTCGTGAGCCACTGTACGTGTGCTATCATTTTGTCCCGCCAGATTTTGGCAAAAATGTTATTTTTGTCTAATAATACTAAATGGGTTGGCAAAATCCTATTTCATTGTACTTATACAAGGTGGTCCACGCAATTATTTCAGATTACAACTCCATTACCGGTGCAATTACAGGAAAATGTCACAGGAGAAAAACGAATGGTTCAAAGAGTACCAAATCCCATTATTCTTTTTACATAGTTGAATTTCTTTCGTCATTCTACGTAAATAGGTATTGGGGAACAATGGTAAAAAAATTATTAGTTGTTGAGATATTTGAAGAAAATGCTCAAACGCTCCTACATTTACTCTGCACACATTTCAAACAACGTTTTTCAATTGTTTTTATAATTGACAATGAGTGAAGGTAATATCTGGTTATTGATGCACATTACAGTATTACTCGTTCTTTTAGATACTCTGTCGACAATTAGGAAATTGCCATAAAGCGTTTAAGCATCTTCTTCAATAAAGATATTTTCTTCAAATATCTCGATAACTAATCATTTTTTTATCACTGTACCTCAACACCTCTTTACATAGAATGGCGAGAGTAATCCAGCTACGTAAGAACAATATCCATTTCCGTTAAAAAAAATAATACATTTCGTCGGGTTACTGCCAAAACAAGGTAACCCCATAATTTGAACTTTTGAGAAATCGTCGTTTGAAAATTGAAATTGAAATGAAAAATCGTCACAGCTTCAAAATGATTTATTGATTGAAAAAAAATCAAAGTAAGTAACAAAACAAAAGAAAAATTCCAGTTTTGTCAGTATGTTTTTTGAACATTTTTTAATCTAATGGAGTACTCAACTCCGAATTGAGTAAAAGTGGAGTTAGCTTGTTTTGACAGTAACCCGACGATTTGTTGAATGCACATTCACCAATGCACTCCTGAAAATAGACATGGTCCTATGAATTTATTACTCTTTAGATTTACTTAAAGTAAATTAAAATCATGTAAATCTTAATGTGTGCCATCTGTTTTTCCCGGAGTGTAGAATGAATAAATCCCGAATGAATCGACAGCCCCGCGCACTACAGCGCAAAGATCGCTATATTTCCCAAATTAGTAACACAGTTCGGTGACAGGACAAGGTGAGATTAAGATACGCACGTTGTTTGCCTAACAAAACATCCCAAGTAGCCGGAAACGGGTGACGGAATGTTTCCCGAGTCGCAGTTTTAAATCCGTCGTTGCTGAACAATCGGCAGCATGAATTCTCGTCTAACGGAACGTAGTCCGAATCAGTCGACGAATGTGGTCGTTCGATACAGATGGAAAAACAATGTATACTCTGTGTGATTGTCATCGGTCGGATCCACGAGGAACGGAAGAGATACGGCGGACGGGATCGTTGGAAAGAGGTGAAGGGGACAGGGGGGGATACGTAGATAAAGAAGAAACGGAGAGTTCTCGCTTAGGAATCTCGGTCACTAGGCGAAAGAGAGTCCACCAAAACGATTCACAGTGCATCACTTTACTTTCAGTCGTTGCCGATCCGCTTGTTTTCTTCTGGAACCTTTTCCGATGCTTGTAACACACTATACCCGCGGTTTCGCCGTGATAACGAAAACAGACTCGAACGGAAAGAGACACTATTCCCGATTCCTCTATACGTACTATACCACAGCTATACTCCCCTCGTTGCGGCGGATTCAACAAGATGAGGACACGGATCAGCGACGAATCGAACGAGACGGTTCTCCGGACGAAACGATATTGACGACACAGATGCTACCGCTACCACGGTTCTTCTGCGTTTAGCCATTCGGGCTGGATGAACAGTTTGGCTATCGTCGCTATCGTTGACCCCCGCCGACATTGGTCCCTTCATCTACCTACGAAAGGTCGATTGTTTGTTCGAACGATCCAGTCATCCTGACGATAGTCTCTACCCTATTATTTTCTGACGTGTCCCCGCGAGTCACCCGCTCCGTTCCATTCAAGCAACCGTTGAATGAGTGTACAGGGTGTTCGGATAACGGAGGACCAAGACGGAGGTGAGTCAGAATTCGAGCTGTTCAAAAATTTCACTTCGAGCTTCCATGGTATATCCTTCCGAAGTACGAAACTCTGTTTACATTCCAACTGTTTATTTATTTATTTATTTTGTTATTTAACGTCGCTTCAACTGCCAGGGTCATTAGCGACGGGGGTGGAACAATGAGATTTGGTACTGTAATCGGTGAGTGTACGATGGGTGTTGTGTGTGTGTGTATGAACGTGTGCGTGAAGGACCTACAGTTTATAAAGGTGGGCTCCGAACCACCTTGGGCAACGCGGTATAATATCACATAGAAGAATTTCCAGAGGTGACGGCGGTGGGATTCCAACTGTTGATCTCTCAAACTACGGAAAATGTACTCGATGACTAAGCTGTTTGCCTCTGATTATGTCAATTAGTTCTAATTTTTAAAAACATGTAAAATTGTCTTTTTAATCGGAAGAAATCTGTTTATTTTAGCCGAAATAACTGAGTTATGGGGTGTGTGTGTGTGTAAATAACAACATTAGTGTTGTTAGAAACAGGAATATAATTGAATGCTTTTTATCTAGCAACAAAAATACTTTACCTGATAAAAATCCGAATAAATGAAATGTAAAAGTTATGTTTGGTGTTGAAACGATTAATTGAAGCATTTGGTGGGTCATTTGATGTCACAAGACTTAAATGTTTCGATCGTCATACGGTGGCTCGCGAAAGTATTCGAACGCACTTCAAATTGGAATAACTTTTTTAAAAATGGACTGAATAATTTGAATTTTTCTTTAGCAACTACAAGCATTGATTTACTTAGTGGGATGCAAAAGAAATTTTGAAAAAATTACAGTTGGTAGGAATTACGTGAAAATATAAAAATGGCACTTTTTAAAACTTTTTTATTTCAGTTTGCAATGAAAATTTAAAATATGCGTTTTATAGATCTATGTTAGTTATGCACATGCCGAAAATTTCATCGAAATCGGTTGACGCAGAAAACAACGACACTCATCAAAAGATGTAAGAATCCGTGGATTTTAAGCAAAATCTGGCCAAAAGTCGTGAAAAACTGCGGTTTTTATCAGTTTGAACCGCTTCTAGCTCGTGTATACATTAATCGATTTCGATGAAATTTTTAGCATGTGTATTACTAACATAGGTCTACAAGACGCGTATTTTAAATTTTCATTACGGGCTGGAATAAAAAAGTTTTAAAAAGTGCCATTGTTATTTTTTTATGTAATGCCTACCTATTGCAATTTTTTCAAAATCTTTTTTGCACGTCATTTAATAAATCAATGCTTCTAATTGCGAGAGAAAATGTCAAGTTGAGTTGTGCAATTTTAAACAAATTATTCCGATTTAAAGGGCGTTCGAATACTTTCGTGAGCCACTGTATTTACGAAAGCTTAGTCATCGAGGATAACTTACAATTTTGAAGAAATAAATAGTGGCACTAAATGTTGGACACTTTGGAAATATGTTAGATCTGTTAAAAGTATATCTAATTGTCGAATATATTCAAGGATATGTATACAAACTCAAACACACATAATTTCATTCTTACCAACTCGAAAATTGAATCAAAGTTGTATCATTGCAATACGAACAAATTATTAGACTGCGGATTTTTATGAAAAATGAAAATTTTCTAAGTTAATTGTAAAGACGGGAGTTAAATGAACGTGTATTCCTTCTCTTACTAATTTTAACAAATAATACAAGAATATTCTTAACATCATGTAGTGTCTTCATAGTTTTGTACTTCGCCTATTCATTTATATCAGAAATACATAGATTCCGCAACGTACGTACAGATTCACTAGCAGCAACAGTTTATTCTCGAATCATTTTTAATGCCTGTGCTCGTTTTATTATTTCCATTCTCTTTCTTTTGTAGGAGGCATTAATTTTACTGGATTCTTAATTGCTATTAATTTCTTCTCATGCGTTTCCACAGGTTAAATCTTTTCGTTATGTTTAAATTATTTAATGTATTTTAATATTCAAAACACCAATGTCCGGCGTTAGATGACTTCTCTCTATGAACATTTTTTAATATGTTGCCAAGGTCATCACTCTGATTAATATCTATCGTGAAGGTTTTACTTAGCTGTCGCTGTTTATTAAAAAGTTATTTTATCTATTATTATGTCTACTTTATTAACGTTTGGAATTTGTTATATCGGTTTGAGCAATACAATTATAATATACTAAATGAAAATGATTAAATAATACATATTTTCTGATTTTACTGAAACACGCAATTTATAGTAGGATTGGACACATTTTATTTGAACTAATCAATTATTTCAAATACTTCGTTATTTGTCATTTTGTCGTACAAATCATATTTTGTTTGAATAGTTTTTTATCTCAATTACATTGTTCGAATAAAATAATAAATAATTTAATTTCAAGAAGAGGTTATTGAGGTAACTAAATTAATTATTAAATTTAGATATGCCAATTTTCGTAGTTTAATGATTATAGTTTAGCTGCATTCGCTTTTATAATTGTTCTGTAGTGCACGAGAAAAATAACATTTTTGGAGAATACGAATTATTTGAACAAATGAAAGATAAAATGAAAAATTATTTGAATTTCAAATGAAATCCGAATGACGAATTAATTTGAAAAAATTATTTTGTTGTTCAAATAATATAGCCACATAGTCGAATAATCTATTTCGATAATGCCCATGCCTGGGACATTTATAGTTTACAGGACAACTAGTTGTTTTGAGAATGGGATTTATTCAAAATTCTTGTACTGCTACGAAAGGAAGTGTTTTTCCGATATTATGAGTGACGATGCAATCGGTATTGACAAATCATTCGTTTACGTACGGCCTTCGCAACTGTGTTCAGTAATCGTTCCGCTGTGTTGACTATATCTCTTCGTGAAATTACAGTTCCCATGTTTAACACTAAGACTCCGGGACCCATCAAAATGACCCACCAATTGTTGAGATTGTAAAGATGCATCCCTGAGGAATTATTCAACAAATTCATTTCTTTGGGTATATATTATTTTGGATAGACCCATTCTTGTTATTTTTATAAAGTAATCACTTTTATTGCTCCGTAAACCTAACGTTAAATGAAACGAGTACACTTGAAGAAATGAACGAGATTTCTGCCAAAACAGATATACAGGTACACATTTCCGCTAAAGTACAATTGAAATTTCATCGGAAAACAGTTGCCATTTAAAAGAAACTAGAACATATTCGCTGATGATGGATATTAAAAATATCAGTTCTTTAACGCAACAGGTAGTAGTCAGACATGACAGACGTTCATGTCTACCCATCAAACGTGCCATTCACTCTTGATCTAAATTGAACGTGTTAGCTTCAGAAGCTACACGTTTAATAACATAGTTAAAGGCGTGTCCACACATTTGAGATAATAGTAAAGAGAAGACTACTTTACGTTTAATCAGTATTCCCGTTAAATCAAACTTTCCAATATTATAAATAGATTACAAACATCTATACACTCTTAGAATCTCTTTGAAAATCTTTAATAACATACATATATTATATTTAATTTAAAAATTTGCGACAGGGGAGTGAGGTTTATGTTTATTTTTAGTGTTTCTACGTTACACTTTAAATTTACCAATTTTCATAGACATAGTCACCTCATCACGATTATAATGCATACTTTAACACATCATCATTAAATTTACCAATTTTCATAGACATAGTCACCTCATCGCGATTATAATGCATACTTTAACACATCATCATTAAATTTACCAATTTTCATAGACATAGTCACCTCATCACGATAATAATGCATACTTTAACACATCATTTTGTTACAATTGTCATAATTTTATTCCATGAAATTCCTAACTTTTGTTGATAATTTTAATTATTCTAAATTCTTCCGCCACCGTTGCTTCCACATTTACAATATAAAGTGATACCTTAAACGAAGAACTCGAATTATTTTTTATCGTTACAGTCAGGTGATATAAATTATTGAACCAAAAGTGTCAACAAATACAGAAAATAAAAGATTTTTCAATACATGTTGCTTCGCTCAGAATATTTAACATTAAATAACCAATAATTTAATAGAATACTTTTACTATAAGCCTAAATGTGATGTTATTGAAAGTGTCAATGATTTACGAAAGCAGAAATTATAAAAATAAACGTTTAAACCAGAATGATGACCAGACTGCAGATTTATATGCAGACTACTAATTTTCTGCATCGATTGTGAGAAAAGGGAGTTACATAAAAATTAATTTCATCTCTTCATAATTATAATAGCTTGTAAATAATGCACCAATGATATTAAATTCGTTTGATGTTTATTCTATTTTGTGTTACACCTACTTATTTTTGCCATGAGTACATCAAATCTGCAGTTTAATGACTCTTAATAAAAGCGAGTGGTAATTGTAAAATAAGAGATAAGGACAAAAACATTTCGAGTCTGTAACTCAAGTAGGTAAACATTGAAATTGTGAATTAGTGAATGGTGACAGCATCTTGTGCTATAATACCTTGATATTGCCCGCGAATATGATGAATTATAAAAAAATTTTGATCCTGTCTAGTATCTAATAATTTGCATACTTCTGCTTTTCTAATACAATTGCGCAAGCACCTTAACAGCTCTGTGCACCGTGGATACGTGTGTTAGATGTGGGGGTCATCAGAGAGTTAGTTACGAACATCCGGGCGCCGTAATAGCTTTTGAACTCTGAAATGTCCGCGTCTCCGATCATTATTTGTCGTCTTCATGCGACTTCGTTGAAATACACTCCGGGACAAAATGATAGCACACGTGTGCTATCGTTTATTATTTATTTATTTATTTAATGTTGCTTCAACATCAAAGGTCATTAGCAACACGGTACATTTTCTTACAATATTTTATAGATATTTGTATTCTTGATATATTGGGCAAGACCGGCGATATATTCCTTAGAACTTAACAGAATGGGTAAGGATCCATGCAACTTAGCATTTTTCCTTTCATTCTCATATTTTTTGCATTCTATTATTAAATGATTTATGTTAACCGGTACTTTACATATATCGCAGATCGTGTTTTCTTTCTTGTTTAACAAAAATGAATGGGTTATTTCTGAGTGCCCAATTCTGATTCTAGAAATTGAGGTTTGAATTTGACGATCAACTGGACTTGGAAATTTTTGCCACTCAAGATCCGCTCCTTCATTTTGATATTTTTGTATGTAATTCCTTTTAATTTTGTCAAATACCTGTTTCCTAAAAATTTCATTTAGGTGATTTTTAAGATCGTTTAGTCTGGTATAATGAGTGATTTGTTTCATTTTTGTGTTGCAGGCTGCTAATTTGGCTGCTCTATCAGCGTTTTCATTACCCTGTATACCCATATGCGATGGAATCCAGCAAAAAGTAATGGATCTGCCGGTTTCAACCGCCGAATTATAACTTTCTTGTATTTCTTGAATACATTCATCGGTTGTTTCTGAATCTTCAATGGCCATAGTAGCACTCTTTGAGTCTGTGAAAATTGTGAATCTGTTCCCAGTGGACTTTTTAATTACTTCTAGTGCTTTGAGTAAGGCTAGGATCTCGCTACCGGAAACTGAGCAGATGTTATTCAGTCGATAAAAATTTGTTACAGTCGGGGTTACTACAGAGCAGCCTGTACCATTTTTTATTTATTGATTTATGTTAACTGGTACTTTACATATATCGCAGATCGTGTTTTCTTTCTTGTTTAACAAAAATGAATGGGTTATTTCTGAGTGCCCAATTCTGATTCTAGAAATTGAGGTTTGAATTTGACGATCAACTGGACTTGGCAATTTTTGCCATTCAAGATCCGCTCCTTCATTTTGATATTTTTGTATGTAATTCCTTTTAATTTTGTCAAATACCTGTTTCCTAAAAATTTCATTTAGATGATTTTTAAGATCGTTTAGTCTGGTATAATGAGTGATTTGTTTCATTTTTGTGTCGCAGGCTGCTAATTTGGCTGCTCTATCAGCGTTTTCATTACCCTGTATACCCATTTGCGATGGAATCCAGCAAAAAGTAATGGATCTGCCGGTTTCAACCGCCGAATTATAACTTTCTTGTATTTCTTGAATACATTCATCGGTTGTTTCTGAATCTTCAATGGCCATAGTAGCACTCTTTGAGTCTGTGAAAATTGTGAATCTGTTCCCAGTGGACTTTTTAATTACTTCTAGTGCTTTGAGTAAGGCTAGGATCTCGCTACCGAAAACTGAGCAGATGTTATTCAGTCGATAAAAATTTGTTACAGTCGGGGTTACTACAGAGCAGCCTGTACCATTTTTTATTTATTGATTTATGTTAACTGGTACTTTACATATATCGCAGATCGTGTTTTCTTTCTTGTTTAACAAAAATGAATGGGTTATTTCTGAGTGCCCAATTCTGATTCTAAAAATTGAGGTTTGAATTTGACGATCAACTGGACTTGGAAATTTTTGCCACTCAAGATCCGCTCCTTCATTTTGATATTTTTGTATGTAATTCCTTTTAATTTTGTCAAATACCTGTTTCCTAAAAATTTCATTTAGGTGATTTTTAAGATCGTTTAGTCTGGTATAATGAGTGATTTGTTTCATTTTTGTGTTGCAGGCTGCTAATTTGACTGCTCTATCAGCGTTTTCATTACCCTGTATACCCATATGCGATGGAATCCAGCAAAAAGTAATGGATCTGCCGGTTTCAACCGCCGAATTATAACTTTCTTGTATTTCTTGAATACATTCATCGGTTGTTTCTGAATCTTCAATGGCCATAGTAGCACTCTTTGAGTCTGTGAAAATTGTGAATCTGTTCCCAGTGGACTTTTTAATTACTTCTAGTGCTTTGAGTAAGGCTAGGATCTCGCTACCGAAAACTGAGCAGATGTTATTCAGTCGATAAAAATTTGTTACAGTCGGGGTTACTACAGAGCAGCCTGTACCATTTTTTATTTATTGATTTATGTTAACTGGTACTTTACATATATCGCAGATCGTGTTTCCTTTCTTGTTTAACAAAAATGAATGGGTTATTTCTGAGTGCCCAATTCTGATTCTAGAAATTGAGGTTTGAATTTGACGATCAACTGGACTTGGCAATTTTTGCCATTCAAGATCCGCTCCTTCATTTTGATATTTTTGTATGTAATTCCTTTTAATTTTGTCAAATACCTGTTTCCTAAAAATTTCATTTAGATGATTTTTAAGATCGTTTAGTCTGGTATAATGAGTGATTTGTTTCATTTTTGTGTTGCAGGCTGCTAATTTGGCTGCTCTATCAGCGTTTTCATTACCCTGTATACCCATTTGCGATGGAATCCAGCAAAAAGTAATGGATCTGCCGGTTTCAACCGCCGAATTATAACTTTCTTGTATTTCTTGAATACATTCATCGGTTGTTTCTGAATCTTTAATGGCCATAGTAGCACTCTTTGAGTCTGTGAAAATTGTGAATCTGTTCCCAGTGGACTTTTTAATTACTTCTAGTGCTTTGAGTAAGGCTAAGATCTCGCTAACGAAAACTGAGCAGATGTTATTCAGTCGATAAAAATTTGTTACAGTCGGGGTTACTACAGAGCAGCCTGTACCATTTTTTGTTTTAGAGCCATCCGTGTATATATTTATTGCTAATGGGTCACCATTTAGAATCTCGGCATGCAGTGATTGAAATACCGTAGGTACTGTCAAATCTTTGGGGTATTGTTCTAAGCTCATATTAATTTCAAACTTCATTTTGACCCAAGGGGGAAAGATGTGGAGCTTTTTTTGGTATATTTTGGGGAAAGAAAAATTTAATTCTTTTAAAATTTGGTTCGGTGTGTAATAGATAGGTTTGGGTGCTTGGAGCTGAGAGTCAAAGGATTTTGAATTGTGGTCGCAGAAGATCTTTGAGAAAACTGGATTGGTACTAGTTGCTGCTTTTGCTGATGCAAAATTTAGTATTAGTAGTTGTTTCCTGTCAGTAAGGGACATTTTACAGGCTTCGAGTAGTATTTTGATGGTTGGGCTTGTATGATATGCTCCCATCGCATACCTCAGTGCACTGTTATATTTATCGGTTCTAGTGTTTTAAGTGTAGATTTTTATCTTGAACCCTTAAGTGGACTTTTAAAATTTACTTTAAAAATACAATGATTCGATTAAATTATATTCAATATTGTATTTATATATAATATTCGTCTCTGTCGAAATGGCAAATAGAAACGTAACAAAATACTAAAATTTCATCTAAATCCACAAATAGTTATATTTTCAATAGTCACACATTCAATAATTATTAGTATAAATTTAAGTGGAGCCGCATCGCTCCCAACAATTTTCTTTGCGCTCGGAAGTATTTTAACTCCATAACCTAACTTTTTTTTCGATCAAGAATATTTCCATTCTATATAATTTTTTTCATTTTGAAGAAATGAAACTGATATAGTACCTTATAGAATACTTAAATGTTTGGTAACTAATTTATTGAATATCAATTTAATAATGTAAACAATATTTTGAATAATGGTATAGCAATTTTTAGTGGTGCCTCAGAGTCACCATTCGAGTGCAAAGGGTTAATTTCTTTAAAACCGCATCGAATTTCTGAACGACATAGGCAGTATCATAATTAAACTGCGGATTTTTATGCAAAATAAAAATCGTCTGTATTAATTGCAAGGTACAGAAGCTACATAGACATTCATTTCTTTTCTTAACTCTATAAAGTTAAAAACAATACAATGTAATTACAATAAATAATAAATAATAAAAAATAAAATTGGTATTTTATGTACTCATTTTTTACATAAATGCATAAAATCTGCAGTCGATTCATAATTGTTACGATGCCGAAAGAAAGAACCTGCTACTTTTTGAACAAACAGAAGAAAATCAGAACTTCTGGAAACAAAATGATAATACATTTACAAAGTTTATACGTACATATACAATTACTCACAAAATTGAGCGTACACAAGCTATAAAAGCCTTATTTGTTCGATTAACAAAACTCAAATAATATTTTCTCAAATAAAATTTTTATATATATATATATATATGTGGAGTTCTTCAACAATAATTGACTGTTAAAAACGGACTCAAACAATACACTTGTGTTATGTTATTAATAAAAATGAAGAGATATAGTTAATTAATAATTCTAATTTAAATATTTTCTGGCGTATCCTTTTTGCATGTATAAGCGCTTCTAGCCTTTGAGGCATAGATCCCACTAAATTGTTTGTTATGGAACTTGAGATATTATTCCATATTACCGTAATTTTAGTTTTGGCCTCTGTTTTATTTGCTATTTCATAGTTTCGCAATTTTCTTTTCAACTCCTGCCACAAATACTTAATCGAATTAAAATCAGGTGACTGTGGTGGGCAGTTTAATAATTTTAACAGATTGTAGTGCGCCATTTTATCACAACTTACGCCGACTGCTGTGGGTCGCTGTCATGCTGAAAATAATATAAGGCAGGCATTTGCAAATTTTCAGCGGATTCGTTCCAATTGTTCTATAATCTATCTATGAATTCTATAAATTTACTTATACAGGGTGTCCCACATAAATGGGAACACCTAAATATTGGTCGTATTTACAGTCCTATCAGAAAACTTCAGAGGACAAAGTGACACTATTGCAGGGGGCAAATATAATGGTAAAGAAAAAAATTTGTTATGTCGTGTTTTTTAATGAAATTTCATGGTCACTGATGTTTTTTTAAATGGAATAGTATATTCTTTTTACGATAGCATGATAGACAATAAAAAACTGAATTTACTGGATACCACCTTTTTGACCTTGAAATGACCTTGAGCAAGAATAATCATGTTGGAGGGGATAAAACGTGGAAGTTTAAAACTTATGTGTTTCAGCAAAGATTACGCGTTGTTTACGGCGGATTGACCTTTACATATTAAAATAAATGTTCGAAATGTTCACCATCCGCATTTATGCAATATTGCAATCTTGCATTAAATGATCTGTAGGCATTATTGAATTTCAGGCAACAAAAATAATGAAAAGTTAATCAATAACAAATTTTTGCAATTTTTGTTCCACTTGACTCCTTACCATGGCCTATGCTGATTTGGATTAAGCCAGTTGTACTGAACTGTAATTGTAAAACATGAACCTAACTGTTGATTGTATGACAACTCGCAAGCTAGTGTACGATGTCACCACAAAGCTCGAGTACGCTATTATTTCGCCTTCAAGATTTCAGTTTTCCTTCTGTTTGCTCAAAAACATAGCGAGGTAAACTTTATTTACTAACAAATTGTTGCTCTCTGCATCGTAACAATTACATATGTACGATACCGCGTTTTTTTAGAAATTCTATGTAGTCTTCGAAAAATTAAATTGCAATTGCAAGAAACTTCTTTTTTCATAATTTTAGAAGGTTGGAATTAATACATTGGCAGACTTAAATTCTTATAATCTTTTTACTGTTTCTAATAGGCAGACTAACAATCCTAGTAGTATAAGTCACATACATTATTGTTATACAAAATTCCACATACGCATTGTGGTCACAAAAGCACATCTATTGGTTCAGAAAACTATAAGAAATGTCTGTATGTGAAAATTAAAGGACGAAACAAAATATACAATTTACAAGCGTATTATCTAATTAATATTTACTTATACCAATATACAGTAACTATTATATATTCGGACAATGTTAAGAAGACGATAACTTCTTTAATATAGGACCTTACGATTTGAATTTCTTTGAAATGCTAGAACAATTGGTTTACTACGTGACATGAACAACATTTTGAAAAAATTGCAATTAGTCGGAACTGCAGAGGAAATATTGAAAGTTAAATTTTACACCTTTTTTATACGGGCCTATATTGGAAATTTAAAAAATACGTTTTGTGGATCTGCGTTGTAAATCGGCGGTTGAGAACAAAAGAGCGTAAGGTGGACTTCCACCACTATGATCCCAAATGGTTCATTGTATTCGTGACAAAAGAATATACTGCCATTTTTATCATAAATGCATGAAATCTTTAGTCTATCGTTTTGTTCAGTATACAACGCGAGCATGACACCTTCCAGTCAATTTAACGAGGTCAGCCAAGCTAGATTCAAAATTTCAACACTATGTATATCCGTCGCGTTATCGATCAAATTAATTAGTTGATCCAGTTATCTTTCTTCTAAGTAGATTTCTTATTTACAAGTCGATATGAGTAACTTATTATACTAAAATAAAACGTCACATGTCACTGACCTTAATGTGTAGCAAACCGATGAACTTTCAATTTTCTTTCAACAATTTCCACGAACAATTACGCAAACGGAATGGACGTACATGGCCGAACGGCACAGGAGCGTCTGTCTTCAAGTTGCTTAGCCTATATCTTTGTCCATTGTAATTATCTTGAAAGTAGGCGACACTCGATAACCCGACATTATCATTTTCATTATCGGACGATCAACAACATCGAAACGCGGATCAGAAATCATTTCCAGATAGCCGCGATATAATACATCATATTCTGGTTTCGGAAGTCGCTGCTGTAGCGAATTTTCAACTCTATCAGATATTCAATATTTGTTGAAAGACGTCTATAAGTCTAAGACGAGACGTTCTAGCAAGTTGAGTTAGCGAACCTTGAATTTCAGAAAATGATCAATAGACTGCGAATTTTATGGATTTATGACAAAAATGAGTGGGTATAATTTAAAGCAGTAGAAAGAGGAAAATAGTTTAACGATAACAATATTCAATACATTACTTTCAACTTATTAAAATTATAGAAGGAAGAGAGAAATTTTTGTTTAGCTCCTGTTTTATGCAATTAATGGGAAGAACTTTTATTTTGCATAAAAATCCACAGTCTAATGGTGAAACATTGCATGCATGTACAATAATTCATCTGTAGCACAAATTAATTTTTTATTTGTGTCATATTGAAAACTCGGGCACGATAAAATAAAACGAGAACTGTTGATTATTTTTACATAAACAGTGTAAGAATAAAAACCATTGTTTGAGTGTCCGATGTTAGACTAGAATAATATGAATATCTTTTTATTGAATTTAACACTTATACATTATATCTTAAGGAAAGTAGAAAAAAAGCTATTCATATATTTTATCATCTAGTGCTAACTCTTTTTAATTACATTGCATAATTTTCGGAGTCCATCAGGCGAGAAATCTATTAAATATTCAATGATCCCTTGACCAAGAACATCGAATTTCACAGGTAATCATCTTGCAATTTTCTCTCCTGTTTAGAAGAATGAAACGATTTTAAGGTTTCTGTTCCCGAGAATTTCAAGAGTGATTCATCGAATGTTCTATGTATGTATAAGCAGTGGCGAAAGATATTCTTCCAATGTATTTTTATATTTATCAGTGTTGAATCTATTGTCAATAGAATTGAGATTACGTTTCCTCTTATTTTTTAACCCCTTGCCTTACGACTTATTTTGCGGTTTTAGTGATTAGAATTTCTTTGTAGTTCATAATTTCTATTGCATGTCTATATGTTCTCCAATGGCTGTACATTAACAACAACAAAATAGAATTATATTTCGGTTTAAAGGAAATTAATAACATACATCTTTATTAGACTCTGTTCAGAATCTTCATCGCGTCTCTCAGACGATATTGTAAGCGAAGGGGTTAATAGGTTCCCGTACAAGATCTATTTTTAAGAAATTAATGTATATATAAAATGTGCCTTAATTATAGTCGAAAAATTATTACCATGTCATGTGAGGACGCTAAAAAATTACTTCAACAGTTCCTAATAACACAGTCCAACAAAATAAAACTTTTTCCTGACGTTTCGATTTTCACTATGCGATTCTTATATAGTTTCTTGCGCTGATTCCGAATCTGCCCTTCATTTTTCCCCTAGACACGCAGTTTTTAAGAAATTTGATTTTGAAAAAAAGCCACATTTTTTAACTTAAAACAAATATGGTGATGTTATTATAAATGATGTTGAATTGTTCTTTGCTCCAAACGATTCTGTAGACTTTCCCGAATACAGTGGTATCCAGTATTAATACATTATGAATGTTTAAACGTATTTAAACAATCATTAAAGATAGAGAGACACCACTTTTGCACCAATTGTTGAGTGTATTTTTCAGTTTATCTTAAAAATTTAGGGTCCAGAATAAAATCGAACTATATCACGTAATAGAGCAAACTTTCATCTTGAAAAAAACTCCTTCAAAGTGTGCAACGTCAACGTTTTTATCGAAACCAGGAAGCAAAATATCTTCGCCCGACATGAGTTGCCGCCAGTGGTGCTCACCACTAGCGCGGTCGTTATCAAATGCATTTCTCTTTTTTCTTCATTATTTAGAAATATTCTTAAAAATTCATGTAATAGACCAAATACTCCGTAACCTCAGCACGATTCATTCTTGGAAATTCCGAAAGTTGATATTGAAACTTTCAGTATACGTAATTATTTTTGCAAAATAAGCGTCGTACCTGTGGTAATCTTTCCACAAATTTTTAAACAAAATCGTTGATATTTTCGTTTTTACGGATTTTTTGCCACTTTTGGGCCATTTTGTACCACTGTGCGGCGGCGCGGCGCAATGGCGCACAGTGGGCCAAACCGATGAAATCTGTGCCAAAATCAAAGAACTTTCGATAGAAATGAGATAGAGCGATGAAATTTTTTTCAAATTAAAGCTGAAACTTTGCAGAATATGAAATAATTATAGAGATTGTGGTACGAACGTTTTTTAAAAATCGATTTTAGTGAACAAAAACCAATGAAATCATCATTTTTTCGTTGAAATGATTTGATAACCCACTAATTTGAAGGTATATTGTATTCTCATATATAGTAGCAGTGTCGCTGGCAACGATACGTCTCGTGA
This sequence comes from Sphecodes monilicornis, assembly GCA_913789915.3. Lineage (NCBI taxonomy): Eukaryota > Metazoa > Arthropoda > Insecta > Hymenoptera > Halictidae > Sphecodes > Sphecodes monilicornis. The sequence goes on along the minus strand of OU565286.1, from coordinate 3,990,838 downwards.
TCGTTCGTAAAGTGATATACATCAAATAAACGATCAAATACTTCTTTATGTATAATTTTATTGTTTTTTTTTATATATGAGAATACAATATACCTTCAAATTAGTGGGTTATCAAATCATTTCAACGAAAAAATGATGATTTCATTGGTTTTTGTTCACTAAAATCAATTTTTTGAAAAATCCTGAGGTCATAGAAAAATTTTGAAACCAGATTTGAAATCAGCGTGAAAAAATCTACGGGAAATGTTGTATAGCAGGTTAAAAAAAAAATTTTCCGCGCGTGGTATTGAAAAAACCACAATTTTCTTGAAATTGTGCAAGTTTAACGAATTTTTTCAAGGTTAAAAAACGTTCGTACCACAATCTCTATAATTATTTCATATTCTGCAAAGTTTCAGCTTTATTTTTAAAAAAATTTCATCGCTCTATCTCATTTCTATCGAAAGTTCTTTGATTTTGACACAGATTTCATCGGTTTAGCCCACTTTGCGGCGATGCAGTCGCTTTAAGGGTGTAGTTAGTAAAGCACAGTTAGCAAAGTATGATTTCTCTCTAGTCAAGCGCACTAGATTTACCCTTTACCCAGCGCGCTTGACTGCAAACAGATCATACTTTTGATTTTTTTAGACGTAGTTAGGATCCTCGCGGACCCTTGCATTCGCCGTTGGCACACGTGCACGCCGACCGAGCGATGTGTGAGCAGTGATGCCAGAATCGTGGAACCGAGGAACTTGCCCCTCCGGTGGATCCTCCGGCTGGACCCCCCACTCTGACGTACCGTCGTCGCCTTACGTTGTTTCTTACTGCGCACGCGCTACACAAAAGCGTACCTCTAGTCTGTCCGTGTGAGCTGCCTGTTCGACTCGACGGCGTCGAGGTACGCTTGTGTGTAGCGCGTGCGCAGTAAGAAACAACGTAAGGCGACGACGGTACGTCAGAGTGGGGGGTCCAGCCGGAGGATCCACCGGAGGGACAAGTTCCTCGGTTCCACGATTCTGGCATCACTGTGTGTGAGTGTACCGCGGCCACGGACCTAAAGGAGTGTGCATAAAGTAGGTTTATGGTCGAGAGGGGGCGTACCATTAGCAGGGTGGGAAGGTAGACTGCGGCCATATTGATAGGATAAACTAGTATTGCCATCTATATAACGGTGCGGGAACATTATAATGATTTGATTCTGAAAAATGAATGTATAACAAGTATATTTGTATATATATATATCTGTATATACATATGAAATATTAAAATTTAATATACATTTGCAGTGACTCACAGAAGTATTCGCTCGCCCTTTAAATCAGAATAACTTTCTTACAATTTGACGAAACCATTTGACTTTTTTTAGCAATTAGAAGCATTGATTTAGTAAATCACGTGCAAAAAAGATTTTGAAAGAATTGCAATTCGTAGGAAATACATGAAGAGATAAAAATTGCACTTTTTAAAACGTCTTTATTTTAACCCATAATGAAAATTTGAAATATGCCTTTTGTAGATCTGTGTTAGTTATACATAAGCTGAAAATTTCATAAGCGAATATAATTCACACTTATTCTTTGTTTTGAGGATGGGAAAGAGGAGTGCTACAATAACTAAGCAAAATATATGATAAAACAAAATATTTTATTTACCAGAAAAAATTAAAGAATACCAACATTTGTTGCTAAAAATTACATTGTATTATTACAAAATAGTTTATAACTAAAACACTTTTCTAAAAAATAAAGATAAAATAAATAAACAGTAAAAATAAAAAAAATCGTTGCACATTCGACTCCAATATAACTGCCTCAGGGATATATAATATATAATATATTATATATAATATAATATACTACATCCCTTTACAATACACATTGTCATTTTTGTAAATTAATGGGTATCAACGCACAAAACAAACAAAGCCACGACGATTCACCAACCTTGCCGCACATGTACCGGGCACAGAGTGATCAGTGGCCGAGCGTGGGTCCGTAGCGTGGGTTACATTAGTATTTAAAGTTGCCTATAGAGCGCACCACCGATGTATCCTACCAAGATGGCCGACAAGTTGATCCCCCTTCCGTCTTTTGGAACGCCCCCGCAGACTTATGCACAGTCCTTCAAGTCCGTGACCGCGGCACGGCTATGCTGCCCGAGAGAAGCTACGCCAGCGGCTCGCTATCTTGCATAGCTTCTCGACGGGCAACATGCTGGCAAATATTCCTAACTGTTTCTTGAAAACGGAAAGTAGGATGTTTTAGTAATCCTGTCTTCTAGATTGATGTTTTATCCATCACTTGTATTTTCTAAAGATTCACATCTTTGCGTTCTCGATGTGTGGTTTCTAATTTCCGAGACCCTTGCAATCCTTGTAGATACACGTATGTGTTACCTGTGTTATCGACTGCGTCGCTATGTTGATCTGTCGCGGCGTTGTGTCGACGACGGCAGCAGCATCGACAAGAGTATCTCGTCGGTGGCAGCACTCATCGAATACAGGTATCAGCGCTCGTAGCGAAAAATGCCGGAACTATGTTTTTCTCGAAGTATACTTTTTACACCTAAAATACGTAAATAAATAACATAATAGACGTTTCATCAACATTGTATGTGCCCTCGCTAGCGGGAGTGCATCCAGGTGTCTCTATAAGAACCCTAAAGCTCCAGATACTTAAAGATTCAACATGTCGTGACGTCACGCGGCCTACAACGATTTCTGATGGGTAACATGCTGCCGAATATCCCAAAGTACGTCTGAATATCGCAAAAGTAGGCTGTCTCTATAGTCAAGCGCACTAGATTTATCTTTTATTTAGTGGACGTGTATACTCAAAACTCCTACTTTTGCGTTTTTTCGCCGTGAAAAGTGGCCCCGCGGAACCTTGAAATAGCTTGAGATCTCGTACGACAGTGGTCGGCACGGGTGGAGCCCCTCAAACACCTGCTTCTTCCACCAACCTCTCTTTCATGCAGCGCGCACGTTCGTTGTGTACGCTGATGTCTCGTGTCTTCGTTGCCCCATTGTGCCACGCTTGCTGGAAGAGGACAGATGGCGCTACGGTGTGAACGGTTTTGCTTCAATTGAGGCAAAATTGCCCATCCCTGTCGTACGAGTTTCTTCTCTGCTCGTATACATATAGGCTAATCTAGCGGAGTGTGTGTGTGCCACATATTCTCATTCGAGCTTCTCCTAGCGGTCGCTTGGAGTGGTGCGCACAAGAGTCTACACCGTTAAGCGCGCAATTATGTCCGCTTATTTAAATGTTATATTCATTATTTATTACTATATTTCCATTCTGGAGGGAAAGGGCCTGAAAGAGGAGGTAAAAAGGGTATGGGAGAAGGTAGGACTGAAGTTTGAGGGAGTTTTAGTAATAACTAAGATAGGGAAGGTTAGAAAGGTGGGGTGTGGGATGGTGTTGGTGAAGATGGTTGACAGGGAGCAGAAAAGGAAAGTGATGGGGGAGAGGAGTAGTCTAAGAGGACAAAAGGAAAGAGTGGACGATGACCTAACGGTGGAGGAGAGGAGGGCAAGGTGGGAAATAGAAACGGAAGCAGAGAAGGAAAGGATGAAGGGTAATAAAGGTGGGGTACATGAAAATGTAGGTAAACGGAAGGACAAAGGGATGGGATGAACTGGAGGAGAATTGGTTGGAAGAGTAGGGAAACAAGTAAGACGGGTGCAGGGTTGGGAGGTGGAGTGGGGGAGAGGAAAAAGAGGAGTGCAGAATGCAAGTTGGGTTTTTGGAATGTGACATGATTGAAGGGAAAGGATGTGGAGTTTTGGAAAGGACTGGAAGAATGGGATATATTGGTGCTGATGGGGACGTGGCTGAAGGAGAGAGGATGGGGACACAAAAAAGAGGCTGCCAAGGGGGTACATTTGGAAAGCGCATAGGGCAAGGAGGGAGGGAAAGATGGGGAGGGCAATAAGGGGAATGCTAGTGGGAGTGAGAAAAGAGATTAAGATGGAAAGGGGGGATCAGAAGAGAGGGGGGGAGTGGTAACGGTGAAGTTGAGGACAGAGGGGTGATGGTGGAAAGTGATAGGGGTGTATGTTAATAGGGATTTACAAAGGAAGTTAGAAGAGCTGAGGGATTGGATAGAGAGGAGAGAAGAAGGGGTAAGGGTAATTTTATAGGGGGGGGGCTTTAATGTGAGGTCATGAAGAGAAGGGGGAAATAGGAAAGGAGAAAATGAGGAAGGGGCACGATAGTCGTCTCGGCGATAGTCCGGGGTGAGGAGGCCTGGCGGGCATTTTCCTCCTTCTGCGAGCAGATAATGCTCCAGAAGGAGAGTGCGGAACGGGAGCAGGAACGGATTCTCGCCCCAGGCCGCCTAGGAGGGAGGAGGCGTTTCAGGTTACGTGGCGGTCACGTGCCCCCGTTGCGATGTCCCTGACGCGGGTGGAGGCGCCCCCAGTGATCTTGAGGCGAGAGGTCCGGTAACTTGTCAATGCTCGATCGCTGATGACGTCCCCGAGGGCCGTCGTTTGTCTTGAGCTGGTGGCTCGAACATCCATTGGGCGGCCCACAATGGGGGGGGGGGGCGGGGGCACCATGTATTCCATCACATGGTGTCCTATAGTTAGGGTAGGTAGGAGGGGGCCGCATTCCCTCCTGAGATGGTTGAAGAAGTGGGAGCTTTAGGGATGGACGTAGAGGAGTTAGTTGATATCCCGGTCTTGCACACACCGATTGGCGAGTCCAACATAACATAATCTTCCTCCCCTCGAGGGGGACTAGGAGGTATACGTAATAGTGATTACCTCTACGAAAAAAAAGAAAAAAAGGGGGGATGATAGGCGGTTCGGGGGTGTCCAATTGGACATGCGTGCGCGGATCACGGGCACCCTCAAGAGCGTAGGGACGGACGTGGAGGAGTTAGTAGGTATATCCGGTCTTGCACACACCGACCGGGGAGTCCGACATAACCCAATCTCCCTCCCCTCGAGGGGGGCTGGGTAGCCGTAATGAGATTACCTTCACGATAAAAAAAGGGGATTATAGGGGGGTAACGCTAACGCAAACGTCGTATAAGGTATACGCAGCGGTGTTGGCGGAGAGGATAAGAGAGGAGGAGGAGGGAAGGGGGTGCTGCCTGCAAGCCAGACAGGTTTCAGAGAAGGGTTGGGGTGCAATGATCAGGTCCTGAACGTGCAGGTGAGGAAGAAGAAACGGAAACTGATAGTTATGTTCATTGACTTGAGAGCGGCTTTTGACTCGGTGGACAGAGAAACCCGTTAGGTGTTCGTTAAGTCTATTACTGTTCACTCTGTTGATGGCGGATCTAGATGAGGTGTTGGAGAAGGGAGGTTGGGGGGGGGGTGGAGGTGAATGTGGGAGGGAGGAAAATATACACCTTGGCGTACGAGGATGATATCGCGATGTTGGCGGAAGAGGAAGAGGGGATGAAAGGGATAATAGGGGGTGTTTTAGCGGTATCTTGAGGAGAAGAAATTGCAGCTTTTCGGGAAGGGAAGAGGAGGTTCGGAAATGACTGGGGTAGGAGGGTATGGCTGTTTTACAAGCTAGTCTGATCGGTGGTGAGCTACGGAGTGGAAATATGGGGGTGGGAGGGAAGGGAAGGGTTGAAAAGGCTGCAAGAAAGGTACCTGAAATAAGTGTTAGGGGTGGAAATATGTACACCGGGGAACATGGTAAGGGAAGAGCTGCAAAGGGGGAGAGTGGGTTTAAGGGCGCGGGATTTCGAGAAGAACCTGGGAGACGGCAAAGGGGGAGTTGACAAGATTGTGTTGGGAAGAGGTAAGGGGAAGGGTTAAGAGGGGCGCTAGAGAATGGGTGGGAGAAGGAGAGATTGGGCTTCTTTAAGGAGAGGGGTTGGACAGCGGAGGAGGCGGAGAAAATGTTGGAGGAAAGGAAAGAGACAGTAAACGAGGAGATAATGAAATTCTCATTTTTACTATAAAATAATTTATAAAGAATAAATATATTATTAGAATGGAGATATTGTAATAAATAATAAATAACAAATACGATGAATTAAGTACTCAGAAACTACATTGAAATGCAATTTGTAATCATTAAATCTTACTATTAAAAGCAAAGAATATTAAAATAAACGTTGTGATTTCATTATTAGTAAGCTACCGATCGTTATGCAGATATTTTAATGAATGATTGTATAAAAATATAAAGTAAGAATTAAAATCGCAGAAAATATTATTTCTTCTATTAGGTATACCGTAATATTTCAAATTATATAGAAATCTCGTTAAATCTTTTTAAACTTATAATAACTAAACGGCGGATTTTTATACAAAATAAAAAATGTTTGCATTACTTGCAAGATACAGAAACTACAGAGACATTTATTTCTTGACTAAATAAGTTTAATAAGTTGAAAATGATACGACATTTTTAAACTCTTTAAATGTCTTTACCGTTTTCTATTTGTCCCACTCATTTTGTCATAAATGCTTAAAATCAGTAGTCTAATAATAACTTAAAAAAGTTAAAAAACAACTTTCACGTTACTAATTAGTATAGATATTATGGCGGCATGTTGAAGTATGGAAAGATGGGAAAAGGAGAAGGAGGGCGCTTCGTCCTAGGCCCGCTAGAGGACTCGTCAGTAAGGCTATCTAGCGCACCCGTGCCTTAGACGCGGGATGTCGTAAGGACAGTTTAGGACGGTATACAAACAAATAACAATACAAAAGTATACAATATATATACAAACAGAGGAAGATTCAGGTAGTAGCGGGAAAGGTGTTGTCGTAATGTCCCTCTGTTGACGAGCATAGGAAATAGCCGCCACAATATAATAATGTACTATACGAATAGGGTTCATCTGAGTTTCTGACGAACAGTGGAAACAAGTTTGCAAGAGTATTATAGCATTTCTAATTTGTGGTTTCGAAAGTATGTAGTTTTGTTCTGGACTCTTCGCGTAATCTCCCGGTTAATGTATTCTCGAGATAGTATTGAATGAATCGAATGACCGAGACAGAAAAGATACTCACAACTCTGGTTTATTCGAATGTATCGTGTTCTCCATGTTGACGAACAAGCGGCGCAAAGTAATCTCCAGTGCAACCACAAAAGCTCGTGCAGTCTTGCATGATTGGTTTCATAATAAAATTCGCGAACACCAGGTACTGCCAGTTCTTACGAGTGTTATGTACATACATCGGTTTAGAAATGTTTTCTAATGGCGAAAGGAAAAGAGAAAAACTGAGGTTTCCACTCCAGAATTTCAACTGTCTCGAAAAATATGACTGCGACTTTTAAATCTCACAATGAAAATACGTTATTGTACATTAAATTCAGTCCTGCGATAATTACAACGTTATCGTCGAGTTACATACGACCCGTGATTCTCTTATCAGTAACGTCTTTTCACGCTTAATTAAGCGGGACTGTATACATATAGACTTGTTTTGTATAAAATGGAGGGCACACGCTGAGAATATAATTGCTTTTCGATTATTGTTCCAAATTGATTACAAAAACGTTAAAAGTAATTGCACATTTACATATGACCATGAAAAATCTGTAAAATTTAAATTTTGTTGAACAATGTATTTATTTTTCTAACATACATATCTAAATATATCTTCTTAAAATTATACATTTGTAATTCTGTAACGATTTAATAGAAACTACGTCGTAATATAAGTATCTACAAATGTAAAGTATATTATTTCAAATTTGAAAATCGTTGATTTGTAAATCCTACGAAATTATATTTCAACCATAGATGAGATATAAGAGTGACGTGATCATAGTCTATCTAAAGCTTAGACAATATATACTTATATACCCGGTATCAAAAAATTGTCTTAAAGCCAAGATTAGACCATCTACGAGATGACAATTGTGGGCAAAGTGCTATAGTCTGTTGAGAAGTTGTGAAATATCTAGCCGTGAGTTTTTAGGAGTTTCCACGTCGTGGAAACGGAGAGAGATTAGGAACAGAAGGACAGAGAATTGGGTAGAGAGAAATAGGTAGCTTGAGGTAGGTAAATGATGTGAAGAAATGTGTAGAGAGACGTTCGAAAATAAATACTATATTGACTCGGAAATATATACAGAAGTGAAATGTACAGATAAATAGGTAAATACGTGAAAGGAAAGAATAGAAATGAAAAGAGATGAAGTGAGACAAGGATGATGCACAGTCGCGAAGCCCGCGAATGTACGAAGAGAATACTTCTGTGAAGCCCACAGACGTTTAGAAAAATGTATATAAAGCGCGTGATCAGTCGATCAAGAATTGTACGAGACAACTAGAGGTGTGCGGACGTCCGAGATATCGGACTCGGGCGGGCGTCCGTTACAAACAAATGCTCGGACAGTCCGAGACAGTCGGACGGTCCGAGACAGTCGGGCAGTTCGATACAATTGCGATTTCGGACCCAGACTAACTATTTCGACTGTTTAACCTCTTCAAGCAGTCCGACTAATGCAAGCGGCTCATCGTGTATACAAAATTTATATCATAATTAATTTTTAATATAAATTTAAATTTAATTAATTGTTTGTATAGTATAAATTTTAAATATAGTTATATATTATATATTTTATTCGCATGTAAAAAACACAACTGCACATTTTCAGGCAACAATCTCGTACGAGTTGCAGTTACTATATTTCCAGAGAGCGAAAACAATCGTTTACTTGTTAACTGGGTTATAGGTGTAGCTAAATAATATTTTGCAATTAAAATATTAATTTTTCGTGATAATACACCCTCCGAAAAATAGCTCTGTATTTCTCGACTTTTGTGCGTATCAAAATTGCACGTTTCAATTTCCGCGTTGCCTAACGTCTTATTAAAAAAGTCTGGTAATCTAAAAAAAATAAAATATAATTTGAAGTTTTTTTTTCATTGAAATTTCCATTGTATTACTTATAGATGGAAGTAAAAAATCTAGTTTACTAAACTTTTTTAATAAGAGGAAAATTTAAGATTATTAAAACATTTTATTTGTTGTTTGTTAATAGTGAGAAGTGTTAAATTATTATTTAAATTATATTATTTTATTAAGTTAATATTTATTAGGATAGGATTTGGGATAAATAATTATTCATTTATAATGATTATATTATGATTTTGGATTTTTGGTGTAATGTTTTTGTTTGTAGAAAATCTAGTTTACTAGACTTTCTTAAAAAGACGTTGGGCAACCCGGAAATTGAAACGTTCAATTTTGAAACACGCAACAATCGGGAAATGCAGAGTTATTTTTCGGAAGGCGTGTTATTACGCAAAATTAATATTTTAGATTGGTGGTGGAATAACGCACCAAGATATCGAATACTGAGTAAAGTTGCAAAATATTATCTCGCAATACCTGCAACCCAGGTAACAAGTGAGCGATTGTTTTCGCTCTTTGGAAATATAATAACGGCAACTCGTACTAGATTGTTGCCTGAAAATGTGCAGGAGTTGTGTTTTTTACATACGAATAAAATATATAATATATAACTATATTTAAAACTTTTTGTTTCTCTCTTTGTGCATAAAAATTAGTTTCCCTTACGCATTTACATTATTTATAGTACTAAACGCTTGGTAATACTATACAAAGAATTAATTAAATTTAAATTTATATTAAAAATCAATTATGATATAAATTATGTATACACGGTAAGCTGCTTGCATAGTCGGACTGCTCGAAGAGGTTAAACTGTCGAAATTGTTAGTCTGGGTCCGAATCGCAATTGTATCGAACTGCCCGGCTGTCTCGGACCGTCCGACTGTCTCGGACTGTCTCATTACATTTGCTGGATATAATATTGTTTGGTAATATTTATGTATTAAAAGTTACTCTGAATCTCGAGTACTGTTAGCAATTTTTATTAAAAATATAAGATGGTAGATAGTCAAGGGGATGCTTGTCGACATCGTTGGCAAAAGGAATTGTTATAAACATTAATCAGCCAGAAATAAAACATTTATCAATAATTATTATCACGGCAATCGAGATCTACCGAAATTAGTTGGGGTGGGGAACGTTGCGCTTCGCTGCGCGCTGCGCATCGTTACCTACCTAAGCCTACGGAGCGCGCTCCGTCAATCAGTCGGGCCGGGCCCTCCGGCAGGAGCGGATGGGCTCCGGGACCAGGAGGGTCTTCGGCTACCTTGGGCTGACCAAGGATCCTCCAGCGGTACCTTGGCCTCTCCTGCCTACCTTGGGGATGACCAGGGGCCCTTCAGCGGTACCATGGCTGCTCCTACCTACCTTGGGGATGACCAGTGGTCTTCCAGTGCTACCCTCGTCTACCTTCAGCTGGCATAGGGTTGACCAAGGGTCCTCCACCAGTGGCCTACCGTGGGGTTGACCAGTGGTCATCCAGAGCTACTGTGGCCTACCCTTGCTTACCTTGAGGCTGACCAGTGGTTCTTCAGAGCTGCCCTTGCCTACCTTCAGCTGGCTTAGGGTTGACCAAGGGTCCACCACCATTGGCCTACCCTGGGGACGACCAGTGGTCATCCAGAGCTACTCTCGCTTACCCTTGCTTACCCTGAGGCTGAGCAGTGGTTCTCCAGATCTACCCTTGCCTACCTACAGCTGGCTTAGGGTTGACCAAGGGTCCTCCACTAGTGGCCTACCCTGGGTTGACCAGTGGTCATCCAGAGCTACTCTGGCCTACCCTTGCTTCTCCAGAGCTGCCCTTGCCTACCTTCAGCTGGCTCGAGCTTGACTAAGGGTCCTCCACCAATGGCCTACCATTGTCTACCATGGTCTACCTTTAGCTAGCTTAGGGTAGTCCAAGGGTTATTTAAAACTTCCTTGGCCTACTTTAAGCTGGCTCGGGGTGGGCCATGGTCTCCTCAATCACCTTCAATGCTGAGGATGCCTGAGAGACTTGTTCATTCCGGATCTTCTTCGGCCTATGCAACTTCATACTGCGTGGAGGGCATGTCAACGCTTCCGATGCTGGCGACGGGCAATCATTACTCTTCGTGTTGGAGTGACGGGTATCATGCTGATCGGCTTAGAGAGGGCGATCGTTGCAGTGGCTTCGCATCTTCGGTGAGTCATTTCGTCACTACCTTGTCACTGTAGTTGTTTGTAGAAATAGAGTAGTTGTAGAGTGTAAAAGTAGTTAGTTGCATGCATGGGCAGGCCTCGCCGCCCCAACGATCAGCCGAGATGGGAACGTCCGCGATTTGCACTAGCGTTGCGAGAAAACACGCGTTGAATTTAGTCGATTTTGAACAGAGATTAAAGCTAACATTACGGTATAGATTGTTTAGAGCGTAGCGTTGCGAATCACAAATAGTCGCGGTTAAAAATTACATTTCAATTTCATAACTGCGCTTTTAAAGTTCATATTGTTGTTGTTTTACATATAATCTAAAGTAATCGTTTTTTGGATCTCTGTTCGTTGAATTAGCGTTGCGCACCAAAAGTTCGCGTTTGCTTTCGAGTCTTTCGACTTTTCAGGCTCCCATGCTCGAGCTGCAACGATCAACTGTGAGATGGGCACATCCGCGATTTCAAGTAGTGTTGCGAATCAAATTGTTACACGCGTTGTACTAGTATCAATTTTTAAAGTTGATGAAATGGCTAGTTAATGTTGCAAACAAATAGTCGTAATTTAAAGTAGTTCTAAAGATACCTGTTTAGAATTTTAGACGTTAGAGTTTTAAATTTCTTATTTAAACAGCATTTTAAATTCGATTTGTTGAATTAGCGTTGCGCATCAAAAGAATCGCGTTTGCAATAGAATCTTCCGATATTTCAGGCGCCCATGCTCCAGTTGCAACGATCAACTGTGAGATGGGTACTTCCGCGATATCGAGTAGCGGTGCGAAACAAATTGTCGGGATGGGGCCGAAGGAGCAGACAAGGTTTTATGCCAAAGATGCCGGACAAACTGTCATTCAAAAGGACAATCATTGCAACGTCTTCGCATCTTCGAGTGAGTCATTTTATCACTACCTTGTCGTTATACTCGTCTGTACAAATAGAGTTGTAGTAGAATGTAAAAGTAGTTAGTTGCATGCATGGGCAGGCCTCGCCGCCCCAACGATCAGCCGAGATGGGAACGTCCGCGATTTGCACTAGCGTTGCGAAAAAAGTACGCGTTGCGTTAGTCGATTTTGAACAGAGATCAAAGTTAGCCTTTTTTCTAAATATAATACTAGTCTCTATCAGCGATATGGCTTGTTTAAACTATAACGTTGCGAAACAAATAGTCGCGATTCGTTTTGCAGAAACTGTAGAGTAATCTTTTTTGGATCTCTGTTCATTGAATTAGCGTTGCGTACCAAAAGTTCGCGTTTGCTTTCGAGTCTTTCGACTTTTCAGGCTCCCATGCTCGAGCTGCAACGATCAGCTGTGAGATGGGCACATCCGCGATTTCGAGTAGTGTTGCGAAACAAATTGTCACACGCGTTGTACTACTATCAATTTTAAAACTTGATTAAATGTGTAGTAAATGTTGCGAATAAATAGTTGCGATTTAAAGTAAATCTAGACATACAGATGTACAATTTTGAACCTTGGAATTTTAAATTTCTTATTTAAATAGCAATTTGAATTTCGATTTGTTGAATTAGAGTAATCTTTTTTGGATCTCTGTACGTTGAATTAGTGTTGCGCACAAAAAGTTCGCGTTTGCTTTCGAGTCTTTCGACATTTCAGGCGCCCATGCTCGAGCTGCAACGATCAACTGTGAGATGGGCTCATCCGCGATTTCGAGTAGCGTTGCGAAACAAATTGTCACACGCGTTGTACTAGTATCAATTTTTAAAGTTGATCAAACGCCTAGTTAATGTTACGAATAAATAGTCGCGATGTAAAGTAATTCTAGAGACACCGATATAGAATTTTAGACATCAGAGTTCTTTTCTTATTTAAATAGTATTTTGAATTTCGTTTTGTTGAATTAGCGTTGCGCATCAAAAGGATCGCGTTTGTATTAGAATGATTCGATATTTCAGGCGCCCATGCTCCAGTTGCAACGATCAACTGTGAAATAAGAACATTCGCGATTTTAAGTAGCGTTGCGAAACAAATTGTAGCACGCGTTGTAATAGTACAAATTTTCAGAGTTGACCTAATGTCTAGTTAATGTTGCGAATAAATAGTCGCGATTTAAAGTAGTTTTAGAAGTACCGATCTAGAATTTTAGACCTTAGAGTTTTAAATTTCTTATGTACTTTGTAAGAATGGCAATACTTAATTTTGTAAGACTTTCAAAGTTCAACTTTACCAAATTGATACAATATTTTTGTCTAGAAATTGATATTTTTCAGGAAATTGATATTTTTTCAGGAAATTGATATTTTTTCAGGAAATTGATATTTTTTCAGGAAATTGATATACATATTTGTCTTGAAATTAATATTTATTTCATGAAATTGTTATTTATTTCAGGAAATTGTTATTTATTTCAGGAAATTGTTATTTTTTTTAGGAAATTGTTATTTATTTTAGGAAATTGTTATTTATTTCAGGAAATTGTTATTTATTTCAGGAAATTCATACTTATTTGAAGAAATTCATACTTATTTCAGGAAATTGATATTTTTTCAGGAAATTGATATACATATTTGTCTTGAAATTAATATTTATTTCATGAAATTGTTATTTATTTCAGGAAATTGTTATTTATTTCAGGAAATTGTTATTTACTTCAGGAAATTGTTATTTATTTCAGGAAATTGTTATTTATTTCAGGAAATTGTTATTTATTTCAGGAAATTGTTATTTATTTCAGGAAATTGATATTTATTTCTGGAAATGGATATTTATTTCTGGAAGTGGATATTTATTTCTGGAAATGGATATTTATTTCTGGAAATGGATATTTATTTCTGGAAATGGATATTTATTTCTGGAAATGGATATTTATTTCTGGAAATGGATATTTATTTCTGGAAATGGATATTTATTTCTGGAAATGGATATTTATTTCTGGAAATGGATATTTATTTCTGGAAATGGATATTTATTTCTGGAAATGGATATTTATTTCTGGAAATGGATATTTATTTCTGGAAATGGATATTTATTTCTGGAAATGGATATTTATTTCTGGAAATTGATATTTTTATCTTGAAATCAATATTGCTCGGATCGGAGTTCCCTCAGGGACTCACTCACGGGATGGGGCCCGTAAGTGGGTACGGGGACTCGCGTCCCCGGGGGCACCCGAATCGCCTATAGGTCGTTGCGTCCACAAATCATTAGATTTGGGCTCGATGTGGTTTCGATTTTGTTTCGACTTTGTTCTGACTTTGTTTCGACTTTGTTTCGATGTGGTGTCGATTTTCTTTCAATTGGTTTTCGATTCGGTTTCGATTTGGGTCGTTCATCTTGCTCTTGTTAGTCAGAACGAACGAAGAAAATTCATCAAAGGAAGAAAATTCATCAAAGGAAGAAAATTCATCGAAAGAAAAAAATTCATCGAAAGAAGAAAATTCATCGAAAGAAGAGGATTCGTCGAACGAAGACATCAGATTATTCTTAAGTTAGTTTTAGTGCGTGCGTTAGTTATTAAGATTGTATATCGTCGTTGTAATTATGTCGAGTAATTATTGCCGTAACTTGACTTTGCTCGCCTCGTTTTCTGACTCCGACACAGCCTTCTGCTGTGTCGGTCTTGCTTGCAGGTTCTGAGTCGGTCCAGTTTCGGTATCCGGCGCGAAGTCATTGAGAGGGATGTCTAACAGACTCGTTCACTCGTCTTCTGACGATCCTCTGTGTTAACGTAATCCTGGGCACGTCATGTTAACGCTTGCGTTCTCGTGGCCCCCAGTAGCGCCAGAAACCGTTTGAGCGCATCTCTTTGCCATCTTTCTTGGTGATGGAGTGACGGGTATCGGGCTGGTCGGCTCAGGACTTGTAAGCACTGAACGCGTCGCGTCACCCTTGAACCAGAGCCTTCTACTCTGGTTCGATCTTCTTTGTTTCTTTGAAAGAATCAGAGCCTTCCGCCTGATTCGTCCTTGGTCCCTCGTGGATCGGAGACTTCTTCTCCGATTCACACTTTGCCCCGCAATAATTACTCGACATACGCTAAATGGAAAAGAAGTCTTTTCCATGAAAAAGACTACTTCTCCATTTAGCGACCAGCGAAACTTAGTTTCTAAGAATCTTCGTTGTAAGAAAGGGAGACAGAACGAAGGGAGACTTCGTTCTGACTCCCTTTCGGGTCTCTTGTGCAGCAACCTCCTCGTGGTGAGACCTGGGCAATCTATATTATCCACAATTCGCAAGATATTATAACTTATAAATTGTAGTATCTTGCATGTAGTGGATAATATCGAGCTAATAGCTGCACATTTAGAGTTTGCGTAAATATGTATTTTATATTAGAATGTAAGACTTAATAATTTCTTCGTTTTCCTTTCTTCAAGTATTCCAGCTTCAGCATTTTTTTTTCAATTAATAATACAAATACGGAATTTCAATTTCAGAATACATGTACCTTCAACAAACACCTCCATTATTAATTTTTGAATTCATAATTGGAATGTGCTCCTGAACTTTCAAGGTTCAACTTTTTCAAATTGATATTTTTGTCTTGAAATTGATATTCCTCTGATCGGAGTTTCCTCAGGGGCTCACTCTTATCATGCATATATAGCGTGCATTGCACTGAAAACAACGTGCGAAACATTTCCGACGACAGAATCTGTCTACAGAAGCTGACGGAATTTGAAACGACTCGAGCTCGATAAATGCGGTAGTGCTTGTACGTGACCACTGTTGCTCACGGTATTTGTTGTTGCACACAAGAAATAATAAATAGAAATAATAAATCACGTTGATAAAATTTTCGCACGTTAATGACGCACGTCATTAAAACAAAAATTTATATCTCTTCAGTCAAATATATTGTTTTTCTACATATTGCATAATAAAGCAATGTCTCTTTGGACACTTTAGAATTAAACTAATACAATAGAAAATTTGTATTACTTTTTATACATATTTATTAAAAACATTATAACGAAAATTTAATTTAATGAATTTATGAAAATTTAATGAATTCTTATTCTTCTGCAGATGAAAAGAATGCAAGTACTTATTTTAAAAACAAGAAAACACAAGCATAGTTAATATATGTGTAATGTGTACGCACTCATCAACTGCATAGAATTTGTATTGATGTTAAGTGTAAAGAAAGTAAACTATTGGTTTAAAGTGTATAAAACTATTATAATATACATTCATTAGTGACACGAGTAATAAAAATAATATTCCGTATAAAAACCAAATTAATTTTACTGCAATTCGTATTTTTGTAATACATTCTTCATAAATATTATTTTCATCGTTCAAATACACGCGCCGTATGCATCAGTAGCCCCCAAAACACCCTTAGTAAAAATAAAGTATACGGAATATTCAGTTCTTGCTAATACGGCTAAATTCGTGAACTATCGGTAATATTGAGCGCGACACCGAAATGGTACGGGGGCCACTATGGCCCCCCGAGGCCTGGACAGAAAAGCCCATAAGATGCAATGTCTCTAGCAGTCTTAAGTCTGTGTATTGAGGATCACGCAGGTGAAGAGGAGTACGAGGGGTACAGTACACCGGTCGAACGATAGCGGCGCTGGCATCCAAATGTACGTTCAATTCGGGACAATTCCAGAATCCGAATCCCGTATCCATAGTATAGAGATCAGTATATGCGTCTAATCCAGTGATGGGAATTTTGGCGCTTTTTACGCGCATGCGCGACTTTCGGCAGCACCGAAGCTACGTCCGAAGTTTGTGGGTTGCTATTGGGGCGAAAGTAGTGGGTTTGTTATTATATATTTCGTTTAAAGTTATTTTAGTACCCTTCCCTTCCTTATTCCCAAGATGATGAAGAAGAGTAAGTTATATTATATTGTACATAGATACATAAATATTATATATTTATATATTATATATTCTATGTACGTATGTATATATTACATTTTAATACATATATATATATATACATACATACGTATACATGTTGTACATTCATTTTTCAAAATCAAATCATAATAAATTTTGCGAAATTAGCGGGGCGACCAAGGTACCCGATTTTCGTGCTTGACTGAGGCTAAAATCGCCGCGCATGCGCGTGAAAAGCGCCAATATTCCCATCACTGGTCAAGTCTAGAGTCTAGAGGGTCCATGGTCTAGAGTCTAGAGAGTAAATTCCTCTCTGATGCGTCGCTAATAAACGTATTACGATTCATGTAGGTACATAAAAGTAAATGTCCCCTTCAATCGCAATATTTGTATGCTAGATTTCCAACATTCAGTTCTCTTTGAATTAATACAAAAGTGTTTGTATTTACATTTAATTTATATTCAATCAAAGCTTGAAAGTCTTGCGCTGTCACTGTCATAGTGCGGTTGATAGTGATCAACCGTGTATCAACACAAATGCTAGTGAGGGCTATTGCAATTTGAATTGGTGGTGTATATATATTTTCTGATGATACATATGTATTCTGACTAATAATACATATTATTAAACGTCAAATAAAAGTATCGAACGATAATTTGTAACAATTTGGAACGAGATAATATTAAGTACAAAAATGACTTATACAAATCTATTGAATGACTTATATTGTAGACACCTTTACACGAAGGAGGGTAATTATAATTACATATTACTTTATTAGGTGGTATTATTAATGTTTCACTAAATCTTAATTTTCTTGCATTGTAGATTTAAATAAATGTAAGTATATTTCTGAAACAACTGATGATGGTATGCCAATTAAGAAATTATTCGTCTGTAACTTAGCCAAAAGGGTTTGTATTTATATCTCTCATATTATGATGAACAATTATTTGAAAATATATTCAAAATATTTGCTTCCTCAGACCACATTCAAAGACCTCATTAAACGATTTTCTACGTATGGAAATGTGCAAAGTTGCTTCTTAATAAGGAATCAAAGAAAAAGTAATGTTGCTTTTATTACTTTTGATACAGTGGAATCAGCTGTGAGGTGAAAATTAAATAAAAATGAAGATAAAATTACTCTTCAGGGATTTGTGGTACTAATGTATTACAATAATCCATAGAGCTAGAGATGAAGTCATTCAACTGCACAATAAATACTTAAGAGTGGAACCAGCAGATTCTTGGCATCAACCAGATAGCATAGGATATCAATACTATAACAAAGATGGGCAAACATCTGATGAGAAACAATTGAATGAACAATGCAATCAAAATTTGGTTGAAAGTGACATTACAAAGGATAGCATCCAAATATTAAATGATGATTGCTTAATACATATTTTTCATCATTTGCCAATTGTAGATAGAATTAGAATAGAGAGAGGTAAGATCATAAAAGTATGTTAACGATTTATACTATTTATACTAATATTTTAATAACAGACTTATTATAAATCAATATATTTCAATACTTATAGTGTGCAAAAGGTGGAGAGCTTTAGTTCAAGAATCATGGAGTAGTGTTAAAAAACTGGATCTTTTATGTATGCCAAACTCACTTTATTACTTGGTAACTAATACGCCTATTCTTCGTAAAATACTATTGCGATGTGGTAGATTTTTAAATGAAATCAATTTATCACAAACAAAATACTTATTGAGACCAAGTACATCGACGATTGTTGCAAAATTGTGTCCCAATTTACAAAAAATTGATGTCACTGCTCTCACTGTTTCCTCAGCTGGAATAAATTCACTAACAAATCATTGTCATGACATTACAAAGCTCAGTCTTAAACCAGCCGCTTATGATTGTGATAGAGACTTGCAAAACTTATTTGAAGTAAATCTAAAATTACGATACGTTAAAATAGTCAGTGGCCAAATATCTGGAAATTGTTTATTACATTTACCTGTAGAAACAATGGAGGAAATTGTTTTAAAAAAGTGTATGTGTCTTCAAGAAAAATGTTTATCTCAGGTAAAGTAGATACTTAACACTCTTAGTACTCGAGATCCGATACATAGTTAAAAACAGCTGAAATATCGGCTCTCGAGTACTAAAAGGGATAATCTATAATATTTTTCTTTTGAAGTATCATCTTAATATGTGTACTTGCTATTTATATTTCTTTAGGTATTTGAAAAATTGCAGAATCTAAGCAGCCTTACAATTGACAGATGCTGTTATCTTTATGTTAATACATTGCAAGCTATTAGTACACACTGCAAGAAACTAAAAATATTAAATCTCGTGGATGCTCTCGAGGAGGACTTTTTATCGAGTAATGATGATATAGTACAAAGTATACAGTTGCCTAATCTTGAAGCCCTAACAATCAATTGCAGTACGTTTGTTACAAACGAATTTCTCAGCAATGTAGTATCAAAATGTCAGCAACTTACTTACATAAATATCGCTGGTAAGTTGAATGTTTGAAATGTATACAAGATGTTAAAAAATTTAACTTGCACATCTAACACTCACACTAACTCCTAAACTATGCATTGTATAATTATGCGTTATATGAAACGTCATTGTACATAAAAGTTGCATGCCAATAATCATTAAATTATAGAAATTCTGAATTTCTAATTAAAAGAAGAATCAATTTGTCCCCTAAATTTTGTATGACTTTTATGAGATCTTCACCTACAAAGAAGGAAATACAGTTATTATGTACAGTGTACGGCAATTTTTCAATTGGCAAATTATTTACATTTACTAATTAGGCTCATCACTTTTCATATACATATATAAAATTATATATATATATATATTCTCATATGTTACAGGGTGTAAATTCGTCACAAGTGTTGGCATAGCAGCAATAGCAACATTACCAAAATTAGAAACATTAATAATGAATTACTTGTATCAAGTATCAGATACGAACATGCGGAATATTTGCAGTTTGAAAAAATTAGAGTGTCGTGGATCTAGTTTTACAGACACAACAATGGTCGAACTTTTAGCTTCTGCATCTCAACTAGAATTGTTGGATTTAACGTTTTGTCGTGGAATCACAAACGTTACTCTGAAGGAGGCTGCTGCAGTTACTATAAATAGAACTAATAATATACTCTTAAAAATTTTTGTTGGAGAAACTGGAGTAAACTTGAATGATTTTAAGGAAGTCTCGCCATTTTTGCAAATAGTTAACGTAATCCTTTAAGTAAAATCATTTTTGCATACAGTGTGTGTCACAATGAAATACCCCGTAATAATTTTATAAAACTATGTATTTTTCCAAAATAAAATGTATAATTTTTTCTTTCACGTTTGAAGAGATCTTATTATTATTTAGATTTTAAAATAAAAAATCATATTTCAATGTAGGATCAATTTATTCTTTGCGTAATTACAACATTTAGACAGTAAATCGATACAACGGCAATTATTATACACAAATTTGTAACAATATATCCATATATTTATAATAAGTGCCAGAAGTAATCGTTCCATCGACAATTAAGATTCTCTGTTTTGTGTATTGGGCTTCCTTTAACTGTTATTTTACATTCTTCTTTTTTAACAGAACTCTGATATTAAAAATGACCTTAGTTTACAGTATGTAGATATCGTGAAAGTCGTGTCTTTAGTAAATAGCATTACGCACATCATACATTAGATGTATATAAACATAATAAGAAAAATCAGTTCTTGGGCCTCTTACTCCGAAGCACATCGGTGAGCATAGTCTCGCCGTGCTTACAAACATCACAATATGCTCGTAGTACTATCCGATATTTTTTTAAGCCAAATCGGGAAAGGCTAAACAACTATACTTGTCTTCTATAAAAGAAAAAATGTGTAAGCATATATGAATAAGTAAAACTGATTGTGAGAGTTTGATTTCATATAATATGTGTAATGAATAGATGTATATGTTCAATGACTTTTACTTACAATTCTCAATTAACTATTTTATTGCGACATTTTGTAATGTAAGGAAAAAACGAAATTTGCAACCTTTGCATATAACATAATACGAATGTTTACATTATTATTATATTATATACATATAGATATTCTTTGCTCACACATTACAATGATAAGCAATCTACATACGTCCTAAATTATACAATATTAAACATTTCACTATTGATGCAGACAAAGTAGAATTCAATTAAGAATGTAGAAACAAACGCGTACTGGATTGTAACAACAAAATTAACAACGTCTATATTTAAAGATTTTTCATTTGAATGTAGTTTCAATGAAGATTGTTGAAATTAAAATTTCACTAAACTGTCTTTCTTATTTATCTGTTATAAAAAAGAATAATATTTTCTAATTATGTGTAGTTACTGAAGTACAAGTGAATACAATGACAGCCAAGTGAGTGGCTATTTTTCGAAATAGAATTTTAAAAAATTGCACAAGAAAGACTCGATGCATAGCTATATAATAGCTACAGTTGTACATGTATGTATATACTTGTATCATGTGAACACTTGAACACGCATGAAAATTATGTTATCCATTGCACCTCTGAAATGTAATGTCTTAGGTCACGATATATCATGACAATTTAGCGCATATTTGCAAAGATATTATACTATTTTAATGTACATTATAAAGAGATTGAATACTTAGAAAAAGTATCTTTTGTTTTCACAAATTATTTTAACTCCTTCGATCCCTCGGCGTTAACAGTATATAGATTGATAATTACAGTTATAGTAATTATGAGAATTTGATAAAGTAGATGTATTACGAAAAATTAATTTACTTATACAAGTTAAGAATCCTATTACATAAAGAACTATGTACGTATCATAAAAAATATCAAAACATGATATCTGCGTTTTGTTTATTCCAAATATAGATGAACGATGAATAAGTGCTAAATTGAAACATTTATAGATCTGTACCGTGTGTAAGCGTCAGGTTGAAGGGATCAAAGTATCCTTCTTTACGATGTAATAGTTTCATATTAATTGATGCTAAATAAAAAAATACTTCAGGGTTATTCTTAAATTGCACGACACAATAATACGCTGTTTAAAATATTATTATGAACAAATACCAATTTTATGGCAAAGTTTCATGCAATAATATCATAGACCGTAATTATTGTGATTACACGAAATACACATATGTTAAATACTTTTATATCCACTACTCGAAACACTGTTTTATTAAATTACAGTTTCCAACCGCGACGAATCGTGGATTAATCGCTTGTAAAAAATAGTATTGCATTCTAATAATAATGGAACAAAATTTTTTTTTCAATGGAGTAAATAATGCTCTACGAATGTCAGGTACAAACGTTATACTAGTAACTCGATTTCTAGTTAACAATTCTTTTGTTCGAATCAATGTCCTCATAAATTCGATGCCCATTTATGTATCCTAGTATCATCATAGGGAACACAATTTGCCCATGAGAGTACAATAATGTTAAACTTATAACGATAATCGTTCATCTTACATACTTTCAACAAAAGCATAAGACAATACTAAAAAATACGCCTAAGATAAATAAAATCGAAGTACAGTGACGTATTTTATGGAAACATGTTTGAAACACGTTTTCATATTTCGTAATATGTAGAGTAAAATTAATTACATCTCGAACAAGTTAATTTCTACATGATTTTTACATCGCGACTTTGAAATTAGAATTTAGTGTACAGATGAAAATAATCGAATGCTTTATAATCTCTATTCTCACTATTAAAATGAATAAAATACAATATTTGTATGCAATTAAAAACTAAAATCTTTTAATGATTAATTCTTCGCGCATTTAAAAGAAGTTAAATGAGCAGCAGAGTGTATCAAAACATACCTTTATATTCATATATTTAATTCCATGTTATAGATGTTTTTCTCAAACGCTAGGTAATAACTAAAAAATTATACACAAAATTTATTCTGACTACAAGCACACTTGCAAACTACAGAAAATAGTAGTCTATTTTCAAAATCGCGAACCACTTTCAGTTTAAAAATTATTATCATAAAAAAATTGTTCATGAACGCCACTGTCTACACCAATTGAACGAAAAGAAACTGAAATTTATTTAAGAGTACTGAACGTGTATATAGGTAGTCAAGTATGTAAGAGTAACATTTATTCAGGATTGTACGTTCGCTAAACGTGTTGGTGTGGTCGGTTGTAAATCCATTGTACGACATACCCATCCAGCAATATCCACGTTTTCGGATTCAGCTTTTTTTATCCATTCATGGTTCTAACAATAAATATAAACAAAATGATAAGCATATTAGCTATAATACACGTATTTGAAATAAATTCATATTTATTATACAAATACGCTGCTTACCATCAATGTCTTTAAGTCTGCTCTCTCAGCAGGGTTTTTCTTTAAACAACGATCAACGAAATCAGTGAAAGCATCGCTAAAGATTCCAGTTGGCAGTTTTGGTGGTGGTTCATTAACAATGTAGTCCAATAATTCAAATATAGCCATTGGTCGTGGACTACCTGTATCTGAATGATTAATTTACATTCAATAAAATTTAGCAGTATTCAAAATCAAACAAAATTAAAGTGGAACTGTTAAGAGAATGCAAAACTAACTGTGTCCAGGTGACTGTGTTGGAGTGGAAGCATTGTTGGTGGTACCAGTGTCTGCAGGTGGTTGTCCTGGTGGAGTGCTAAATATTGTAGCTAAAGTTTTCTCATCTGGTGGTGGAATTGGATACATTCCAATAGCCATCTCTACAAGGGACAGTCCTAGTGACCAAATATCACTCTGTACAGAGTAATGCGTGCCCTGAAGTCTTTCTGGCTAAAAAGAAGAAATGCTGTTTATGTGAAAACAAAAATTTTCATTTTAAATAACAATGATATTAATATAGTCAATAACTGCTTACCGACATATAACTTCTTGTTCCAACAAATGAATTAGCCATAGAGTCTATTAGTTGACCGGATACACCAAAATCACAAATTTTTATTTCTCCAGCACTGTTCACCAAAATGTTGCTAGGTTTTACATCTCTATGCATAATTGCGTGTTTATCTCGTAGATAGCTGAGACCTTTTAACACCTACAAGGATACCCAACATTATTGCACAAATTTATTATTTCATCATTTCTTAACCCTAGAGTCCAAATTATTCCAGTTTTATATTTTTTACATCTAGATATTTGTTTACTGTATAAACATAACGATAAGATTATTGATGTTAAAGGTTAATATATTCAAGATCCCTATGATGATAATTATTATAAAATTTAATGCATTAAATATGTGTAGAAGGATGAAAGATCATGAAACCAAATGAACAGAAATTGGCCATGATTGCAATTTCTAAACAATTGAATTTTGAAGATATCAATATTCAGCTGCAAACATGTTGTAATTTACTTAAAGCTTATGTTTAATTTCATTTAAACACAATGCAATCATTGTCTAGAGTTCCTTCAACCACGCATGTAAACCCTGTTGCTAAGAAGAAGCTTACCGACAATGAAATAGAAGATCTCCACAAAGAACTAAGTACTAATGACCATACAATTCCATTAAAAAGATTGTGTGAAAAATTAAACACTGACGTAAATAACGGTTTAACGGAAAAACATGTGCGTGAGGTTCTTAGTAGGGAAGGACTAAATGCATTATCTCCACTGAAAGAAACACCAGAGTACATAAAATTTTTAAAGTGTATGTTTCATGGATTTGCCAGCTTATTATGGGCTTGTTCAGTGTTGTGTTTTATTTTATATGGTGTCAGTATTATAACTGAAGGCAGTGGTGGTGGCATTGATATATTTGGAATTATCATGATTATGGTCTGCATAATCTCTGGTGTATTTGCGTATATTCAAGAGAGTAAAAATACGAAAGTAATTAATCAATTACTACACAATTTTACAAAATGAATAATTACTAGAGGTGTACGAGAACCCATCCCAAACCCAAATAAAATTTTCGACCCGTCCCGACCCTACACTTCCAGGTTCTCGCACGCCTCTAATAACTACTAATGACAAATGTGATACTGATCACAGGTGATGGAATCCTTCGAAAAAATGGTACCCACTTTCGCTACAGTAATACGTGATGGCATCAAACAACGTGTTGCAACTGAAAACCTAGTTCGAGGTGATTTAGTACTCTTTAAATTTGGCGATAAAATACCAGCTGATATTAGGATCATAGAATGCAACGGATTAAGAGTTGAAAATTCGAGTATCACTGGCGAAAATGAACCAATTGCTAGGACCAATTATCCTACAGACGATAATCCCTTAGAATCTGGTAATGTTGCCTTTTTTTCATCTTTTGCTGTGGATGGTGAAGGTAAAGGTATAGTAATTGCAACTGGTGATAAAACCATGATAGGAAGATTGGCTGGTCTGACATCACAGCTTACAAAGACTGAAACTCCAATAGCTAAAGAAATTAAAAACTTTGTTCAAATAATTACTACCACTGCCATAATATTTGGCATACTATTTTTCGCGTTATCTTTAGTTATAGATCCCAATATACTAAAAGCATTTACTTATCTACTTGGCATTATAATAGCAAATGTACCCGAAGTTCTATTGGTAACTGTTACTACAAGCTTGACATTGACAGCACAGAAAATGGCAACAAAGAATTGCTTAATAAAAAACTTGGAAGCTGTAGAAACACTTGGATCCACTTCGACAATTTGCTCTGATAAAACAGGAACTCTCACACAAAATAAAATGACTGTGTCCAATTTATGGTTTGGTAACACAAGATACAATATTTCACTAGGAGAAAGTCTAGGTGTTGAAAAGAATTTGCTAATGGAAAAGCCTGCTTTTAATATTATCATTAGGGACGCTACTCTTTGTTTACGTGCTGAGTTTATTACAGAATCTACCCTACTAAAACCAATCGATGAACGTGAGATAGTTGGTGATGCATCCGAGACTGGAATCCTTAGATTCTGCGAGCATATACACGACACAAGAGCATTTCGTGACAAACATCGAAAGGTTGCTGAAGTACCATTCAGTTCAATTACCAAATATCAGATGTCGATACATAAAGATGAAACTGGATACATAATGATTTTAAAAGGTGCACCAGAAATATTATTGGACAACTGTACTCATATACTAACTACAGAAGGAGAGACTAATGAAATGACACCACTGGAACACACAGTATCTCGAAGAGCCTGTGCAGAGCTAGGATTCTTAGGTCAACGTGTGTTAGCCTATTGTGATCTTCGACTACCTGACAATATCTATGGGCCTGACTTCAAATTTAATACAGACTCTCCAAAAACATATAATTTTCCAACATGGGGTTACAGGTTTGTTGGATTGATCAGCTTAATAGATCCCCCCAGACCAGCTGTGCCCGATGCTGTAAGGAAATGCCGCACAGCTGGAATTAAGGTAATAATGGTTACAGGTGATCATCCTGTAACAGCAATGGCAATAGCAAAAAAAGTTGGTATCATTAGCGAGGAAAATGCAACTAGATACGAAAAGGAAATATTGCAAAACAAATCAATCTCTCAAATATTGGATATCGATACACAAGCAACAATTGTCACTGGTACTGAACTAAGGAGTATGAATGCTACAGAATTAGATCAAATTCTAAGGAACTATGAAGAAATTGTATTCGCAAGAACATCCCCTCAACAAAAGTTGCTTATAGTGGAGAGTTGTCAAAGATTAGGAGAAATAGTTGCTGTAACCGGTGATGGTGTTAATGATTCACCTGCATTGAGAAAAGCAGACATTGGTATAGCTATGGGTATTACTGGTTCAGATGTTGCAAAACATGCAGCCGATATGATTCTTATGGACGACAATTTTGCAACTATTGTAACTGGCGTCGAAGAAGGTAGACTAATATTCGATAACCTGAAAAAATCAATTGCATACACATTAACATCTAGCATTCCTGAGATGCTACCTATGTTAAGTAGTCTCATATTAGCTATTCCTCTTCCATTCATTCTCGAAATGATTCTATGCGTTGACATTGGAACAGATTTGCTTCCAGCGATTGCACTGGCATATGAAAAAGCAGAATCTAACATTATGCATCGCGCACCACGGAATCCACAATACGATAAACTTGTAAACAAACGTTTAATATCTGTGGCCTATGGACAAATTGGCATGACACAGTCTCTAGCTGGCTTTTATACCTACTTTTTGATCCTAATGTTAAATGGCTTTTTACCTGACCGTCTATTCGGAATAAGATTAGAGTGGGAGAACAAATCCATCAATGATTTAAGAGATTCTTATGGTCAAACATGGACATATGACACTAGAATGGAATTATTGAATGAAGCTCGAACTGGATATTTTTTATCTATTGTTATAACACAACTCATAGACTTAGTTATGTGTAAAACACGACTGAATTCAATCTTTCAGCAAGGAATGGACAATTGGTTCTTAAATTTTTCATTCATTTTTGAAATTATTATAACTGGTCTCATACTTTATGTACCAGGAACTGTAAAAATATTTCAGACTATGCCTTTAAGTATTTACTGGTACTGGCCCAGTCTACCTCTTGGTTTAATTCTTTGGATTTATGATGAATTAAGAAGATTATGTATACGTAAATTTCCTGGAGGAATTATAGAACAGGAAACTTATTATTAAGTATTACTCATAAGTAACATTTAACTTCATTTCATTCATAATAGTGTATTTCTTATTTATTAGTAAAGGTATGTTTCATATTGTTTTAACATGTTGACACTCCCTTTACTACGAATGTGATAGGAACATTTATTCTAACTAAGAATGAAGAAATTGGTTTGTTTATAGAACATACTTCTTTAGATCTACGATTAAACAATACAGTTCTAGTTTATTTTATCCTATTAAATGATCTATGGTGAAAGTATAAGAGAAAGTATATCCACACTTTGGATTATGAACGTGTTAAAATAAATTACATTTGAACTCTTTAGATAAAATACGTTAGCAGTTAATACTTACCGCAGAAGTAATTGTACTTAATATAGGTTCTGGAATTCGACCAGCTTTCTTTAATATTAAATCAAGAGATCCACCATCCATATATTCCATGCATATACTAATTTCTCCATCACTAAATAGTTAAAATGAAAAATATAATAATCACTACATAATATAGAACTATTATTATATTTATTAAATTTCATTGATTATTTTATAAAAAATGTTACCTATAAAAAGCACCATAGAAACCTACTATGTGGGCAAAATTACATTCATGTAGAACTTTTAGTTCCCTAATTATTTGCTTCTTTATAGCAGGTTTTACTTCTAAATGTATTAACTAAAATATATTCATTATCGTTAGATTAGTCGCTATCATTAAATTGTACTGGATAAATACATATAATTATAAGCCATACCTTTCTAGCCATTATAAGTCCATACTTTTTATGTCTCACTTTCATTACAACACCACCATTACCAGCACCAAGTTCACCAAGTTTTTCAAAATCATCAGCACACAATTCCCCGACCTTCTCCTTTTGTCCTAAGAAGCTTTCCAATCTTTTCCTCTGTTCCTCGTCCATTTCTAATTCTTCTAGCCTCTCTTGGATTGCGTCTATACTCATTTTACCCATAACTCCGCTATAATTGTAAGAAATACAAATCAGAAAATCAAAATGGAAACATAATATTGATATTTTAATAAACAAAGAATCTATGAGAATAACAAAACTTGATTACTCTGGTATCACTGGTGGCTCAGAATAAATAGGTAGCGGTGGTACTGGTGGAGACGGTGAAACAGCTGGAACTGGTTCTATCGAGCCAGGAGGTAATGTTAAATTTAATTTATTTTTTGACATTTGGTAATGTCAACTGAACACCACTAATGCACAATCTTTCTGCAACCACACTTGCTGATGATGTCTTTAAAAATTACAACACGTACTGATTAATTAAATAGTTTTGTAGTTGAATATATATATATATATATATATATATATATATATATATATATATAAATATATATAAATATATATATTAATATATATTCTTAGTTTTACTTCTTTAAATCACAGTATTACTGTCAAATTCGTTCTCATTTCGAGATGCGTACAAAAGTACAAGAAGTAGTGTTGTGAAAATGCAATTGTCGGGATTCGAACTGTCAAATTTTTTTCTAGTAAATAACTTTTGGTAGAGCACGAGGGAACGTAGATTCCGTTTAAAAAAATTGTCAATTTTCTAATAATGACTAGGAAATTAAGCAAACACACATATTTTTCGCAAATATTGTGCAAATAGGAAGAGGTTATACAAATCTTCCCGGGAACAACGACGGACTCACACTGGCTATTTGAAAATTCCTATAGTTTCACCTCTGTACAGGGATGCCAGCGTAGTCTTTACGCCCCACCCCTTCAAATTCCCCTGTCGAGACTCTCTGCATGAAAGAGAGTGAAAGAGAATTTCCATCGTGCAGAGAGTCGTCGCTAGTGTCGCTAGATGCGAATCATGCGAATCAAGCCCTTAGCAATTCCTCTCTGCTAAAAAGGCAAAGAAATATCAGAGAGTACTCTCTGGAAATATTTCAGACGAATATTCTATGGTATTAATTTCAACTAATTAGTTTAATTTAATTTCAACTTCAGATCATTATTTGCAACTTTGTGATGACCTTGGAAACTCCTGTAATAGTCTCATTCAAACTTTTAAGTGGAACTCTATATTTTTTTATTACAGCTGTTACAGCTGTAACTTATAATATATACAGGCTAATCTTATAGCTGATATCGAACAATTTTCGAAATATTACGTATACTTGTATTTTACATAAATCCTTACATTATTAAGCTTCAAATTTGGTGTGACACCGTTATATGCATATAAGAATAATGTATGTATATCATAAAAATAATTGAGTTTACTTTATATGATATTTTATACATATTATCGTAAGGGAAGGGATATTAAAAAGAAAAGGTTCACATATTAACATAATTTAGCATTTTCCATTGCATTTTATAAAATGTTTACATGGGGAAATATTTACAAAAATATGAGTAGGATATGATGAAGTGTAGAAGACGGGAAAAAAGGATGAACAATATAGTTTTATGAATGATTCAATTCAGTGTACCCCGACATTGAGGAGCTCCACATAGGCAAGGAATTTTGTCATCTTCCAAAGGAAATTTATAATCATATGTAATTTCTTCATTAACTCCTATTGGTTGTTTACTATAGATTACAATTTTCTTTTGGCTTTCGATTGTAATTACTTTTGCATAGCAATTTGGCTGTAAAAGACAAGAAAAAAGTTAGAGTTTTTCAGAGATAATATTATGTTTTTTCATACTTATAATAATAGTAACATTGATACTTACATTGCAGCTGTGATTAATAAATCGTGCTAAATTCCCACATTTCGTTGCGTCAATAATTGTATCTAAATCAATACGGAAAAGATAAGAGCTACCAATGCCAGTAGCTTCGTATTGTGATTCCCTTAAGTCAGCAACAACTGGCCTAACCATTTGCCCAACATATTCAATAACCATTTCATCAGCTGCAATTGGTTCCATAGCAAACAAACCCCAGTCGTGTATTCCAGATTTAGCGAACTTTAATTGCTTTTTCCTAAACTGTAAGATTAAACAAGTATTACGAAATGCTTGATAATTATAAAAATTACGTTTACAGTTACTTAAATAAACCAATTTGGACCGTACTTTCAATTGATTGAATTTAAGAAGATCACTGTCGGTGTCAATACCGAAGGCCGTTAATAATCGACGTTGATTGCTTCGAGCTTCGCGAGATAGTGCTTGCATTTTACCAGTTAAAGCTTTAGTATTGTTCTTTGGACCATTCATTGTTCCATCGCCACCGGCATAAGGACCATTACTATCTTCAACATCGTGACTGCGTTGTATGCTCTGCGCATAATGATGCTGCAAAAATTAAGCAATTTTAAATTAAAAACGTTATGTTTCCAGTGATATTATAAGACCTAGTTATTTTTCTATACTAGAATTATACCTTGTGTTTGGCTTTTTCTCGTATGTCCACTTTATAATATCCTTCTGTTCTTGCGCTTCCACTTGCATGCAGTCTGAGTTCATCTCTTTTTCTTCGTTTAGCGGGACTTGGAATATCTGTTGCTGGATGATCCACCCAATGTGTATCATTTAACCAATATCCTTGACTATCATCGGCTAATAAAGCTTCGTAACTTCGTCTTAAATATTCCACGTCTTCTGCATCTATACCTCTAGTTAAAAATTCATACAAAATAGCCATTTCCGACATAAGATCGCGTTCCTTGTATGTTACCGTTGGTTCCTGTACAATTTTTTGGGGATATTTTTCATATACAAATTCATTTTGAATATTTTCTTTCTCTCCTTCGTGGTTCTGGTGACTATGTATCTTCGTATATTTGTTGAATTTCCGTTTTTCCACCTTATGAGTCTTATCTTTACCCTTAGCCAATTTAATAATTTTCGATGCTTTCATTTTTACAGATTTTATTGGTGCTGGAGGCGGACGAGTTACAAATTCTGTAACTTCTGACTGAGACGGCGGTAATGAATAAGAATGTTCCATATATACTTGTGAAACTTGAGAACTACGTAAACTTGGACTTCTTTGGCCATTCAATCGAAGGTCAGCTTCAGCTTGGTACCTAATTAAATAAAAATAGTGTCACTTTCTGCTATAATTTTTTTTAAAACATTAACAGATAAAATGATAATATATTTTACAAACCTTAATCTCCTGATTTCTAAGCTTTCTTCCTCAGAATCTGTAGTAGGTATTTCACTAAACATTTCAATCTTCTCTGATTCCCTCAATATGGGTTCATCATTAATATATTTGGCAGACATAGTTTGAAGAGCTCTAATAATATTTGGTTGCAAAGGTCCAGGACTTGTATGTCTTATAATATTATCTTGTCCAGCTAACGTTATTAAAGCTTCAGCTGCAGAATTTTCCATCTTCTGCATATCGCGAGGCTCTTGTTTCACCGGTATTGTTGCAGTAAGTATAACTTGTGCTGCCTTTTGCGTCTCATCCTCCAAAATCTTTTCTTCTGCGTCGGAGAACACTGCTTTAGGTTTTTTAAATTGTTCTTCATTGACAGATTTTTTATTTATCTCTTCTATTTCTTCCTTCTTATCTTCATATCTTAAGGGTGATACTGCAGATGTAGTTTCATCTTCATATTGTGGAAATTCGTTAGAATTTTCATTTCTTATTTTAATGTCCGGAATTGGCGTTTCTCTGCCAGTTGGAGTTGGACAATCTAAAGATCTTTGAATTGCCAATTCTGTTAAAATATCAGGATCTTCGCTATTACAAGCCAAGGGGCGATGGTCTGATACACGACTATCTGTGTCTTGCTGAAGATAAAAAAACATTTTGATGTAGTACTACATAAAACCCTAATTTTTAAGTTATTACTCTAACAGACTGAACATATACCTCATCTTCAAAATTTCCAGAACATATTTCATCATCGGAACTGTCGTTTGAACTGCTGGAAGATTCGCTACAGCTCATTTCATCGCTACAGCTTTCGTTTGACGACGATGAGGATGAAGATGATGAAGAAACACTTGGAAGAGAAGTAAGTGGCCTTTTAACTTTCTGTACAGATGTTAAGTCAAGGTCACTATCACTTTCTATGATTTCAGTATCACCATGACCTGACTGACGACTATCTTCATCTTGTGGCAATGGGCTTGGAGCTTTAATTTTACGCTATAATAGAAATATTCTACTATTATAAAATTTTATGAAACCATAAACAAAGCGTAGAAATATATATATATAGATCTTACCCTGAAAGAAGGCATCTTTGGCATACTAGCTCTAATTCCCAAACCAAATCCATCATAATTGAATCCAAGTGGAGTTGCCTGTTCTAAAAGTAATGATATTCCTTGAGGTTTTGAGCCTTCTTCTTTATTACTGTTATTAACAATAGTATTATCTCCTCCTTGAATTTGACTTTTCTCAGACTTCTTCTCATCCCACCATACTTCAAACAATTTGAATGCAGTGTTCTCAATCATTTTTTTATTAAAATCCCTTTTCAAAATTTGTTTTAACTCATTTACGACTCTGTTTAATACTCCATTAATAGTAGGACCCTAAATTTTGATTAATTCATTGTTATAAACAGATGAATTTTATCATATACAACATGTAAGTAGTTAAAAAACAAATACCTGTGGATTATCTTTTGTAATATTATGATTTGCTATGGCATGAAGACGCGATTGAAAAGAAGGATAATAATTTGCTCCTTGATGATTTCCGACTGCTCCAGAAAATGGTGTGGTACTAGGTTGGCAATGGCTTTGTAAGTATGTTGTCCCATAAGGATATGGATATTGAGTTGGTCGAGGCCAATGATACATATCATTAGTGGGATAATGGGTTAAATGCCCAGGATAACCTGCTCCTGGATATAACTGACTTGTAGGTTCTGTTTGAGCTATCACCTATATGCATTAGAATTTTAAAATTTATTGTACTTGATCTCTATACTAGAAGTGTGCGAGAACCCGAAAATATCGGGTCGAGAATGTTATACGAGATCGGCACGGGTTCTCGAAAATTTCAGGATTCTTGAGTATATCAGTATTTCCGAGCACATGCGGGTTCTCGCATATCTTTACTGAATATCAAATATATTATTTCATTTTATAATCACCTCTTCAATTTTTTCATCTCCCGAACTTAATGGACTTAACGACATTCTATCGTCGTCAGGAGGAGGCGGAGGTGGTGGTTCTTTTGGTGGTTCTGGTTCAATTTCATCCGGTGCAGGACTGTAACTTCCAAGTAATGCTTCATCTTCACTTGAACTTATAACACTACCTAATTCTTCATCGACAGAAAACTGATTAATGTTGTTCTCATGTATTTTCCACCTTTCTTTATTCTGTTCCCTCATCTTTTCGAAGCACGATTTATATGTTTCATGAGATAAGAAAGGACTTGGTGGTTCTGAAAGCATTTCGTTGTCTGCGCTGACAGACTTCTTTTCATCTTCAGAATCGCTACCAAACTGTAGGAAGGGTGGTGCCATTCCTCCTGCTTTATCCTTCAACAACATGGCAATTCTTGTATCTAAATCTAACGTTTTACGAGTTTCTACTGGTGAGTCTCTTGAAGAACTTTTTGTGCCACTCTGATTTTCTTTTTCTTTTTCCTTTTCCTTTTTAGGTGTATGATGCATTTTTACATTAGAAGACTTTGTAATTGGAATTACATTAGAATTAGAATTATCTAAATTTGTTCCATGTTGTACAGGCCACATAGATGACGATGATGCATAACTAGCTGGTCCTGTATTATTTCCCCACCACATACTTGAATTTTGTTGTATTGGAAGATTTTGTGATACATTCTGAGGCATATTCGGTAGATAATTATTTGGCGGTTGATGATGGTAACCACCATAATAAAAATCATAATTTGTGGCTGGAGTAGAATTTTGAGAGTAATTATTAGAATAATTTAATTCGCTAGGTGCAGTACCATAGCCTAAATCGCTTCCGGTACTGCCACTAGGGGTAGGGTAGTCTCTATATTTGCTGTATCTTGAGTTTTCTATGTACGTATCTCTGGATTTCTCTATACTGGACACTAATTTTTTACTACTTCGGAAATCATCTCTGTCATCAACAATTTTATCGATCGGTGTATGTTTTCCTTGATCATTTTCAGATTTCAATTCTTTTTCTATCTTCTTCTCTGGCTTTTTTTCTATAGTTAGTTCATCATAGACTTTTTTACATTCTTCTCCAAATGCATCCAAAAACACTCTTAAGATTTTTCCCATCACAGACGTATTGTTTAATTTTTCTACACATGCTTTTGAAGCCTTTGTAGTTTCAAATACAACTCTCGCGATTCCAAGATGCTTGTTAGTTAGAGGATGGTAGTAAACAGTAAGTTCTTCTACAACACCAAACTTTTGAACCATGTCTGTTAAAAAAGTTTTATCAATATTGTCATTTAAATGGCAAAATGTTACTTCAAGCGGAGGTGGTTCACCACAATAATTAGAGTCAATTTTAAATCTAGGTACAGGCAAATCAAGTTGTTCTAAACGAGTCCATATTCTTGTTAACTGTGATCTTGGATCTCGTGGTTGAACTTCAGGATAAGTTGGATCTCCTGGAACCATGCCATCGTACCTATATAATTTTGATGCACCTTTGACTAAAAATGGATCAACTAGTAATTTATAATTTCTTGGTTTCTGAGGTGTCTGTACAGCGGATGCATCTTTCTGTGAATGTGTTACATGAGTGTGGCTATGTTTTGACGACTGATTTGAGTTTTGTGATGCACTCTGTGAATTTCCATGTGAATGACGATGACGATGCGAGTGCGCATGTGAATGTCCATGACCATGCCCATGTCTCTCCATTCCGTTCATTGCCTCCAAGCATCATCCATTTATGTAAATTACTGCAATAATAGCAAAAAGGATTTAGTAATTAGACAAATACATGAAAGTAATTTCAATATATATAATATGACGATAAATATCAAATCTATATTATTGCAAATCAACTGTCATCGTTAATTTAAAATACAGTATAGATTGAATACGTACTATTTTATGATACAGAACAATTTATGAATAAATGTTACAAATGTACGAATCGACAACAAAAAATTGTATTAACTTATAGAAATGTACTTCCAAAAAGAAAATATACAGAATACATACTAATATATAAAAATATTTTCTACAAAAAACAGGTGTAACACTTAATTAAAGGTCTATTTCTATTTTTAACTTACATCCAGTTTGTTTGTGTTGTCTTGATAAGTTACTTCGCTTGTTAATACAAGAAATTCATGTTTTAATAAAACATAACCTTAAACATTTCGTAGCTTTTAAATTGGACTTTCAAATAAAGAAGCGACTTGATAACCATTTCTTAAAAAGAATTCCTTAGAAGATGGCTTTTATACTTATTTCCTTGTACAAACTGCGATAAAGTTGAAATTTTTCTTATGCAAAACACAGCCTTTGAGTTTTATACAAATACGTTCCGGTTTTTTCGCTACCATGTAATATCTCAACTTGTTTTTACAATATTGTATTTACTATCTGGACATCGTTTGAATATCGGCTTCGTAACTTAATTTCTTTTTATTCTTCGTTGACCATTTTTTGTGAAAAATATAGGCGTTTATTGCTAGTAGCTCTCGATCACACCAGCGCAAAACTACCTCAATGTTTGACTGCTAACACAACGCACTGCGCCCTGATTTTCCTAATTTTTATTGAGTATTAATCGGTGGTAAAAACAACAATATGCCAATGAACTATTTCAGTGAAGCTTATCTCACTTTAACTTGGTAAGTGCGTTTGATTAACTTTAACAAATCCATAACTTTGATAAAAGTATGCAAACACATTCGGATGACGCCATCCTTGTTATAAAGACCATGACGGTTCTTTTGACTGTTTTACTAAATAAATTTTACGAACATTTTGCTAGACAACATGTACTTTTTTATCCATGAGAAGATATTCATATCATTGTAAAATATTGATATGTTACTATGCACCAAATGAAAGTTTAAATTGATGATTGAACCAAGTATTTAACATTTTTTTCGCCTCTTAATTCGCCTTGTCTCACAAATTTTATTACTGCTCAAAAAATTGCAGAAAATTTCAATTGCTGCTGGCATTTTGTATATTTACCAATTATCTGCAAAAGGTAATTAAAGTTTAACGACAGTATTACAAAATAATTGCTGAAAATCTTCTTCCCATACAATGCATGGCATTTGATCCATGCATTGGCTAACTATGATCCAACAGAAATTTTAGTCAACTTATTAGCAAATCACCTTCCTGCCTTTAAAGAAAAGTGCGTGTTATCGTGTGCACACGTACAGTATCAATCAAAAGTGTTAATTGAATTTGTATTTCTATGCAATATTAAAATACATAACATTTCAAATAAATTCAATGATTATAATAAAACTGATCACACGTGAACTCTACTTTGTTGGGTGAATAGCTGAATCTTGTTCTAAAACTTAAAAATGAAACTAGTAAATACTATTACATGATAAATGTATCTATGATTATACAGTGCCGAACAAAAGTATTGGTACACCTTTTAAAACGGAATAGTTCTTTTATAAAAATGTGGACCAAATGACTTGAATTTTTTTTTAAATATTAAAAGAATTAGTTTACCAACTAATGTGGAAAACTAATTTTGTTTAAATTGCTATTGATTAGGATTGCGAAGAAACAAGTGAAGATCATGATTTTTAACTTTTTTTATCTGTGCCTACAACGTAACTTTAAAATGTGCCTTTTGTAGATAAGTGTAAGTTAGACGCTATGCAAATTTTTATCGAAATCAGTTGACGCAAAAAAAGTATAGAGATTGAAAAATGCAAGACTTTGAATTTGTGCTTACGATTGATCTAAATCGCAGTTTCTCACGATTTCTGCTATTTTTAATGATTTATAGCTGATAACATCAATTTTGGTGGAACTTTGTGCATGTATTTGCATAACTTATTTAGGTCTACAAATAGTATATTTTTGTTATAGTCACAGATAAAAAAGTTAAAAATTATAACCATTATTTTTTCTTCACAATTTCGACCAATAACAGTTTTTAAATCTTTTCTTTACATATTATCTAGTACACTAATCCTGCTAGAATCTAAAAAAAAACTCGTCGTTAGGCTCAATTTTTAAAAAATTATGCTAATTAGCACTGCATGTATTTAGAAAAAGGAATTTAAAAAAAATATATTAATACCACTTCTTAGTTCTAAATATTTAAATATTTAATAGTAAGAGAGTTATGACTACCTCTATATATACGTATACTTTTTTATAATTATAGCTATTTTTCATAGAAATTGTACCTAAGGTGTCTAAAACCAGAGACTCGGTCCTTATTGCCATTGAGAATGGTACATTTGTAAGATAGACAACTGTAACGAACAATTTCAGTCTCTTTATTTCTGAAGGGACACCACGGAAACTTGGTGCACATTCTCAATTAATTTAGAACAGTTTCATAAAACAAAACTGTATCTTTAAAAATATGTCTTTCCTACAAAGTTTGTTAAATCGTTATATTCCAACTGTAAAAGCAGACGACAGTGAAGAAGAATTAGTAGACCCTCAGAAAGTACTTCGAGTAAGTCATAATTATTACATAATATTTTTATTATAATAATTCAAGATCCTTTCTCCCAATATTTTATACATACAACTCCTTTTAGAAATTATAGACGACACTAACCTTTTTCCGAGAATGGAAACAAAACCTTACAAAGTATATACAAAATATACTGTTATTGCTGTCATTTTCTCACATATATATATAAATTAAATAAACTAGTTTATAAAATGAGGAATTATGTATGAATAATAAGATAAGCAAATGTTTTCTCTACAGGAAAAATGTTCCGCAAAAGCTGATTGCTCCAGTATGCAAAAGAAACTTAATACATGTAACGATCGGGTCAATTCAAGATCTAAGACAGAAGAAACATGCCTCGAAGAGTTGCTTGATTATGTAGAATGTGTAGATCACTGTGTATCAAAAACTCTCTTTAGTAAACTCAAGTAAAATTACACTGTGACTGCAATTGTATGATCCTGGTTAAAAAATGTTATTGATTAACTTGGTGCATTGTAGATGTACAATTATTGTTAGGAATAAATAATTTATCAAAGGGTGTTAATACTTAATGATATTTCCTTCATCTGTATTTAAAATTTTATAACTATAAATTTAACAAACGTTCAACAAGAATAATTATATAATATATATATAAATGAAGTATATATAATATATGTATAATGTGGCTGACATCAACTCGTTCAGACTTTCTATACTTTCTATGAGAAGTGCTTATGGAATGACGTTTATTTTATTTACATATGAATGTTTTTATTATTTAAGTCTTTTCTCATTCAGCACCTACTTGTAATACATCAAAGCATACTGCACAAACACGCACTGGTTTATTCAATCCAAATTTTACAATTGGAACATCTTGACCAGAACATTTACTGCATAAAATTCGACCACAGTGGCGGCTAAAAAAAAATTAAAAAATTAATCTCATATATTCATTGCATATTATCATAAATTTATGTACAATCTTTTCGTGGATTATATACCAGTGATGCCTTCGCATTGTGATAGAAAATTTTGTACCACACTCCAAACATAAATCTTTTTCTGCCCATGGTGCTTCTTGGGTTAAGGAATCCAACAGTCTGTATAATAATTGTTTTGTTGCTACTTGATAGTTAAAAATAGTAATTCCTTCCTTATTCATAGAAGCCAAACATGCGCCAGCCTTTACCAGTGTACGACATAGCTGGCCATTGGCTTTCATATAGGCAACTAATAATGGAGTATTACCCTCTAAATCTTAAACAAAATATTAAATTATAAATTAATTTGTTATAAGTTGACTAGTATGTAAAAGTATATGTGCATTTAGCATACATTTACCTGTTTTATTTATTGGATATTCTGGCATACATTCCAAGAAAAATTCACATATAGTTGCAGCATTATCCTTCCCACATCGAGCTAATTCATGCAAGGGATTTCTTCCCTTAAGATTTACTGCTTCTGCATTTAATGTACATTCAGTCAAAAGTGTTCTCACTACCGATATATGTCCTTCTCTTACAGCTACATGCAGAGCATTATCACCATCTGCATTTACTGCATCAAAATTAATGCGATTCTACAAGAAAAAAGTAGTTCTTATTACATACAAATGCATCACATTTATCTACTTTTCTAAAATAGTTAATATAGATGGAATACTCTTCGTTTTTATAACATTTTGGTTTCATAACAAAGTTTTAGTTAATTGAGCCTGAATTATTACACTTTTGTTTAAAATTATCTAATCAAACTGCTAAATCACTAGGTTTATAATTTTCTTCGACTACAAGCTTTATTACAAAACTTATGTACTCAGTTTTAATTACTCCATGAATCTTAAAACTTTATCGGTTTGTGATTAAGTTTCATATAATTTTTAGACACTTTATATAAATAATTCGAAACTTTACGGACTTTGATATAAACTGCGATACCTGCAATAAAGCAGCTACGACTGCAGCGTGACCCGCTTTCGCTGTAGCATGCAATGCAGTGTTCCTATTTGCATCCATGTCATTAACACGTGCACCAGCCAGAATTAAACTTCGTACTAACATTTCATTTCCAGAGATTGCAGCGAGATGTAAAGGAGGAGTTTGAGTAACATCGTGAACTCTAGAATTTACGTCTACCTACAAAATGACAATCATTTGATTATGCAAGGAAACGTTAGCATATCTACGATATAAATATATTTCAAAATTACGTTCACCTGTATAGATAACAGAAAAAGTATGCTTTCCATATCATTCTTCTGGATAGCTGTATGTAAGAAGTTTCTGCCTTTATTGTCGTATTGTTCAGCAGCTTTAGGTAATCGTTCTAATATTGATTGCGCTGCTTTATTATTTCTGAATGTTAAAGCTGTTGCAAATGGTGTTAAACCTTTCTTATCTCTTTTATTCAAATCTATATTAGGATGACAAAGCAACAAAGAAATAATTTGCGAATGCTGATTTTGTATAGCAACATGAACTGGGGTTTTTCCATCTGCATCCCGAGCGTTCACATCTGCGCCATGTTCAATAAGAGTCTGAACAACTTGTTCTAAACCCCATTGACAACACAAATGTAACGGACTACATTCATCTCGTGCTTCATCACCACCTGAACCGTCTGGACCAGGCCTTCTCGGTACATTTAAGTCACAGCCACTATAAGAACGTTATTTTACAAATATATATTCTAATTTTTAATACTTTACGCTTAACACTACCTTCTTATAAGGAATTGTGCAATATCTTCTTTATTTCCATCAATTGCCCTATGTAGTAATGTTTGTTGACAACCATCTGGTCCTGGACTCCAGCAATCAGTATCAGCTCCATATTTAACTAGGATAGATGCTATATCTTCTTGATCTGAATCTAGTGCATCCCATAGTGGACATCCTACAGAAGTATCTACACCTCTTTTACAAAGAGCTTCTACAACTTCGCCCAGTCTACAATGTACAGACAGTTGCAGTGGTGTGTCCCCATTTGTCGTTCTAAACAAATTAGAATTTAATTTTTAATTATTTCTTATACTACATAATATAAATGTGTCTAGGGTGTAATTTCAGTAATTTTTAGAGGTGTGCAATAAGTCGAAAATGTCTGGTCGGGACGGGTCGAGAATTTTATTCAGGATCAGGTCAGGTTCTTGAAAATTTCGGGATTTCCGAGAAAATAGGGATCTTATTGTAAGTATGATTAAAAGTTGTCCAAATAATTATTATTGTATGAAATTTACCTAGCATTCATGTCTGCACCATTTTCTAGTAAAAAGATAGCTGTTGCTGATTCTTCCTTCAATATTGCTTGATGCAACAGTGTCAAACCTTCTTCATTGCATTGATTGATATTTGCTCCTGCTTTTATTAAAGCCAAAACAATATCTTTACCTTTCTTAAATGGAGCTTTTATAGCCAAGCTTAAAGGCGTTTCATTTGCATTATTTGTTAAATTTAATTGTGAACTTGAATTAGGAGCATTTAATAATTCCAATACAATGTCAAAATATAAATTCGCAACAGCAAAATGTAACGGTGCATCTCCAGTAAATAATGTTACTTCGTCTAATGGAAAACCATTCTTTAATAAAGTCCTAGTTAAATTCTTCAAACCAATTTTAGATGCTTCGTGTAAGACAGAGTATCCCTCATTATTTTTTTTCATTAAATTATCTTTGCAATAATCAAGTAAAAACAATGCTGCCTCTTCTTTACTTTCTCTAGCTAGAATGTGTAACAAAGTATCTTCAGTATCTCTGTACACAGGGTTGGGAGTTGCACCCTTATCTAGAAGCTTCTTAGCAAAGGATTCACAGAAGGGTTCTGCTTTCATCGCAAGACACAAAGGAGTATCATTGTCATTGGTAGTTCTATCTACATTTATACTTTGACATTCTAATAAAATATCAAAAAGTGGTGTGTTCCTTTCCCGAACACAGCTATGTAAGGCAGTCCTGTAAAAATGAAAGACAGTTATCAAAAGGATATTATAAATAAAATTTGTAGAGTATCCTTTATTTATTTTATAGTCATACCATCCTTTCTGATTCTGTAAATTAGGATCGATGCCAGCTCGAAGTAATCTAGATCCTACAGCTGTCATATCTTCAGAGTTATGTTTTGTGATTAAATGCAAAGCAGTACATCCTTCGAGTTCTTCAGGATTGTTTATATCTGTTGTACTTTTTGTAATCTTGACAGATTCGCGTAACTGTTGCACATTACCACTACTTTCTAATTGTTCTATTATAAATTCTGCCGAATAGGAATCTCCTTTGAAAATAGCAGCTTGCAGTAAAGAAAATCCTCTTGAATCTTTTGCACTTAAATCAGCCCCATGTCCAACTAAAGTACGAGCTAAAGAAGGTTGACGTGATTTTAATGCAACTTCTAGTGGCATTTCTCCCTTATTATCAAGTGCATTTACAGCCTTCGGTAACTAGAAAAATAATATGAACAGAATTTTTTCAAATTGTTTTGCACACTCTTCGTTCTTGAGATGAAACAATTTTTTTTGTATGAATACACATATTCTTCAGAAAAGGTAGAAAGGAAGAGAAAAATATACTCTGCAATTTGATTCTGTAGTTGAAATTTCATAATTATTCGGTTAGTTTATTATTTTGTTACAAAAATTTATGAAGAAAGGCAGAACGGAATGTAAAGATCAGAAATGGCTGCAATGAAACGGAAAAGAAAAAAAATAAACAATATCTAAATATGATTTCTAAAAATATACATGTACAGAAGAGGCATAGAGTAATATTAAACTAGAAATAATTGGAAAATAAATGTCGAGAATGCGAAACTATTGTTTCACTAATATAGAAGAACAATGTTATGAATAATGCATTTGTTTTGTAAATAAAGTATTAATAGATAATTAATAATATTAATAAAATTTTCAATAACTATTATACCGAAAAGCAGTTTAAAAATGTTGTTTTAAATGGTGATTTAAGTTTAGTTAGTTCTTTTAAATAATTTTACAAGAAGTTATTAAATCGTGTTACTGAGAATGACTTCTTGGAATATAATTAAGTTAACTATTATTGTTGACAATATTTAACTGTAAGTCAATGACTTTTAAAAATGATAAAATCCTCATACGTAGATAGTGTCAAAAAAGTCATTATTTCATTTGTATTTCTAACATGCTTCAAACTTTTAAGCGGGAGTGTACCTACATGTATAGATGGTCACAATAGTGTCCACCCTACTCTAACCACACGATTTCCTGGGGTGGGGCGGATGACTATGTAACCACCAGTAACCACAGCATACGCCCATAGTAGGTACATATGTGTTTGTGTAGCAATACCTGTATATTTTTAGTGTTAAGGATACACAAACGATGGTGTAAAAAAGTAAGCGGGAAGGAATATGATGATTATATTCGATATATCAGAAATTGTGGTCCATAAATGATAGAGAGAACATGACGTGGCGTATAATACAGTCATCTGACCGTAACCACTTCTTCATGGAAAGAACACGATTTGTTATAAAACAGCAACAGATTCATCGAAAATTTAATATTGCGATGTGACGTTCGGTGAACATTAAGTGTAATTGGGAATGAATTTCAGTGTTGACTTAAATATGTTTCTTTCATTCATTCAATGTAAACGTGGTGGATAAATAATTAAAGACGATCTTTTAAATGATTTGTATAAATCAAAAACTCAAGATTTTTCATATTATATTTGTAAGTTACTTTACTTATTTACATAATAAATGAATGATTTTTATTAATCTTTGTAAATTAATTTTTTTCCTATAATTTTTGTTCAACGTACGAAAATGATCTATTAAAAATAATTATGTACTTTTATACAATTTGTTTGTTTTATGCAATTTGTTTTTATTTGAATTTTTTCAGGTTTTCATAATGGTGGTAAATTGGATTTTGAAGCAATAAATGAAAAAATTAAATGTCCACGAAAGCTGTTAATAGTAAACATAATAAAAATCATTTCTTTGTAAAACTTCGATTAATTGCAAATACCATGACTTTACAAATAAATTTAATAAAAATCATATTAATGCCTACAATTTTTTTGTACACGTGTATGTATGAAATCTTTAAACTTCATTCATTTTACATTTATCATAGCATTTGTATCAAATCTGTTTATAGATTTGTTAGTTGCTCTTTGTGAATTATTTAGTTATTTAGTTAATTTAGTATATATTTAAAACTTTTAGATTTGACAACACCAGTAAGTGCAGATGGAATTTCATGCTTTAAATGCTATGCATCACAACCAGGAACCGAAGAAACTGATTTATTATGCTCACAATTCGATGGAAGTGCCAGATTTCAAGTATATTGTCCTTCATCAACTCTTTGCAGAAAGAAAACCATTTACTATAAACTCAAGAGTAAGTTTATTTTAGTTTAAATTAAAAGTATCATTAAATTATTTTTAATATATGTTGTATAGCGTCTGTAATAACGGCTGTGGAAAGGGATTGTGCACCTCAAAAACGTACGATTCCTATTTATAGTAATGTAGACAATAAATGGCAAAATACAGAAGAAATTGTAAAAACAGCGTACGAAGAAGATTGTTTCCAAGGCGAAGACAGAGGAGCACCAGGAGGTCCACCAGAATATTGTTTTTGCAGTTATCATTTATGCAATTCATCTCAATCAATTAAAGTCATGAATATGTATCATATCTTTGCAATAATAATGATACTATTATTTGCAAAGCTAACTTAATGTTTTACGTTTGAGTATTTATTGATATAAGAATACTATAATAATATTTTTCTAATATATTATCGATTAAATATGTTATCATTTAAAACAAAGAACATGTGATATAAATATA
Organism: Sphecodes monilicornis; assembly: GCA_913789915.3. Taxonomy (NCBI): domain Eukaryota; kingdom Metazoa; phylum Arthropoda; class Insecta; order Hymenoptera; family Halictidae; genus Sphecodes; species Sphecodes monilicornis. The sequence goes on along the minus strand of OU565286.1, from coordinate 3,945,987 downwards.
TATAAATTGATATACTTAAATAATACTCTTATGAAACAGAATATTCAGTTTATGATTTAAGCAATATTAAGAGTAAATATTTTTAGTATCAATGTTTCAAAAAGAAAACAGTGGACATGTACTTAAAACAGGCTGTGAAAATGTATGTCTGTTTTTATCATTCTGTGATGCATAAACGACTACTGTGCAGAAATAAATCAAATTAACACAAATTTGAATGCATAACTTACCCCTGAATTGTTTTCCACTAAATATAAAAAAACCACATCTTCTCTCATTAATCGTACAGCAGCATGTAATGGATATTTACTTTTTGTTTGTAATAACTTATACAACAAAGAACCAGGCATTTCCTTAAAATCTTCTCCAGTTAAATCTTCCTAAATATGAATAAAGTTTCAACTGAAGCTATGTTAAAATTGGTGTTTGAAGGAAGCAGTATATTTTTACCCAGTGAGCTGAAATCAAAGAACTACAATGTTCTTTTAACTTTTGAGTCCCCAATTCTTCAGCAGCTGCATACAATTGTACACAATCCTTAAGTCCCACAATTCCAATTAAATATTTCTCACATTGATCGACTAATTCTATCAATTGAAAATTAGATGCTGCTTTCATTAGGTCCAATGTTAAATTTTCTTGAGATATTTTTCCTGTATAAATCCATTTTAACAGTACTAATCCAATATTTCTGTCCAAATGTGTCCAATCTATAAAGATGTTTCTTAGTGCTTATTTATGTATATATTATATAATTATTTTTCACATATAGTAGAGCTCTATTTATCCAAACCTGTCGTGCAATCAATTAGCACAGACATCTGAAATGTTCTTATAACAGTAGTTTACATATAAGAATAATTTAATTGATTCATTTAAATAAATGGCATTCTACTGTACTGTTTATTAAACTTGAATGTTTTACCTAAAGTATTTATTTCAGCAAGTACCGAATCACTGAAAAAATCTGTTCTCGCAGATAATATAAATTTATGTGCTGGTATATCTTGACCCATTAATTTGACAGTAACATCGCTATAAAAGAAGATCGATTAATTATATACTGTGTATATGTAACACTTATGATTTAATAATCTTTATAAACCTATAACGATGTTGACCATATAAGGATGCTATAATCGTCAAGAGTTTTCCAATAAATCCAGATTCCTGTCTATCTGCATTAGCAATAGCATATTCACGTTGAAGTTCTACATTTGAATTATATAGATTCACATATTGCTCGCGCAATAATGATAAATGCTGTTGCCATTTTTGTGCTTCCATTGAATTCTCTAAAATATACATATGTAACGTCAACTAGATTACAACAAATATAAAAACATTTTAAACTTACCCATAATTATAAAACTGTATCAAATCTCCCCACCAATATAAAAGTTATTGCATGTTCGTTTTCTTTCACAGGAATCTATATTTGCTTGTCATTATTTATTCCACATTAATACAACATAAAAATATATTAATATTAAATAACAAACTTAAAAAAAAACTTTTTAAGACGGCGACAATGATATTAGGTCCACTTTTAGAAATATGTTAATCGGATTTTGCAACATATCATACGCCCACAAACAGTACTTGTTACATCTGTCACACACATAAACTTACAATATTTTCATTTTTAAAGAAAATGTGACCATACTTTTAGAGGACGGAACAAAGTTCTATTTAGGCAAATATAAACAAAAAATTTTCGTTGAGTTCAATACCAAATAATATTACAAGCAACCGGCACTGTTGACGAATAGTATTTTCCTATTAAATAAGTTGAAAGTTCACACTTTGAATCGTACTTAATGCATAGATCTGTTTAATTATATAGAAGAATGAACAATACATATATATATGATGGATCTGGATGTATTACCTGGTATTACTATGTATTACTAAGAATTCCCGGAACTATTTAGAAGTAGCTATATAGAAACATGTACGTATAGTGTCCCTAGTCTTTAACTATATAGTAATATCAGATAATATTATCTGATATTACCAGAGATTTACTCATAAACACATATGTACGATGATAAGAAGTGCTTTTTTCATGTATATCTAGATACAACATATTTAAACATTTTTTAATAGACAGATACATATATAATGATTAATTGTCGCAAATAAATCACCTTCCTAATAAGAAACCATGTATATATGGAGATGTGAACTGTGAATACATACCAGTGAATACCAGATGTAAGTAAGTAAATAGTTGAGCATACACAGTTTAACTAATTTGAACAGAACTATTCACGGGATGCATGCAATGTAAAAAGCTAGAAACTTTCATATTTTTCGAAATTGTTTGTAATATCTGGTAATATCAATATGGAATTCTATATATATTTATTAATTTTTACATAATATTTATAACAAATGCTCAATGATAAAAATAGTAGATAAATATTTACGTCACAGTATATATAGTTCTACCAGGTCTTACACTTACACCATATGACCTAAGTATTTACCAGGTTCTACTTATACTGTGCTCATGTGTATGTCAGTATACCTAAGTGTATATAATTGTGTATGACATATGATTTGAGCTTACAAACCGGTAAGAATTTATATATTAATAAATTTACCACAAAAACCTAACTAATTTTACTTTAGTACAAAAATATTTGTATTTCTTCGTAATACGTTATTTCACCTGATTTATTTATTGTAAACTTAGTAATTGAATAAACTTGTAAAGACATGTTATATAGTGTTTTGTCAATATTATGACCCTGCTCATCCAACTTTTTAAGAACAGATCAATTCTAATATAGATATTAAAATTAATTTTTATACATCAGCTTGAGAATTGATTTCTATATCTATCGATTAAAACATAATAACAAATACATTCAAGAATAATTTTAGAAGAAAGATACTTTATTTTTACTTGTAATTGTGTTCATTGTGTATAATAGATATATCTGTATTTCTTTAGGGAAATGGAAATTAATAAAATTCATGATAGTTCTTCAAATGAAAATATGCATAAAGAAATAAATGTTTCAACTACAAGAGAAGGTACATATAAATCAATTGACACATTGCACAACTTCAAACCGCTACTTTTGATATTACACATTCACATGTATCATTTTTAATTTTATTCTTATTTTGTGTTTGCAATAGTTCTCACTTATTATTTATCTAAGTTTCCTTTGTAGCACAAGCTTTGATTCAAAATAAATTTATTATATTGCTTTCTTGGTATAGAAATATTAGCCTAAATGTAAAATAATAAAAGTATGTGTTTTAGATTTGTCAGAAATACTTCAAAAATTTCAAGATTACAAGCATCACAAGTTAACAATTGGAATGTTTTTTGAGTTTATGAAAGTTGCGTATCAAGTCAGTGATAACTGTAAAAGCATAACTACAATATTTACAACAGACAATAAATTTGATTGGGATAAATTAGCAAAAGTTGATGTACATTTAGAAACATCCAATCATACAGTTTGTGACAAAAGTATCGATAGTAATGTTGTAAACGAGAATAAAAATCTTGTTGTACCAGAACTAGTGCTTGAAACTTACGACATGAATCTTCAAAATTCAACTTATTTTGTTACGTCATCAAATGAGCAAATTGAACATGAACAAACATTTTATTATAATAAAAATTCAGCAACCAATACTGAAAACTGTAATAGAGTTATGGGAACTTTATCGCATTTGGATGAATCAAAAGTTGTTAGATCTACAGGTGCAACAGAAAATCTTTTGATAAGTTTAATGAAAACAAATTTAAGTGATATATTGCACGAAGGTTTGTTAGATTCTGTATTACCTTATATGATTCCAAAATCTACTGTATCACAGCCTATTATTAAAAAATCAATTATAAACAATGAAATTAAGAAATCTAATTCATTAAGTAATAATATTGATACAAAAGTGGTTACAAGTTTAACACACAAAGAAAAGGAAAAAGATAAAAGCAAGACAAATAAACGATCAATGGAGTAAGTTTATTAACTGTAGTTCACAACTGTAGGTCACAATTGTAAATTAATATTAATAATTTGTTCCATGTTTATACAGAAATGAAGTGGAAATTCATGTTTGTGACGAAGAGAAAAATATTAAAAAAAATTTTCATTGCCCTCAAAAACTCCTTATTCAAAAAATGCGTTATTTTGCCGATATAACAGCAGGACAAAAATTAGAAGAAATTGATATATCCGTTCATTGTGACATTGTAATATTTGACTGGTTAATGAGGTGGGTAAAAAAAGATATGACCAAGATATCCGAGTGGCCAGTTTTAGAACCATGTAATGTCATTCCAATAATGGTATCTGCATCCTTCTTACAAATGGAACCACTTTTGGAGAATTGCCTACAGTATTGTCATGATAACATGTCTGATATATTAAAGACTTCCACAATTTTAACTTGTTTAGATGATAATCTTCTTACAAGGTATTTTACTTTTCTAATGTATACTTACTTTATGTATCCTGTAAATGAAGAAATTGATTTACATTAAGCACTTCCATGTCTAAAGTTAAGAACTTATTATAGATTAGTAGAGAGATTTACAAATGAAGATGTGGAAGCATTGAAAGACAGGAAAGATAAAATTCAAAGTAAATTATTCTGCAAATTGATTATATCGCTGGCAGCAGTAATGCCAGACAACAAAAAAGGACATTATAGTTCTTTAGCTACATTATTTAAATGCAGTAAATGTGGGAAAAGTATTGTTCAATCTGTTTCCTATCATGTACCATGTATTGCAAGTGCAATGGTAATCGATAATCATGGACATGTTCACAGTAAACACGTACGGTATGATAATAGAATACAGAATTTGCATTATAATACCTATAGTTACAATAAAACATATGTTATTTAGAGATTTGTCATGGACATTAAATGATTATATTATTACTCTTCGAACGGAGTTACGTTCTTGGCGTAAAGTTTATTGGAGATTATGGGGTGATTGTCATTTCTTATTTTGTACGCAGTGTAATGTATATTTTCCAATTCATCAAATTGATTGGTGCTGTTGCCATGCAGAACCTCCACAGTTTTTTATTAATGAACAGCAAAGATCTATGCCATTCCCTTTAGGTAGATATCCATGTTGTAGCCAACGAGCATACAGATTTGAAGTATTACCAAATCGTGAAGGCTGTAGGTACAGGGTAAGTATTTGTAAGTATTATTATTGCTACTGGTGAGTTGCTACTGAGATTATATGGGCAATTAGAAACAGTAAGTAGTTATTTGTGTATTTAGGAACATATTCCAGACTTACAAACTCAAAGAGATATAAGTATATTGAACATTTTCTCAATATATAGAGAAGTAATAGCGATGGAACCACCGCAATTATTTTTTCCAGAAAAAATTACGAGATTAGTAGCTCGTGATACATCTCTTGATTCAGGAAAATTAATGTGCAAAAATACAATGTGGTGGGCTGGTTTAGAACTTGCTCCACAACGGCCAAGGTTTGGACTTCTAGGTGAGTGTTTTAATATTGATGTATTTTCGGAATATTTTTTTTAATCTACTATTCAATGTTTAGGAAAAATATGGAGCGGAACAGGATTTCGACGATCTTTTCAAATACAAGATTTGCAAAAAACATCGCTAAGAATTCATCAACATGTCACTCTTGCAAATGATGTTTCGTCTATTACGTCTTCTGTCACAGAGAGTGACGAAGATGACGGTATTACAATTGATGAAGATTTTAGCATCGATGAAGAATCCTATAACAGCGAAGAATCACTTACATGGCCTACTTTAAAAACGATAAATAAAAATATGAAAAAGTCAAAAAATCGAATTCTGTGGAAGTAACGAAATTATATTTCTTCATAACAGTTAAACGATTTATGATTACTGATAAAATCTTTACCTTCTTCAGGAATAATGGACGATCTTGGAATAATGATTTAAGTGTGAGGCATAATCAAGATAATCAAAGGGAATTTGAAGAAAAAGCAAGCTCACAAATGGTAGCACTATTAACGAAAAGAGTATCTGCAGATTCTTCTCTACTAGTCAAATCATTGAATAAACACAACCACCGTAGAAAGAATCAACTTAACGGTATTGTTATGTATTTAATATTAATATATGAAGAATTAGTACTACACATTATTATATGGTGAACATTTATTTAATACTGTTTATAACAGGTGGAACTTATACAAAATTAGAAGCAGAATTTCGTGATCAATTAAATCAATGTTGTAAAAATAAAACTATAGCTGGAAAATATTTCCTCCGCATGAAAGCATCTAAATCATAAGTGGCACTTTATCGTACGTACGTGAATAAAATTATACAAATTTGTTATAAAAATACAAAATCGGCAACAAGTTCAGTTGTGATCGATCTCCATATACATCTATCAATGACCTTTATTAGATCTTGTAACTTCACAACTTCCTTATAAATAATAACTCAAATATAAAAATAAATAGTATAAATAATAAATTACTCATCGAATAACGAAACTTTTTGATTTACGTTACTTCTATTCTTTTCAAGGAAATGTAAGACTTAGGATTCCTTAGATTTGTAGTTTTCAAACAAGTCACTTCTATCCATCAATTTGTTAAGTTCCTCTTCCGTAAAAACTGTAATCAGATTTCAATATTGAGGGAGTATAAAAATTTAATATATTGAAAAGATATGAAGTTTTTATGATTTACCTTCATTTTTAGATACAACTACTTGATAATCATTTGACTCTATAAACTTTTGTAATTCCAATAATGTCTCCTTACTTAATGTATTCTTAGCAGTCTTAGAAATTACCATCTTCTCTAAAACACGTTTTGCCTCTGCACGTCTAATAATTATTTCATCAATAGTTCCTTTGGTGCATAATCTATATATAACTATTGGTTTTGTCTGGCCTATTCTATGACAACGAGCCATAGCTTGTATATCCATTTGTGGATTCTAAAAACATAAATAATTAATTTTAACTATTATAGTAACACTTGTAAATCATACATAAAAAAGTTAGTGTACCCAATCACTGTCATATATAATAACAGTATCTGCTGCGGAAAGATTTAATCCAACACCACCAGCTCTTGTAGTTAAAAGGAACAGAAATATATTAGGGTCCGAATTGAAATTTTTAATGTTCACTTCCCTTTCTTTCAATTTAACGCGACCATCTAATCTGACATATTCATAAGAACGCATTACTAAATAATCTTCTATCTTGTCTAGTATTGTTGTCATAGTGGAAAATAATAAAACTTTGTGTCCTTGGCTCTTGAGTTTTGCAAGCATTAAATCTAGTACTAACAGTTTACCAGATGATTTAATTAAATTTTCATCTATTAATGGCAAACCGCTTGGATCCAACGGACAATGAACCAGAAATGGATGATTTACAATCTTTTTGTACATACTACCTGTAACGGAAAAATACATTTTATAACGAAAATTTTTGTAGCTAATAATTTTTTATATACAATTGGGGACAAAATGCAGTGGACACCCTTCAAAACTAATAACTTTTTAAAACTTGAACCAAATGACTTAACTTTTTTATCTGTGCCTATCATCAAAATTTAAAATATGCCTTATGCAGATGTAACTAAGTTACATACATGCACAAAGGTTCATCGAAATCGGTTGACGCGTAAAAGAACTATAGCTTTTATTATAGAAACTTAAATAAACTTTCATTATAGGCACAGATAAAAAAGTTAAAAATTGTGACCTTTACTTTTTTTCTTTAAAATTTCGATCAATAGTGATTTTCAATTATTTTTTTTATACACTACCTAGTAAACTAGTCCTTTTAACATCCTAAAAGGTGTCCACTTAATTTCGTCCCCGGCTGTACTATTAATACTAACTGACCTGTATGCTGAATCGTAATGTTAAGAAGGAAATCTTGATTACGTTCTGTGACATCAGTATACTGTCTCCACATTTGTAATCTATCATGAGTTGAATCACTTTTCTGAAGTAAACTATCTTGTAGATTTTCTTTCTCAATATCATTGTTTAGTTTATATTTGTCATTAACCATATTTCTTAGGACACATCTTCTCTTCCGTCTTTTGCCATCATCTGTATATATACTAGGTTCTTCATTAATTTTAGAAAGCAATTGTAAATCACGGTTTAATACTGCTTTGTATAAACTATGTTGGAGTTCTGTAAGAGGAGCGTAAACAATCAATTCTTTTTTTGGTGGAATATCTAGACAAACATCTGACTTTTCACGTCTTAGCATAAATGGTTTTAATATTTCACGCAAGGATGCCAAAATATGCTTTTCTTGTTCAAGTTTCAAGAATTTTTGAGTGCCTTCATTGTACTGTAGTTCCTTTGCATCGAACCATGATTCAAATACAGCTAGATCATCAAAAATTTCTGGCAATAAGAAATTTAATAGTGACCATAACTCTGCTAAATTATTTTGTAAAGGTGTGCCTGTTAGAAGAAGTCTATTCATGGATTTGCAGCCAGCTAACGCCCTGTATCACACAATAATAAACATACTTATAATCAACAGCTTTCATAATTAAATTATTTGGAAATGAAAAAGTCAAATGCATAATATTACTTCAAATATTTCAAAATTTAAAAGTACAGCAAACATACTTGATAAGTTGACAGTTGTAGTTTTTTATTCTATGTCCTTCATCAATTATTATATATCTCCATCGTTGAGATCTAAGAAAGTGTTTATCCTTTATTGGTATCTCAAATGTGGTAAGCACAATTGGTAATGAACTGTAACTATCTGTAATCTTATGCTTCTGCTGAATCTTTTTTTGTACAATTAATCTTTCATTTATTGAACCATATAGTACGGTGACTGGCAGTTCTGGTGCAAATCTATTAAATTCTATTGTCCAGTTTGGTATAGTTGATAAAGGAGCAATTATTAAATATGGTCCATTTTGTTGTTTTTCAAACAAATGACATAATAAAGCTATTACTTGGATTGTTTTTCCAAGACCCATTTCGTCAGCTAGAATACCATTTATACCATTTTCATAAAGAACTTTTAACCACTGAAGTCCATCCTTTTGATAATTCCGTAAATTTCCATGAAAATATTTTGGCATTTTAAAATTAATAGCATTCTCTGCATCATTTTCACCATCATTAATTAATTCATTTTCAATATCTTCTTGACTTAGATTAAATTTATTCTTATTCATATGTATCTGTTTTTGTACCTACAGAAATTAATAATATGAGAAAAAAAGAAAACTTATGAAATATACTAAATAAAGTTTACAAGTTTCCTTACATCTGTGGATATGCAATTTCGTATCTCTTGAGTCTTTTTCTTCTTTTCCCCTAGTGGTTTGTTTTCATTTCTGTTGTCATCTTCTTTTGAGTTTTTAGTAATCAATTTATCATTGCCTTTTTGCTTTAAATTATCTTCAATTTTATTAACAATGTATTTGGAAAAAAATTGACTTCTATTTAGTAAGTGCATTAATCGTTTGTATTGTTGTTCTTGCATTTCATGAATATATTGTTCTTCTGCCAATAGTTTAGCTTCATATTTAGCTTCATTTCGTTTTCTCTTTCTAACATGTTCAATATCTGATTTTAAAGGCTCATTATTAAATTTGATATCGGTTCCTATAATATTTGTATTGCCTTTCCACATTTGAGAGAGAAAAAAACAGAAAGATGAATTTTAATTGGATTTAAACCTTATTATTATATAAAGAGAAAATATTAGCATCATTACTATATATGTACGTTTAATATCGGTCATATTATATTATAAGTATCTCAAAATGTAAAATAGATGTTTACCTGCATTATTTAAAATATCAGTATTTACATTTTCTTTATCAGTTTCCATTTCAATGTAATTGGAGGTAATAAAATATAAAATAAATTAATATACATACAAAGAAAACAATTACAAACCAACCACACCGCGCGAACTTTAAGTGTTGAGCAGTATTGAGTAAACAAATCCCGCCAAATGTGAAAAACTATATCAGAGAGGAAATGAGAGTGCTCACGCCATAGGGTTTGGCCGTGCCCGTTATAGTGCTGCCCCCTAGTCTAAATCTAGCCTGGATCAGAACTTACTTCATCTTTAGCCTGGACAAGATTCTACCACAGACGAGATATAGGAATAGACTGGACATCTTATGGGACTTGGTGGCCATAGTAGTCAGAGAGGAGCAGAGAGTCCCCACGCTCGTGTTTTCTTGCCACCACCAGAGAGGATATGAGAGTGCTCACGCCCGGTTTTGCCGTGACGGTACACTGCTGCCCCCTAGTCTAAATTTAGCCTGGATCAGCTCCTACTTCATTTTCAGCTTGGACAAGAACCTACTTCATCTTTAGCCTGGATCAGCACCTACTTCATCTTTAGCCTGGACACAGACTTAAGATTACTACAGACATTGCATCTTATGGGCTTTTCTGTCTAGGCCTCGGGGGGCCACAGTGGCCCCCGTACCATTTCGGTGTCGCGCTCAATATTACCGATAGTTCACGAATTTAGCCGTATTAGCAAGAACTGAATATTCCGTATACTTTATTTTTACTACGGGTGTTTTGGAGGCTACTAATGTATAGGGCGCGTGTATTTGAACGGTGAAAATAATATTTATGAAGAATGTATTACAAAAATACGAATTGTAGTAAAATTAATTTGGTTTCTATACGTAATATTATTTTTATTACTCGTGTCACTAATGAATGTATATTATAATAGTTTTATACACTTTAAACCAATAGTTTACTTTCTTTACACTTAAAATCAATACAAATTCTATGCAGTTGATGTGTGCGTACACATTACACATTTTTAATGAATATGTATAAAGTAATACAAATTTTCTATTGTATTAGTTTAATTCTAAAGTGTCCAAAGAGACATTGCTTTATTATACAATATGTAAGAAAGAATTTTATTTGAGGCTTTCGACGACGTATTCTAATCTGCATAATTTTTAATATATGAATATCAGTTTACACATGCTTGTGTACACTGCAACAATTATCATGCCGCGAAAGTTTATACATTTCTTAACATTTTCATATCGGAAAACAATACGTTTCGTGTTAAAATTCAAATTAGTTATGTTGATAAGTTAACATTTGTTAATAATATAAAAATGATGAAAATAATATTAAAACTACACGTGTGTTCTGCAAATTGCTTTGGTGAACATGGTTTTTATCCATATAATCAGGTGTACATACATGTAATAAAAAAACCACGAATTGAAAATTGCAAAATTTTTAACAATTTTATATTCGCATAAAAAATTTTAAAAAATGATAATGATTTTTGAAGAAGTCATCGAATATTCAAATGATCGTTCAATAAAATTGTGGTTTAGATTAAAAAGCAACGTGCCTCTGAATTTCCACAGCTTCGAAAAGCAGGACAAAACATTTATCTCATCGCTTGTGATAGAAACCGTTCGAACGATTTCGATGCGAGCATCGATAGCTTCTTATACGAACGTAATGCGGCAACATGGAACAGATCCTGCCTCATCTTTTTCCCCCCTCTAACACATGAATCAGAACTAACTTTTAGTCCGGATAAGAACTAGTTTCAACCAATTATTTAATTTGAATATAAAATAATGTTTCAATGTCGAAATAATATGCGATATGTAACGTACATCTCAGCACGTACATCTCAGCACGTACATCATATTTAGACTAAATCAGAACCTACAATCTACTGCAGGAGTGCAAATCTATTTAACACTCGCTCACGAGAGCAAGAGTTACATGTATTCTGAAACGAAAACTTTGTATTTGGATTATTAATTGAAAATAATTGTTGAAGCTGGCACATCGGAAAAGGAAGAAAGTATTAAAAGTCTTACATTCTACTATGAAATACATATTTACGCAAATTCTAAATGTGCAGCTATTAGCTCGATATTATCCACTACATGCGAGATACTATAATTTATAAATTATAGCATTTTGCGAATTGTGGATAATATCGATTGCCCAGGTCTCACCACGAGGAGGTTGCTGCACAAGAGACCCGAAAGAGAGTCAGAACGAAGTCTTCCTTCGTTCTGTCTCCCTTTCTTACAACAACGATTCTTAGAAACTAAGTTCGCAGGTCGCTAAATGGAAAAATAGTCTTTTTCACGGAAAAGACTTCTTTTCCATTTAGCGTATGTCGAGTAATTATTGCGGGGCAAAGAGTGAATCGGAGGAGAAGTCTCCGATCCACGAGGGACCAAGGGCGAATCAGGCGGAAGGCTCTGATTCTTTCAAAGAGAGAAACAAGATCGAACCAGAGCAGAAGGCTCTGGTTCAAGGGTGACGCGACGCGTTCAATGCTTCCAAGTCCTGAGTCGACCAGCCCGATACCCGCCACTCCATCACCAAGAAAGATGGCAAAGAGATGCGCTCAAACGGTTTCTGGCGCTACTGGGTGACATGAGAACATGGCGTGCCCAGGATTACGTTAACACAGAGGATCGTCAGAAGACGAGTGAACGAGTCTCTTAGACATCCCTCTCAATGACTTCACGCCGGATACCGAAACTGGACCGGCTCAGAACCTACAAGCAAGGCCGACACAGCAGAAGGCTGTGTCGGAGTCGGAAAACGGAGCGAGCAAAGTTAAGTTACGGCAATAATTACTCGACATAATTACAACGACGATATACAATCTTAATAACTAACGCACGCACTAAAACTAATTTATAAATAATCTGGAGTCTTCGTTCGATGATTCCTCTTCGATCGATGAATTTTCTTCTTTCGATGAATTTTCTTCCTTTGATGAATTTTCTTCGTTCGTTGTGACTAACAAGAGCGAGATGAACGACCCAAATCGAAACAGAATCGAAAACTAGTTGAAGCAAAATGGAAACAGAATCGAAAACCAGTTGAAACAGAATCGAAAACCAGTTGAAACAGAATCGAAAACCAGTTGAAACAGAATCGAAAACCAGTTGAAACAGAATCGAAAACCAGTTGAAACAGAATCGAAAACCAGTCGAAACAAAGTCGAAACAAAATGGAAACCACATCGAGCCCAAATCTAATGATTTGTGGACGCAACGACCTATAGGCGATTCGGGTGCCCCCGGGGACGCGAGTCCCCGTACCCACTCACGGTCCCCATCCCGTGAGTGAGTCCCTGAGGGAACTCCGATCCGAGCAATATTGATTTCAAAATAAAAATATCAATTTCCAGAAATAAATATCCATTTCCAGAAATACATATCAATTTCCAGAAATACATATCAATTTCCAGAAATACATATCAATTTCCAGAAATACATATCAATTTCCAGAAATACATATCAATTTCCAGAAATACATATCAATTTCCAGAAATACATATCAATTTCCAGAAATACATATCAATTTCCAGAAATACATATCAATTTCCAGAAATAAATACCAATTTTCTGAAATAAATATCAATTTTCTGAAATAAATATCAATTTCCTCAAATAAGTATCAATTTCCTGAAATAAATATCAATTTCCTGAAATAAATATCAATTTCCTGAAATAAATATCAAGTTCCTGAAATAAATATCAAGTTCCTGAAATAAATATCAAGTTCCTGAAATAAAAATCAATTTCCTGAAATAAATATCAATTTCCTGAAATAAATATCAATTTACTGAAATAAATATCAATTTCCTGAAATAAATATCAAGTTCCTGAAATAAATATCAAGTTCCTGAAATAAATATCAAGTTCCTGAAATAAATATCAAGTTCCTGAAATAAATATCAAGTTCCTGAAATAAATATCAAGTTCCTGAAATAAATATCAATTTCCTGAAATAAATATCAATTTCCTGAAATAAATATCAATTTCCTGAAATAAATAACAATTTCCTGAAATAAATAACAATTTCCTGAAATAAATAACAATTTCCTGAAATAAATAACAATTTCCTGAAATAAATAACAATTTCAAGACAAATATGTCAATTTCAAGACAAATATATCAATTTCCTGAAAAAATATCAATTTCCTGAAAAAAATATCAACTTCCTGAGAAATATCAACTTCCTGAGAAATATCAATTTCCTGAAAAATATCAATTTCTAGACAAAAATATTGTATCAATTTGATAATGTTGAACTTTGAAAGTCTTACAAAATTAAGTATTACCATTCTTACAAATTACATAAGAAATTTAAAACTCTAAGGTCTAAAATTCTAGATCGGTTCTTCTAAAAATAATTTAAATCGCGGCTATTTATTCGCAACATTAACTAGACATTAAGTCAAGTTTGAAAATTTATACTATTACAACGCGTGTTACAATTAATTTCGCAACACTACTTAAAATCGCGAATGTTCTTATCTCACAGTTGATCGTTGCAGCTCGAGCATGGGCGCCTGAAATGTCGAAAGACTCGAAAGCAAACGCGAACTTTTGGTGCGCAACGCTAATTCAACGAACAGAGACCCAAAAAAGATTACTCTAATTCAACAAATCGAAATTCAAATTGCTATTTAAATAAGAAATTTAGAATTCCAACGTTTAAAATTGTACATCTGTATGTCTAGATTTACTTTAAATCGCAACTATTTATTCGCAACATTTACTACACATTTAATCAAGTTTTAAAATTGATAGTAGTACAACGCGTGTGACAATTTGTTTCGCAACACTACTCGAAATCGCGGATGTGCCCATCTCACAGCTGATCGTTGCAGCTCGAGCATGGGAGCCTGAAAAGTCGAAAGACTCGAAAGCAAACGCGATCTTTTGGTACGCAACGCTAATTCAATGAACAGAGATCCAAAAAAGATTACTCTACAGTTTCTGCAAAACGAATCGCGACTATTTGTTTCGCAACGCTATAGCTTAAACAAGCTATATCGCTGATAGAGACTACTATTATATTTAGAAGAAAGGCTAACTTTGATCTCTGTTCAAAATCGACTAACGCAACGGTACTTTTTTCGCAACGCTAGTGCAAATCGCGGACGTTCCCATCTCGGCTGATCGTTGGGGCGGCGAGGCCTGCCCATGCATGCAACTAACTACTTTTACACTTTACTACTACGGTATACTACTACTTCTACAGACGAATATAGTAACAAGGTAGTAACAAAATGACTCACTCGAAGATGCGAAGTCATTGCAATGAATGCCCTCTCTGAGTCGATCAGCACGGTAATGACTGCATGCCGGATACCGAAACTGGACCGGCTCAGAGCCCAAGGTAAACGAAGGAAGCATTGAAGAGTCCACGGGCCCCCCCGAGCTAGCTTAAAGTAGGCCAAGGAAGTTTTAAATAACCCTTGGACTACCCTAAGCTAGCTAAAGGTGGACCATGGTAGACAATGGTAGGCCATTGGTGGAGGACCCTTGGTTAAGCTTAAGCCAGCTGAAGGTAGACAAGGGTAGCTCTGGAAGATCACTGGTCAGCCTCAAGGTAAGCACAGGTAGGCCAGAGTAGCTCTCGATGACCACTGGTCAACCACAGGGTAGATCACTGTTGGAGGACCCTTGGTCCACCCTAAGCCAGCTGAAGGTAGGCAAGGGTAGCTCTGGAGGACCACTGGTCTGCCTCAGGGAAGGCAAGGGTAGGCCAGAGTGGTTCTGGATGACCACTGGTCAACCCCAAGGTAGACCACTGGTGGAGGACCCTTGGTCCACCCTAAGCCAGCTTAAGGTAGGCAAGTGTAGCTCTGGAGGACCACTGGTCAGCCTCAGGGTAGTCAAGGGTAGGCCAGAGTAGCTCTGGATGACCACTGGTGGAGGACCCTCGGTCCACCCTAAGCCAGCTGAAGGTTGGCAAGGGTAGCTCTGGAGGACCACTGGTCATCCCCAAGGTAGGCAGGAGAGGCCAGGGTACCGCTGGAAGACCCTCCTGGTCCCGGAGCCCATCCGCTCCTGCCGGAGGACCCGGCCCGACTGATTGACTGAGCGCGCTCAGCGAGCTTAGGTAGCCAGTGATGCGCAGCGCGCAGCGAAGCGAAACGCTCCCCACCCCAACTAATTTCGGTAGATCTCGATTGCCGTGATAATAATTATTGATAAATCTATTATTTCTGGCTGTTTAATGTTTATAACAATTCCTTTTGCTAATGATGTCGACAAGCATCCTCTTGACTATCTACCATCTTATTTTTTAGTAAAAATTGCTAATAGTAGTCGAGATACAGAGTAACTTTTAACACACGAATATTACCAAACAATATTATATCAAACAAATGTAATTAATAAAGTTACTATCTCTGGCTGTGTAATGTTTATAACAATTCCTTTTGCTAATTATGTCGATAAGCACTCCCTCGACTATCTGACCATCTAATTTTTCAGTAAAAATATGTAATGGAACTCGAGATATTGAATATCTTCTGACACATGAATATTCGCGTGAATTAATTTATCGAACACAATTCACTGATAAATTTATCATCTCTAGCTGGTTAATATTTGAAACAATTCCTTTTGTCGATGATGTTGACGAGCACTCCGTTGACCATCTTGCCATCTAATTTTTTAGTAGAAGTAAGTAATAAAACTCGAGATCCAGCATAATTTATGATACATGAATATTACGAAGCATAATTATATTGAAAAAATGTAATTAATGAATTTGTTATCTCTGTTTGTTTAACGATTACAACGATTATATGTTTGGTTACCTCACCACCCAATTTTTTAGTAAAAATAGCTAATAGTACTCGAGATACAGATTAACTTTTATGCATGAACATTTAGAGTATACAAGATATTCAATTCTCACTAGTATGCACAGTTTCATTACAACAAGAGTAACAGAGATTATTTATAACTAATTAACCTCTTCTAGAATCGAATTGAAAACTATACATGAATGTTGCCGAAGGTCCATTCTATATTCTTCGAGAGCTGATATTTATAAAAATTACCTGAAGTAATTTATCAACCATTTTTGCTGAAGTAACTTCTATCTTCTATGCCCGCAATGAGTAAGACAAGAAGAGTCCGAGTATTTGTCAAAGGTAAACACACAAATCGTTGTGTCACCTCTCTGGAAATCGTAAATAACTAATTAACTAGGCGTCGAATCTACATAAAACTGCAACAGAAATGTAGCTGAGACATCATTCTAGATCCTCCGATCACAAGGAAGATTATTTTTTACCAGAGATCTGTTAAATTATTTGAGTTTATTTTAGAACGAGACTTAGAATAATTGTTTATAACTATTTAGTCTGAAATAAAATGTGACGATAAACTATATGTGAAAGTAGCTGAAGGTCTATTCTATATTTCCTAACTGCAAATATTTGTAAACAATTCCTCACAATGTGTTACTAATAAATTTTCTGTCGAGTGTGCACAGTATTCAGCAGCTCTGTGTCTGTCTTTCTTTCTCTTCTTAAATGTGCATAAGTTCGTCCTTGTCGGATACAAACTTCTTTATCATGTTCGCCAAATTTTTACCAGCGGGTTCGAAGTCCTGTAAAAAATAGGCGGCACAACTGAATAATACGTGGAGTATTTTTGTACGAATACAATTGCGTTTTAAAGCTGACAACGCTGTAAAATCGAACCTCCTCAGGCACACACTTTATGCGTTGCAACCTCATGTAGTTCACCACCTGACCGTTCCATTTCGATAGAGTCCGCTATCGTACTAGGACTGTAGGGGTTATATGTTGTATCGTCGGAGGAATACAGCGGCCTACTCCGCTACGGAAATCCGCCAAATGATTATACACCGCGTACTTGTGAATACTACTTTATTCGGTCTTGTACACGACACGTGGTGTCGGAAGACGGTACGAGACGTTGCGCGATACGTGCGTATCGGATACTCGTTCTAGCGGAAGTGAGAGCGGTTCGCCTTCGGCTCTAGACTATCCCGGTAGCTAGAGAGGCGACTCACTTATGTTGCTGCTGTCGGGCGATGACAGCGCCACGGCAGCACGGGGAAACTCGTGTGGCCCCTACACACTCCCCCCCAGGAGGAGTGGAAGCATACAATGCTTTCGCTTTTTACAGAAAAAGGTTCGCTTTACAGAAGGTGCTTACATGCTACTTAAAAGTACTTACATACTACACGCGGCGCTTACGGAAGCTTAACTTATGGTACGGAGTCTGCGAAGGTGACTCTGCGGCGCGAGTAGGTGCGTAACGGCGCACTTGGATTCGGCGGCAAATCGTTAGGGATCGGCGGCGGATCGTTCGGACTCGGCAGCGCGGCGCTCGGTGGGGGAGCTTCGAGTCTTTCGCTAACAATATGCGCGGGTTTTAAGAGTTCGACGGAAACGTTACGCGGTGAGCCGTTGACTTCGATCGTGTATACGCGCTCGGATACACGCTGGAGTACTCGGTGCGGTCCCGTGTAAGGCCGTTCCAACGGTCTACGCACGGATTTGATCAGCATGAACACATGCGAGCACGATTCCAGATCCTTGTATACAAAAGTCTTGATGCTACGCTTGTGTGCCACGGGCACGGGCTTGACGGCACGCATGTATTGTCGAAACTCTTCCAGGAACGGCTGCGGGTCGGGTTTGAATTCGTCCAGCAGGAAGAATTCGCCGGGCAAACGCAGCGATGTTCCGTATACGTAGTCGGCAGGAGACGCGTTAGTGTCCAGACGGACGTGCGTACGCAGACCTAACAATACCACGGGTAAAACGCGCGGCCATTGCTGATTGGCGTGGCACATGATCGCTGCCTTCAAGACGCGGTGCCAACGTTCAACCATACCGTTAGACGCGGGGTGGTACGCGGTAGTGCGTTGTCTCCGGCAGCCAACGAGTGCGAGGAGGGCTGTGAAGAGCTGCGACTCGAATTGGGTACCCTGATCGCTCGTTAGGAAAGCTGGCGCGCCAAAACGTGACACCCAGTTTTCGAAGAAAGCGCGACAGACGGTCTGCGCAGAAGTTTCGCGAAGCGGAACGGCTTCGGCCCAGCGAGAAAATCTGTCGATCATGGTAAGGCAATACTGAAAGCCTTCGCTCGCCGGCAGCGGGCCGACGAGGTCGATGTGCACGTGCATGAAACGTCCGTCGGGCGCGACGAACTGCGACGGTGTCATCTTTACATGACGGGAGACTTTCGATTGCTGGCAATCTACACACGACTTACACTGGCGAGCGATGTCGCGGTGCATGTCGGGCCAGACATATCGCTGTCGGATAAGTCGATCGGTGACTTTCGCGCTCGGGTGAGCGGCAGAATGGAAGAGTGTAAACACTCGCTCGCGCATGGAGGTGGGTATATACGGACGAATACATTCTTCGGAGACGCTGCAATACACAGGAGAATGGTTCGGACCCCACGTAAGCCTCTTAAGGGCGAGAGAGTGGTCTGGCGAAGCAAGAATTTCCCTGAGCTCTGGGTCGTTTTCCTGTTCGCGAGATAGTTCGTCTAGGTCGAACTGTGTCGGCAGCCGTATCGCCTCGGAACGCGAGAGAGAATCGGCTACTATGTTATCGCTGCCCGGCAGGTAGAAAATGCTAGACGTGAATTGTGCTATGTAGCACAGTTGTCTCGTCTGGCGTGGAGAAGCGCGCTCAGATTTCTGCGCGAAGGCGTAGATGAGCGGTTTGTGGTCGGTGTATATATTAAATTCGCGACCTTCTAAAAAGTGGCGGAAATGGCGCACGGCCTCATATATCGCGGTAAGTTCGCGATCATATGTGCTGTATTTGCACTGGGCCGGGGAGAATTTTCGCGAGAAAAATGCGAGAGGTCTCCAGGTCGCGCCACAATGTTGTTCGAGAACTGCGCCCATGGCCACGTCGGATGCATCGGCAATAAGACGTACGGTGGCCTTTTCGCTGGGGTGCGTGATGAGCGCGGCGTTTGCAAGGTCGTCCTTGCATTTCGCGAATGCCGCTTCGGCCTCGGGCGACCATACGATGGGCCGTTTATCTTTTTTACGCGCGTCGTGCATAAATGCGTTCAGCGGAGCTTGAGTGGCGGCAGCATGCGGAATGCAACGCCTGTAGAAGTTTACCATCCCCAGGAAACGACGTAGGTCGTCGATCGTGCGCGGCTTGGGAAAGTTAACGATCGCCTGAACTTTGCCAGGGGTGGGTTTAAACCCTTTTGAGTTGACGAGATGCCCAAGGAAGATCAATTCGGAGACGCCGAATTGGCACTTGTCGAGGTTCACGCGCAGGTGAAAATCGCGGAGACGCTGCAAAACGGCAGCTAGGTGAGTCTCGTGCTCTTCCTCCGAGGGAGAGGCGATGAGGATATCGTCGAGAAATGTAAACACGAAATCTAAATCACCTAGGGCGCGATTGATGTACCTTTGGAAGGTCTGGCCGGCATTTCGAAGTCCGAAAGTCATTGCGCGATATTCAAAAAGGCCGAAAGGTGTGATAACGGCTGTTTTTTGGATATCTTCCGGGGCCACGGGTATCTGGTGATACGCCTTGTGTAGGTCTAGCGCCGTGAAAATGGTTTTGCCGTGTAGATTGGCTGGGAAGTCGTGCAGGTGAGGAACAGGGTACCGATCGGGTACAGTTACGCTGTTTAGGCGGCGGTAATCTCCGCAGACGCGCCACTCACCGGACTTCTTTCTTACCATATGGATCGGGCTGGCCCAAGGGCTGCTAGAAGGCCTGCAAATTCCGGCTTCGCAAAGGTACTTAAACTCGGCCTTGGCGGCTCTGAGTTTGTCAGGAGAAAGACGTCGAGCGCGTTCGGCAACGGGGGGGCCGGTGGTGGAAATGTGATGATACACACCGCGCGACTCGAGAGGTGTAGGCTGCTCGAGTCCGATGACTCGAGGGAAACGAGCTAGAATTTTTGAGTACTTGGACGACGGTTCAAGGACGTTCACGGACTGGGCTGGAGATTTCGCGATACCGGCAGCTAGCGACAGGCCGGTGACGGAATCGGTCACGCGACGATTTTTTAGGTCAACGATGAGACCATAGTGAGTCAGCAGGTCGGCTCCTATTATGGGATACGGGACTGCTGCTACACAGAAATTCCACTCGATCGGGCGGCGCAGACCGAGATCGAGGATCACGCGATGTTCGCCGTACGTGTTTATACGGGTGTCGTTCGCGGCAAACAGCTTAAACGAGCTGGAAGGGGTGCGCGAGTTTTCTGGGACCGGCAACAGGGACAAGTCAGAGCCTGTGTCCACCAGGAAGGTGCGGCCAGACTTACGGTCGCGCACGTGGAGACGTTTCGAGGACGCGTGACACACTCCTGCAGTCTCCGAGGAGGAGGGTGTCCTCAGTTTTCCGTCGCTCGCGGAGAGACGGCCCATGAGCACGGCTTGATGCATCTAATCGCGCGCTCGCCGTACTTCGCATGGATACGGCATAAACCGGAGGGGTTGCGACTGGGCGAACGGTTACGCGTACGCGCTGAGTCGTTGTTCCCTATGCTGCGTCTGCGCGCGCGAGGACTGCGGTCGACTAGCGCGGTCAGACGGGCTACTTCGCGGCTCAGCCTGTCAATTTGGCGTTGCATGGAGCCGGGATTCGCGGCACCGGCAGCTACGGCGAGGACGGATGCGTCGGCCGGTTGAATCGTTTCGACGATTTTGTCGGCGAGAAGCGCCATTTCCTGTAGGTCGTCGTGCTTTGTCGCTACGAGAATTGCGCGGCACTGCTCAGGCAGCGCGTCGAGGAAAATGGACTTGAGTACGGCGTCCGTACACGCGCCGTTGTTTAAATTACGCATTTGGGACAAAATATGCGAGGGTTTGCCGTGTGATGCTATTCGACCCTTGAGGAGCTGCCGGAGCTTGGACTCTGCCGACGTCGAGAAGGTCGAGATAATCCGCTCCTTAATACGCGTATAAGGCGCGACGGGGTCCGGCGTTACTATGAGGTCGGCTATGACGGCCGCCGTTTCCGCGTCGAGACCGGCGATCACCGTGTCGGCCATGGTAGTCTGGCTCGTGACTCGGGCATTACGGAAGGAGGCTTCGACCTGCCCGAACCACAAGGTCGGGTCATTTTTGAAAAAGGTCGGTAGTTTGGGCACTCGATAGCTATCTACATGAGGATCGCTTCGCGAACGGTTAGCTTCGTCGTCGCGAAGGCGCGTTTCGATGAGTTCGCGCGCGGCATTGAGGTCCGCCTCTAAGCGCGCGATACGGTCTTCCGGCGTGGGTACGGACATGATTATCGCGTGTGACGGCACGGATACGGAAGACGATTACTTAAAAGTATTTATACATATATATCACCGCTGCATGTCGGTCCAACGGCCGTAGAAATCGTGCGGCGGCAGCCATGGCGTCGGCGGCGTGTCCCACGTGGCGCCCAAAACGCCGGTGGCCGTTGGCTTCACGCACGGGCGGCAGCAATGGCGGGAGCAAGATGCAGCGGGGTGCGGTGGGCGGAATGCTCGACGCCCGTAAACTTCTTCTCGTACGGTTGCAGCTACTTCCGGACGTGCACGAGCCTCCGGGCTAGTGCAGAGACGTGGTGTAGGTTTGGCTTCTTGATTTCCAGCGCGACTGATCACGTCGGGGTCACCACTATGTAGGGGTTATATGTTGTATCGTCGGAGGAATACAGCGGCCTACTCCGCTACGGAAATCCGCCAAATGATTATACACCGCGTACTTGTGAATACTACTTTATTCGGTCTTGTACACGACACGTGGTGTCGGAAGACGGTACGAGACGTTGCGCGATACGTGCGTATCGGATACTCGTTCTAGCGGAAGTGAGAGCGGTTCGCCTTCGGCTCTAGACTATCCCGGTAGCTAGAGAGGCGACTCACTTATGTTGCTGCTGTCGGGCGATGACAGCGCCACGGCAGCACGGGGAAACTCGTGTGGCCCCTACAGGACATTTTCTACAGAGTCGGTAATTCAGAACCGTAGACAGAAAAATACATTGCATGCAATGTCTGTGTGAAATGGCAGTGATTGTAGCGTCCTCTACGCTTTGAGAACGGTGAATTCGTGAACGAGATCCAGTGCGACTCGAGTTCGACTCATCAAACTTCTACAGCGTTGCCAAATCTAAAGTATATATATATATATATCATATATATATATATATATATATATATATATACTAATAATCAAAAACGATATCAACCAAAATTTCTGTCCATCATAACAGTTATTTAGAATATCGGTCCTTCATGGTCCTTCATAACTGTTTCAGGGAACGAAACCGATATATAACTGTTTCCACAGATACAACTCGTTAGCCATTTGTTTTTGAGCGTTTTCGTGGATCTAGTTCCAACATTTATCGTTCATCAGCGTAGAGGGCGTAAGAAAACCAGTTGTTATTGTGTGAGACACGAAACCCCATATGGTGATTGGTCTACTCTTATACCTCGTCTGTGCTTTTGCTATATATCTACTATTGTATATGTATATATATAGATACTGACTTCAGAACCGTATAAACAATAAAAATATAACATCTGTTTATTATACAATCTTTCTTTATGTGAGATCTATAGTAGCTTTGAAGACGGTTTTCTTGAGCCAAAATTGTCATTTACATTTTAAATAAATTATGTAAATAGTTTTCATTAATAGTAATTAGTATTTATAATTTATATTGTTAAATTTAAATAAAATATATTACTTACTGATTCATTATGAGAATAAATAAAGTTATTTATCAAGTATGGTATACTCAGAAAAATTATAAGTTTTTCGAAAGATGTTTATCAAAATTTGATGGGTCTGTACTATTAATTTGATTAAATAGATTATAATATTCCTGTGTAGTTTTGAATGAAATTAAAAATTTATTTAATTTTAGGAAATATCTACATCCTTGTAGAACATGTTATTCTACAAAGTCAGAAGATACTGAGGAATGTGCAATTCCAATAGAAAATATACGTAACTTTAGTATTATAGCACATGTTGATCACGGCAAAAGCACACTTGCTGACAGACTTTTAGAAATGACAGGAGCAATAAAACAAAATTCTGGTAAACAAATACTGGACACATTACAAGTTGAAAAAGAACGTGGAATTACAGTAAAGGCTCAAACAGCTTCTCTTAATTATATGCATAAAGAGACTAAGTATCTTCTTAATTTAATAGATACACCTGGTCATGTAGACTTTTCAGCAGAAGTCTATCGTTCTTTAGTTCCTTGTCAAGGAGTTGTTCTAATTGTTGATGCAAACGATGGTGTACAAGCACAAACAGTAGCTAATTATTATTTAGCTACTAAACAAAAGTTGGTTATAATACCAGTAATAAATAAAATAGATTTAAAAAATGCAAATCCTGATAGAGTGATACACCAATTAGAAACACTATTTAATATGAAGAAAGAAAATATCTTAAAAATATCTGCCAAGTTTGGTACTGGAGTAAAAGATGTTTTGGATGCTGTTGTTGAAAGAATTCCACCACCTGACGTACTTAGGGAAAAGCCATTTAGAGCTTTAATATTTGATAGTTGGTATGATAAATATAAAGGAGCCATTTCTTTGATATATGTTAAAGGAGGATCATTATCAGTAGGAGATCAAATTACTTCAGTACAGAATAAAAAATCTTACGAAATCAGAACTGTTTTTCTACTAAGACCTACAGAAGAATTAGTAAAAAAATTGTAAATTTCAATTTCTACTTTTTATAATTTCATAAAATAATTTAAAAAAATTCAATTCT
The DNA here is from genome assembly GCA_913789915.3 of Sphecodes monilicornis. Lineage (NCBI taxonomy): Eukaryota > Metazoa > Arthropoda > Insecta > Hymenoptera > Halictidae > Sphecodes > Sphecodes monilicornis. The sequence goes on along the minus strand of OU565286.1, from coordinate 3,921,423 downwards.
ATTTAATTAGAGATGCAGGTCAAGTAGGATGTGTTGCATGTAATATGAGATCTTCCAAAGAAGCAATTATTGGTGACACATTACATATAAAAAATCAGCCTGTAGAGCCTCTTCTGCAATTCAAAACACCAAAACCAATGGTATTTTCAGGAGTATATCCTCTTGATCAATCACAATTTGATATGATGAGAACTTCTGTTGAAAAATTAATTCTAAATGATAGCGGCGTGACTGCTGCTGTAGATCATAGGTATGCCTTATAACGATTTTAGTAATTGTAAATTAATAATTTATATAAAAAAATAGAGTAAGATCACATGCACATATATCTATTTTAGTGTAGCACTTGGACAAGGCTGGAGAATTGGCTTTTTAGGTTTATTACATATGGAAGTTTTTATGCAACGTCTAGAGCAAGAATACGGTGCTCAACCGATTGTTACTGTACCGAATGTAACATATAAAGCAAAAATATTTGGGGCTAAAAATATTAAAAAGTATGGTAGCGATACAATTATATTTAATAATCCAGCACATTTTCCTAATTCACAAATTGTAATTGAATTTTATGAACCTATTATATTGGGGACCATTATAACACCAGGTATACTTAATGCTTACTTAACACTAAACCTACCAAGCACAAAACATATAAAAGTGAAACGCCTTATAAAAGTGAGGAGATTGAATTTATTCAGACTTTGTATGGCTTCAATCATAATGTGTACTTACATGAAGAAGCCACTTCAGTCATTTCCTATGAAAGTGTTTTTATGATTTCAATAATTGCGAGATGGAAAACTGGTCATTTGACCGTGGTAGGTTTAGTGTTAATTAATATGTATATAAGTGTGGGTTTTAAACAAACAAAATTAATTTTTTAATTGCATAAATAGATAAGTACATAGGTGAAGTATTAGCTTTATGTCATGAAAAACGAGGAGTAGAACAAGTAACAAAAGATATTGGAAATAACAGACTAATGTTACAATTTATGTTACCATTAAATGAAATCATTGTTGATTTTCATGATTTACTAAAATGTGCAACCTCAGGATATGCTAGTTTTGATTATGAAGAATATGGATACGAATCATCAAATATAGTCAAGGTATTTATAATTACTCTACTTTATTTAATAACCAATTTTCCTAATGTGTTATAAATTTAAATGTTACAGTTGAATATAGCTTTAAATGGTGTTATAGTAGAAGAATTAAGTACTATTGTACATGCCAGTAAAGCTGTTACAGTAGGTAGACAGCTATGCAATAAATTAGTAAATATTATTCCACGTCAAATGTTTGAGATTGCCATTCAAGCTATAGTAGGCGGAGATATTGTTGCAAGGGAAAATGTGAAAGCATACAGAAAAGATGTGACCGCAAAATTAGTAAGAATTCGTTTGTTACAATCATATTAGTTCTTATGTTCCCAATTCTATCATTTATTTTCTTTTAGTATGGTGGTGATGTTACCAGAAGAAAGAAATTATTAGCCAGACAAACAGAAGGAAAGAAGAAGATGAAAATGATTGGAAAAATTTCTATACCACGAGATACATTCATAAAAGTTCTTAAAAGATAATAGATGGTGAAGGTACTAAAATTACGCAAAAATCTGTCGTATTTTCAATTAAATTCAACTGTGAATATACCAATTACAACTAGCTGATATGTAAAATAAAAAAGTTTAATGCAATTAAATTATTATTTATTTCAAAGTACAAAATATGTTATCTCTTATGCAGGTAGGTAAATACTTTAATGCAATGTATACATACTCAATAATAACCATTTAGTCCTAAATTTCTTAATAATGTAGACATAGACCATTACAGAAATATATCATTGATTTATGGAATTTGTTGAAGGATCAGATATCTGATGTGCATTATTCGAGGGCACTGTATTTGCAGAATTGACATTCTCTTGTTTAAATGTCATGGTAGTATTGAGATTAATATTTACTACAGATGTAGAAGCTGGATCTTGCATATCTAGTTGACTCTGAGCAATATCCTGTAAAGCAGCCTGAATTCTTTGTAAAAGTGCTTCTCCTTGTTTCACAACCTCCTCCAGTTGTTCTCCAGCTTCTTGGTTTTCTTGTTCAAGACGACTAAGACTTGCAACCTGCAATTCTTGTGATGATTCTTCGCTTGGTAAACTTTCTATTAAGGTATCAATATCTTTCGCACATCTTGCTATTAAAGTAGCAAACAGAGCTGCATAATCTAAAATTAAAAGTTGTTTATGCAAAAATAATAATATAGTTGACACAGCAAAATTTTTCATTTATATAAGTGAGTAATAAAAGCACCTTCTTGAGATTGATGAGGTTGTGGTGTTCCCACACGATCAAAACCAGGAAATTTACTAGGTGTAGAATATTGTTGTAAAATACCTACACTGTTACAAAAATGTTCTGCTTGCTAAAGTAATATACGTAATTAATAATTATACTTGTTATTGTACGTAAAATAAAAATGAGAAGTTATATTACTTGGTTTATAGTGTCCTGCAACTGTGTTAAACGATCCGCCATATTTTTATGATATAACCTTTAAAACTCTATATATCACGTTTTTCAATTAAATTTGTAACACGTATTAGGTGTATGAAACATGACCATTAAATTTTATTGTAATATTTAGAACTACAGTGTAACAAATAAATCACACACTAAATAAATGTCCTTTTTAAGTTACACTCAAAGTTCACACTGGTCATTGTTAGAATATATTTTATGTATTTTTATGTTTCAATTATGTAGTTGACTAACTGTTACATTATTCTTTCCAAAGTAGTTTTCATTAAAGAATTATAAACATCAAATTGACAAATCAACAATGATGTTGCTATCACAGTATATGATGCACCGTGATGATCAGTGATGATGCATGTAAACCATGTAAACTGATGTGAACTGAGATGTTGCATGTTGCACTTGTTGCGTGACCACGCGAACATAGTTACGATAGCGCTACTGCGCCATAGGTTGATTAATGGCGATGAGAGGGAAATTTGAATATAAAAGTAATGTCTAGGCCAGAATCGCGGATTCGTTGTATATTTCATCGTAGCAGGAATAGCTTAGAATAAGTAAACAGACGACAAGAGAGTTCCCACGGAAAACCTAGATGTAATCCTTATGTGCGAGACTAATTGAGGAAATTAGGCACAGTCACGTATCTCCTCGAAGGAGTTCTCATATTTCACTTAGAAATTCGTAGTCCCAAACTCGCCAGAACAGGAAGTCATAAACCCTCGGTCAAGGGCCTCTTGGAACTTTCCCTCGGACCTCTCTCTTGCGCAGTCCCACCGTGGGAGCCGCGGTCTAGATCTTCGCACGTAAACACCCCCACATCCCTTGTTTTGGCGGGCTCCCTCGTATACGCCACCGACCTCGTGCGCGCGCTTCCACGGTACCACCACCGCCATTCACCGTCGAGCTACAACTTGGAGGGAGACCATCCAGCGAATCAACGTCCACCTGGAGATGCCGAATTTTCCTATTGGCCAAGGAAACGATGCAGGAGCGGAAGACCGAGGGAGGACGAGGAGCCTTCTCGGAGAAGCAGTTATCAGCAGATATTATTCTGGAGTCATAGAGTATAGACCTCCAAACTTCACCAATAAAGTCTATTTTATCTTCCATATATTTTATTCGAAAGAGTGTTTTCTTATATCAACATCCACCTTCCACAAGCAGAGCGCTTCAGCGCTCCACGGGCACCCAACCGGTGTACTGTACCCCTCGTACTCCTCTTCTCCTCCGTGATCCTCGATACTTCGCCATGTGTTTGCGTCCCTCTAGATGGCGCTGCCCGGTAGGAAGCCTTCTGCCCCATCCCCGCCTGAGTCCATCGGTGGTACTCAGGGAGGATGGCCCGGACAGCACGCTGCCGACCGTCCTCCGACCTGGCTAGGTCCCGTAACCACACCAGACCAGCGTGCGCCCGAGCGCGGCGCCTGAACTCCGCCACCCGGAGCTCCCTCTGATCAGGAGCCACCCCCTCTCGTCGGAGGCTCCGTGAGTAATTAAATACTCCCGAAAGAGCGAGAGCCTCCGTGCCCAGAGGTAGCAGCCCACCGATTAACAACGCCGACGCATAGGCAACGGTGCGGTACCCCCGCACGACAGCGATGGCCAGCCTGCGCTCGATACAGCGTAACAGCACACGTGTGCTGTCACGCCCCCTGGCCCCGATGTCGTGCGCCCACACAGGGGCTCCATATAGGATTACGCCCCGCACCATCCTTGCGTACAAACGCCGTACCCTCCCACAGGGCCCCCCGGCCGAGTCCCACAGGCGCCACAGGCCGTCGAGCTCGAGTCCCAGGTACCGCATCTGGGACCCGGTCTCGACCGCGCCTTCCCCCACGCGAACCCAGCACTGGGGAGGCGCCCCGCCTAGCCGGGCCTCGTGGTAAAACCACATGGCTTCGGTCTTCGAGGGGGACACCTCTAGGCCCAGTCCCTGGATCGCGTCCACCGCCCGCCGCGCACCGCGCTCCGCTAGTCGAGTGGTGCCTCTCACATACCTCCCCGTCGCCAGCAACAACGTGTCATCCGCATAACACGTCAGGCTGACACCGGGGGGCATCTCGACCCGAAGAATCTTGTCGTACGCGAGATTCCACACTATCGGCCCCAATACCGATCCCTGCGGAACCCCGCGGACGACCCTCCTCACCTCCATGCCGTATCGCCCCGGGTACTTGATCCACCTGTCGGAGAGGTAGGATCCCAGGACCCTCCTCAGATAGGGGGGCACCCCATGGAAGATGAGCGCCTCCCCTATCCGGTCCCAGGGGATGGAGTTGAAGGCATTGGTTATGTCCAAGGACATCGCCAATGCCACTCCATCCCCCCTCGTCGAGGCCTCCGAGAAGGCCCTCACCCGCTGAACCGCGTCAACGGTGGAGAGGCTCTCCCGGAAGCCAAATTGAGCCTCACTGAGTCCGGGGACCCTCCCCGCCAGGTGCCGACCGAGGCGGGCCGCGAGAATCCTCTCGAACAGTTTGCCCGCCTCGTCGAGCAAGCACACGGGCCGATACGCCGAAGGTGATTCCTCGGGCTTCCCTTCTTTCGTGGGGGGTACTCTCCCTCCCTCAGGCAATTCGTATAGAATTGCCGGAGGTCGGGAGCGAGGACCCTTGACGCCACGGCCAATACACGGCTATGCACCCCATCCGGCCCCGGAGCCTTCCTGCCTGCCGCTTTCTCCACCGCCCCTCGGAGCTCATCGACCGTTACCTCCCACTCTTCTGACCAAGGGTGAGGCCCTTGGTCCGTGGTGGAGGGGGTGAGGCGCCCTCCACTTTCCATCGGAAAGAGGGTCGTCATCACCCCGTCCACGAAGAGTGGGTCCATTCCCTCCGTCAGAGGGGGCGCCCAACCCCTCAGTTTTCCCATAACAATCTTGTAAGGGCGCCCCCAAGGGTCCCTATCAAGCGTGTCGATAAGCTCCTGCCATGCATTAGCCATGGCTCGCGCTATAGCCTTACGAAGCACCCCGCGCGCCCCTCGGTACGCCTCGTAGAACTTCGCCGTCTCGGCCTCCCCGCTCGACCTCCGCCTGCGCGAGCGGGCGTACTGGCGTCGGGCAACAGTGCACGCTGTTCGCAGCGCTGCAATCTCGCCCGACCACCAATACACCGCTCTACGGGGCGTGTCTCGGCTCCGGGGCATGGCAACGTCCGACGTTGCCTGTAGCAACGCCTCTTGAGCGGGGGTAAGCCCGGGCATCCCCGTACCTGCCCAGGCAGCCACTTGGACGGCGGCCTTGAGTAGGTCCTCATCTATACGCCTTAGCTACCATCGCGGACCCGTGTCAGCCCCTCGCGGTCGGAATCCCCGCGCGTTCCGGAGGGTGGCCCACACGTCCATAATTATAGGCGTGTGGTCGGAAGAGTGTTCGATCTCCCCCGCCACCCTCCAGGCCGACACCCGACGCAGTGCCGCGGAGTTCGCCCAAGTCAGGTCGACCATCGAGCTTCCCCGCGGCCCCACGAACGTCGGGGTGGACCCTTGATTCACTAATCTTAGGTCCAATCCCGCCGCCCAAGCCAACACGTCGTCTCCCCTTGTGTTCGTCCTGCGGGACCCCCATGATACCGCATGGGCATTAAAGTCCCTCAGGACAAGAACCGGACGGGCTGTATGTCGCGCAACACACAATTGCAGCCCGTCTAGGAACCCTCGGAAGTTTCCAAGGCCACAATTCGGAGAAACGTAAACCGTGATGACCGCTAAGTCCCCCCATTGCACCGCCACAAACCCCTCTCCTCTTTCCAAAAGGAAAATGAGGGGGGATCCGCATCGCCCCGCTCTATATATAGCGATAGAGCCGCACAAGCTGGACACCCATATTGGGTGGTTTCCAGTGTTGTACGGCTCCGCCGCTATCCCCATCTCGACCGCCCCGCTCGACGACAGCCTGGACAAACAAGTCCTGGGCCAGCCTCGAGTGGTTAAGATTGGTCTGCAGGACCGGTATAGTCGAAGGGCTTGCTGGCATTAAGCAGGTCCCTCGCTAACCATCGGTCCCGCAGAGCAATCCCCTTCGGGGGTCTCCAGGCCTTCCTCCAAAAAACTTTGTCACAGCCAGGATTCGAACCCCAGACTTTCCGCTCCGTAGTCGGACGCCTTAACCACTCTGCCAACCGGCGATGTTATCGGTCACTCGACCTATGTATCGCCCAAGGGCAACAGCGGAATAGCAAAAATACATCGTGATATTAAACAACGAAGCGGCGTGATATTTTATCCCAGCGAAGAGTCACGCTTAAAGTTAGTTCCCCACAGAGTTGATTGGACGCCATCGACACTTTTGATTTCGTAGCGTATCAATGGCGTCAAATCAACGCGATTGAAAGCAGCGCCATCTAGAGGGACGCAAACACATGGCGAAGTATAGAGGATCACGGAGGTGAAGAGGAGTACGAGGGGTACAGTACACCGGTCGAACGATAGCGGCGCTGGCATCCAAATCTACTGTTCAATTCGGGACATTTCCAGAATCCGCATCCCGTATCCATAGTATAGAGATCAGTGGCGCGGCCTGTACGAAGCGCTGAAGCCTACACTACCATGGCTATATAGCGATGGGGTTCAAAATCACTCACGGTGATTTATCACAGTGATCACAAAATCACAATCACTGTCGTGACTTTTTCACGATCACGACTGTGATCCGAACTTTTTTATCTCGAGTCATAGTAATTCTTCATCTTTGAGTTAAAAAATTGTATTATCAGAGAGGATATCTCTGGTATTATTTACGTAAATAGTAGAAAGGTATATGCGATGTCTTATACATTACCACAGACGAGGTACAGGATAGACCTAACATCTCATGGGACTTCGTGTCACATGTTCTGAAATTCCGACTGTATAAAAAATCAGAGGTTTTGGTATGCCCTCTACGATTTAGAGTGGTGAGTTTAGGAATTATATTGAATTTAAGGTATCGAAAGAATCGTACCGCAGGCACCGACCAGGTATAGGATAGACCTAACATCCAATGCATTTTTTTGTCACACGTTTTTGGAGTCACGTAACCCCATTACCATTTTCGTGTCACATCCTGTATTACCAACTGGAACTAAAATAAACTGACAGCGTCCTTAGTGGTCGGAATTAAGATTAAAAATAGCTATATTCACTGTCACTGCAGTCTCGCAAATAAATACAATATTGTTTTCTAAAATGCAAAAAGAAATTTACAACCAAAGACATCGGCAATTTAAATTATCTGGAAAAGTGCTAAAGAAGTAAGAAGTAAACAATTTTTAATTTTATTTTAAGACAATAAAATTTAAACAATTCATTCAAAAACGACTACAACAAATATATATTCATTACGATAATTATCAGTAGACAGAAATAATGTTTTAATGGATTTTAGTGGAACCTTCATTCCAATATCTCGTATGGTTCAAGAGATACAATAAAATGTCGCCTTTCTCGATCCGGCCCACCAGAGTTGAGCAATATTTAGATAAAAAATTATTTAAATTAACGATTCGAATCAAAAATACTTTATCTTTATTCGTTATTAGAAGATTCGAATAAAAATATTGACACCGGCTCAGGTATATCGGTGTGAAACCACTACACTACTAATTCAGTTGTAAAACTTTTTCATTTTTTATAATTTTTTTATGGGACTTGCGCCAACTTATTTGTAGCATTTTTTCGATTAAAGTGTTTAGTGTCATTTTAACCGGAAAGATGTCACAAATAAATTGGCGCAAGTCCTATTAAAAAATTCTGAAGAATAAAGAAGTTGTGCAATTGGATTAGTAGTGGTTTCACACCGATATACCTGACTCGGTGTCGGGTCAATCGGTCCCCTTTATTGCACTACCCAGCCACGGCTACCGAGGCAGCCCGAACTCCAGGGCCTGGGCGTTTAGCGCTCGTCGTCGTCTATTCGACAAGTCAACAAAAAATTATTTGACCGCACAGTGGTCAAAACGAGCTCGCTAGCCCGACAAAACTGTTTTTGCAATGTTTTAAGACCTAAAGCCATAGTAAAGTAGATCATTGGATTCGTCTTGACATCAGCTACAGCAACATGTAATAAAAAATACTTAGTGTTTTAGACTTATGGGATTTAAACAAATGCGTTAAATAGGGATTTCAATTTTCAACAACAATTATTATTTTGTTTACTATCAATAAATAAAAGTTTATTTATATGAATCGAAAAAGCATTTATTCAGCTTTAAAATGAGTATAGAAACGCGGAGCTTATATTTACGGAACTTATATTTAAACAGAGATTAAATATTCAGGTTGAATTAATCATGTATTAACTCGTTTCGTTTACTTTTCCAAAATTGTGACAATAACGTGGAAAATAGCCGAAATACGCGCTGCGCATTACACGACAGTAAAATTTGACAACTATGTGACGAATATTCTCGGATAAGTCGACAAAAAGCTATGTAGCTGGCTTATGGCAATACCGTATCCATAGTATATATGTATATCAGTGGTGGGCCGCGCAGTCTATCTTGGTCTATCTCTATATGTGTATGTTTCAGAAAAGATGACATCAGTGCCGCTCCGCGTCGTGTCTTATAAGTAAAAGTGTCAATATCGTAATGTTTTCTGTATCTTATATCTATAATTTGATTAATTTTTAAAAATACTAGTACACTCAAGAAGTGTGTTGGTACAGAATGTAATATTTGCGGGATTATCTAATTCATCTAAATGATGAAAGTGCAATATATTTTGCTTACAACATAAATTGTTACATTTAATTAAATAAATGTGTGTTTAACACCTGTTAACAATGCCGGAACGAATTGAAATTGGTATGTAAAATATTAATTGGTTAAATTTAACCAAACAAATAACTTTTGTATCATTTATATATTTAGGTGTGATTCCTGACAATTTAAGACACGAAGAAACAATTGTTCAAATATCAGAAACTCTGGACGATTTAAATTCTGCAGTTTCTTATATATTTGATTGTATTGACAAGAGACTTCATGAAAATAGCCAAAGGTAATTCCCATGTTCCATATTATTAACAATTGTTGTATTATTATGTAATTTTAAAGACACTAAAATTTTCCAACAGATTATTAAATGTCTGGAATAGGGCCACAAAACTTCAAGATCAATTAAAATACTTGCAAACAAATTTAAATTTAAAAGCTGTGAAAATGTATTCTGCTGCAAAGTATCCAGCTAATCATACATATAAAGAATATGAAATGGCAATACCATCTAGGTATAAAGATATTCATGAGATACCAAAAGTTTACAAATGTTCTGTATCTATAAAAGAAGTGCCTGAAACATACTTACCTTCCAATTGTAAAACAGAGGATGGTCAATATGTTGGAAATAATAATTTACAGGAGAAGTTACAATTTTATCATGTGCGATCTAAGACAAGCAAAGATGTTTATATAGACAATAATGAATTATCATTTCCTCTTGATCTATTTTCGATTAGTGCTCTACTATTTGATAGTATGGATAATCCTTATAAGATATCTACCAAACACACTGGTCAACGAGTAAGTGAAAAGCAACAGATCGAAGATGCACCTGATTCAATTATACAACCATGGTTAATGTCAGAAATGGATTCATCTAGTAGCTATCTCTATACTCCAACTTTAGGCGAGGTAAAATATTACATTTTTAGTTATTTAAATATTTACATACAATAGACATTATTAAATAAAATTTTTTTTCTAGGTGCCTCAGATAAATGTACCACCAACACTTCCAGATTTACCTGGTATTGTTGATGATGAAAAATTTATTTTAGACCTTAATTCTCAAAGTCCTATTGCACCATCTTCAGCAGTAACAACACCTACTGTCCGACTTGATCTTCCAACCCCAACTGCTGATGAAAAAGATTCGATTGCAAAGCATGAACAATATGTTCCAAATTTACCAGGTTTTGCAAATACTGGTTCTTCGAAAAATTCTGCTAAAGATATGACAACATTTTCACCACCTCCTCCATTGCCAGTTACATCTGCTGATGCTTCTAGTACAGTTTCTTTAAATTCAGAGAAAATTCATCAATCATCTTTGCCTTCAATAACACCATCACCACCGCCGCCGCCGCCACCACCACCACCACCACCTCCACCACCTCCACCACCACCACCACCACCACCTGCATCAGAAGCAGATGCTAAAGACTTCCAAAAGAATTCTGAGAAGAAGAAAACCAACGAGGAAAAAAATAATGCAGCAAAAGTAGACGATCGATCGAACTTAATGGCTGCAATTCGAAACGCAGGTGGTGTAGGAAGAGCAAAGTTGAGGCCGACTGTGCCATCAGAAGAGAAAGGAAGTCGATGGTCTTCTGCATCTGTTGGAGGAGATTTAATGGCCGATTTGCATGCAAAGCTAGCTCTCAGGAGAAAAGGAATTGCAGGGTCTGGGGGTAGCGCTTTGGAGAGAATGTCAAGCTTAATTCCTCCTCCTCCAAAACCAAATGAAACAACCACGTCGGATAGGAATTCTGCTACCAGCGAATACGATTCTCAGCCGGATACTGATGATTGGGATGAGTAACGTTCAACGTCATTGATCATGTACATTTTAGTTCATCGATATCATCAGTACTCCATCATAGTAGCATCAGTACTCCATACAAATTAATTATTTGGAATATTTGATATAAAAGTTGAAGATTTTAGCTGAAAAATAAGTCTGTAAAGTAAATATAATATAACAGTAATTTTAGGTACAGACTACACTGTGCAAGCAAAAAACATGTATATTTGGTATTTGTTTTGTGTAACGATACTCTATAAAATTTATATTTCTTCTACAGATACATACTATGCTTGTTGATTAATCGTATAATGGTTTTCGAGACAAATAAATTATTAACAAATTTTAAACATTCTCAGTTGTAGTATTGAATGTAAAAAGCAATTTAAAGATTAATCATAACTGGTCAATCATTGATATTGTCATCATCTTGCGACAATATAATTATGATGGAAACATGTTGATGTAATTATCAGTTTGGATTTAACACTTGACCCCAGATTACTGGACCAAGTGTCCATGTCCGCTTGTCAATCTCAGTTGGATCGTGAAATTCGTAGTTTTTGCTCGTTTAATAGTTGATGCTATTTAGCAACAAATTCATAGTTTAAAATTTATTATTATTATTATCATTGAACTGTTACTTAAGTGTGATAAATAATCACGTGTTTTGTGCTTTGATACGAATAATTTTTTATCCTGCCTCAACGAGCGATATTTTCGACAGTGGAACATTACAATAAACCTATTGCAACGTCGGTTGTATACTTTATCCTAATTTTATCGCTCACTATCGTTAGCATGCGCCTTTGGGAATGTCTAGTTTTCGAAAATCTATGTAAATATCACGAATCTACTTATCTAAAAAATTAATTACGAATAGAATTAGTAAAGAAAAACTGATAAGGATGGAAGGTGATTTTTGTTGTATTCTCACAGTGATCAAAGTGCAAATTAATAAAGCACTATTTTGAAACTGTTAGTAAATTTAGTCATCTTATATATTTTAATTGACAATTTACCTTAATCATACCATGTTTTGCAGAGGAAGTGAGCAGTATTACTTAAATTAGGAAATTAACTTAGACAACTGTTGCACAAATCAATTTTTTTCTGTAATAAAGTTTTTATGATTGCGAGACATATTATGGGGAGCACAATCAAAATTTCTTCTACAACGGAATTACCCAATTCAAGAACCAATAGTTCAAACAATGTAGAACTTCCAATTGATATGCGCTTTAATGAGGGTCATGTTGTTAGTATCATTGTTTATAGTGTACTAATGATTGTATCTGCTATGGGAAACACAACAGTGTTAGTTCTAATTACGCGTAGGAAGCGTACATCTAAATCAAGAATACATACGATGCTGATGCATCTTGCAATTGCAGATCTACTTGTAAGTATTATCAAGTATGCTTACATGATAGGCAGTATGAATTCTATAATGTATGGGAAAGTATATTTCGGATTTGTAAAGCTTAACAGACGATTAACAGAATGAAAAAATTATGTGTTCCATCTAAAACTAACAAACAATAAACGACATTACTTCATTAATCTCGACTTAATGTTTCAATTTAATTACCATGGGATTTTTTCTTTTTACTTATCTACCAATAAGTAAAATGAATTAACTTGTCTGATCTAAATCAGTAATATGTCATATGTAAATAATAATATAAAATCCTATTCCATTTACTTAACTATACTGATAATTTGATTTCAGTTCTTTTTAGTTTATGATCTTATTATACTTTTCTAGTCAAAGATAAACATTTTTTCGTATCTATTACAGATTTCAGTAAACTTTTAATGCAGGAATCAATTTTCAGGTAACTTTCTTAATGATGCCTCTTGAAATTGGGTGGGCAATTACAGTATCATGGAAAGCAGGAGATGCAATGTGCCGAATAATGGCCTTCTTCAGAATGTTTGGTCTGTATCTATCATCTTTCATTCTAGTATGCATAAGTGTAGACAGGTCGGTAAAATATCTGATTGTAATTTGCTTATCTTGTTCAATATACGTGGAAATAATCTATTATATTAAATTATTGTAGATATTATGCTGTAATACGGCCTCTACAACTGTGGGATGTTGATAAGAGAGGAAAAATTATGCTATGCTTCGCATGGGTAGGATCCATTGTGTGTTCGATGCCACAGGTACAATAACTATAAACATTTGTTGCACAGTTAAAATAACAATGACTACTTATAACTCCAACAAATGACTGAAGAGTATTCTTTCGACTGTGTATAACGTCTGTGTTTAATGCCTACTGCAAAAATTAAAAAACAAAAGTAGAAATAGTGTTTGCATCTGAATATTATATATATGTATATATATATTATTTTTAGATGCTAGTATTTCATTTGGAAACCCATCCAAATATCTCTTGGTATTCACAGTGTGTCACATTCAACACTTTTCCAACATACACTCACGAAATCACATATTCTCTTTTTGGAATGGTCATGATGTATTGGTTTCCTCTTATCGTGATAATATACACTTATACAAATATTTTGTTGGAAATTTGTAAAAGATCAAAAAAGAGTGAACGCGGTATGTTTAAGTTTATTTAATGCCTCGATTAGAAATGGGAATATGTGAATCTATTTGTTTTACTTAGTTACCATTTTAATTGATTTCAGATAAGATTCGTCGTTCTTCAATGGGTTTTCTAACACGAGCAAAAATAAGAACTCTCAAAATGACGGTAATTATTGTTGCTGTTTTCTTTGTTTGCTGGACACCCTATTATGTAATGAGTCTTTGGTAAATATAATTTATTGATGCTCTTAGATGTGATCTGAACATATACAAGTTAATACAAATACAATACGAATAATAGGTATTGGATTGATAGGCAATCAGCGTACAAAGTTGATCAACGAATCCAAAAAGGTCTCTTTCTATTTGCATGTACAAACTCTTGTATGAATCCCATTGTTTATGGGGTGTTTAATATCAGAGATCGCAATAAGGTGAATATCTTTTGTCCCTCGTTCCGTTTCACGTGTCCAAATGTGCTCAAATATATAATTAGCTGATGTTATAGGTATCTATACGACCAACCACTTTAGAAACTCGGATAACTCCATTATCTTTGTCACTGAAACTTCTCGACTGATGAAAGATTTTTCAATGTAAAAGATACGAAGAATAATTAAATAGCACTGGAAGTTCTGTTTACACAATAAACCGATTTTTATTGAGAAAATCGGGACTAAAAATCATTACATTAAAGGATCAAGAAAATTATTTTCGTACAGCAAGAAGTGATGAAAGTTGAAACATCAAAAAGTTAAAAGAAAAATAGGAAATATGTAAAATGAGTATCACATTGATCACATAGTAACAAAAAGCTAAAAGTTATGACAAATTATTATATTTGCTTCATTTTCTTAATACATTAACTTTGAAATACCATATGTTACGTATTGTACATTATCTCCTACATTAATCTCACGTTCTTTTGGTAATGTAAGTAAAATGCACTTCAAAAACGGATTAGACGTGTAGTTTTTTTATGCAGAAACAGTCTTGTTTTTCCATTTTAAATGTAAGATAATTCGACAACCTCGGTTCTTTTGTTTTGAAAATGAATTGACCCTTCCACAGCTTTGCACAAAAAAATAAATGTTTATGAAATAGTTTCATTGAAAAAACAACATTCTTTTAGATATTTTCTTATTAAATCTACAATCATAATTTTGGCTTACAAATTGATCATTTAAAATAGACTTCTGTCATTTATCATAAGTTTACTTATAGAAAGTAATCACTTTAGCAGTGAATTAACAATGACATGTTTTCAGTACTATTCTATATTAGCTTTAATGAAGTTGGGATAAAAATTTAATTTCTTGCAGATTAAGCAGGCTGTGAAAGGGTTAAACAGGAAGAGTAAAGCTAAATCTATAGTAGTAAAAGACAAACTACATTATGTAACGATTATTCAATATCATAGGAAAACATGGAAAAAGATCTCAAGCATAAAGATCGTAATTTAGTATAAAAAAATTTATCTTCTTTTTTGTGTATATGAACATGAATATTATTTTGAACACTCTCATTTGTTAATACAGTCGTGTCTTAGATCAACATTATTAAAATTGTACAGCACCGGTATTTTATTATCTATTGTTCATGACTATTACGTATTTAAAGTGTATTGTATTACCTGACCTCCTTCAGTAAACCAAATCCTTTTAATATAAAGAAAAAGTCAAAAATAGAATCTCAGCTATAGTTTCTTGTATAAAATAAAAATAGTTAACGCATTGATTTCAAGTGTCACTTTAAACTATTCAATTTGGCGCAAATCACCTAGTACGGAAACAACCCTAGTACTCACATTTCTTCACCATTGTGGATGAACTTCATTGAAAGACCACTGTTGATACGTATTGTTGATGTCACATGGCATTAGAGATAGTTGTTGTGTTTGAGGATGAAGTGCCATACATTTCTTGTGCACTCTGTGTAAAAGGGTTTTCGTTTTCTACAAAATTATAGAAATTTAATTAGGTACTCTCAATGGACTTCTCTACCCCACTACAGAATATACAAAAATAGTTGGAGGTGTACGAGAACCCGAAAATGTCGGGTATTCGATGATCGAGGCCGATATCTGAGACGAGTCGGGTTTTCTTCTCAAATATATCAGGACTCCTGAGAATAATCAAAAATCTCGATATACTTAAGAACCCTAATATGCTCGAGAATAATCCCGAAAATTGTCGAGAATCTTGATACATTTAAGAACCCAAACTAAGAACCCGTCTAAAAATTTTCGAGAAGTCGTCCCGATCCGACATTTTCGGGTTCTTGCACACGTCTAAAAAATAATCATGAGCACTTACTTCATCGTACTGCCATGGACCATGTACAGTTCCTAGTCGGCAGAATACAAATTTAATTCCTTGTCCGTCTGCCGACACGCATCGTTCTCCGATTCCTAATTGACCTTTCGTATTCAATCTAACTAGCTGAAGAATATAGTTGCATCAGTTACTGCTTACGAGTAAAATACCTTATTTGGTATCCAACTAATGTTACCTGATTATTACCAAATCCATGACAATGAGATGTGGCCATTAAACTAGGTGGTGAATGACCCATTGTATCCAAACATGTACTAGTTGCTACGTTTTGTAACTAAAATTTATAAAAATGAAAATAATATACATATATGGTTGAACTGTGTACATACATTTATGCCATAGCAAACATTTATAGTTTTACTGTACCTCTCCCCAGAAAAGATTGGGTGGCAATTCAGGAAATTTATCAAAAACATCATAAGCTACATTTTCCATATACCATTGAAAACTTTTACATTTTTTTCGTTTTTTAAAAGCCAGTTGCTCGGATATATCTCCATGGTCAAGTTGTCTTGCAAGGGGTTCTCTCGTGTAAAAAAATTCTTTGTACTTATCATCGAACCAAGTCTCAATAACTCTTTTATAATTCTATAAGAAAATTTCAAATAAGTACTACCCTCAATATTGTTACTACATATATATTAATCGTAAAACATATTGCTTTATTTACTATAGTTATGAGAGGTCCTTTTTTTTTCTGAGCCAATTTGCCAAATGTGTATGGCATAAATCCTCTATATACATGGCCAACATGTGAACAAGGAACCCAAAGAATACTACCACCACACTGCCATATTTTAAATGACAATTCAAAGTTTTCTCCACCCCAAATAAGTAATCCTTCGTCGTATGCACCCAATGACAAGAAATATTTACGATTTATTGCGAATAAGCCACCAGCATGGGTAGGAGACCTAAATTAAGTTTTACCTAATACATGCCAAATATTTCTGCACTAATATTCTATGAATATTTTATAGATATATGTTACTTGTAAGGCATGCTGTTATAAGGTCGTGCTTTTTGTTCTCGCACAGGAAGCTCGTTTTCTTTATAAAGCATTCCCCATTCAAAGATCCCTCTGTATAAGTGTCCTTCTTGGTACACAGGTCGATATTCAAATGTTTTATGATCGATACCATCGATTATAGGAACAGTCATCACAGTCCTAGAAATAATTCAAAAATAATAAAACGAGAAAATTTTATCACTAGACATTGTTACAGAAAAGAAGTACCTATCAACAGCAATTGGGGCTAAAAGGGGTGGTAACCAGTTAACATTGACTTCACAGTGGGCATCCAAAAAGACTATAACTTCACCCTTAGCTTCCCGTGCACCACGAGATCTTGTTCTTATTAAACCTAGCCTTTCATAATTTCTTATTAACTTTACTTTGCCATCCCACTGTTCTATATAAGATTCCAAATCGCCTTTCAAATTATCTATAACATGTTTATTAGTAAGTATTATTAGTATCATTCACCTGCTCATAAAAATATGATGTAATTACCTTTATCAGAAAAATCATCTACAAGCAGAATTTCTTCCAAAAATTGGGGAGGAGTACGGTTTATTATACTGTGAACAGTTCTCATCAGTACTGACCAACCTTCATTATGAAATACTATTATTACACTAGCTCGAGGAAGTACCTCTGGGTAATTCCAATTTTTGCATCTGTTAATCAAATATGTATTCTGTTCTTATTTGAGTTCAGAATATATAAGGAATTTCTATGTATCATAAACTATAGGAATTCAAATAACAATAAAAACTTACTCTGACATTCTTGTATCAGGGATTGATCTGTCTAATGAAATCTCATTAGAACATACCATGTTCATACCATAGTCGGATTCTGATTGCTGAATATCATTTTGTTGATCGTCTCTGAGGATATGAGGTTTACCTCCTTCTCCAGGTCCATGCCTTACTTTTCCATGTTTGTCTTCAAAATTTCCAATTTCTTTTGTTAAAACTGGAACCTATAACATAATATTAATTGTAATACAATCCTATGAAGTATGAGGAAGACATTAATTTTTAATTTACCTGTTTACTTTTCAAACTGTCTGATAAATATTCTTTAAAATTACTTATTGGTTTATCAGAATAATTACTGATAACAATGTATAACAAGAGAAGGACTAACATACTACCCATAATAATACTAAAAAGACGATTCCTTCTTAGCTGCACAATTCTCATCTTGATCAAGGTAATTATACCTAAAAATTCATAAGTGTAAAGTTCTGTTTCTGTGAACAAAGAGACAGCTGCTCAAGTGTTAAGAACATTTGAATACAGTCAAAAAGGCATAAAGGAGTAACAGAAGTAACTGAATGAAGGTATATAGTATATTTCAAACATTACAAAAAAGAATATGTTATTTTTGTAAAATTGAGATCTCTATTGAGATACTATAAACTTTGTAAAATAATACAAGTACATACATATATAGAAGTATTAATTACCTTAAGTAAAAATGCATAGAATGAATGATGAAAATTAAATTTTATAAAATAAATGTTGGAACGTACTAAAAGAGTACTAAAAACTATATTGCAATAAACTGAATCATTTCAAAACATCTAAAGCTACGTTGCTTCAAGCAACAGCCAACGTGTCTTTTATAGATATGTGATTATCTGTGTGTACTGGTGTGTATTTACACCAATTTACACTGTACAGAATCTTTTAATGTTTCATATGGTTTCGTATCGTAGCTAAGTAAGGTCCCTAGCGAATTCAAATTTCTAGAGACATGCAGTTAGTAACGATCTGGTAACGACAGGATTTCCTCTCTGGTAGCAATATTGTTGCGTGACCACGCGACATAGATACGATAGCGCTACTGCGCCAGAGGTTGATTAATGGCGATGAGAGGGAAATTTGAATATAAAAGTAATGTCTAGGCACAGACGAGAGCACCGACCAGGTATAGGATAGACCTAACATCCAATGCATTTTTCTGTCACACGTTTGTGGGGTCACGTAACCCCATTACCATTTTCGTGTCACATCCTGTATTACCAACTGGAACTAAAATAAACTGACAGCGTCCTTAGTGGTCGGAATTAAAATTAAAAATAGCTATAGTCACTGTCACTGCAGTCTCGCAAATAAATACAATATTGTTTTCTAAAATGCAAAAAGAAATTTACAACCAAAGACATCGGCAATTTAAATTATCTGGAAAAGTACTAAAGAAGTAAGAAGTAAACAATTTTTAATTTTATTTTAAGACAATAAAATTTAAACAATTCATTCAAAATGATTACAACAAATATATATTCATTACGCTAATTATCAGTAGACAGAAATAATGTTTTAATGGATTTTAGTGGAACCTTCATTCCAATATCTCGTATGGTTCAAGAGATACAATAAAATGTCGCCTTTCTCGATCCGGCCCACCAGAGCTGAGCAATATTTAGATAAAAAATTATTTAAATTAACGATTCGAATCAAAAATACTTTATCTTTATTCGTTATTAGAAGATTCGAATAAAAAATATTGACACCGGCTCAGGTATATCGGTGTGAAACCACTACATTACTAAATTAATAGTAAAACTTCTTCATTTTTTATAATTTTCTTATGGGACTTGCGCCAACTTATTTGCAGCATTTTTTCGATTAAAGTGTTTAATGCCATTTTAACCGGAAGAATGCCACAAAGGAATTGGCGCAAGTCACATTAAAAAATTATGAAGGATAAAGAAGTTTTGCAATTGGATTAGTAGTGGTTTCACACCGATATACCTGACTCGGTGTCGGGTCAATCGGTCCCCTTTATTGCACTACCCAGCCACGGCTACCGAGGCAGCCCGAACTCCAGGGCCTGGGCGTTTAGCGCTCGTCGTCGTCTATTCGACAAGTCAACAAAAATTTATTTGACCGCACAGTGGTCAAAACGAGCTCGCTAGCCCGACAAAACTGTTTTTGCAATGTTTTAAGACCTAAAGCCATAGTAAAGTAGATCATTGGATTCGTCTTGACATCAGCTACAGCAACATGTAATAAAAAATACTTAGTGCTTTAGACTTATGGGATTTAAACAAATGAAATCTAGTCTAATGTCAGTCTAATGTACATTCGATAACAAATGAATCGACGAAACTCTTACGAATCGGACGGGTAGGAATCAAAATCGCGTAGGAACTGTCGTTGTGTTGTCGAGAGACGAACTGATCGATCAGCTGATAGCGTCGATCCGCCGCGTCCGTCCCCCAGCGGCACCCGCGAGTCACGAGTTGCTCGATCCACCCAGGGCGTTCGCGGGGAACGAGGGAGCATGGTGCGTCGAAGTTGATCGATAGATTGTTGTCGATATTTATTTGTCGATATCGTAATCGTCATGCAAACGTAAATTCTGTAAACTGATACATGTGAATACTTAGTGTAATATGCACAATGCTGAATAAAATGAAATAAAATGTCTAACACTTAGTGGCATTTAAATAAATAAGGGGACCATTTTTTTATCAAAAAAATTAATTTTTTCTATTCAGATTTATGGATAACTGAATGTAGCAGTTAATAAACGAGGAAAGCGCCTTAACTTGAACGAAGGATGCGGAAATAAAGAACTCGACGATGACATATTTTGGAAAACGTGCAGAGCGTGCAGGTCGTGGTGTTGAGAGGCCGTTAACCTCGTCAGCTGTCCTAAACTAGTCTTCCTACGATCGCCAGCATGGACGGACGGTTTTTCGAGCACGGGCAGTCGAAACAGTCGATTTACGTGCATCAATTGTGTGGATTTCATTCAACGTTTGTGGACCCAATAGATATATGTGAATAGTTTTACTGTGATCGTGAATAATTTAACAATGTGGGCCGGATCGTGCAGTGAAAGGACATTGACCCCTTCTGCTCGATAATTTCATAGAGCGAATAATTAAAATGCTCTTGTGAATTTAACGAGTAGGCAGGTTCAGTGTTGCACACAGAATAATTTGTGAATACAGGAATCATTTTCACCTCGCTGGGGCTCTACAGGAGAACCAAGGTAACAAGGTTTTCTCAGTTTTTAACATTAATAACTAAAAAGTAAGAGTGAGTTTTACCAGTATGTATTGACGGTGTTAGAGTGTGCAGTGCTGTTCGTGCCGCGCGCCTTCGGGGCCGCGCGCCTCCGTAATATCGCGGTGCAGCGTTCGCTTTAAATAATTTTAATTCCGTCAATTTTAAAGCGCCTGCCTTTTCAAAACTAGGTCCGTAAAGAGGAGACTTGAAGCTGTCACCACGTTTTTTCGAATTTTTAAAACAGTCCCGGTTGTAGGAAAATTGCATTTGTTTAAAACATTTGCAAAATAAATGGTGAAAAAACCATTTTTTCCAAATCGAAGTATTTTCAATAGATACTCTTATGTGTTCACTACAAGCTCCTAAAAACTTGCTGCATGACTCCGCTTATAAACTGCGTGCCGTTGTCGCTGATGATTCGACGAGGCATTCCGAATCGTAGAAACACCTCGTTGATCAAGACAGCTGCGCACGCCTCTTCTGTCGCCTGCTGCAATGGGAACAGTTCCACCCATCGAAAAGCGGTGTCCTCGATAATCAGGATTCAGCGGTTGTCTCTCTTCGTGGTAGGTAGATGGCCAAAAAAGGTCCATGGCCAGCACCTCAAATCGACGCTGTATCACAGGTGTCTGGAGTAAGTCGGCTGACTTAACGTTGCTGGCCTTGTAACGTTGACATTCGATGCAGGACCGAACGTATTCCGCAATTTCCTTGGACATCCTTGGCCAAAAGTATCGATTTATTATTCGATGTAAGGTGTGTTGAATTCCATAATGCCCGGCAGTGGGATCGTCATGGTAGGCCTGCGGGATGTCTTGTCTCTCATGTACTAGTATGTACTAGTAGTGCTTCTTCGGAGTCCACGTTCGGAGCGTAACGGTACAGTACGCCGTCGTGCAGGAGATAGTCCCGAGTCGTCCATTTCTTCATCTCGTCATCGTCGGTAGCTTCCAGTGCTTCGATGATCTCCTTCAGGTCCTCATCATTGATTTGTTCGTCCCCCGTCCCGGCAGTTCCACGGTTCAGCATATCGACGACGACACCGTCAAGGTCCACCCTTTCCGGTTCATCCCACGGCTCAGTTGGAAGTCTCGAGAGCATGTCCGCCACCACATTGCAGCGCCCTGGGATGTACTGGATCATCGGACAGTAGGGTTGCAATAGCAGCGCCCACCGCGCCAATCGCCCGCTTGGTGACTTCAGTGTCATCAACCATTTCAAGGGCTGATGATAGGAAGAAATCGTGACGTCAGCACCCTCGATGTACCCACGAAACTTGTCCACTGCCCATACTACGGCGAGAGCCTCTCGTTCCGTAGTGGAATAGTTCTCCGCTGGCGACAGCAATCTACTGGCATCCTCCACCGGACGCTCGGTCTCCTTCTTCCCCAGGAGGAGAACTGCTCCGACAGCGTAGCTGCTGGCGCCTGATCGGAGGACGTATGGTCTGGTCTCATCGGCCGTCTGCAGGATCGGTGCGTTCGTCAGGGCCCTTCGATTTCCTTTTGGAACACGAATCTCTCATCCGGGTTCTCCACGAAGTGCCGGCATCGTTGCGGCGGGTTGATAACGATGCCAGCGTTTTCTAGGAAAGCCATACCCAGCAACGTACGGTCGTCCTTGCTGTCAGGGAGGACAACGATATACGTCGGGATCGTTCGTCCTTCCAGGCGGACCTCGGTCTTCGTTTCAAATACCTCCCGTACTCGTGGATTTCCGTCCGCCAGAGCGACTTGCATCTGCTTCTTGGCGAATTCTAGCCCATTCTTCTTGAGAATGGCGAACAGACGCCGGCTGGCCACACAGCATTTGACTCCGGTGTCCAGATAGGCGCTTCCTTTTTCGCCTACGATGTCCACCGTCACTGTTGGTCGTTGTCTGGGCTGCATCATAACGTCGAAGGAGCAGAAGGCGGCTTGTGCCGATGGTGCGGTCTTTTGGTTGCAATCCGGACACTTGGACCTATCAAACCCTGATTTCCCACAGCCATAACACTTTAGGGATGGTCTCGTGTTCGCCTGGGTCGTCGGGTTTTCAGCGTGCTTTGGTTTCGCAGGAGCCAAGAATGTCCGATGCCTGCAATCCAAGGCATTATAACCGATTCTGCGACAAATTTCGCAACGTGGTCGCTCCTCCCATCGCTGGTCGGATCCTCTCTTCAGGGGTCGGTTCTCTCGATGTTGTTGCTGCTGTTCGGCCTCCCTTTCCAGCGCCTCGACTCTTCTTCTCGCTCGGTTCACGAGATACGTGAAGGACGTGATCGAATCTCGTGAAATCTTCTCTCGCAGATAGAAACGCAGGAGCCCGTACAGCATGTCGATCTGCACGTCTTCTGCGGGTAGAACGGGGAATTCCGCGAGCACTGCTCTCTTCTTACTGATAAAGATATCAGTCGGAGTTTTCGCAGTTTGTGGGTCCCGGAAAATTTCCATGTATACCTGGTACGCCGGTCTGCGGGGTGCAAAGGTAGAACGTATAAGTTCTATCGCTTCTGTCCATGTTTTTACGGTGGACTGGACACCTCTCCACCACGTGGCTGCATGGCCTTCGAGGAGTAAAGGTAGTCCTCGAAGCGCGTTATTGTCCGAGATGCGCTCGATGTCCTTCAAAATGGATACCGTTGCCACGAAATCCACAACCCTTGCATAATTTAACCTTCCGTCGAAACGCGCTGTACATTTTGCAAAACTTCCTTCCTCTGCTGAGAACGCTGGATGGTTTCCAAAATCTGGGAAAATTGGAAACCTGACAGCTGGAGGGTGGATGTTGAGAGGTCGGGGTCCAGGGCCAGCTCGTTGGGCGCCATGTTTGTAGCCATCACAAATAAAGTTTTCAGGAATAAGCTGGACAGACAGGATTTATTCAGGGTTAGGAGTTTACATGGATTAGCGATAGAGCAAGGATATTACATAAGCGGACAAGGAGTTGTTTTATTTGAAAATTGTACGATTTACGCTATCTATTAGTTCCGCGTATACTCGCGCACGGTTTCGCGATCGCGATTCTAATTCTTTACGCAGGCGTCCAGGAGTTATTCTGTACTCTCCCGTTCGGATGGCGTCCAGGTATAATCGCCGAACTCTCCATACCGAACGGGCGTCCAGGAATATTCTCCCGTACTCTCCTGTACTATATCTGGGCGTCCAGGAGATGCGCAGTCCTCTCTTGTTCGATACGCGTCCAGGTATGATCGCCGAACTCTCTTCGTCGAACGAGCGGCCAGGTATACTCTCCCGTACTCTCCCATTCTCTAATACTCAGGCGTCCAAGAGGTGCTCTGTCCTCTCTCGTCGAACTCTCCTTGTCGAACGAGTGGCCAGGAACAGGCTCCCGTACTCTCCCGTTCTTCCGGCAGGCGTCCAGGTATTCTCGCCGTACTCTCCTGCCAGAGCCGAGTTTGCCCTCCGAGAGCGGCCGATGGTCTTACCTCGTCCTCTCTCTCTCGGAACAGCAAAAGGACCGTGGCCTCTGCGAGCCCGCAATTTATACCTATGCGTTGCTATCCGCGAGCGCTAGAATCAACAACGCGGTTGTTAAGTGTTCGCCGGTGTTACCGCGCGTCGCGTCGCTTCCCCGCGTGGTCGCCTACAACCTAATTTCAAGAAGCTTCGAAATGTTTCGCCACCCTGCGTTCTCGAAATTTCGACACATGCTACATATGTATATATATATATATATATATATATATATATATATATATATATATATATATATAATATTGATTACATTCAATACAAAACTTAAATACTTTATCATTATATTTATCCTATCCTATAATATTATGTAATATCGATAACACCGATTATTAAAAGTGCTGACTGACTAATTTTAATGAACCGTTATTTTATTAATTTTTAAACATTAAGCTATTATTTTTCAATAATATTAAAATAGTGCATATTAGTACATATAAGTTTTCGTAGTGTATATAATACAATATGTATAGAAAAAGCACTCAATAGTGTGGCAATATTTTGAAAAAACAACACCAATGAGTGCCGTGTGTATCTTGTGTAAGAATGAATATAAAAGTGCAAAACACACGTCGAATTTCATGAACCACGTGAAGCGTAAACATATTACAGTCCTTGAAACCAATCGCCATGTACATGATGCAGCAGAGTCGATGGACATAGACCAGGCATGTCCAGAAGTAGCTCACTTGGACGCAAATTCGAGGGAGACCCCTACTTCTCCCGCCCGCGCGTCTCGCTCCCCGTGGCAGCCGTAGTCCTCCGAGTTCCTCAGACCCGTGCCTACCGCTTGCGGCATGTACTGCGTGTAGCGCGTTGCGGCGACTCCCGGACCCACGGTAGGCACAGGTCTGAGGAGCTCGGAGGACTACGGCCGCCACGGGAAGCGAGACGCGCGGGCGGGAGAAGTAGGCGTCTCCCTCGAATTTGCGTCCAAGTGAGCTACTTCTGGACATGCCTGGCGTAGACGGTGAATTTGAAAATGTGACACCTGAAACATCAATCCAAGGACAAGAAATATCATCTTTGGCTTCCACTTCAAGTTCAAATTCGGCAGTGCAGAATAAAGACTTACCAGGTACAGTGGAGAGATCTCACATACATCTAAGGCAGTTAACATTGAGAACAATTTCCAATGAACTGCCACAATAAAAAATTATTAAACTAAACAATCTGGTGACAATCATGGTTTGCAAAAATTTACAGACATTAAGTATCGCAGACAATAAAGGCTTCAATGGACTGGTCAAGGAGCTTGGACCACGATATAAACTTCCTAGTCATAGAACTTTGTCACGGACTATTATACCGCAGTTATACATTGACATCAAACATAAAATTTTAGGTAACCTGAAAGAAACAAATCATGTGTCCATAACAACAGATATTTGGACTAATTTAAATACACAATCTTTTATAACAATTAATACACACTATCTTATTGAAAATAAATTGCACTCGAATATATTAGCCACAAATCTGTTAACAGAAAGCCACACAAATCAGTATATTGCGCAAGGTATTCACTCAATATATTATTTGAATGGAAAATAACAAATAAAATTAGTGCTGTCGTGATAGATAATGATGCTAATGTTAAAGGAGCTGTACGTAGCTTAGGCTACTTGCAACTGTCATGTACAACACACACATTAAATGTAGTAGTAAACAATTCCATCAATGGTGTGATGGAAATTATAAAATTAAAAATCTGCCGCTCATTAGTTGGGCATTTCAATACAAGTGTTGTAGCAACAGATAAATTAAGAAGAATGTAAAATCAAATGGGTTTACCAGAACTTAAAATAAAACAAGATGTAACAGCACGCTGGAATTCTTGCCTCATGAAGCTAGAAGGACTACTCGAAATAAAAGTACTCTTGCCTGCTGTCGCAGTATCACTAACTAAAAATATCATGTTCCTTACAGCTGAACACTGGGAAATTATGGAAGATACAGTAGCATTATTAAAATCAATATAGTTGTTATTATAGAGATGGTACTCTAGAACTATCATCGGAAAAATATCCAATATCATCAAAAGTTATTCCATTATTAAAAGGAATACAAAACGCAGTACAAACTGTCATACCAAGAACCAGAGCTGGACTGAATCTACAGAATAATATCTTAAATAACGTCGAAATAAGATTTGATTATGTTGAAACAAATAAAATGATTTTGATAACCACGTTATTAGATCCACGCTTTAATACAACTGTGTTTGGAATCGACGGAATTGAAGAGACAGCACAGGATATTTTGATACAAGAAGTAACTTCCTTGTGCAGAATAGCCGATTGTCAAGATAGTACTAATACTAATAGATTCATAATAGATAATCGAGAACCATCTGAACAAAATAATGAATTCTGGAATTTTTTTGTATCAAAAGTGTCACAATTATCAAATCAGTCTACACCTACAAAAAATGCAGAAACCATCATTCGCCAATATTTAGATTTACCTTACGGAAACATTAAGAACTGGCCCATCACATTTAGGAATAAACATAATTGCACATTGCCACACCTTCACAAAGTAGCAGATATATCTCTGCATTCCAGCAACGTCCGTTCCTTCAAAAAGGATATTTTCAAAGGCTGGACAAATTATCTGTGAAAGAAAAAATCAATTTTCAGCAAAAAACTTAAATCAACTAATCTTTTCAAATATTTATATTTTATAAATTTGGATGAACGTCATACTATATACAATAATAATTTAAGGTTAAATTAATAATTTTTTTAATCTTTATCATAATTTTATTATTAGTATCTATTACGAAAAATATAAAATATAAAATAACATGAAATATCTTACATTTTAGGATATAAAAGTTAACAACCAGGCAGTAATAGACATAAAAGATCATCAACGTTGTCAAACATTGAGAATATAAGTGATAGTCATAATGAACTCTCTCGTCATAACCAGTAAAGCGATTACTGTGGACTAAAGCAAGTCATTCGACTTACAAGTTATTATCAATTTTTTCTATCATTTTATTAAATGATTACGTAAAAACGATAAAAAATTGTAACATAAAAACGTTCAATTATTTTTTTTCAATCTAACTTTTTTTAGTATTCTTTCCAATATGTTTTATTACATTAACAGAGTTTTTTATTTGTCTTAGTTTATTCTTATTCATTTATTTTCATATATGTTTTTTATATTTTTATTATTAATATTATTCAAGATTATTTATTGTTGTTATGAATTTTAATATTTTATTTTTCTGTTTATATCAAAGGTTTATTTTTATGATTTGTAAAAATAATATCGATTACGTTTTTTTCTCCTAAAGTGGCCAAAGTTATGTTCCAGTTGTTTTATTTGTATTATTAACCAAGATGATTAAATAACTTCAAATTTGAATTACCTCAAAATCAGCCGGATCTAGTTAGGCTCAAGATCACCGATTGTTGCACAAATCAGAACTTCCACAGGATACTCTATGTTACATATTAAAATTAAAATATAATAAATCTTCCAACAAGTAACAAAGTTAAATATTCTGATGCTTTTACTTACCATACTGAAAACTATATCTTTCATTGCGGAGGGACTGTATGGATTCACAGATTGGATGCCTGTAAAATTTAAGCAATGTCAAAGCTTTTGATATAAACTTCTTCTTTAAATTTAATTGGTCCACATAGGTGAACAACAATCCTCATATTATAGCTTACCCTATTTAAAAATGTACTGCATTCGGATCGCTTCCATGAGAGATCCAAATAGATCGATATCATGATAGCGACAAAATCGCCGCCACAAATATTCGCACATGCGATCAGCAAATTCCTCATCATGAAAGCAACCCCTTCCCCGCATCCAATCTTTCGCGGGACGCCAATTTGATTCAATTTTTTGAGTGTGGGTGCCATCACCTCCTGCAATTAAATTTTGATTCAATTAATTTCTACGTGATAGCATAATCATATCATTTTGTAATTAAATATTCAGCAGTGTTACTACTTACCCACATACTCAATACTGTGATTCACAGTTTTGTGAATGTAACCGGCAGCAGTAAGACCTTCGAAACTACGAAAGCAATCCGCATGTATCTCACTGCCGGCGGCTACATTCTCCTTAATTATGGCAAGTAAGCTATCAGTTGTGTGGTCTTCCACTACTACCATCCGACAGTCACTTGTCTCAACGTCGACCATTCCTAAAACCCAATGGCCATCAACTCTTCGTCCACGATTATATTTACGTTTGCCAAATTTCGCTTCGTCAATCTGTAAAATAATAGAAAAAAAATGTTATGAACATCATTGCAATTATTAGCTGGGGGTATGGCTGGTTGGCTCCGACCCCCGACCCCCCACAAAACCTAACACGAACCAACACAGTATCCTTTACCTGGACTATAATCGCGTGTCCGCTTGCCGAAACCCCCCCTAATTTCGGCTTATCCAGTTGGATTTTTAGGAAATGGTCGACAATCATTTCGCGACAGTAGTGGAACCACGCAGCAATAGTTGTTGATGCCGTCTTAGATCCACCTGCTGAGTCGTAATCGCACAATTCGTGCACGGTGTCAGCATATGAAAAGTCCCGCGTAAAGCAATACATCAATCTTGAAAAAATAACAATTTATTAAACTGTACAAATGCATCAATTATTTTCGAACTTACCGTATAGTGTTATCTAATGACATCCGAACTTCCGCGAAAAAGGAATCGGCCGTTAACGAGTACTGCCGACATTTGTCACGACCGACAGGACACCGAAAACGGCCGATTCCATGGGTGCTTTTCAAAATTTTCATTTCGCACCGATGAACACTACACTTCTTGAATGTGCGCAACAATCCATGATCCTGAGCCCAAGTGATTGCTGCTTCTTTACTACTTGGCATGTTTTTAAAGTTAAACTTTGTAATAGTTGAATTAGCCATCTTGTAATCAACAATAAAATGTACAACAAACTGCAGAAAATATCAAAATCAGCATCATTTGTTCTTGTGCTCCTATCCAGTTGTATCCAGTAAACATACTGTGCCATTTAGCGCATGCGCTCAGTACCAGGGGGAGTAAACCACGGAGTAAGCCATAGATATATATCTATGGAGTAAACTCTTATGTATGAACTTGGACCACTGATATATATACTAGTATAGAGATTAGTGACTTGGACTGACTTGGACACTCATAGATTTTAGTACACTTTTAGAAGGAATTAACTTAGATGGCACCACGATCACAACAAACGTGATTGGACGTGGTTGGACGTGACTGATGACATCAGTGGACTGATGTTCCAATCTTTGGCACTATTGGTTGGTTGGTTGGTTTATTCTTTACTCTACAAGTACTGTTCTGTACTTAGAGATGGCGTTGGCGCTGGTGAAAGGCATGATGAGGAAACTCACAAGTCTGTTGTTTCAATTTCAGGGCGCTGCTGGACCAGCGTTTGACAGTTGTTCTTAGCTTAGTGATGGGCACTATCGACTAATTTAAACTATCGACTGCTTACTATTTCGTAACAGCATACTATCGACTATTTAGTCGATAGTTTTCAGTCGACTGAAATTTCGTTTTAGAGGTTATGTCCAGTTATGCCATCAAATCTACTGCAACACCATCGATGTATTTACCTTTTGTAAAATTAATTCATAGTTAGAATGTCAAAATTATAGGAGGTAAGCAAGTTTTTTTTAACAATCACTAATATTTCGATTTATCATAAGCTATTTAATATTTGTACTTAAACAATTACCTGCTCTAAATTTTTTGGTGAAAATCAAGTAG
Organism: Sphecodes monilicornis; assembly: GCA_913789915.3. NCBI lineage: Eukaryota > Metazoa > Arthropoda > Insecta > Hymenoptera > Halictidae > Sphecodes > Sphecodes monilicornis. Next base: position 3,891,197 of record OU565286.1, on the reverse strand, counting down.
ATTATAAGTAATAATTTCCTGAATTCTTGAAAATATTATGTAAAATCAAATAAGTGTTTCTTCGGTATAGAGCTATTTAAAATTATGGCATTGTTTAATTTCTTCTATATCAAAATGTAATCGATAGTGTTTAATGTTGCCATTTTTCCTCATTCTCTTAGAGTAGATAGAAATATTGCTATATTAGGAATGTAAGAGTAAAAGAATTTCATCTAAAAAAAAGTTTAACTGTAGTAAGTTATTCCAGATTGCAATGTAAAATTTTATTTTATCCAAATTTTATGCATATAATCTATTTCTTCTTTCAGACACAACTTGTCCGTCCACTTGTGTGTCCATGGAGCCATGAATAGAATGTATAAAGTATTATAATAAAATATAATTAATGAAATAATGTTAGAAAATTACAATGAACAGTATAGAAAGAATACTATAACAAAAACGGGTCCTCGACAGTGTGATGCCACAACCGTCATAAATTACTTCAAGCTTGTTAGCTGGCGAGCATCAACAGCGTTCCTTAAAATTATTGATACAGATACAACATTAGAAATATTTACACCTTATTCATTTGCATTATTATCCTTCCTTCTTACAATAATATTACCAATATCTTTTAAATTTTATATATAATAAAATATATAAAACTTCGTAAAAGAATTAAATAATGATTCTTTTGTTTTTGGTAGAAATACTATCTCGCCCCTGTTTGAAAATTTCATTATAATCGATTGACGTTGCTATATTATAGCATTTGACCAATAATTGTATAATTATAGTATATTTGTATTAGTTTGCGTTGTGCATAATCGAATATACACATGCTTAATGAATTAATTACTCGATACTCGCCAACGAATGAATCTATTTAAAAGTAAAACACATTCAAAAGTCCCGCCGCTTAAATTCAGTTGATCGGTAGCTCCAGCATTGTATGGATCAAGCGACAGCTTCAGACAACTGAATTTTGTTCATAGTTCGATGGTTCAAAAAAGTAGTCGACTGAAATTAGTAGTTAGTTACTATCGACTTAGTCGATGGTGCCCATCACTAGTTGTTCTTTCACGAATATACACGTTTATTTAAATACCCGTATAATAGAAATGTTCGGGTCTCCGTGAACAAAAATATATGGGTACTAATGTTAAAAAATACATAGAGTGATATCTAGAGGAGCTATCTAAAGTTGGCGTCATGAAATGTTATTAGCATTGACCTTTATTGTAACGAATATTGTCTACATCACTGTCAATAATATTGAATGATAACGTTAAATATTTACCGAAGAAAAATATATAAAAAATATGACAGAAAGAAAAGTAAATCAATACCAAAAATGAACTTTATTCGCCATTACAAGTAAGCAACTCATATTGACAATGACAATGATGTAATATAATGTAATCACATATAAAATGTATCTAAAAATATAAACAATGCATAAAATTTGTCATCATCAACGGTAATAAGTAATGAACTAACATTTTAGAGTTAAAGAAAATTATTCAGAACTATTGTTTTTTAACTGCCATCGTCACAATTTTCCGATAATTCTTTCTAACAAACTGCGCGCACTGACTAGTAGTTTATTTTTTAATAAATTAAATATATTCAATGAAAATAGTAGTAGCTCTAGGAATAATAAAAATTTTTAAAAATTGTGTTTATTTAATAATACAATAATTGTGCTGAACATTCGATATAATATAAAACACCTCTAAATGTTTCGTATTTAAAACCTTTGTTACTATGTATTTGTTTAATCACATGATTTATTAATTATACATTAATTTGGGATTTAAATATTCATTTTTAATATTCACATGTGTGTTTCTTTCTTCCCAATATAGGTTCTAACCCTGTTAAAGAAATGTTTGTTTCAAGCATTTAAGTAAACAGAACATGAAATATTTGTCTCTTAAGTATTGCACATACATAATAAGACAATTGTCCATTTGTACGGTGTAGATATGCAATAAATTTTACTACAGAAGAAAATAAGTACATGTAGAAATATAAATAATATATTTATTCAATCGTTAATAACATCTCAAATATATGAGGTATAATTAAGATGTTGAACCAACATACATTGCTACAGTATATAAAAATGACACTATCTACAAAATCTAAAACTCATTATGATACATTAAATGTATCTCCAAGTGCTACATACAGTGAAATAAAATCAGCCTATTACAAATTATCGTTAAAATATCATCCTGATAGAAATAAAACTGAAGAAGCAAGAGTAATATTTCAAAATATTTCTAATGCATATGAAGTACTTGGCAACTTCTCATCACGTAAGAAGTATGACAGATCTATTGCAGTTAAACGTGTAGATATAGATCAAATTCAGAGGCCAGCATCAACAACAGAATATTCTAAGCAACATATGAGTAAAATATATGATTTTGACGATTGGCTTAGAGCACATTATGGGAGATCGTTTGAAAAGTATAAAGGAAGAAAAGCAATGTATGATGAATTCCTCATAGCAAAAGAATTAAAGCAGAAAAAAAGTAACCAATTGGACAGATTATTTGTACCCATACTTTTATTCGCTTTCTCCATTGTAGCTTTTATGTATTATACGGATTACAAGATTAAGAAACTCGATGAACCAAAAACGAAATCTAATTGATGTAACGTTATAGTCATAGTAAAATCATGTTTCATTAAATTGAAATGAGCTGTAATAAAGTATAATACATAGTACAATTAAAATAATTTTGCCCGATGTATAAAAAAAGGATATAGTCATTCTCTATTACTTAAACGAATGATTTTCTTTTAATAACCCTTTCTCCTAAATTTTACATCTAGTAAGTAACAAATAAGATTATAAAAATTATTTATCACTAGGACTGAATAATTACCTTTATAAACACATATTGTATGAAGTAAAAGCCTTAAAAAGCTTTGTTGTCATGTTGTCAGTTTAAAGTTTCTTTTGTTTATTATGTAAGTAGTAAACATATTTTTGCTGTTCATTAATGCAAATATTCTATTGTACAAAAATGTAGTAATTGTATTTTACTAAATATTTAGATCACTTGGGAATATATATTTTTATATAGTAAATACTATTCATCTTCAAAGAATAACACATTTTTTATGCTTTAATTAAAAACTTTAATATGGCCCATAATGTGGTAAACCAGATGGCACAGGCATAGGCATAGAAACAGGTCCAGTTGGATAAGGAATTGCAGGTGCTATACCAGGAAAATTACTAGCAATTGGATAACCTGGACCACCAGAGGAATGTGATTTTCGTATTAATTCTTTTAGCTTATCTACTTTCACTTTACGTAGATGCATTAATTTTCTTTGTGCAAGAAATTGTTCTAGAAACTCGTCTACTTCCATATCACCTGCCAAAAATTTCCCTGCTATACTCTGTACATTAAAAACAATAATATTATTGTATTTAGCTTATAAGATATAGTAATATTGATAATTGTTAATAATGTATGTCGTACCTCTGACTGTTCTTCAATTTCAGCAGCAGCTGTCTCTAATAGATCTAAAGCAGTGTCAATAGTCATTTCACCAGACTTTTCCTCTAAAACCATAATACACAAATTTATTTAACAGAACATGTTTCTTAAAGATTAGTTTGATATACATTAAATTTTATATAAACATACTTAACTCCTCTAGCTTCTCTTTCACACTTGCACATAAGTTACTTCCTCTTTCGCTAAGTTCTTTTAAAATCTGTTTACTACCTTCTAATTCTGGTTGCTTCGATAAATTAAACTCTGCCAAAGACCTATTGCTGGCCATTAACATGTCCTTTTCTGTTTCCAAACCTTTGAACTATTTTTAATAAAGATTTACAATAGATACATATGTATGTAAAAGATACATCCATAATAATATATATATATATATATATATATATATATATATATATATATATATATATACATACATACCTGCTTTATGTCTTTTACAATATCTTCAAACTTATTGTCGTTGTTTAACAATTCTTTAAGCTCATCATTAGTTAAGTGTGTAAGTGAACTTAACGCTGCAGGTATATCAGGTTCTTGACTTGTTTTGTACATTGTTTAATAATATCTAGTTTAATAAAATTGTATTTAAGTTCATGAATTATTTTGTTTTTAATATAAAAAACTATCAGCGGTTACGCAAGTATCCGTTTATTAATTTGTACTTATCAAGTAAATTATTGCGACGTAATAGCTAGTTCAACATTAGTGTTTATGTAGTTGGACTGTCAATATCTTATATTTTATTATAATGTCACTTGTAATCACCAGATATCAACGAAATCGAGATATGCAACTAGGTTGCACGATTTCTCTTCAATTTTGAAGCTTGGTATTATGTTGGTATCCGTGAAACGCTTATTAGGGCTGGTATTTATGTTGCGTGACCACGCCATAGATATATATCTATGACGCGTACATAGTTACGATAGCGCTACTGCGCCATAGGTTGATTAATGGCGATGAGAGGGAAATTTGAATATAAAAGTAATGTCTAGAATCGCGGATTCGTTGTATATTCCATCGCAGCAGGAATAGCTTAGAATAAGTAAAGAGGCGACGAGAGAGTTCCCACGGAAAACCTAGGTGTAATCCTGATGTGCGAGACTAATTCAGGAATTTAGGAGCAGTCACGTATCTCCTCGAAGCAGTTCTCATATTTCACTTAGAAATTCGTAGCCCCAAACTCGCCAGAACAGGAAGTCATAAACCCTCGGTCAAGGGCCTTTTGGAACTTTCCCTCGGATATCTCTCGCGCAGTCCCACCGTGCGACCCCCGCGGTCGGGATCTTCGCGCTTAAACACCCCCATATCCCTTGTTTTGGCGGGCTCCCTCGTACACGCCACCGCCATCGTGCGCGCGCTTCTACGGTACCACCACCGCCAATCACCGTCGAGCTACAACTTGGTGGGAGACCATCCAGCGAATCAACGTCCACCTGAATATGCTGAATTTTCCTATTGGCCAAGAAAACGATGCAGGAGCGGAAGACCGACGTAGGACGAGGAGCCTTCTCGGAGAAGCAGATATCAGCAGATATTATTCTGGAGTCTTAAAGTATAGACCTCGAAGCTTCATAAATAAAGTCTATCTTACATTTCACTTACGTATATACAATAATATTTTTCTTATGACGACATCCACCTTTCACGAGCAGAGCGCCTCAGCGCTCCACGGGCACCCGAACCTACCAATGTCCCTGAATTCCACCAAGCGCAGCCGCAACATTTAGACTTAGACCATTGGTCTAAGGAGTCTAAGGGCTGGTACTAGGGTAGGCTGTGGCAGTGGGCTGTGGCACAAGTGCACTTACGATTACTATTTTCCACTTCCACTGGTATCTAATAAAAAAATTTGCTCATTTTCAAACCTTTTCGTCCTCTTTCTTCTACAAGGCATTACAATCTTCTTACAGAAGATTTAAGACACGAATATTATAAATTCAGATTGTATTTTCGTTGTTATTGCACTCTTAGATCATTCTAAGATTGCAACGAATCGGATCACATTACATCACTGAACATGAACAGTTGAACAGTCTGAATCAATAGTGATTTTTGTTGTATAGAGACTTTAATACTTTCAAGTGGCAACAGTTATATCAGATTATAGTAACTAGCATTCATAAGTTCCATTTGGTTTCTTGTTAGAAGTATAAAGGAAGTTTTTAGGTTATAGAATCAAGTGATTTGTTGTTAATTACTTTTATTACACGTAATATAATATTAAATAAATTAATATTTTACTAAACTAAGAACCAAAAATTAAGGAAAACCTCATTCTTTTCATACAATATGATCATGAATAGGTTACGACCGTGCTTAAAAAATCTTGTGAATATAAAGTTTGTGAATTATGAAGGTAAGAGTTTTTTTTAAATCTAATAATACTGTTGCATACTATGTTTAAATATACGAATTATTAATTGTAAATCTAGATTGTAGGTATATTAAACGGTGGGTTGCTCCAACTCATATAGCTATAACTTCAAGAAAAAAAAAATTACCTAAGCAACCTGAATCTAAACGTAGTAACTTTATCGAGTGGAATAGGGATGCAGAACTATATGCATTTAATCAGAGACTCTCTGAAAATTTTAAAACAGATAAATTAAATCAAGCATTCATCCATAAGTCATATATTTTCATGGAAGAAAAGAAACAAAAAGAAATGGGAGTGAGTAACCCTGAACTCAGAATACTACATAATGAAGATTTAATTGAAGTAGGAAAAGCAATAACTTCAAAGGTTATAACAAATTATTTAAGTAAATCTTTCCCACGTGTTCCTGCATCTGGCATTATGTACGTATAAAAAGTATTTTGTTCTTTGTTTAATCTAATGTACAATACATAAGTAAATTATATTAATTTCTAACTTTAGGTCCTTCCATGACTACCTCATGTCTGAAGAAATTCTGGCTAAAGCATCTTTACATATTGGGACAAAGGATATTATTTTGAGTGGTGTATGTATATTTTTACATAGAAATATATGTATAATGATGTTGATACATGTGTGGCAATCGATATATTATAAATCATTCTTATGAAAATATTTTTGGTTTATTTAGGAACATCCTGCAACACAGGAAACATTAGCCAACACATTTTTAGCTCTTGTAGCAGCACTCGCAGAAAGCACTGATATTAAACGCTCAGGTTTTTTTGTTCGAGATTTTTTAATAGCTGGATTAGCTACTAAAGATTTAACTGAGATTTGGTGCCCATCAGAACCATTTGAAATGTTAAACAGTATAATTCATAAAGAGAAAAACACATCTGTGGAACCTAGAATTATTGGACAAGCAGGAAAAAATACTATTGAATCAGCTTATCATGTTGCAGTTTACACTAATAAACAATTCTTAGGTTCAGGTAAATATTGAAATTTCTACATATTTCGTATTTAATAACTAATAGACCATGTTTTTAGGATTTGGGCAAAATATTACAGAAGCAAAAAATGTAGCTGCCATAAATGCATTATGTAAAATATTCGGTTTATTAGACTCTAGTCAACCATTACGATTTGATCAAGTGGTAGATGTTTGAATGTGGTAAAGATTACATATATTCCAAATAGAACATTAAGTATCGAAACGAATGTAGAACTATGTACATGTACAGAAGTAATATAAGAATTACAACTTAATTTATAATTACGATTGTATAAAAAATTAAATTGTTCCTAATACCCAGGACAGAAGATACTGGAAAATTGAAAATACGAATAAAAAAGATGAATTAATATACAAGTAAGAAGTATTTAAATTAAAAATAAATTCCTTAAAATCATTTATATTTGTAATGTTTATTGTTTTATTATATATTTATATTTTATAATTAAATATATGATACTAATTAGGGTAATGATAAAAGTTTACAATTATAATAAAATTTAAATACTTGACTTTGTAGAATATATTTTATATAATAAAAAAATACACCGTCTGATCAAGCCTGTTTGAATAGTATACACAGTTTGAGACCAATATCAAATGTTATGACACTTACGTATTACCCAAAATTTTTCCATATCAGTCACAGGTATAATATTGATTACTTATGATTCATGCTATCCCCTTTAAGGTGGTTCATCCTTGTCCCCATCCGCACTCCACCGTTCCGAGTTTCCGCTACGTCTACCGCCTTCTCCCTCTTTCTCTTTCTGTCGTCATTCCTGTTTCTCTGTTTCTCTATTCGTCTCACTCCTTATCCTCTCTATTTCTTTCGCACTTTGATTCTTTCTCTGTCCCTCGTTATACCTTTCTTTCTCACTTATTTGTACCACCACATAGATACGCACGCGCACACAAATGCACACAAACGCACGTATTATCCCACTACTTGCTCTATTCCTGCGAGGCTGCGAGTAACGACTCAATGGCGCTGCCACACCCTTTCGCCAACGAGTAATCAGTGTTATTGTTTTCTAGTTCCACTTTTGTTATTGCTTCTGAGTATAATAAATATACTGTATCGATTAGTGATATTTAGAGACTGATGTATGTAGTACGTTTCGTTAAAAAAGCGAGAAAAGCGCGACCAATGATTTTCACAAAATTAATTAATTTATATATATATATATATACATATATATATACATATATATATATATATATAATCACGAAACGGTATATATAAGAACTAATTTATGTGCAGCCTACGCGACTAGATTCTTAGTGTTTAGCCCTGGTTTTACAAGTACTATAATACTGCTTTTCTCATAACAAAAGTTGAAATCTGCCACTTACAATACGATTGCGCAACTCAAAAAATTAGCCATAGTTGGACCTGTTTTACTTTTACATTGATGAAAAAATATTTTCAGACCTATTCATGTGGGTATATTAAAATCACACATTCGTCGAATGTAGATTACCAAATACGTTACATAGGGTTCATACTTGGTTCACACTTGTTAAATATCATACTCTTTCAATGTAAAAACCTCTATTTTAAATTGTACATTTCTTGGCAAATGTTGTAAGTAAAGTGGTGCTTACTTATTAGAAAGTACAGTTACAGTATCAATGTACGCTAACGTCTGGTCATACATATAGGTACACTATAACGTGTGTGATCCATGAGCTTTACAACCAAATCGCATCACTTATACGCGTATAAAATATATGTATTCCAGAATATATGAATCATTTTTTCTAAAATTTGAGGAGATTGGTGGAAAACTTCGTAACCTGTTAAGACTTCGTAGATCTTTCATTCTCTCGTGTATTTCGCCCCCTCCCCTTCTTTCTATCTCCTCCAACTCTGTAAAACGGGATTCTTTCCTTCTCTGGTCTGCCGTTCTCCGTACACTCATGTGTTGGTGGATTGCCTGGCGTCCATGAAGCCTTTTGCGACGTTGCCATGAGTATTCTAATAATGCATCGTTGCCGAGTTCTCCTGCACCATCTCTTTCCTTTTCTCTTGTGTATATGCTTGCACGATCTTCCTCGCACTTTTGGCTGTGCACGGCCAGGATCAACCATATACCCTCCTCCGCCAACGGCCGACATCCCTACCCGTACTATACACAACCCCTCCTTCCCTTCTCTTCATTTCTGTACTGTTCCCTACCCAACCCTTCTCTTCCCTTCTACCCGGCCGCAAGGCAGCGAGTTTGCTTGTGCCCGATGCAGTGCTGTACACATCATTTTACCTTACCTTCCACCTATATTTGCAAAATAACAATTCTATCAAATTTCTTAAAACAGTACAAATGCCTATAGATCTGAAATACATAATGTGTAATAATGTCCTAAACCCGTTTGCATAAAAATGTTTAATATTTAACAATTTTACATGTTATATGGCGAACCATATGGGTTGATCGACAAGCAAATGATAAAACATGGTATATACAATGTCTGTACATGTATGAATGCATATATGAACGATGATTAACAAGTGTAAATTCGTTCAACTGAAATAACACAGTTTTTGTTACTTGTAAACAATGAATAGTTCTATATACAACGTTTATTATCTTTTGCAATCACCCTTAAGTGAAATGTTCGTATCGATATGCGAGCTATTGTAACGATTATTGGCTTCGTATCCCATTTTACTCCGAATTTTTCAAGGTTTCCTTTATCAAACATTTCGATAAATTGCAAAAGCAACGTTTTTCGCAAAACTTTTTGCAAAATAACAAGACTCGAGTACAAGCAGAATCAAGAAACGAGTTTGTACAATTTATAAGAAATTTGGAAACGTTGGTAGTTTTACTACAAAACGTTTAGAGGCGTTATTTACGCTTTCGAAGATTACGTTTGACTATATTTTGTAACACAATATATAACAAAATATAAACACGTGCATCCAATACGATCTATTGTAACAAATTTTTCACAACATCTATTTAGGATTTGGTTCGCAAGCTATCACCTTTAAGTCGCGGAGATCTTTTAAGACTTACATATGTATGTATTTCTGTGTTGCAGTGCCGTTAGCACAAAGAATAGGTATTCCTCAATTGTCAAACTGTTATTCGGTATTGAAAACTGCGCACACACAAATACACACGCGCATGTATATATATATATATGTATGGATATATATAAATATATATATATATAAACATACATATATATTTATGTAGATATACATATACGCGTGTGGGAATACATGAATACATACGTATTAACCGGACTATCGAGAAGGTATTGATATCTTAATAATAAATGTTGAAATCAAATGGGAAAAGAGAAAAATGTGTCGAGGGCAATGAAGAGTGGCACTAATGGAACCAGAATGAAACGGTCCTGAGCTAGCGTAGACCTCCGTCCCCCGCGACGCTACGTTGTCGGTCGGTTCAGTTGCTCGCCCGTTCTCGTTCGTTTTCACCCCACTCCAACTTGTACGTCCCCGGTCCCTTATCACCCCACCTGCCCCGTGTCTAGAAACTTTACCCTCACCCCGCCGCATTCAATACCCCTTCCCCCGAATCTCTCTGTGATTCCGCTTTGCCTGCTGCCAGCCAGCCGTCCGTCCTTACGTCCGTCCGTCCACCGTTTGGATCTATGGTTGTGTCGGTGGATTTCGTGACGTTAACCTGGCGGCCCTGAAAACGTTGGACTGACCGTACGATTTCGACTACCCTTCGTTGGGGCGCGAATCTAAAACGCGAGTGTTTTTTAATCACCGTGTCACCGCCACTTAGGAATACCCACGGAGTAGTTCGGGTAAGAGAAGAAAAATGTGTGTGTTGTAAAACTAACCCAGTACGTTTTCGATCGTGTTCAACTCCTGCAAGAAGCTTAGCCTCTAGACACAGTGATGACAAAGAATTGTCGGTGTTCCGAAACAATCGCTGAAACAGATTCCGCGTCCTTTTTTTTATATTTCTCTTCTCGCTATATACGCGCGTCTAATATACACACACATACACAGTCATACGCATGCACACGCGAGCGCGCGTGTATGCATACACGCATACATCGTAACACACGATCCTCCTTCATCCTTCTTTCTTCGAAGAATACGCGTGAACGTTCATAATTTCTCATTTTGACTCTCTTTACGCACTCGCGATTATCTCACTTGTACTATTAAATTGCATTATAAAGTGCATTCTATTCCCCCCTCTCTTTCCGTTTATTGTGTTTATTCTTCGGATAGGATAAACAAGAAGAAAACGATTGTTACCATAATTCTATTTAAATTGAAACAGTTCAACGATGGTGCTGTGACGGAGTGTATAATAAAATGTGTACGGATTCTCATGGTTGGGGACGATCATCGTAGCACGTACTCGTGTGCTTGCCGAATGTTCGTCTGCGAACGTTCATCTGCAACAATTAACATGCATTCTAATCGGTCGTCCGTTCGTTTGTTGGCCGTTCATTGATTCGTGGCAGTCTGTGCCGTGAAAGTTTATCCGACGTTTTCCAGTTATTTCGTCGATTATATGAATTTTTGTTTCTACTTCTGTACATCTTCGTTACGCGTATTTCATCGTGTTATAAGGTTATCAAACGTATCGTGTTTACGAAGTGCTCCATAGTTTCGAAGTTACCGACTGAGTATTACTTCTGCTGTTTTCTTGTGCCACATCGCTCTGCCTGCTGCTTGCTTACTTGTCTGCCTGTCCGCGTATTTAGACTCTACGTGTCATGTTCCTTTTTCATCGAAGATTTTAAAGGTGTTATCTCAACGGACCCAGTGTGTTTTGGTGTTGCACCCAGTGATCTGTGTACCGGCTAGCAAATGTTTTCTATCTGTACGCGACAATCACGTTTCGAATGGTGTCCGGAGCAGTGTGATTGTGCTGAAGAGTATTCAAGATCCTGAAATAGCGAATCTAATAATAGGAGATATCTTATTCCGACCACTTTTCGTGTGAACTTGAAGATAACAACACAGCATGTGATTAATTTTTTAAAAATCGTACGTATGTTATATAATTGTTACATGTTTAACAAAACCATTTTATTCGTATTATCGATGAGTAAATTGACTTGATCGTTTTCTGCAAGTCCTTAAACAACACCGTGAAACGTATCACAGGAGCATTCGTGAGCCGAACAAATGTAACTGTTGAACCATTGGTGACGTGTCGTTTTGTATTATCAACATTATTTCGTTTCTATATCGAAATGTAAAACATTTTCGTTATGTATTTCGCTTAACAAACGAAATCGGTAACTCGGATTGTAGTTAGTGATGTGATTATTATCTTTCCCTATGTTCCGCAAATGTGCTCTTCAGAGATCACGGTGTAAAAAATTCTTTTGGTCAATAATTCATGAAATTCTCGTACGTTTCATTACCATCCTCGCCGAGAGTTCATGTCATCCAGAATTCATTTTCTTCTTAGGTTAACGAAAGTTGAAAACGTTTTACGTTGTCTCATTTTCAACCAGACACACCATTTCATCTTTGTGCGGCCTTTGTGGTATTGGAAAAGTAAAAATTTATTTTCCCGTCACTTTAAAAATCTCGCCCAAAGAGATCGACTATTTAATTTTGAGTGCACGCCCACTGTTATGTAAGTGATCCATACAAGAATCTAGTACCTTATCAGTTATCTGGCAAGTACTTTGATCGAAAAAACAATTCGATTCCGTGGTACTGATATTTCATGAATATACTCACATACCATGAATTTGGAGCATGTATACTTCAATCATATATTTAAACGTATTGTTTCTATGTATAAAGATTTAAGTCCTAGTAATTTTTCTTTATTGATAGTTTCATCATAAACATTTTAGCTAAATTTTAATTGTTAACCTTATGTTGATAAAGTTTGTCATATTCGTAGCTTGCAAATTTTTAATAGACTTTGTCACGTTTCTTCGAATATGTTACGAGAAAAACGATTATATGCATTATGTACAATCCCGCAAGCTTTCCTACTTCATCTCAGTGTTTCGTTTGTTTGTTTTTTTTATGCATATGTTTATATTACTACATGAATGAATGAATGTCCAATTCCTTTATTGTGATGATTATGGATTGATAAAAGGAAGTTGCGAGCACATTAATTTTGATATCAATTATCTCATTCAGAATGATCGTGGTAAAATGCTATATATAAATAAAAACCTATTGATACTGCATAGATTTAAAACTTATATTTTGCATTGTTAGTATTTCAATTAATTATATATCAGATGTTTTATTGTAATTTGAAAATACAAGCTTCGTTCAAGTTTTTATATTTAGTTATAAAAGCATATTTTAATTATAATGAACATATATGGTAATATATAATTATATAACAATTACGTAACGGGATATAATACTGTATTTATTATCATACAATATATTTTAAACAATTCATAAATAATCTTAGTGATTAAAATAAATTTATTTGCATTTCATATTTTTCCTAATTTTCCCGAAACATTTTACAGAATTTATTATAAGTATTAATGGGTTGACCTTGGATTCAATGAAATTACAAAACTTGATTCTCTATCAGATAATTATACGATAATAATAATACGATAATTATACGTTTAGTCGTCTGCTATGATTATTATATCAATTTCTCCAAAGATTTTTCTACTCGGTAAATGGTACTCCATTTGTGTGTAAGATTTATATGAAGCATTTGAATATACGAGACGAAACTGGAGAATACGAAATATTGCATTGTCTTTATTATTATTGAAGGATTAAATAGTAAAGCAACAATTCATACGTCTAAACTGGCAGTAGTTTACCGTAAAAATGACCTATTATACATTGCATCTGCTTCGATATCTTTCAGAAGATCGAATGCGTATGCCGATTTGTGTATGTACCGTAATTTGTTTGAGAATATTTTCGAAGTGCTCTCCGAATTATCCGTTTTGATCAACGATACAATTACTGTACAATAGTTGGAACGAACGAATAAGAATTTATGGAAGAATCATAGTCTTTCCATTGGTATGATCTACCGTTTCGCACTCGCCCCTTTTTACGCGTTGACGCGCTACAAAACTACACAGTCCAGTTCGGTTTGATTCGACTCTTCTCGGTTCAACTCGGCTCGACTTTGAGTCACAACGACTGCGGAGCTATCGACCGTTCTAGGTTTAGCAAGATAATAATAATTCGGACGGAATGTATTCAACGGCAATCAAATGAATTCTTGTACGCTTTTCATATTACTGTATAGGTCATTGTTGATTTTACATCAGAAACTAACTTGGATAGATAGTTTTGACGAGAGTCTAATATCCGTTACGTTGTTCTATCAGTACATTCGCTGCTTCAAGATACGCTTGACGCTAAATAATGATTATCTTTTGCATCTAATCTATTTTATAGGTTAAAGTTCACTGATAAATGAGAAATCATATCATCTTACGAGGTGGATACGCCATCGAAAATTACTTATCGTTCATTATTATCTGGTAGAAAGTAACTTTTCTATCTTCAAACTGTATTAATTGTAGCGCGTTGACACTATGAAATCGATTTTCCTCATCAGAACGCAATTCAAACGCACGAAAACCTGCTGCGGTACTTTCTGGTGTGAAGATCGATCGCCTCCATTACGTGCGCGAAAGTAACACACTGTCAAAATGAAAAACTCTTGAAGTTTCCCTACACGAACGAAGAAAAGTTACATTTTCTTTTTCATCTACATTTGGAATTGTGTTAGGAAATTACAAACGCCAAATTTTTAGTTAAGACGTAGTAGTGTAGGTTTAATTTCAGATGAAAGTACGTTCAAATGTACAAATATATCTTTTTTCAATATGTTGCATATTTCAAATACACCTCCGTAGATTTCGTTTTGGAGCATGCTTAATAGTGATCAACATTCGAATTCAATCATTTTACTATTGCATTTGATAATTGTTGCTACATGCGTGATATTAAAACGTTCGAACAACGTATTGTTTACAGGAACACTGCCGGGCTAATGCCGTTGCTGCCATCACCGCCACTACCGAGGCATACAAGAACGAAGCGGTACATCGAGAAGAAATGTTTGAACGTTCGACGGTAGATCCTGTAAAGGTTTAAAGAGGATAAACCAGATCCAGAGTCTCTTCGAAATGAATGTTGCTGCTAGCGATCGGATCGGAAAGAAATGCAAAGAACAAAAAGAATTGTAGGAAAAATCCGAAGAAGCAACAGCTGTGAATAGTATAAGTAACTTTGAAGTGAAGAGAGTAGATGAGAAAAGAAGAAGAAGAAGAAGAAGAACGCTGACTCGGTAGCTACTGTGCGACGGTCGAGTCAAGTGTGCGCGCGAGTGCCTCCAGGGACGGGAGTATACATAAAAACAGTGTATTTCTCATTCTGCCATCTTGAAAGTCATCCAATTTCTTTCTCCTGGTGGCGCTGGCTCACGTGCGCGGGAAACGTGCACAGTGCGTGCATCGTACACGCACTGTGCTACAATTACGGCTGAAGGAACCAACCTCTCTTTAGGTAGAACTGCGAAGTAACGGTTCCGTCGAGGGTGCAATAGGACCGCGATGAAAGTAAGTTCGTTAACAAGTTTACATCATCGTGGGACCGATAACGAATACTGTAACGGTAACGACAGCAGCCGTGATACCAACGACACTGTCATCGTGCGCGTTCCTAGCTGGAGTAACAGGAATCGGAATGACTTTAGCGGGAACGAAAAATCGTGGATGGAATATAATCTGCGAGTTGAGTGTAAAATATGTGGCAGTGATGAAATTGTGGAGCAATCGCGGTTCTCTGAGGTGTATCCACAGTGATTGCTAGTGTTTGAGAAAAAGAAAGCGGGAGATAGAAGGATAAAAGCCGAGACTCTCGCGGAGAGCAGGGCATCGAAAGATATGCGGACTTTTGTGCGAACAGCTGAACCGGAAGTTGTGAGAACAAGTGGAGTGCAACGCGCTCCGCCTAATCGGTGATAGGGTCAGTCGGCTAAAAGAAGATCAAAATTAGTGCTCGTAGCGACAGTAACGCGGCATCATCTTTCGCGATCACCTTTCCACCCCCTTCCTCATCCTGTTTGGGTTTTCGCTACTTATCCCTGCCCCCGCCCCGCCCCCGCACCTCACCCCTATTTTTCACGAAGCACAACAACTCGCCTGTTTATTTTCTATTTCATCTTTTATTTTGCTACTTATCGGGGGTCGACTTTGTTTCAATGGAACGTTCTCTAAATCATAAACTGTGTCGCGTGTTATCGAAATGTTAGCGGATGAATAATGTAAACAAGATTTCGTCGTGTAAATGCCGTGTCGCGTTTTTTTGCAAGGTAGAGAAGGTGTACCATCCCTAACTACATATTTTAAGACACTTTGTGCTTCATGAATGTGGTACACTCGAACGATGGTTGTACGGATCGTCTATGCAGGACGGGTCTGATCTTATTTCAATGTACAAATTTCCCGCGCAAAATTTCCCGAAATTTATTTTCTCTGATCCTGGAAATCAGTGCTTTTTTTATATTCGCAGCGGATGCACGAAATGCACTCGCGAACGAACCACAATGACATATTAGCTGTGCGTGCGCGTGTCCCTCATATATCGTCCATATTCGTTTCGCAAGAAAGTTTGACACCTAATACTAATGTCATGTTTCTCCAACTGTTATCCGCAGAAGTCGTCCCCGGAGCAACATCGGAAGAAAGCAATTTGAATGGTCGGTTAAGTTTTGTGTTTGACGGGTGTCACGGTATACGAATCGTGTAAATGAACGCATGAAAGTGTACGTGTAAGAGGTGCGAGGGAAGCGACGATCAACATCAACAAGACAACGAAGAAGTGTACAGAGAAAAAGAAAGTGCGAGCACGAGCGGGTGAAGTAAGAAGGAAATGATAAACAAAAAGAAAGGGATTTGAAGCAAGCCTATGGGAAGTAAAGTTCGCCGACGCATAGTAATGTTGTGGAGTACCGTGTTCCGTAAAAGTTTTTAACGTCGATATAGAATTTATAAATAGATCGGTTGGTGTACTCACGTATGTGTACGCGTACGTATGTGTGCGTGATTACGCGCGCACATGTACGTGATTTTCACTCGAGACTGAAGCGGTGAATTATTCTCGTGCGGATCGACCACTCGTGGGGGAAATTCGAGATCGGCTTACCTTCCGCAGCTGACGTCATTACCGGTAAGTTGTTTTTCCGTTACGAATCTACTTACAATGTCGTAAAATTGCTGCTT
Organism: Sphecodes monilicornis; assembly: GCA_913789915.3. Taxonomy (NCBI): domain Eukaryota; kingdom Metazoa; phylum Arthropoda; class Insecta; order Hymenoptera; family Halictidae; genus Sphecodes; species Sphecodes monilicornis. The sequence goes on along the minus strand of OU565286.1, from coordinate 3,874,069 downwards.
CAATTAGCCGTTGGATATTATTTACCCGATTCCTCGCGAATATCAGTTTTTACGTGTACTGTAACCGACTACGATCGACACATAGTTAATTCCGTTTTTGTTCAAATGTTTTCGTTAACACTACGTGAAAGTAAGAATCCGATTGAGGGAAGTTATTTTATTGTTTTTTTCTTATAACTGGCATTAAATGAACACCCTCTATATCTGTATGTTGATCACGAGTAAATTGCATTAAAAGCCAGACCGTCGGGTTATCTCGCGACGACGCAAGACAGTATGCATCTTTTAATCTCTTGGCTAGACAAAACTTTTCTGTTAGTTCCACTTTAATTATAATACACGGTGCTATTTTATAAAATATTACAGTAGATATATCTTTCGGCAAATCAGATTCGACATACACAATGATTTTCCCAAAAATGGTAATTTATTGTCGCAACTTTACATAAAACACACAAGTAATTACCTGCCGGACTGACAGTACAAATTACTCGTTTCTCTCATTAAAAGACCGATTCCATTTTCCGTTTCGAGGATCTGCTCGTGAATGCTTACTTTGCATTGAGCGTCGTTACAGTACCGTTACTTTGATGATGCTTATCGTCTTTGCCCTTGTAAACATTTTCCTCCATTTTAAGGATGCGCGTAATCATGTTAGCTGATATTTTTCATTTATTTCATTAAGCGATCGGTACTATTAATTAACTATGTTCTACAGCGTTTGTTTAAATGTAGAATCATCGTGATTTCATTATTGTTTTCTATCGTGACAAGTTGTCAGTGTGTTGATAGGTTGTAATGGAATGATACAGTGTTAAAAAAGACAATTGTATTCTACGTAAATCGCTTATTTAATACAATTTTCTTTGTTAGAGTTTTCTTTGTAGAGTATTTCCTTTTGCAATGCCGATGTGAATTAGACTAAAAAGAAGATAAAAGTTAAATAAAAAAAGCAAGGCTTGAAATGAATTATGACGGGACTTGTTTCAGTACACAATGCGTTAGGGGTGATGGAGACAGTGGGCAAGCAAGTCCAGGTAGTGAGCGGACTGGGGGTGGGGGGTCCAGTGGGCCCTGTGGGTCCAGTGGGGGCAGATTTGCATCACCATCATCATCCTCACCCCCACTCTCATCCTCCACACCCACACGCCCACCCCCACGGTCATCCTCACGGGTCCCATGGCCACTCTCTCGTCGGCGTAACGTCGACCCCCGGCAGGGGTCAGACCCAACCACCGGTCTCGCATAACCAACATTTACCCGCGAGATCTACTCCAGTACAACTACACAGGTAAGCTTGTAGGTGTGTTCGCTATCACAGTCGCATTGCATGACTATGTATTTGCTGTCGTAATTAAAATGGCAAACATTTCAATGAAAAAGCTTCCTTGACTCGTTCAGCCAGCGAACTGGAGTCGGGAAGATTCAATAAATATGATCTTTTGAGAAATCATCAGCCATTTTAGGTAGAGCAATAGCCAGTCAATGTATTCTGTTTAAGTCGATGTACTCAGTTTAAAATCCGTATATGAATGGAATGTTCATGAGATTAGATGGATGTGTTAAGTTATAACTTAAATAAATATTTTTTATGAATTTTTAGAAATATTTTTCTATAAAAATTATTTTTGCAGTAACTCTAAAATAATTGAAATAAAGTAGGGGTTCGAAGTTTCAATGTTTAACTTCTGAGAAAGTGGGTCAGCTGAATTTTGTTTGTATACGTTTTTGTTTTACTTATATATCAATTGTATGGAATTAGATAGTAAATAATCTAATTCATATCATATATTCACATTATATGTGTTCAAATTGAACAATGTAAAGTTGAAATCCGCGGTGGGTAAAAGATTGAAGTTGGGTACACAATATACGTACAGTTTACTGCGCATGCGTTCTTCCAATTCTACTACTACTGCTACCTGTCGATTCTAACCTCAAACGTCAACGTGCAACGTTGATTTTTAACCTCGTGAGGATACATTTTGTATTTATTATTTATTTAAAAGTACAAATGTATAGCTGTGCATCATACTCTAACGGATATATTAACGAGAATTTGTGAATTTTATAAAAGCAATATATTGGATGTATAAATAGAGAATGCACATGGAAAGGAAAAATTCCTTTGAAACTCGAGATTGCCCGTTTGTGTGATGAAGTAAGTCCATGGAATTATTCTTTTGCATCGTTTTTTTTTCTTCTGGTCTACCTTTTTGGTTTAACTTCTCTTGCATATATGAGATTTAATCGTTTCATAGTATGTAATATTCATCAGAATGGAGTCATACTTGCGTACATTAAGTTTCTTAAAAATAAGTTTTATATTAGCTTCGCTGATTTTAAAGTAATTAATTCTTTCACATGCCTATTTATATTAAATCTTGAAAGCTTGTTTTTAAGCATACGTTATGATTACAGTTATACAAAATAATTTCATATACTGTTGCCATTACATTAAATTTGGATACAAAATCATAATTAACATTTCAATATTTAACACGTGACGACTATCTTGATTGGTACGCTACTTCAATTAAATAAACTATAGATCGCGGGAAAAATAAGTTAGGTTATGTTTGTCATGAGAGATTTACGAAGGGAGAAAGATACATATTTAGTAACGTTGTGTGCACTAACGTATTTGTATTAGAATTTTGATCATAACATATAGTAATTCTGTACAGATGGTGAGGATAAAATGAATTCATTGAATGAGTTGATTATAATGCCTTTTGAAAGAAATGCTACATTTAGATATTTCGGCGCCATAATTTATTAAATAGTTCGAAATTATATTTAAATGGTGATTGAAATTTGTCTTTATTGCGCTAATTAGGCACGTATAATTGGATTTCCGCACTACCACCCATTTTACTTAGAAGTAAATGATTTATTTTTCGAATACAAAAATGAAATAAATATGAAAACTTGTTGAACGAGGAAAGAGAAAGCGAACAGTAGGTCGCACGGTAGGGAATAAAAGATGGCGGTGATGACGAAAATGCACAACTTTTCACCGTAAAGTATGTTCAAGAAATAACACTAATAATTGTAAACAACAACATACTCCAAGGTATTTTGATAGGTGAAGGAAGTAAAGTATAAGCAAAACGATATTTACACTTCTCTTTATGAAAAAACGATTTAAACAGTACAAATTCAATCGAAGACATTTGCCTTTGTTTTTGAAATATTTTTTCTAATATATGCCAAAGAGACATTCCTCTAACGCTACTACACAAAGCTATATGAACATCTACGCAGTTGTACCATTTTCTTCGCGACTTAAGTTCGAATGTAGGTTCTATCGCATGAGCATCATTCATAAAAGGGAAAAAGAGTAGGTGATATATCGTACATAGAAGATTTTAGAAGTGGGAGGAGGGGGTCACTGACCGTTACATCATCAAGAACTTATAATCTAGGGAAATTCATAAGATGACATAAATATTTACAAACGTTAATTCAAATGTGATACACAAAAACAAGATTTGGGTTAGGTCTGTATTATAATTAATTATAAAAAATGGCACAGAACATATTATTTTCAAATAATATCATTGAATTTCAGCATTACAAATATTTCAAATGAATCTGATATCAAATGGTATTTAATTTAGACGTCGTATAAGTACGATAAATTTATCAACGTCCAAATGCTTACAAGCTTAAATTTTGTAGATTTTATGGTACGTGGTTATGGTACGCGGTAAAACAACATGATAAAGTATAAAAAAAATGTCGTATTTTCTATCGCAGGAAAAAAAGAAAGGATAAAATCGCAATGTCAATCAGAACTGATTAAACCTCGATCGCGATTCGCTAGGAAATAATGCTAGAAACGCTCGTCGAAACTCGTCGAATGTGTACGGCGATCTGGCAACATCGCGATAGCAACGGCGCCTTACGAAAGCAGACAGGCACATTCACCCTTTGTGATGTTCAACGCATGCGCAGTGATTCCACACAGAATAGGTACCGATGCACCGGCACGCGGAACCATGATGTGTGCTATACTGCGACACCGCATATCGTTATATCGTATGACGCATGCGTGCCGTGTTTTGCCACATGTGACAAACTAACGCCGAAAGGTCGTCTGTCTACTATTCTAGCGTATGTATAGTTGATGCTTGATTTCACATGAATCATATTTTTATCGCGTGACGCGATTGGTTAGTTAACCATCACTCTTATGCACTTGCTCCTCGAGACATTTTATCTTTTCACGAGAATTTCATTTTAGGCATGAAATTATTCATTCCTTTAATATTCGTTGTCAGAATTCTGAGTTCGCCAGCTCACGAATACAAGAGAAATATGTGTACGACTCCGAAACGAACGATCCTATTCTGCACATGCGCCCTGATGTCTTTTCGTAGCACTCCGAATTCCCGCGCATTTTCATAATGCTGACCATGAATAAACTATCCGTCTGACGTCTGATCGAATTCATTTAAATCCAGCAGAGAATATACGATGCACCGTAGAGGAAACAAAAACGAGACGTCTCGTGATTCCGGATCAGTTATCTTAACGCACGAGGAATCACGTGATGTTTATTTGTAACATGTTAATTTCTAGTTTATTTAACCGAAATCGTAACTTATGACCGTAACAAAGGTCCAAAATAAAAGTTATTTTCAAAATGTTTTTAAATATTTAGCCATTATCGATAATCGGAACATTATTTTGGTAACCGATAATCATTATTCACTAGAACAAGTTTTTCGGTTATCGCATAATCAATACCGTCGGCAAAGATTTTTTCTGTTTACATTCAACTACTGCTAATCGCCAAGACTACTGATACTGTTAAGAAAGGGGTACGGAAATATATGAAATGAAGGATAAGTAGATAAAGTAGTAGATATTGGAAAACAGTACTTTTATTAGTACGTGTGTATATTTTTTTACGTATGTACATTCATATTTGCTTATATATGCTCTATATTTAACTTAACAAACATAAGCTTTTCTAAATTTAATGAAAATAGTTTGCATGTTTTGTCATCAAATATTAATCGAAGAGTTAGAAATGCTCTTGCTACACTGTCTTGCGTGGCAGGTTTTGCATGCACAACTTTAGTTTGGCTTACTGAGTAAATTTTAGTTTACATGTGATACAACATACTTTTTTCTAGTTGGTCATCAATTTGTCTTGATCCAATTTAAGATAGTTAAGATATTACATGAATTTGAGAATGTCAATGCATTATTTTAAACTTACCAAACTTACCAAGATTATTACAGAAAAAGAGAATCTTCTATATGTCTCCCGTATCTTGGAATTGATGCACACGATTATTATTTTGCATAAACATCCGCATATATATATATATCATATACTATAACTTCGAAATGTTGTTTAAAAACAATTATGATGCGTGGTTCGTAATGATTTCAGGTCACCGCAAAGTTACGTAAACATCAAGAGCAGCAGTCCTGTGTCACCAAGAACAGTAGGAGCAGGCGTGACGTACGTCCAAGGTGGTGCGGCCGCATCTTCCGCAGTAGCGGCGGCAGCGGCAGCGGCAGCTGGGACAGCTGGCAATAATACTCCTGGAGGTTCTTCCATCGGTGGAGGCGGTGGCAGTGGTGGCGGTGGCGGTGGAGGCGGTGGTGGCAGTGGCGGCGGCGGCGGAAGTGTTAACAACGCTGGTAGCACGAACAGTGGAACCGGTGTCGTTGGGTCCGGAGCTGGTGTTGGGGTTGTTGGGAACGTAGCACCACCCGGAAGTGGGAATAATAGTGGTACCGGTGGTGGTACCAGCGCGGGAAGCAACAGTGCCGGGAGTGGTACAGTGGGTGGTGCACCAGGGGGTTACGTTGCTGTACCAATGGCTGGTGGTCTGCGATACATCCATCCGTATCCACCGACGCCAACGTCGGCGTCGGTGCCAGCTGTAGCTACAGTGGTCACGTCGGCCTCGTCGGCGTCAACTCCTATACCAGTAGCAGCGCCTGTGGCCCCGCCAGCGCCTGCTAATCCACCCACAGTTAGTCAAACGCCACCTCCATCGCTTTCGGCAACTGCTTACGCCACGAGGGATGTATATCGCAGCGCCACCACAAATGTAGGTATTTTACTGTTTAAATCAGCCGCGTCCCGATCCAAAACAATCGAATGATAAATGCCGCGTTCTGCTTTGTCGATCAACAAATGCGAGCTTCCACGGATAAAATGATTCTAATTGGATCGAAAACAACTGGTCGAGTGTATTATAGCGATATAGACCGTTTTCCGGGCAACAATGACTAATGAGCAGTGTAATACGTACGCGGTATAATTATAGAAAAAATAATGAAATAAGGGTCTCGTTTTTGTTCTTGACTTTCACCTGCTATTAATCCTTTCTTTTCTTACGCGAAAGTGACAGTTTAGGCTCTTGTTGATATGATAATGATTACTTCATTTCAGATACGATTGTATCGCGTAAGATAATGAATGTAAATATGATCAGGACGAAAATTAAAAAGAGTGCGCGGTAAATAGCCATTCGAAGTTCAATTGAAGTGCAAGAAATGTATGACGGGGTTCTAGGTATATTGATAACGTACCGTCTGTCCTCTTGAACCGGGTCATCGATTTTCTTGAAATAGGTTTGCGCGGAGAAGGTTAGGCAAGATAAATTGAATGAAACGCTTATGAGGATAAAGAAAGTATAATATAAGATGGCCGAATGAAAACAGAATTGAAAGAAGGGATGGATTTTGACCGTAGTGTTTTTGCAGGTGAACGAGAGGATCGCTATCAACGTGAGCAGTAGTCCTCTGTCGCAGATTGGAGTCGGTGTTGGACTTGTTACGGCCGAATATGCGACGAATAGCGGTGTAGGTAGTGGCATGGCTAGTGGTAGAGGGGATAGACCGAGAATATCTCTTCTGCCGCCTGCTTCGGTGACGCCGACAGCTTCACCGACGGCCAATTCAGATTATCAGCACGTGACCAGTGCGAGAAATTCACGAATGGGCCTTATGCCCGTCCAACCGGATCAGTATTGCACTCGTACGGCCGTCGAGATAGCCAATCTGCAGGAGGCACCGCCCTTCAAAAAAATACGTTTGGCCCAACCAACACAAGTTCACTTCCAGTCCCAATCGCAATCTCGCTGTCAAAGCCTATCGCCCGCTGACCCCTGTGGTAAACAAGAGCACGTGGTACAGTTGCAGCAGCCACTCAGGATAGACACTAGGGTGGGTGTTGAGTATGAACGTGCGTTTTGAAATTAATATGGAGTTGAGGTATAAACTCGGTGAAGTCGAGTTAAGAGAGATAAGAGAGGTTTACGTTGAACGGTTAACTGAAGATATCAAGGTGGTAACGGACTGATATTTACGGTTGTGTAAAAAGTTTTAACTTTACATTAGCTTAGTTTCAAGCGAATTTTGGACATTTTTAAGACTTTCTTGGACTCAAAGGCAGTAGGAGATTCTGGTATACGCACAAAATCTAAAGCTATGTTTCCGCAACGCATCTGTGACTACCGCACGTCGAGTTAACGAATGTCGGTTTTTTGACATCAAAGATGTCTTGCAGTCTGTTGTTCATTATATTTAAACAAGTATCATATGCAGCCGTACTAGCAGTAGGCACAAATGCCATCGTTGCCTTGTAGTAACTGATGGCTTGTGCTGCTTCGTGTACTAGTCACGACAGCCAAAGTGCTACTCAAGACGGTGCAGGGGAAAGGGGCGCGAAGTTCATAGACACGCGATGCGATACACCTGAAAGTAGTAGTGGCCATCTTCTCAGCGAATAGCGAGAAGCATGTGACTCAACTGTGAGCGCCAGACCAATCAGACAGTTTCTTTGTGAATTCCTTTCGCATTCCTTCCGAGTTCCACTTTGGCTGTCGTGAATGATACTTTGCTTTCGTATTACAGGGTTGTCGCTATATAAGTTTGGACCTCGGGTCCGAAACTTCACAGATGTCGTGTAGGTAAACGATTACTATAGATTCCCTTTACCTTTTGCCGCCAACGTCGAGCGAGCAACTAAAACAATCGGCACTAGCGTGTCGGCGAGACAATACTAATCCAATTACGAAACCTGTTTATTTCTAATTATTTTGTTATGAAACTTATGCCAAAATATTCATGACATTTTTCTGATTAAAATGGGACCAAATATGATATGATTACCTCACCTATATTTACAGCATATTTACAGGAATGTCTCAGTACAAAACACAAACATTTTTTACATTAATATTGTGTAGAAGACACAATTCGAGGATCTCTACGGCTGAGAAGGTTGACCTTAAACATGTAAATATGATCCAAATTATATCGTGTTTTGTATCATTTTAATCAGAAACATATCAAGAATGTGTTGGAAACAGTATCATGAAAAAATAATAAAAAAAACAAGAAAGCTCTATCATTGCATTAGTATTTGCTCACTGATATACCTGACTCGTTACAATGTTACAATTTCTCGGCCCAGTCAAGTGGTCGAGATTCCCACTTATATCGCGACACAAAGAAACTCTTTAAAGTTGTCTTGCCGGATTGCTTCACATTGTGTAGACATAGCTTTATATTTGTCGTCCTCTTAGGTTTGTTATCACTAGACTGTGGATTTTGTGCATTTAAACAAAAATGAATAGGTGCATTTTAAAATAGTAAAAAGATTACAAGATTTTCGATATATCATATTCAACATCTTAAAATTTTAATGAGGAAAATATATTTTTATTTAGCTTGTAATTTATGCGTACAAATTTGATTTTGCATACAGATCCGCAGTCTAGTTATCACACTATATTGTTACCTCAAACTGCGTCTTCAGTCCGTTATATGAGCATTTTTTGCTAGGAGCAGCCCGCTGCGTATACGCCGCAAACAGAAGCTATTTCACCCACGCTTCCGGAACCGAACACGCAGGAGGACGCGCAATTTAGGAGTACCAAGGATGATCTTCTGCAGCAGATCGCCAAGGTCGACAGAGAGATTGCGAAGAGAGAGTCCCAGATAAATAAGCTTCGGAAAAAGCTGAAAGAATTAGAAGAGGCAGCGAACAAACCTCTAGAAGCCAGTGGTCTTAAACGACAGGTTGAGGAACAATCGCAGCAACCAAAGCACCAGTCTCTGGCACAAAAGATTTATGCCGAAAATAGGGTAAGACATTCATTTAAGAAGTTCGACCATAGCTTTAAAGCACTTGACCAGAGATTTTAAATTTTATTTCTATTGCAGAGAAAAGCTGAGGAAGCTCATAGACTCCTAGAGAGGCTTGGTCCAAAAGTGGAACTACCTTTGTACAATCAACCGTCGGATACAAGTGTGTACCAAGAAAATCGTACGAAGCATCAAACGTGTATGCGAGCTAAGCTTATAGCGAGGCTTCGTCGGGAACACGCCGAACGAGCGTCTCTTCATCGGCAACAGTCGCGGACGTACGCCATTTTGGTGCAGGAGTGGCATCGTAAGATAGAACGATTGGAGGCGACGCAAAAACGGAAATCGAAGGAAGCGAAAAATCGCGAATTCTTCGAAAAGGTGTTTCCTGAATTGCGAAAACAGAGAGAAGACAAAGAACGTTTCAATAGAGTTGGTGCCCGCATTAAAAGCGAAGCTGATCTAGAGGAAATTATGGACGGCCTTCAAGAACAAGAGGTAGTTTATACTGTTAGAATTTATGTAATAATATATACAGCATGTTTGACTGCACGTGATCATCTTCGTTAGGACGTGTTTCTCCCGGTTAAAAAAAGACTAAAATTAACTTCGTTCTTAAGCTTATTAACAATTGACACAATGACAAACACACTAATTCTGTGTGATGTCCAAGGCGTCACAAACGAATTTTCATAATTTAAGAATATGATGATGAAAAGTTAATATGATTATAACTGGGATATTATACTGCTGGTCATCCATAAGTATTACCTAACTTTTGACGTTGATAAAAATATGTAAACCACCTATATTCACATTTTCTTAACACGTTTGCTAGTAACACTTGTTTTGCTACCTATTGGGCTGTTGAGTATAAAATGTCCAATTTTAGAAAGCAAATGTTATAAAGCGTTTTGATTAAGAAATACTATTACAGACTGTAGGTTTAGTATGATCTTTAAGACTCTATCTGCAATTTTAATTTAGATATCTAATTTTACTTTTAAATCAATTTTATGTGAATATTAATCAATGGGATTGTCGTACACTCTCTTTATAAAGTGTGGAGAATAATTATGGGACTATTCGTTGATAGTAAACAATCTTGTAAATGAAGCACGTGAATGACCAAAAAACTTGTAATTTATTGACATAATGCGTTGAATACAGTGGTGCTTACTTTGATGAATGAGTTTATGTCGACCAAATTTGTGGTTGTTTAACGTTACTGTTACAAGTTGGACATTTCATATGCAACAACCTAATATCTCTATTATTATAATGGTCGATTAAATGTAACGCATCTCCTTTATGAAATGCTAGAACAATTTCGTAAAGGAAAGGTATGGACTTTCCAAATATGATGGTGTTAAATATCAGTACATATACATAAAATTAATTCGATTAGTTTCACGTAAACTACGAGATCGTACACGTCACATATTCGCGATAGTGGTAGTAAATGTGTTAATTATTTGAACAAATATGAACACTGAGAGTACTATATCGTGCCAGATACAAGGCTCATGCTTAGCTGTTCAGATCTGTTTATTGTTAATAATTTGAAGGCAAGTCTTTCATTGCTATTTAATCACTATTGAGTTTTAATTATTGGAGTTATGTCAAAATAATGATAATAATGTTTTCCCCATAACTATTTTTTAGATGGAAGATAAAAAAATGCGTTCGTACGCAGTGATACCTCCGTTATTATTGGATACGAAACAGAGACGAATCGCGTTTCAGAATCGAAACGGTCTGCTTCAGCCAGAAGAATTAGAGGCTCTTCACAGTGAACGGAAGTTAATCAACGTTTGGAGTTCTGTGGAGCACGAATTGTTTAAAGAAAAATATTTACAACATCCTAAGAACTTTGGAACGATAGCTCAATCTTTAGAACATAAGTCCGTTCCAGATTGCGTGCATCATTACTACCTCACTAAAAAAGCAGAAAATTATAAGCAGCTATTGCGAAAGTCGCGGCAACGAACACGTAGCTCTCGGAACAATCCTAATAATAAAGTGAGTTACATTAAAACTCCATTATCGTTAACATACATTACATCTGTAAGAATGTATAGGCCTTCATGTGTATATGTTTCGATCTGTTTAAGGTAAATAATACCAGTTCAAGTATTGGACCTATAGACATTCTAACTACGGGTGTTACGACGAGGTTGCAGCGCGAGCAGCAACAGAAAACACAAGAAAATCCTCAGAATAATTCGACAGCGGCGTCGACTACGACGACGACCACTATCACCTCAACCGCATCGAACATGTCAGCGTCCGTTACGTCAACGATAGCGACTGCATCAGTGACTTCCTTGAGTTCGTCGATAACGTCGAGTACATGTTTAACAACAGAATCCGTAATAACGTCAACGGCAGCGGCAACGACATCGATATTGAGTACCACGACGGCATGTGTCACTTCGTCGATCACGTCTAGTGTAAAGGATAACAGGGAAACCAACAAAGAAAATAAGGATATTAAAGTGGAGCCCAAGGAGTCGAATCTCATCAAAGTGGAAGTGAAGGAAGAGCCGCAATTGGGTTCTGAAACGTTGACCGCAAAGGATGTTAAAGTAATGTACGTATATCTTCTTTCTGTAGACGTTTCTGCTTAAATAGCTTGAAACTACCTGACAGAGTATATCAACACAACGGGTGATATCATAAGAACTATTGTATTTAATATTTATTTGGTATGATTTGTTCATACAGTAACTTATAATTCCAGATATGTACTAACCGCGATAGACTCCTTAAAAGTAGTCATTTCGACCAATTTTGTTTCATTCATAATTTTATATTTTAAACAATCACATTAAACTATAATACACTCACAGAGAAATAAAAGATTTTACGATATCTAAACATCTAAATATCTAAATATCATAAAATCTTCTATTTCTCGGTGATTGTATTGCAGTTCAATGTGATTGTCTAAAATGTACAATTATTAAACGAAACACAATTGATCAAAATAATTATGTTTATGTTTTAGAACAGGAAAGGGAATAATATTCATCAAAGGACCGTATGATGGTTAATTACTTTTTTTTATGATTACATTGTATGTAACAAATATTTTTAGACGTTTTTTACAAAAAATAATATCTTCTTAATTGTTTGAAATAACTTGAGATGTAGCATTCTTTATGAAATCACCTGGTAACTGCACATCGAGACTGTATATCAGTAAATATATGCAACTATATTAATTTAAGTGTTTCAAATATCTCGCTTGTTATTGAGGGGAAACAATAATCAATCGGAGGAAACATTGTTTGTTTACAAAAATTTCTCTTACGATAACTTTCTTTTTAATGATACTGTATATTTATATCATGGTGGTGTATTAATTGTGGACAAAGAAGAATTCACTAACCTATGATAGAATGATCTGAATACTTGCTCTTTAGTGAGAAAAATGTGGAAAATGTAACCTTTATACAGGTCCAATCTTATATAAAATGTTTGCCACATTTAAAATCATGTAAACATCATATTGCGATAGGTTATTGGATTTTATGTTACTTCCAATTATTACATCAAAATGACAGAAATATGTACATTTCCATTAAAGAATATATCGACATATTTGAAAATTAGAAAAGTATAATGTAAAGGAGTTTCTATTCATTATAGTATTTACTTCATCCAAACAAATTACGATTTCCGTTAATATTCTTTTCCGTCAATGAAAACCAGTGAGATATTGGAAATGTTCAAGTTAGATGAGATGTCTTTTATACGTTCGAATTGACCACAATTCTTTTTCTTTCTTTACGAAGACGCTTTTAAATAGCAATCAGAAGTCAAATTACTTAATGTTATATCTGTGGTGAAATATTTCATGAAATAAATTTCTCTAGCCCGTTTTGTCAATGACGAAAGGTTTCTATTGTGTAAAACATGTTTGAAATATTTTCTTTAACACGTAAACACAGTCTATAGTGAGTTAATGAAATCAAATAGGTAAAAGGTTCATACAAACCTATAGCCGAAAATACTTTATTGAAAAGTTGTAAGTTTACTATAATTTACTATGATGTTTCAATAGAAACTGGAAGTGAGTATTTTTATTGTCGCGAGGATTAAAATCTGCAGGTAGAAGGGAGATAGAAAAATAACAACAGTAATGTGTTTTTTTTTATAGTTCCATTTTATTTCGTGTGAACTTATTGTACATGCTTTTTTATCTTTTCTTTTATAGAAAAAGGATTGAAGGGGACGGGGGGTTTCAATAAAATATTTGCGAGTCCCTTATCAATTATTTGAAGGATAACTTAAATTACTATTAGTTCTCTTACGCGTATTTGACTCATGTTTCGTTATTTTATCGAATCTCTAACTATTTAGTATTTATAGTGCACATTTTACTGCGATGCTTTAGTTTTTTTTGCGATCTACTGTGCTTTTGTATTTTTGATACTTGCCTAAGTTTAAGGAAAATGGACAGAAAAATTCTCGGAAGAAATGGGATTGATGGGACACTTCCACTCATAATATTTTGGATAACTTCAATCAGGTTTTGAACTTTTAAATCATTGAATGGGGTTGACAGCTCATTCAAAAATGTGAACAATAGCGTACCTCTGGTTTGTTTGTTCGAAGAACAAAAGGATCTAGGTCATGTTTTGTGTTCTTTGTTACCATATTACGTACATTACTGAACCAAAAGCTATAGTAGGTCCAAAAGTAGTTTTATTTCATCTTGAGTACCTTAATTCTACCATACCATATTAAAATAATCATTTTTAACATTTCGCATTTCATTCAACACTTCACATTCTAAACATGTGCAGCCACAAAGTGCCTTCATAAAAAAAACATCTGATACATGGATTCATTTCCGCAGAGTTCTCGTTTTTCGTAAATCGATGTCCAGATTTCCATAAACAACCAAAGTCTAACGAACACGTCAATTGTCACGTATTGTTTACAGATTATACAGCGTGATCGGTAACTGGTAGTACAACCGACAAGGGGATGATTTGATATAAGAAGAAATTAGTTGGAAATGTAGAATAAAAATTTTTCATATCAGGCTTTGTTTTTGAGAAAATCGAGTTTAAAAATCCGTCAAGTTCGCGTGCTTAGCATTTCTAAGCAGAACCGGTAGGTCATGATCAAACGTGTCAGACAATTCGTATTCAATAGCAGTCGTGTGCATCGAATTTTCAAATTTAATTTTCTCGAAAGCAAAGCCTTGTATGAAAAAATTTTATTCTACATTTTCGACATATTTTTTCTGTAGAATAATCCCTTTGTCTGTTGTACAATCAGTTACCGAGATCACACTGTACACAAGGTCGTACATGTTTAGATATAATTTAATAATGATCAGGGTGTTCGATGAATCTATTATTAAATTTCGCGTGTAGAAATTTCATATTAGATGGGAGAATGTCAGAAATCTTTTTAAGAAAGAAAATAATGTAACAGTGGCATCGGTTGTAACAGTTCTCGAAAAAAGAAGCAATTTATGGAAGTACAGAGATGGGATCAGAGGATGGGGCGGTCGATTGGTGGGGAAAGTGGGGTGGATGGAAGCAGAGTGGCGTTAAGCGAGGGATGGTAGGGTGGTTATTAGCAGATTGTAATGCTAATCAATGGTTGCTGGTTAGTGGATTATGTTTACGTAGGCATTCATCATCGAAATTGAGTTGATCGTTGAAAATCTGATCCCAGGTTTGCATGAAAATTGGAAGGAATGGCTGCTTTTCCCCTCGGAAACGATTAATTGAAATTGAAATGAAATATTAATTTTCCGCTGAACGTTGCTCGATACTTTTCAACGCGGGGATGACCATATCATATCAGTTTATTTAAAAAATTGTAAATCGTATACGCATCGAAGCGTTGCTTGGTAAAACAGTATTGTAAAGTACCATTTTACTGTTTCGTCTTATTCGTTAACCTTTATAATATTCGATGTCAAGACTTTTAATACATGTATTTGTGATCTGAATACTTTACGAATGTTTTACCGAAACGATGTAGGCTGCGTCAGTTAATGAATAAAAATATTGTTCGTCGCTTCTGCAGAATTATTATAATGATCTACGGAAATTAACAAAATGAAGCTCTTAGTCCAATTCTGTTCTTTTTTGTTATTCTGGGTTTATTGAAAGTGTTAGTACCAAAAACAAAATTCTACTTGACTTAAAATGCAAAGACGCGGCAGATACAGAGTCTTATTATGATGAAGTGTACGTGTGTACGATTATTAGCTGTTAAAAATTTCCATTTATTACAAATTTACATTATCATCGACCAGTTTCAAGAAAGTAGATTTGGTTAGAATTTTATATTTTAAAATCAAAGTTTTTTGGACTAAAAAGTAGTCTGAAGCTCCATTCATTGTGCGTAAGGTGTATACCTTTTTCGGTAGTCCTTTTCACACAACATGTGTGCATAATTGAGAAAGGAGTGATTATACATGAAAAAATAAGCCATCAAATTTGTCTTCATATAGTGTTTCTTACGGCATCGTACATATTGATTAAGTATTGCTTACTATTATGGCAAATATTACTAGCGATATGTCTATTATCATTCAAGAAATATATGTATTTGTTTTGAATTTACACGGAAATTTATTGCTAAGTTTACACAAATGATAAATTAAATAATACATAATATTTTTAGTCGCGTAGAATTTCATTTAATTCGTATGTCAAGGGGTTGATAGTGTTAACTACCTAATAAATTTGTATGTGTACAGAGCCTCCTGTGCATATACTTTATAGAGGATATAGCCACCGATCATCTGATTGCAAGCCGCAAAGAGGTGAATCTACATGAAAAAATAAGTCGAAAAGAAAGAATAATGTTCCCTCGTTTAAGGCTTCGTTTTCGTGAAAAATGAGTTTGAAGGTCTGTTGGGTTCACATGCCCTAGTATTAGATTGTTGCATATGAAATGTCCGATTCGTAATAGTAACTTTAAACAAACATAACTTTTCCCGGAATAAAACTTATTCATTAAGTTAAACATCATTGTAATCATCATATTGTGTCAACAAATGAGTTTTTCGATTATACTACAGGAAAAATTAAATTTTTTGGTCGTTCACATTCTTCGTTTATGAGATTGCCATCTTTATTGTTGAGTTTTTTCTAGTATTGACTAACAGCGCATTCATTAACTGCAACATTATGACCAAATATTAAATAATGTTGTCGCTAATATGTTCATTTCCTCACTTATATAAAAAGAGTACACGACGATCACATCGACTGATATTGAAATAAACTTTATTTAAGAATGAAGTTATATATGTGAATAGAGACTGAAGACAGGTCTTAAAGAATTAACTTTGTATTTTCAAATGATATATAATAAACCTATAGATTATAATATTATTTCTAGATTAAAACACTTTATAACATTTGCATTCTGAAATCCGACATTTCGCGTATTCAACGGCCTAATATTTGCAGGAAGTAGAACCGGTAGGTCATGAACAGATGCAACAACCGATTCCTATCCAATAGCACACGTATTCGCTGAATTTTCAAACTCGATTTTCTCGAAAACGAAACCTTACACAAGAAAACATTATTTTCTGTCGATTTATGTAAAACCATCTTGCGGTTTGTAGATTGGCGACACCCTCCATATGTTTGATAAGTAATCACTCGCTTTCGGACTATACCATGAATACAGTAGACTTCCAATAACGCGATTAAAAAACTGTTTTAAAAAGCTGTATATTTGTATTATACGTGGCAATAAATGTACAATAGATATACAAAAAAGATGTTTAAAAAGACTGTTCACGTAGTACCACAGAATATATATGCTATGTACACTCTTTTTAAACAATGTTTTCATCGCGTTATACGGGTTACTAACTGTATTGAAATGTTAATGAATCCTGCATATATCTATCGGAGTTGGGTATTATTCGAATAAATATTTATTCAAATAACGAATAATATTTCATTCTCCGTTTATATGAACTAAATTGAATATAGTACAATAGTACCTAAAATATTAGGAGGTTGAATAAGTTCTCGCTGTTTTTTTTTACGAAATGAATGCTTTATTTTAAAAAATTGGTAAAAAATATGTTCTTGAAAGTATTGTCTCTCGCTAGCCATTACTTTTCCCCATCTTTCTGGCAGCATAGTAATTCCATGTCGGAAAAACGACACGTCTTTTGAGGCAATCCAAGAGTGGACCCATTTTTTGATATCTTCATAAAATTGGAAGCACTGCTCAGCCAGGCCATGTGTCATCGATCGGAACAAATGGTAATCTGATCGGGAAATGTTTGGTGAATACAGCGGGTGGGGTTGTACTTCCCATTTAAGTGTTTTCAAAAACGTTTTCACCGGTTTTGCAACATGTGGCCGCGCGTTGTCATGCTGAAAAATCGCTTCAACTCGTACAGCACCCAACGACCTTCCTCTGAATCATTCCTAATGCTTTCAAACGTTTCGAATCTGTTGTGCGATCAACTCCTAATGATTCTGCAAGTTCAGCTAGTATCTGACACGAGTCTTCATCAAGTAATGCCTCAAATTCTTCGTCTTCAAGTTTTTGTTGTGCGCCAGGGCGTTCTTTATCTTCAAGATCAAAATCATTATTTTTGAAGCGTCTAAACCAATCTCTGCATATTGTTTCCGACAGAACATGGTCGCCGTAGGTGTCAACAAGAATTCTGTGTGTTTCAGCTGCAGATTTTTTTTTAATAAAATAGTGTAGTAAAATTCCCCGCAATTACTCTTTCTTTGGCATGAAATTCGACATTTAGCACAATGAAAGAAAAATTGTTTATACTTCAGTGGAACGACATACACTGAATTTTAACCTTGCATATATGTAGTACTTCATTATAGATACGTTATTATCTGAAACTAAATTCACGCAGTTCTGGTATTACCACCTTTCGGAAAACAGCGAGAACTTATTCAACCTCCTAATAGTAGTGTCGGATTAGCTGAACTCTAGCTGAACGAAATCCTCTTATATGTACGTTCTATTAAATAAACGAGAAATCGTAGTCAGTGAAGGGAGACTGGTGGACTCCTATTATATGAACAACTTTATTAGTCTGTCGATTAGCAACACCGATCGGGACCAAGCTGTCCTTTGAAGTCGTAAAGCAACAGTTGCTCAAGCCCATTCGTTAGTCACAAATAAATGGATGTATTCGTTATTCGAAATAACTTTTGTCCAACTCGAACATCTACAACATGCGTTCAAACTATTGTACTTTTTCGGTGTACTGTGACAAACTAGCTTAACCGTGTGTGGTCATTGATTGTTGCAGAATCGACGGGAAGAGCACATTATCGTCGTCGGCGTCGTCAACGTCGTCGTCGTTGAGTGTGAACGCAACGAATATGATGAACACGGCGAACGCGACGGCGATAAATATGGATTTCAAAGACTCGAACAAAAAGAAGCCTGTTGGCAGGGAGGCGAACAGCAGCGGTGCGGCCGGCGTGACCGGCGTGGGAGCCGCCAGCAGAATAAAGGAGAAGAAGAAGGACAACCATGCTACACCTATGGAGACTAGTGACGAGGAAGCCCAATCGATGGACACTATCGGTAAGTTTCATCCATAATGCCAACTATTTCACTAGTTAGCAGCCTGTTTGGCGACACTGATGCACTAGTTTCGTGAATTATGAGCCACGAGAACAGGGCAGAGGATGGAACTCAATCTTTTGCACTCCACATTTTCAACTTAGAACTAATAAATGACGAATCACACTCAACATAGGACTGCAGAGGCTTAACATCGTTCCATTTCATGAAACCGAGCTCATACTTGAAAAAAAAACTAAAATTTTCTTTTTCTGCTCCACTGAACTTTGACAAAATCGAATATCAAAACAGCACATGTAAACAAAAATGGATATTAACTGTCCGACGGCGGGGACTGTGTCTACTTTTGATTCAGAGTATCAAAATCGTTTTTTAGTTTCTCATTTTCTGGCGTTAACATTAAATAAACAGCTATTACATTAAAAATATCAGAAAAACAAAGAACACTTTTTCAATACCTTATTGAATTAATGAAACTAATTATGGGTTATTATATGTAAAGGCCACTCTAATACTAAATATAAACTAAAGAGTAGTCAATTTTGATATTGTCTTCCGGGATGTGTCAGAAAAGAAAAATGGATACTATTTTTAAGAGTAAATCTACAATGCTGGATCGATTAACACGTAGAAAATGTATTGACCTTGAAAATTTTGTTTTGGCATTAAGAGAAACAAGATTCACATATAGATGTGATTTCTATGTTTGGTATTTTAATTAGAAGCTAATTGTTAGTTTAGTCATTTAAATAATGGAAAAACCGAAGGAATGCCAGAAAAATATTCGACAATACAAACATAGCCGCAATAGGAAAAAACATAAATAAATAACTGTTCCAAGGCGTCACTAACGACCAGAATGTCGATGTGACGTAGAACACAAACATAAACAAAAAATAAGTTAATAGCTAATTAAAATCTTAAAAATAATTGTCATAAAATAAGTGCCACTAGATATCAATTTATTAATACTGAGAATAACTATATTACACTGTAAAGTGAAAACTTATTATTGAGTAACTATCAACTAATACCGGTCGCTTTTCATTGTGTGAAATGTTCAAAAGTCGCGTACAACGTGTTAATAATTTGCTTTAAATATTCGTTACTTAATTAAACCATTGCGTCGGATAGCAAAATACATATACATATCCAGGGCCGGCCCTAGGGTAGTCGGCGCCCTGCTGCGAAGATTCTTTTTACAGCGCCCCTCTGCCCTATATTTTTTAAAAGACAATAGTAGTTAATTTTCGAGTAATAAACATAATAAATATATAATATTGTTATTAATAATTTAATTTAATATAAATCATTTTGACATTAAATTTGGTTGGCATTTAAAAATTTTTAAAACAACATACATTTTATTTAAAAAAATAATCTGATGCTGTGCATCACTCCTCGCATTGCGCCTTGGGTCGGCCCTGTACATATGTATGTACATATAGTGGCGTGCAATAGTATCCGGGTATCCTTTAAAAATGAATAACTCTTTTAAAATTGGGTCAAAAGGCCCGAAATTTTTTTTTAGATGTTAGAAGAATTAGGTTACTAGGTAATTTATAAAAAAAATTAATCAACAATTACCATTGGTCGAAATTGCAAAATAAAAACTAGTGGTCATGATTTTTAAATTTTCGATCTGAGCCTATAATGAAAATTTAAAATATACCTTTTGAAGATCGAAGTAAGTTGCAAAAATTGATCTTACTACAAGAAAAAATTTGTTTCCTTCGCATTTGTCTTGGGAATCTACTATAATAGCGATACATCATTATTTTACAATATTTGATTTAAAGAAACGTGGTACTACTGCGTCATTAAATGCATTGGTGCAGTACTTGGCGCTCAAACGCAAATTAATCTACGTTTCTATTTTTTTACTCTTAACATTGGAACAATTGGGAGGGTTGTACACATTGAGAATACATAGGTATCGACGCTTTTCATGACTGTACTTTAATTAATTCGGTTTGACAATGTTTTAATTATTTTACGGAAGTCATTGTAGCTAGTTTTTGCGTTACAAGGTCGTACTCGAAGCACTCGGTAGCGATAAATGTTTTGCTCGAAAGAAGTAATCCTTTTCCGGAACTGTAGAATTTCTGAAAGAAATACACATAATGATTTAGTACAAATACATTCGTAAGCAGAACATTTTAGCGAATCGATAAATTCTTCGCCATCATCTCACATTTTGAAAACACGAAGGCGAGCAAGGAAGAATTCATCTTTAAGAATTTCTCGTTCTAGCCTGTTTTTCGAAAGAATCTCAAGATTGTACATGGTAGTCACAGTGTATCAACCCATTTTAATCACTTCAACTGAATAGCGCGTCTATAATAACAATTATCCTCATTACGACACCTGGAGCGTTATCTCTCGAAAAACAGACCGCAATATACCCTCATGTGTGTTGCATGTAACATTCAATATACATGTAAATAGTGCATAAATCGTTCCACACCTTGTTCTCGTCGATGTTCAAGGTCTCTCGTTGTTCGTGGCTGCGGTGGTCGATTCTCGATCCTCGCCGGTTCCGCTGGCCTCCTCCGTTTGCGGCCTCTCGTCCGCGTTCGCGTGGCACAGCTTCCGGTGTTTGTGCACGAAGTAATAGCTAGGGAACTTGCAGCCGCAGATCTTGCATGGATAGTACTGGACGTTCAGGTCCAGTAGCCTGACTTCTCTTCGGTTCCTTTGAGCCTCCTGCCTCTGGCCGGTTCCGACAGCGGACTCGTTCATCCTGGTCGGCAGCAAGTGCCTCTTGGTGTGTTTCCTATAGCAGTATTGCGACTTGAAGGTGTGCCTGCAATACCCGCAGGTATAGCTTCCGGCGGCGTTGCCCGCCTCGGTGTCGATCGCCATGGCGATCGGATCGCAGCCGTTTCCGGCCGGTCCTCCATTCTCATCGTTCTCCCTGGACGCGTTCTCCTCTTCGAAACACCTTTGCAACCTCGCTTGCGACACCGTACTGGACCCGCAGGTCGCAGTCGAGGAGTAATTCTCGTTCAGAACGCGGTGAAACTTGATTGGCCCGTCGCAGCAGGCCACGTCGTACACGACCGACAGAACTCCGCTCGAGGACTCGTTCCCGTTCGCGGAACTCGTCCCGCCGCGTTTCTTCTTCAACGATTTGTTGCCTCGATCCGTGTCCGTCGAGCACGTTTCGTTCGTTCTCTCGCGATTACGAGCTACGCTTCCTTCGTCGACAGACAACAATGGCGAACCGCCGCGTCTTTGTCCGCTCTTCGTGTTCGACTGCTTGTCGCCGCGTTCCTCTTTGGTCTGTCGCTGATCCGACGACTCGGAGGACGATTTCTTGCTACGATTCGATGGTAGCGAGGATTGGGACTCCGAGGATGGTGCCGGTGACACAGACCGAGACGGAGACACCGGTCTCGTCGCGGCGGAACAAGCGAACGCTGTAAACGCCGCCGCGGCGAATGATCTTGCCACGTTCTCCGGGGACTTCTGTCTGCCCTCTCTCAACGGACCTCCTCGGTTCCTGTCGACTTGGTACGGCGACGGCTTCGGCGAGGGCACCTCGCTGTTGCAAACAAATTTTCAGACGTTGATGGTATTGTCTTTTAGTCCCGAAAATTCAGCGCGCACTTGGCAATTTTGCAAAATTTTGAATCCGCTTCAACGATTTTTAGTCGGATGAAATTTGTTACTTTGGCTTTGACGTTACAAAAGTGCCAAGCGCGCACTCGGCTAGATGAAAAATGGCGAACAGAATAAAATTGTGCGTCTTAACGCGCGGACTAATTTGGGTATCCGAACCAGTAATCAATGCCACGCCATTGCAACTATGTAGAACGTTGTGGTTCTATCAGAAGGATAACAACTATCACAGTAAGTCCCAATCTACTGTCTTCATTTTCACTGAACAAAAGGTACTGTAAATGACAACGTTCTTGGTGGATATTAAGAAATTTCTCTGACCGTTGTGCTATACAATTGCACACCGGAAACACGCGCGGTATCTAACAGAGTTTTATGCAGAAAACACGTATCTTCCAATATTTCCGGTATTGGGATACTCGTCAAACGAGAAACAGAGTTGAGAATTCACTGCCGAGCCGATTAGAAACATGAATTTTAACTTTACATTTGAACCCGTCGAACTACGAACATAGGAGACAAAGTTTTACATCACTTCGGCATCCCTTTGAATT
Organism: Sphecodes monilicornis; assembly: GCA_913789915.3. NCBI lineage: Eukaryota > Metazoa > Arthropoda > Insecta > Hymenoptera > Halictidae > Sphecodes > Sphecodes monilicornis. The sequence continues at coordinate 3,851,192 of OU565286.1, read as the reverse complement.
TTATTTACCAAGCATTTACAGATTAATAAAACTATTACGGACATTTTTCTTTTGAAACCATTGACACTATTACACTGTAACAAAGGTTTAACATCCACAACTAGTACGAAGCGCCACGGATTCTTAAAACAGATATCCTGATACCTATAGGCGTTAGTTTCACACACGGTTTGGATCTCCCAACGCGTGTATACTACTCACGGAAGAAGTATTTCCGATTTACATTACGCTTTATCGAAATCACTGCTCTCCGAAGATACTTCTCACGCGGTTGTCAAAATCCAGATATTTTCGAGTTGATCACGATAAGGACAAATAGACCACGGATTTTTCCATGTCCCTCTAGTTTTCACAAACTTGTGGTATAGCGAAAGGAAATGACGAGACGCTAACGCGAGTCCAGTTGTTTCGAATGGCCGATGAAAATAGGTTCAAACCTATAATGCGTTTCCTGTCCGGCGGAAGTTGGGACCACGGAAACGTTGAGTGGTACCGTCGAGTGCATCAGCACCGACGGTTGCAGTCGGGGCAGATGCGACAATCCGATGGACGCAGGAGCCGGCGGCGGCGCCGTCGGCGGGTAGAGCGGCGTCGTCGGCCAGCACATGCTAGGCTCGATCATCAACCTGTTCGGGATCGGTCTGAGGATGTTTCCGGCGCCGGGCGTCGATGTCGACATCGACATGGATGTCGAGGTGAGGGTCGAGGTCGGTGCCACCGGAACTGGAACCGGTATCGGTGTCGGCAGAGGCGGTGGAGCCCGGAGCCGCAGCAACGCTGCTCGACACTGCTCCAGGGCACCAGGCATGTGCAACAAATGCGTGGCCAACAGCACGCTGTAAACGTTGTCCAGTGTCACTTCCAGCCGGCCCGTGTACATGTAGTTCAACAGGGGTGCGAACGCTTCTCCGCCTGTAAGTTACCATTCGACGGACCGATACTCTTTCGTTTCGTTCCCTTCGCAACCCTCACCCACCACACGCTGCCTGGGTCCACGAACCGCCCTACTATTCTATCGGTAAAAGTTTCCTAATCTCATGAATACATTGTCGAAGTGTTAGAACGAAACGAAGACAGCTGACTGATCCTTCAGCGCAGAAACAAATTGACTGTGTTCGCGTTAGTTCCACTTTGAAATGTGCGGGGTCTTTAAAGTTTAATCACATTTTCTTTTATTTCAGCGAATGTTTCAAGTTACTAATCGGATTTTGCGTAAAGAGATTAGATGATTTTCATCGAACTAAAAGCCAGTCTGCTGTTATTTCATACTTATTGAGCCATTTGGTAAAGTACTTTTGCAAAGGCACTTATAGAATATTCTTGCGCTATTTTGCAGAGAAAATACTTTTTCGAACTGCTTCTTGTTCTCTGCTGGCCATATTGCGCGGTTTTTAGTGGAAACTAATAGGATGTTTGTTTTGATTCTTCGATTCTAGTCTTCGTAAAACCATCAATGGAGCTGGAAATTTGTGGAAACAGTCCTTTGTATTTCCATCATCGTTTATATGTTTACGATGTTAGAAACTATATTTTTGTAGAATAGCAAATTCTTACGTTTGATGTGATACATTTCTGAATGTAGCTTTACACCAGCATATGCATAAACAGCTAAATATCAGGTACGATACAAAAGTTAACGCTTCGAGAAAACAAGTAGGGGTGAAAGTAGACTCAGGCATCGATGACTGGACGTAACACAGTTGCCACAAAACGTCCGCTTTCATTCGAGGATTAAACAGCACTGTCTACGCTCCCCGAACCGGACAATTAGCTCAAGAAGGTAACGTCGAAATAACCCTGCCGCTATTAACGGCAACCGGATACATACACGAATAATAAAGTCGGAACGAAGAAATGATTGGAAGTAGGAATGATTGCAGAGTAATTTTGATTAATCCAAGCAGTTATCGACCGATCCTATACGTTTCTTGTGACAAAGTTTTGGAATAAAGTTAGAAAAGGATCAAAAAGGCTAAAACTACCAAAGACAAGACATTTCACTTCGAATTAGAACTCAAAATTCTCAATCTATAAACAGCATTTGCACGTGCACCTGCTGAAGTGGAAAAATGTGGTGACTTCATCCGATAATTCATATAATTTACGAGTTAATCAACTTGCTTCTTGAGCCAAACAGCTCATACAACTGTGTTACTATTTGTATCCGATTTGGACCGGTTATTTCTGCAAGACTACCGCCTCTTCCGTAATGTACGGAAAAAAAAAACGAGAAGTGATCCGATCGTGGAGAATTCTCTCGGTAGCAATCTGCCGCGGGACACGTGCCCGTCGTAGCGACAGGATTGAAGTCGAGTGGTTGATTATTTACCGATAGAGGAGACCGAAACCGAGGTAACCGGTCGCGGCGACTGGCCCGAATGATTAGTGGTCGTGACCGCGATAGCCGTTGCTGGCAAGCTGCTACAAGAGCCAACGGTCGCGTTAGCACTCGCGTTTGGCGACGCGGCAGCGCTGCTTAGCAGAGCCTTCAGATAGCCGCTGTGAGCAGCCAAGACTCCCTTGTGAGCGACGAACTGGTGTTCCCCTTCGTTCCCCACTCGAACCACGGTGTCGGGAGGCGACAGAGTCTCTTGAAGTCTGGAATAACTGTCCCCGGCGACGCTGTCGCCGAACCAGGCTCTGTACAGGCTGTACATTCTCGAGGCGGGTTCAACGACTCGATTAACTTGAATATCGTCTCGAAGACTCGGCTATTCGACGACCGATCGGACACCGTCGAGTCATAGTCACACGAAAGACGCCGGATGTTCACAGAAAGATCACGGGATGAACATGTATTTTAGAGGTTTATTCTCGTTTGATCCTGGCAGAGGCGATTGGAACGCGCCACGATGCGAAAGGTAATGTCACGGTCGAACGATCGATTGTCGTCGCGATTCGTTCACGCGACCCGGAAGGACGGATGATCGTGTTCCGTCGAGGAGAACGGACGAGAGCAGGCAGCAAGCAGCGGGTACTAACGCCGCGATCGAGCGTGATTTGAACGCCCGGAGTCGGCTGTGGATGAAATCCGCGGCGAAAGCCGCCGCCACCACCGCGATGTCGCGGCCGAGCTTGTAGATTCGCTTGCTTTTTCAAGTGGTTCGGTTCTACCACCCTTCGCTCTTCCTCCTCCAGACGACGCGTATCAACCAGTCCCTGTGCAGCTCGCCCCAACTCCCTAACGCCAGAGAACCGCCCCCGACGAGTACAGATTGGTTGTACCAGCTCAATTACGGCAGGGCCGCACGTGCGCCTGCTGCTCGTGTGATTGCAATCCTTGTGCGGGATTCTCCCCCGTTGCTCCCTGTCTTCGCCTCTCTTCCTCTTTCCCCCTCTCTCTCTCTCTCTCTGTCGCTCTCTCTCCTCCCTCTCCTCTATTTGGCTGTATGTATTGCCATCTTTGTCTTCTCTGGAATCTGTTCCCTTTTTTCGGTCCATCGATGGAACGAATCGACGCGATTTTCTTTCTGCGCTGCGATCCTCGAATAAAATTGTGAAGAGAAATGTAAATGAGACGATAGGTTCGATAAGGGCGCGAGGTCGTCGCAAAGAAGTATATCGCTTTAATGTTTCATTTTAATAACCGTAAAATTCGAGGAGACAAGCTACTTTGAAATGCGGTCGCGACGCTTTCTCGGTTCCTCGTGGTATGGCTGTTGGTATCTGCTGATACGACTTTTTATTCAGGTTGTCTAAATACAGTGATATTCAATGATAATTTCACTGTGTAGCGAGAAACTTTATTTGGTTGGTGGAAAAAGATAATGCAGAATTGGATTTACTAACTGCGAATGTAAATTAATTATTATTGAAACATCAGTCCAAAATCGCGAAATCATTAAATCTTCTGTTTTGATTGCAACGTTCTGTTATTATTCAAACGCAATGAGGAGAACTGTGCAATACATCTTGATATAATATTTTATAGTTTCACTGCTATCGCAAGAAGTGTACAATTATTAAAATATCAGTGCCTTATTAACGGAGAAATGCGGTTACCATATTCTTATAAATATTTCACAAACTGAGCTGAAAGTTAAAGTGTGATCTTCTAAGATGTAATTCTTAAATATTTAAATAATGTTATTTTGAAGTTTTTTTTATTGCTGTTGATGCACTACGTCTTGATATAATATTTTATAGTTTCACTGCTATCGCAAGAAGTGTACAATTATTAAAATATCAGTGCCTTATTAACGGAGAAAAGCGGTTACCATATTCTTATAAATATTTCACAAACTGAGCTGAAAGTTAAAGTGTGATCTTCTAAGATATAATTCTTAAATATTTAAATAATGTTATTTTGAAGTTTTTTTTATTGTTGTTGATGCACTACATCTTGATATAATATTTTATAGTTTCACTGCTATCGCAAGAAGTGTGCAATTATTAAAATATCAGTGCCTTATTAACGGAGAAAAGCGGTTACCATATTCTTATAAATATTTCACAAACTGAGCTGAAAGTTAAAGTGTGATCTTCTAAGATATAATTCTTAAATATTTAAATAATGTTATTTTGAAGTTTTTTTTATTGCTGTTTACAACAATTATTTTAAAGATTTATGTCGTATTGTATTTCATTTAGGAATGATTAAATCATGATTTTTCACTAATACTAGTTTTTTTTGTACAATTCTTTTCGAGATATATGATCGCATAGTTGTAAGTTGTACAGTCCATTATTAAATCAAACAGTTACTACCAATATTACTTGAAAATATAATATTCTGATTTGATTGCTTTATTTCACGTTCTACAATTATGACAGTGGCAACTACAAGACTTATTATTTTTTTTCTTTTATGAGGAAATAGTTATGTATCAAGCGAGATCAAGCGGCAATTTTATTATTAAAATAAACCTTGAAGGTTTATTAGGAAAGGCCCGTTGTGTTTTCCTCCAACAATTTGCGATATTGTGAGTTATTGTTATTTCTTTGCCGCTCCACAGTGGTCCCAAATGCCAAAACGTGGCCAAAACCTTAAGACGTTCCTGGATTTACTCAACTCAAGTCGTTTGAACCAATTTTAAGAATGTTATTCGTTTTTAAAGGGTATCCGGATGCTTTTGCAAGCCACTGTATCTTCAAAAACAGTTTCTTGCTGCTACTACCTACAAATGATATAGGAAGAATTCAAGAAATTACGTTATCCCCTTTTTTTTCATTGGTTTAAGTATTAGATCAATTGTGCCCATAATTATGAAAGTGGTCTAAGTCATATATTTCTTGTTTCGAGATATTTAATGAATTGCGTTTGAACGAATTAAAAAATATTTTTATATTATGCGACATTTTAATTTATAATTTTCTTAGTCTTGATTAATGGAAATTTATTATGAATATGAAATTTTGTATGAATTTCATACGAAAATGTTGTTTTTAAAGCTCTAATTGACTTAGACCATTTTCAAAATTAATTGAATGTCCTATAAATGACTTAAAGCAAAAAAGAACTATGAATTTTATTTGAAACAATAACTTTAATGAAATAATTCATGAACATTTATTCATTATTTTGAAAAAGTAATCCATTTTTACCATTTTTTCTAGTTTTTAAGATTCTTAAAATGTTCCTGATAAACTGGAGGGATGTATGGTGGTAAACACATAATATCTTTATGTTTTTCTTCCGTTACTGGTCTAGGGGTGGTGTATAATGGAAGTAATTTAATATTTTCGTATATTTTTGGTCTTCCTCTTTTAGGTGAAAGATCCAAAACGTAGAAATTAGAATCTGCCCTTACTTTTTCGCCTACACGTACAGTTTTTGAGAAATTTGAGTTTGAAAAAAGACCTATTCTTCAACTTTAAACAAATATTGTGATGTTATTATAAAAGATATTGATTTGTTCTTTGCAGCAAAAGATTCTGTAGACTTTCCCAAATACAGTGATATCCAATATTAATACATTATGAATGTTTAAACATGTTTAAACAATCATTAAAGACGGAGAAACGCCACTTTTGCACCAATTTTTCCGTATCCGTGGAAGAGCACCACTGGCGGCAACTCGTGTCGGGCGAAGACATTTTGCTTTCTGGTTCGGTTAAAATGTCGATGTTGCAAACTTCAACGGGAGGTTTCTCAAGATAAAAGTCTGCTCTATCACGTGATATAGTACGATTTTACGCTGGACCATTATTTTTTGAGATAAATTCAAAAATATCCTCAAAAATTGGTGCAAAAGTGGTGTCTCCCCGTCTTTAATGATTGTTTAAACATATTTAAACATTCATAATGTATTAATATTTCATATCACTGTATTCGGGAAAGTTTACAGAATCTTTTGCTGCAAAGAACAAATCAATATCTTTTATAATAACATCACAATATTTGTTTAAAGTTGAAGAATAGGTCTTTTTTTCAAACTCAAATTTCTCAAAAACGGTACGTGTGGGCGAAAAAGTAAGTACAGATTCGGAAACAGAGCAGAAAATTCTATGAGAATCAATCAACAGTTATTAGGAAAAATAAAAAATGTTGAAATTTGTTGGACAGTGTTATTGGTAATCAGGAGTCGGGACCTCCAATCAGGGGTTGAAACGATTCTGAAAATAACTGTTTGAAACAGTTATATATCGGTTCTGACTGGAACAGTTATGAAGAACCGAAATGATGTTGTAACTGTTATGAGAATATCAGTTCTCGCTTATATAGGTTACGGTTATAGTTCTTGAGATCCGATATTATAACGGTTCTATAACTGTTATTTTTAGGTTCTGGATTTCGGTTTCGGTTCTTCAGACTTCAGAACCTATAATATGCCCCCTATCGGTTTCATATCGGTTATGCAGTTCTACAACTGATATTTTTTGGTTCTGTATCGGCTATACAGGGTGCCTCAAAATTCCTTCAACATAAGAATCACCCAACAGTTTTTAGGAAACATAAAAAAAAGTTGAAATTTGTTGGACAGTGTAATTTGATCGACCACTGTAAAATATAAACTTATGTTGCAAACGACGTGTGATGTATTACGTGACGAGAACGGTAATTTAATTTCTAACAAACTAATAAAAGTTTCTCTTTTCAAACATTATACTGTCTCTTAATGAATATCGTGATCGACGCCAGTCGATTCGAGTAAGAGATCTGTTCCTCCCTCTGCATTGATGCGGTTGGTCGACGTGTTCCAATGAGAGAATTGCTCGACAAGAAAAAGCACGAAAGGAAAGCACTCGACTATTGTTGATTCAATTACTCCTGCCGACAATCACGATACACCGTACACTTTTTTTGTTTAAATCGTGTATCGCCAGGTTCGTTCGATTCGCCATCACGGTGCGGTTGTTCTGGTGATATTCGGTATCGGCGACTCGCGCAAATTAGACCCCCTCCGTAAATTGTCAGATGTGTTCAAATTTGCATGGTTGTCGTGCTGCGCCGACGATTTCAATCGCGTATGACGAGCCGGCAAGAATAAACTTATGAATAAAATTATGAGGCGAGATGTAAGAAGTCGTAACAATGCATGAAATCACGAATTGTTCACTGTGCAGGTGAGACTCGCCGAGAGTCACGTAAACACGACGATCGATTTCCCACACATTACATCAACAGTTTGGGAATGAAACATTGTAAGGACATAACTGTTTGATTAGCATAAATCGCTTGCTAGCGAGCATCAGCAGATTCAAAACCCAACTCATCCGTGACGCCTCAAGGCATCCGTCATGTCGGAAAAATTGAAGTCGTTTGAACACAAGAAAAAATTCAAAAACTACATTGTCCTACTCTTGAACATCCTTTTTACTGTCAAAATTCGTCACCTTGTAATTAGTAGACTGCGAATCTTTATGCATTTACAATATGTGGAAATATGCAAAATATATGCACGATGTATGCGAGGTATATGCTACATATATGTATAGGGAATTTATGTACGGATCTGTAAAATAGTAATTATTTTATTGTTTTATTTATTATAATTTGAATTACAATATACAACAATAGTTTTTTTCTATATTGTCGATTGTAAATTGATACCTCTTGTCTGTTACAATTAATTTATACGGTGAAAAAGACCGTTCTACATCACATGATGTTATAGGGGCATATTTAAATTGACCTCAATGATGTGCCAGAACCTCTCGTGGTCCTTCAACGTGTTCGCCCTTCAAAATCATGCTTATTTTTAATAATACATTAAAGTGTACATTTCGTTTTAATACAGATTCCATTTTATGTGTAACCTTTTCTCCGTGATCACCGGGTATACTTTTTAAATTTTCTGTAACTGTAGTTACCAAATCTATAGATTCCGTTAGAGGTAATCCTATTGTTTGCAATTTCTTCATGGCCTCAGGTAATATTTAGAAATGGCTCTGAAGAAATGTTAAATTTTGTTGTAAATACTTCTTTCGCCGATTTAATTGACCAAGCCTCCTTTTCATCGAACGATTCTATGACGTCTTTTATTCTTTCTAAATGCTTTGCATAAAAAATACTGCTTCCAACCAGGTTCCCCATCTTGTTATTACAGGTTCTGGTGGTAATGGCATATCTCGTAATTTATTTTTATAAATTTCGACGCTTGTGGTGCTTTTAACCCGCCAGTAGTCGCGCGCGGCAGTGTTCCGATTGAACCCACCGTTTCGCACGCGATGGCCACCAGATGGCGGCGATTTCAGCCTCAGTATCGTATGAAATCGGGTACCTTGAGCACCCCGCAGAATTTTAAAAACTTATTAGTATATACATATCAAATATTGAAATTTAACACAATGAAACTTATTCTTTATTTTGAGGATAGGATAGGGAAAAAACGCTACAATAACTAAGCAAAAGCATATATAATAAAACAAGAAAATACTTTATTTAGCAGAATCAATTAAAGAATACCAACATTTGTTGCTAGGGTAAGGAAACTGCCAAAACCTTACCAGTAATCACAAATAAAAAATTACATTATATTACATATAATATATACAATATATATATATATATATATATATATATATTATTTATTTTGGTTTTAATATTTCAGAAAAGACTGAGCGAATAGACTGTTCTTCAACAATTTGTTATATATATATATATATATATATATATATATATATAAAACTAAACAAATATTGCACATTCGGCTCCTTCTGTAATAAAAACAAAATAAATAATATATATAAAACTGAACAAATACTGCACATTCGGCTCCTTCTATAATAAAAACAAAATAAATAACATATATAAAACTAAACAAATACTGCACATTCGGCTCCTTCCGTAATAAAAACAAAATAAGTAATATATATAAAACTAAACAAAATATTGCACATTCGGCTCCTTCTGTAATAAAAACAAAATATCTTCTAGCCACGAAGAGTGAAAATTAGAAATTCTACTTTTCCTACTCCTCGTTGTAGATGTTTCTACACTATTAACTGCCATTGTATAATAAAATATTAACAACACTTACCTCGGTCCGCGTCACGTCTCTGGTCTATCAATCGTCCCGCCAATAACACCGGTACATTCCCGCCAATGTAACTGCCCCAGGGCTCTGGCCGCTCTGCTGCGTCATTGTAGATACGCTACTGTCTTGGTCGCGCATGCGCGAAAAACGGTGGGTTCAATCGGAACACTGGCGCGCGGTCTCACAGACCGCACCGTCATTTGTTGTAGCATATTTCAATTGTTATTGTGCCCACATTTCGCATTCTCGGTCTAGCTGACTATTACAACCTCACAAACGTAACTTCTAATCAACTGATTAATTATTGCCATTTGTATAAGTTGTACGCATTATCGGTCTGTAATACCGCGCGCGCCCGCTGGTGTTATATGCTTTTGTTATTGTAGTTTGCGATATAAACATGTGGAAGTACACATGCGAGAAGGAGCAGCAGCGTCTCCAATGCATTTTGGAAGAGAGTGAAGCAAGATTTTAGTCAAAGAATATACTTTTGGTTAATTTTGAATTTCTGTTTATAGTTGAAATTTTTGTGGAACGATGCTGTATTTAATTTTTTTAATGAAAAATATATTTTTTTGTTAAAGACTTTTATATTCTTGCATATGAACATATTCGCACTTACAAACGAAAACACCTTAAACATTATGATTAATATTCGATGCGGTCTCACAGACCGCGCGCGACCTCTCATGTCACAAAATAAGGCGCGACTACTCTAGGGTTAAATCAGACTAACCATTTTGTATAAATGGAGCAATGACTTCAGTCTTTCTGCCAAGCTAGATGAATTAGTTTACTATATGATATGTGAAAATTTTGGAAAAATTGCGCTTAATTTGAATTACGGAAAAGATAATAACAGTTGCTTTTTACAACATTTTTATTTTGGCTTGTTACGATCATTTAAGAAATGTATTGTTACGCGAGCGACTGCGTAATTTAGGCATACTTAATAAAAGACCGTTATAAAAAGGTAATTAATCTCTTTATTAAAAGAGGAAGGGAATTGCACGTCCGACCGGTACGACGTTCGTGAAGCGACTCTGTCCTTTGTCCTTGTTATATCGTCGTTTAGGCAACGACGATATAACGGGAGTACCTATTTTTCCACATTCGTAACAGTATTTTGTAGATTCATATAAGTTATACAGGGTGCTCGTGGTAAATTGGATCAGCGTTTCCCTCGTAAATAGTAAGTAACACTAGATTTATGGGGCCTGTCAAAATGACGGATTCAAAAATGTTTAATTTTCGATTATTAAGAGTGTAAGGAGGCATTCGTGAGGAATTATTAAATAGATTTATTTCTTTGTGTACATATTACAATAAAATCGTTGAGGATCTAAGTAAATACAATTTTATTATTTTTATGAAGCAATAATCAATTTTAGTGCTCCGTAAACCTAGTGTTAAAAAAGAATGAAAGAGGAAGAACAAATACAGTATTTCATCGATAATCGTCGCCACCACGGGTCCGGCCGGCGACGATTAACGTTCAGATAATACTATTCTTTGACTTGCGCGGTACGTAGAGGACAGCGAAGCTCGAGAGACCTCGGTCGCCGAGAAGTGTAACGTTATACGGGTCGAGTATGTCGGTGTGAAAACAACAATTAACCCAGTGACAGAACTTCTTCATTTTTTATTATTTTTTTCTGGAACTTTCACCAACATATCGCGGCTTTTTTCTAATGAAAATGATACCAAATAGATAGAATTCCGATGGTATTTACTTGAGTAATGGACGATGATAGTTTCGGAAAATTATTGTAAACATGATCCGAATTATATCGTGTTTGGTATCATTCTAATCAGAAAAATGCCACAAATATATTGGAGAAAGTCTCATAAAAAACTAAGTAATAATAAAAAAGTTTTTTTTATTGGCATTACACTGTGAAGACACGTGGGCCTTTGAACTACGCCGGCGACCGCGACTCTGCGCGTCTCTTTCTTTTCCATACGCTATCCTTCCTTGCGCCTGAAACTTTCATTGTCCATTACACAAGTAAATATCATCGCAATTATATCTTATTTGGTATCATTTTCATTAGAAAAATGCCACGAATATGTTGGCGAAAGTTCCATCAAAAAATAATAAAAAATAAAGAAGTTCTGTCATTCCCGTATTATGTGACACTTCTCGGCGACCGAGCAGTGATGGGAATGTTGGCGTTCTTCACGCGCACGCGCGGCGATTTTAGCCTCAGTCAAGCACGAAAATCGGGTACCTTGGTCGCCCCTCTAATTTCGCAAAATTTATTATGATTTTATTTTGAAAAATGAATGTACAACGTGTGTATGTATATATATATATATATATATATATATATATATATATATATATATATATACAGGGTGTCCCACATAAATGGGAGCACCTAAATATCTGTCGTATTTACAGTCCTATCAGGAAACTTCAAAGGACAAAGTGATACTATTGCAGGGGGCAAATATTATGGTAAAGAAAGAAATTTTTTATGTCTTGTTTTTTAATGAAATTTCAAGGTTACCGATGTTTTTTTTAATGGAATAGTATATTTTTTTTACGATAGCATGATAGACAATAAAAAACTGAATTTAGCGGATACCACCTTTTTGACCTTGAAATGACCTTGAGCAAGAATAATCATGTGGAGTGGATAAAATGTGGAATATATATATATATATATATATATATATATATATATATATGTATATATATATGTATATATATGTATATATATATGTATATATATATGTACAACATATGTACGTATATATATATATATATGTATATATATGTATGTATGTATTAAAATGTAATATATACGTACGTACATAGAATATATAACATATAAATATATAATATTTATGTATCTATGCACAATATAATATAACTTACTCTTCTTCATCATCTTGGGAATAAGGAAGGGAGGGTACTAAAATAACTTCAAACGAAATATATAAGAAACCCACTACTTTCGCCCCAATAGTACCCCACAAACTTCGGACGTAGCTTCGGTGCTGCCGAAACTCGCGCATGCGCGTGAAAAGCGCCAACATTCCCATCACTGCGACCGAGGCCTCTGGAGCTTCACCACCCCTCACGTGGTATACCCCGCGGAAGAAGGAATTGTTTTGCGACGATTATTGTTCAAAATTTCACGACAATTATGATGAAAAGTATAAACGTCTAAATGTTTATTTTCGCGTGACCTATTCTATTCACGATTCATTCATACTCCCCAATAGTAGCGAGCACTAGAGTACAAGCACGAGTCAGTCACTCGTTTCTTTTCGTATGCAGTTGAGCGTGAAAACTACCGAGATCGCGTCAACGCGTATTTCTCCGCAATTGACGGTTTAAGTGGCCGTATGTAGGTATGATTAGCTTTGCAAATATTGCTATGTTAAATGTGATATAGCATTACGTTTCTACTATTGTAGAAACAACCGGGATAAAATAATCTGGCATTCGGTGAACAATCTCTTGTGTTTCGACGCTTGATTCGTTGGAGGCAGGGGTTGAAAACAGTTATGATATCGATTCCGGTTCTTGAAACAGTTACGAGAACCGAAAAAATGTTGTAACAGTTATGAGAATATCGGTTCACGCTTATATCGATTACGGTTACGGTTCTTGAGAACCGATATTATAACGGTTCTGTAACTGTTATTTTTAGGTTCTGGATTTCGGTTTCGGTTCTTCAGACTTCAGAACCTATAATAAAAGTTCCGTATTGATCTCATATCGGTTTTGCAGTTCTGTAAAAATGGCATCCGCTGGTTTGTTTAAGAAATATTAACGAAAAACACGGACCAATCAGAGCGCGGCTACAGCGAACGGGGTCCGACTCGGCGACACGTCTCGCTTAGCGTGGCGTCGCCGTTGGCCGAGCCAGAATCAATCCGCTGTCGCTGCGCTCTGATTGGTCCGTGTTTTTGGTTAATAACTCTTAAACAAAGCAGCGAACGACATTTTTGCAAAGGAAAATGTCACTTCAAATGATCTCAGGAACCTTCCATTTCCGGATGTTGAAGGAATTTTGAGGCACCCTGTATAGCCGATACAGAACCAAAAACTATCAGTTGCAGAACTGCAAAACCGATATGAAACCGATAGGGGGCATATTATAGGTTCTGAAGTCTGAAGAACCGAAACCGAAATCCAGAACCTAAAAGTAACAGTTATAGAACCGTTATAATATCGGTTCACAAGAACTGTAACCGTAACCTATATAAGCGAGAACTGATATTCTCATAACAGTTACAACATCATTTCGGTTCCTCATAACTGTTCCAGTCAGAACCGATATATAACTGTTTCAAACAGTTATTTTCAGAATCGTTTCAACCCCTGATTGGAGGTCCCGACTCCTGATTACCAATAACACTGTCCAACAAATTTCAACTTTTTTTATGTTTCCTAATAACTGTTGGGTGATTCTTATGTTGAAGGAATTTTGAGGCACCCTGTATAGCCGATACAGAACCAAAAAATATCAGTTGTAGAACTGCAAAACCGATATGAAACCGATAGGGGGCATATTATAGGTTCTGAAGTCTGAAGAACCGAAACCGAAATCCAGAACCTAAAAATAACAGTTATAGAACCGTTATAATATCGGTTCTCAAGAACTGTAACCGTAACCTATATAAGCGAGAACTGATATTCTCATAACAGTTACAACATCATTTCGGTTCTTCATAACTGTTCCAGTCAGAACCGATATATAACTGTTTCAAACAGTTATTTTCAGAACCGTTTCAACCTCTGGTTGGAGGTCCCAATTCCTGATTACCAATAACACTGTCCAACAAATTTCAACATTTTTTATGTTTCCTAATAACTGTTGATTGATTCTCATAGAGTTTTCTGTGCTGATTCCGAATCTGTCCTTACTTTTTCGCCCACGTGTACAGTTTTTGAGAAATTTGAGTTTGAAAAAAGACCTATTTTTCAACTTTAAACAAATATTGTGATGTTATTATTACAGGTCTTTTTTTCAAACTCAAATTTCTCAAAAACTGTACGCGCAGGCGAAAAGGTAAGGACAGATTCGGAATCAGCGCAAAAAGCTCTATAAGAACCACCCAACAGTTATTAGGAAAAAAATTTGGTGTTGGGCAGTGTAATCGTTGAAATACGATTATAAAGAAAATTCGGATTGTTCAAAGGTTTCACTTGGATTCTACAAAATAAACAGAATTTTCGAGAGTACGAATTATTTGTTTAAATGAAAGATCAGATGAAAAATGATTTAAATTTCATTCGTTTAAAAATTGGTTGCACATTTTAAATAAATTACTCTCATATTTAATTTCATGTTAATATCATTTTTACAGTAAAAGATTCTGTCCGTAATTGAATTAAAATAATATAGTAAAAAAATCAATTAAACATAATGCACACCGTTGTTGTTAAAATAAGAATAGATTCGAAAAAATATAAAATCTGTGAAAAATTGTCCTGTTAACAAAGTCTACGTTCTTCACAAAATTGTTGCGTACGTAATGGAGCTAGTGAACATTTATTAAAATAATTTTTTAAAACGATTAGACGAAAATGACCGTTAGTTTTTCATAAGAATAATATTCATACAGACAGAATAATGAAATTCGGATTTCAAACTGTAGTTCCAATTTTTTGAACAAAAGTACTTGATATTTGCAGAGCACATTTAAAATGGTTTACGTAACTTATGATCTTTAATAAAATTTGCTAGTTTTCTTCAACCCTTTCGCATAATGGCGTATTGAATATGTTGTCTTCGGAATGTCTCGTTTTAAACATTTTTAAACAAATATCATGAAAAATATGGAAGGTACGGGAAAACATTTTCAACGAAAGCTGTACAATATTAAACGAAGCAGATCATGTTTGCATTTACTTCACTTTGCAATGCACTTGAGTAGACCAGTGAAAATCAATTTTGAATTTTGAAACGAGAATCTGCGCTCCTTATTATATACTTGTATAATAAAAACATTTTAAATATATTAAGAAATGTATGTATTTACATCTTTCATGCATATGCATTACACTGCAGAAAGGTTGTTCTGTCAAATTTTCTGTATCTTACAACACTAAAACTATGCGGTTCATTATGCTTACAGTAATTAACGAGTTCAAACTATAAACAGTTTGGTCTCTTTAAATTTCTGATTATTAAATTCAGAAACAGTGATAAACATAGAAGACAATTTTCAAAATAAAGCCTGAACATTTTATTTATCATTCATAGTTTTAATACAAATATATCTACAACAAAGTCCTATTATTATTCCCACGATTATTATAAGTTCATTGAAAACAACCCTTGCTAAAATCAGCAGCAGACGATGTAAACGTACGATTAAGTAAATGTTAGCATACGTTGACCAATGTTAATCAATTTCGTTAGAAATATATTTTCATACTTCTCATGTTTTATAAAATAGTAAAGATTAAAATGGAACAGCCCGTACGTTCAACATGAAACAGATTCACTGATGAATTCGCGACTACATGTGCACGCGTACATGTGCGCGCAGGGAAACATAATTGAATTCGCTCTCATACCGCATTATGATATCTCTATGAATCCCTAAATTCTTTGTAAAAAAATGATTTAAGGGGTTGGTCGCAACGTGCAGTTTTTAACATAAACAGCATCAAACACGAAAAGTGTCTGGTAGAAGTTATTGTATAAAATTTACAAAATCGAATTTGTTTCGATTTTTCGCAGTTTTTATAATAATACAGGGTGCGGCAGAAATAACTCCCACATTTCGAAAAATCACTGTGCGCCCCTCCAAAGAGGGGTGTGCCCGTGTAGTCCACGATTTGGACGATATAATTTTTAAAACCTAGAATATCTACATTTGAGAAATAAAAAGTTTTTAGTGATACCTCGCACCATTTTTTTTCAATCCCTCTTTGAAATGTGGGTGTTATTTCTGCCGCAGCCTGCACGTGTTTCAATGAAGAAATTTATTTAAAAAATTCTGATGGAAGTATTTTTTAATTTCAACAATTATGAAATAAAAAATGTGAAACCCATCATTTGACTGGTCGTGGTACGGTTAGCAGTAAGGGGGACTCCCCGTGTAACAGTAGTGAAAACAAATGATATTACAGAATTTTTTTAGAATAACTATTAGATATATGGCACTAGGCCTTTTTGGGATCTAAATAGATAGTCGTGAAATATAAGTGTTTTTATTTTTAAGTTCAATTCTTCTTATTATTTATTGTATAATATACAAGGCTTGCTGTGGTGCGTCTGTCACAGCGATCGAACCACAAAAAGTGAGAAATTTCCTCTAACTTACATACTATCAGCTATTAACCTATTTCGAAAGAAGAATACGAAAAGTTGGAAAAGGTTTAGGGTTGCGAAGAAAAGTTTAAGCCGCACAGTTAAATTTACATTGTTCAAGAAAATTTGATAAATAAGAAAATCTAATATAAAGGTTATAGCCGGATTCAGAGGAACTTAAAAATTATTTTGAATATCTTGTAATCAATAATGATTCTAGTATTAAAGATAAAATGGGTAATTTTACATTGTCAGAGGGACGCCTTAAAATGTTTACTGGATTAACTTGGGAAAATCTAATAGAACTTCGAGAAATGATGACCTCCATGCGAAATACACAGCAACGTGGCGTTACTCAAGCTCTTGTGGTTTCTTTATTCAAATTGCGAACTGGTAATTTTAATAGTTTAATAGATTAAAGAGATTAAAAATTGATGAAATGGTTTAATAGATTAAGAGATTAAATATTGATGAAACAACGACTGCTCCGAAATTATTTATTGACGTATTTTACCTTAAAATATTTCCTAAATATTTAAATATTGGTTCTAAAAGAATTCTAAAAAAATATCATTGATTATTACGTAGTTAAAAAAAGAAAAAAAAGGAATTGATTAAATAAAAAAAAGTAGACTTACGCTGGGCGCGAACCTAGTATAAGCACATTCAAAGTCGAGCGTCTAACGCGCTGACCCAACCGAGCTGTTGGAAACATGGTTAATATTTTCAGATGTTATGCGCTGACGTAGTAGAGTATTAATTAAGTTAATTTCATTTTTTAATTATTTCTGTGAAATGTTCAAGGTTTATCAGTATCCAATAGGCTCACAGAATGAATAAAATGTTACAATTTGAAGGTTAGCTTCGTTTTTCACGGAAAAAATGGCGAAAAAATCGGTTTTTATTTTTTTTAACAACGGCGCAAGACACCGAAAAATGTGAAAAAATTCATATATGATACTTATAATAATATATCGGTACTGTAAAAATATAAAGTTAGTCACTCTAGAACTTCCATGCGAAATCTGCATTTTTTCAATTTTTTTAAGGTTTTTGATGTTTTACAAGCAGGATTTTCAATTTAAAAATCTAAAACGAATTGCAGAATATGTATTCGGGTGTTTGACATGTCTCAGATTTTTTTCAGAATTTCTAAACTCCGTTAACTAGGGCAAATAGGCCAAAAACTGATTTTTCAATTTTACCCCATAACTACCCTCCCGATCAAGATATAGGGTTAAAATTTTACACAGTATGGTTTTTTTGGATGCCCTATCGAATGACCCATCCGCGATATCATTCGGCTCAAGGGCAGTTTTGACCATCTTATCCGGCTATACCCTTTAGGTTCAATTCTCAAGGAAATATGTAAAGAAATAAATGAGTTTAGTTCGAAGTTGATTTTTTCACTGGTTTTTTAGTTATCGTGCACGCCAGTTTGAAAAACATATTTTTGCTATAAAAAAAAGTAGCACTTGTATTTCAAGACTATCTGTTGACATTCCAAAAAGGCCTAGTCCCATACATCCAATAGTCATTCTAATAAAAAATTCCTAAAAATTGTTTTCAGAGTAGGGCACAAATCAATTAGTAATTAAAAATGACTAATGGTCTCATTGATTGTTGTTCATAGCAAAATAGTCATTAGTCAAAACTAACTATGCAGTACTTTACACGTATGCAAAATTTCAAAATTCGTATTACGGGAACCACTATACTGGATGAATTAGGCTTCTTATCACGTGTTCCGTTTCCGTAATATGAGTTTTGAATATGACTAATACTTAGTTTTGACTAATGACTATTTCGCTGTGACTAATAATCAATGAGACTATTAGTCATTTTTAATTATTAGTTGATCCGTGCCCTACTCTGATTGTTTTCACCGCCGTTACACAAGAAGCCCACATTAAGAGAAAACTTTGCGTCGGACCCGTAGACTGTTTGCCACGTTTTTTTTCCTGGTCCGATTTACTGTGAGGCTGTGGAGGGAGCGTAACCGAAATGGTAATTCGTGATTGTGTCAGTAGCCGGGAAAGTGTTGAAAAACCAACGAAAATATTTGACGGTGAGTATAGACGAGAGGCTCGTGTTCGCCTCGAAAAGGAAGGATCTTTTCGGGATGCGTCTTTTGCCGGCCCTCCTCGTGGTCTCTTTCTCCTTCTCTGCCTCCTGTTTCCTCTATCTCCCTGCCCTCTGATGTTTTTCATCAAATTAACTCGCGGTACGAGTACTCTTTCTCCGCGGTGTTTGCATAATATCGTTTATAATTCACGTTGCGCTGAATTCCACTTTATTCCGGCTGGTAGCCCGCGCACGAGCCTGCGCGAGCGGAGAACCCTTACTCGCTCTCCACGATCTCCGACTCTTCGCTGTCCTGCTATCAATCGGGTATCATCGTGCTCTTTCTCTTTGCTCGTACTTTGTCTGCCCAGAGAACCAAAACTCTCCTGAACACGTGTTAACCCCTTGCACTACAAGTTATTTTACGGGTTACAGTGATTAGAACTAGGGCTGTTACTTTTCCGAAGCTTCGACTCTTCGAAGGTTCGAAGGATCGAAGGAGCGAAGGGAACATCGATACTTCGAAACTTCGTAAGGTTCGAAACTTCGAACCTTCGCTTCGTTTCCAGTTAACGGATAACAGAAATAAATTTCCATAATTTGTTTCTATATTCACTATTTGAATTATTTCAATAATTTATTGTTAAGATAATATATTTAACCCTTTGCGCTCCGAAGTATTTTAACTCCATAACCAAACTTTTTTTTTCGATTAAGAATATTTCCATTCTGTATGATTTTTGTCATTTTGAAGAAATGGAACTGATATAATACTTCATAGAATACTTAAATGTTTGGTAACGAATTTATTGAATATCAATTTAATAATGTAAACAATATTTTGAATAATGGTATAGTAATTCTTAGTGGTGCCTCAGAGTCACCACTCGAGTGCTAAGGGTTAAAATTTGAATTATCCTTTCGATAGCACATTGTGAAAATAATTTTTTAAATAAATAAATTTTATAATTTGTTTCTATATTCATTATTTGAATTCTTATTTCGATTAGTTATTGTTAAAATAATTGTTTAAATAAATAAATGTTTACAATTTGTTTCTATATTCATTATTTGAATTCTTATTTCGATTAGTTATTGTTAAAATAATTGTTTAAATAAATAAATGTTTACAATTTGTTTCTATATTCATTATTTGAATTCTTATTTCGATTAGTTATTGTTAAAATAATTGTTTAAATAAATAAATGTTTACAATTTGTTTCTATATTCATTTGTATTATTTCAATAATTTATTGTTAAAATAATTGTTTAGACAATGTACACGTATTTACATAATATAGGAACACATTTCTATTGATTATAAAAATTTATAATGAAATATAGAATATAATAGAAATATAGAAATGTGCTTCTATATTCATTATGTAAATACTTGTACAATCTTTAAATAATTATTTTAACAATGAATTATTGAAATAATTGACATAATGTATATAGAAACAAAATATGAAAATTTATTCATTAAAACCATTATTTTAACAATAAATAATTGAAATAACAATTCACATAATTGTTTAAATTTATTTATTTAAACAATTATTTTAACAATCAACTATCGAAATGATAATTCAAATAATAAATATATTATTTTAACGATAAATTATTGAAATAATTCAAATAGTGAATATAGAAACAAATTATGAAAATTTATTTCTTTTATCCGTTAACTGGAAACGAATCGAAGGTTCGAAGTTTCGAAGTTCCGAAGTTCCGAAGTTCCGAAGCTTCCATTCTCATCACCTTCGAAGTTTCTGAAAGCGTTAGAAATGTGCTTCTATATTCATTATGTAAATACTTGTACAATCTTTAAATAATTATTTTAACAATGAATTAATGAAATAATTGACATAATGTATATAGAAACAAAATATGAAAATTTATTCATTAAAACCATTATTTTAACAATAAATAATTGAAATAACAATTCACATAATTGTTTAAATTTATTTATTTAAACAATTATTTTAACAATGAACTATCGAAATGATAATTCAAATAATAAATATATGGTTTTAACGATAAATTATTGAAATAATTCAAATAGTGAATATAGAAACAAATTATGAAAATTTATTTCTTTTATCCGTTAACTGGAAACGAATCGAAGGTTCGAAGTTTCGAAGTTCCGAAGTTCCGAAGCTTCCATTCTCATCACCTTCGAAGTTTCTGAAAGAAAAGCTTCGAAGCTTCGAAATCTTCGACCTTCGGAGGAAAGTAACAGCTCTAATTAGAACTTCTTTGCCGTTCATAATTTTTTCGAAAAAGAACGAAGTTTATATTTATTGTATGTTTATGTACTCTCCAATGACTATACAGCGAACCACGAAAGTATTCGACCGGTTTCAAATGGAATGTTTGAGGTTTTAAAAAATGTACTGACATTACGAATTCCATAATGTTTTTATTCCAGTAGTAACTTGTAAGTGTTGTGATTGTACATGTAAACTTTGAAAACGATACACTAATCTCAACAGTAGTTATCAAATATTTCTTGGAAACATCGACGATACGAAGGTCGCAAAAGTATTCGAACGACGTGGATCTTTTACATAAACATTGCATCAGTAGGACAGATTGTAAACATTAACAGGATTAGTTGTTGTAGCACACTCTCTGTGATCAGCACTGTGATCAGCATTGTCACTATTGGAAAAGTTATAAAACGTATAATAACAATGTGCCCGAAAATAACGGAGACTAGTGTCTCTGATAGAAACTTAATAGTTAAATGTCATAATAAAGGCAAGTCATATAAAGAAATTGCAAAAATATTAGCCAGCAGGGAATTGCAGTCGCACTTCCT
This sequence comes from Sphecodes monilicornis, assembly GCA_913789915.3. Classification (NCBI taxonomy): domain Eukaryota; kingdom Metazoa; phylum Arthropoda; class Insecta; order Hymenoptera; family Halictidae; genus Sphecodes; species Sphecodes monilicornis. The sequence continues at coordinate 3,829,602 of OU565286.1, read as the reverse complement.
CAGCAATTCGGTTTAGTCCATGTACCAAACAGGTTATGTGCAACATATTTGGCACATCCAGCTTATTTATTCTGGCGTAGCATGAAATAGTCGAATATGTACTTATGCAAAATTTATGCACTTATGCAAAACATATGCAATATGCAAAATATGCAGAATAAAAAATATATTTTTGTAATAACCCAATCATGACGTAAATTTCTGTCCAGGCCCGATTGGTCTACCTGTTTTCTATAAAAATATGCATTTGCATAAACATCCGCAGTCTAGTTGGTTTAGACGATTAAACGGATATTTCGAGGATCACGTTTCAATAGTAACAAAGATGGATCAATTCTTGTGCAATTGGCTCTGGGCTCAACGTTGTACTTTTTATGAAGCTCGAATTGAAAAATTACAAATCCAGTGACAAAATTGCGTAAATTTAAAAGGGGGCAGTAAAACTTCAGCTTTTATACAAACGTAAAAGTATTAGATCGATAGATGATGCATAACGAAACTTTTGAAATCGCAGGTACAGACGAATGTTCAGCATGTATACATATAACTGACACGAATTTACAAAACATGTTTTCCAAATATTCATTACAGATAAAAAACTCGTGTTTAAAAAATGTCCATTACACGTCACCTATGAAACTAATCTTTCTAGCTTCGCAGAAAACCTGAAGTCGCAGAAAAATTACGTGAGTTACATAGAAAAGCAAGTCGTTTGAATCTATTGAAGATTTCGCACAAAACCAAAATTAAAGAAAAATACCGGTCTATATTAGACGGGACTTTGTACAAATCAGTTTCAAGGTAATTTTCCTCGCGAATAGCGAAAACGGATGATAAGATTGATGGAATAACATGTAAAAGCACGTCCATGCTGGAAATCATATTTCCGTGAACGCAGCCGAGTGTCTGATGACGTACGGACGGCAGAGTAAGTATTGACGGTGAATGTTGTGCTCGTAAAACGAAACGCACACGCTAGCAAGAATGAGTCGCCACCGATTCAGGATAGAACACGACGATTACGCACATTTCCCTGGAGAATGAAGCTTCAAACCGGGAGTTAACAGACGCGGTCCCCTCTGTCCCTTCGTTTCTCCACCTCGGTTCCTTCCCCTACTCCTCCATAACCCCCTTCATCGCCCCTAAAACGTTTGCATCGTGATCGAGACTGACGAACACCGTCACGATCGTTTGCATGGTTATTATTGCCATTGTCCCCGGGATGTTTTACTATCTCGCCCTAACTTTCATTATTTATGAAACATTTCATTCCCGCTGGTCTCCTGCCAACTCCAGAGCCGTAAAGGGTATAGCCGGATAAGATGGACAAAACTGCCCTTGAGCCGAATTATATCGCGGATGGGTCATTCGATAGGGCATCCAAAAAAACCATACTGTGTAAAATTTTAATCCTATATCTTGATCAGGAGGGTAGTTATGGGGTAAAATTGAAAAATCAGTTTTTGGCCTATTTTCCCTAGTTAACGGAGTTTAGAAATTCTGAAAAAAATCTGAGACATGTCAAACACCCGAATACATATTCTGCAATTCGTTTTAGATTTTTAAATTGAAAATCCTGCTTGTAAAACATCAAAAACCTTAAAAAAATTGAAAAAATGCAGATTTCACATGGAAGTTCTAGAGTGACTAACTTTATATTTTTACAGTACCGATATATTATTATAAGTATCATATATGAATTTTTTCACATTTTTCGGTTTCTTGCGCCGTTGTTAAAAAAAATAAAAACCGATTTTTTCGCCATTTTCTCCGTGAAAAACGAAGCTAACCTTCAAATTGTAACATTTTATTCATTCTGTCAGCTTATTGGATACTGATAAACCTTGAACATTTCACAGAAATAAGTAAAAAATGAAATTAACTTAATTAGTATTCTACTACGCCAGTGCATAACACCTGAAAATATTAACCATGTTCCAACAATTATCACGATAAGTACTTTCATAATGTGTTATTTATGTATGTATTTATTGTCAGAAGACTAAAATAATTCTATAATCCATAACAGGGTACGCGAAAAAAGAATAAACAATAATACCGAAGAGTTTGATGATACCGGTCTTGGAAACCGAAGACACGTATAGATTTACCGCAGAAAATGTTGAATACTGCCAGAATTAAGAGGATGCATAACTAAAAATTAATGAAATAACGATTGCTCCGAAATTATTTTTTGATGTATTTTACCTTAAAATATTTTCTAAATATTTAAATATTGGTTCTAAAAGAAATCTACAAAAATATCATTGATTATTACATAGTCAAAAAAAGAAAAAAAAAGGAATTGATTTAATAAAAAAAAAAGTAAACTCATGCCGGCCGCGAACCTAGTATACGCATGGTCATAGTCGAGCGCCTAACGCGCTGACTAATGTTTAACGCGCTGTTAATATTTTCAGGTGTTATGCACTGGCGCAGTAGAATACTAATTAAGTTAATTTCATTTTTTACTTATTTCTGTGAAATGTTCAAGGTTTATCAGTATCCCATAAGCTCACAGAATGAATAAAATGTTACAATTTGAAGGTTAGCTTCGTTTCTCACGGAAAAATGGCGAAAAAATCGGTTTTTATTTTTTTTAACAACGGCGCAGTATTTTTAAAAATCTGAAAAAATTCATATATGATACTTATAATAATATATCGGTACTGTAAAAATATAAAGTTAGTCACTCTAGAACTTCCATGTGAAATCTGCAATTTTCAATTTTTTTTGAAGTTTTTGATGTCTTACAAGCAGGATTTTCAATTTAAATATATATTCGGGTGTTTGACATGTCTCAGATTTTTTTCAGAATTTCTAAACTCCGTTAACTAGGGAAAATAGGCCAAAAACTGATTTTTCAATTTTACCCCATAACTAACCTCCCGATCAAGATATAGGGTTAAAATTTTACACAGTATGGTTTTTTTGGATGCCCTATCGAATGACCCATCCGCGATATAATTCGGCTCAAGGGCAGTTTTGACCATCTTATCCGGCTATACCTTTTTACAGATGATTCGAAACTATTGTAGATAAGATAGGAGACCTTGGTTCAAAAATCGGGGGAGTCCATGTTTTTCTTAAAGCGAAATTCTACTCGATGCTTTACATATTTTTATATTTTATATAAGGTGGTAGTACAGGCCGCAAGGATGTTAATCTACATGAAAAATAAGTCGAAAAGAAAGAATAATGTTTTTTCGTTGAAATTTCGAGTTTTCAAGAAAATCGACTTTGCGAATACACGTGCTGTTAAAGAGGAATCGTCTGGTGCGTCTAATAATGGCTGACCGGTTCTACTTCCGGCAAGTACCAGTAGAGTTCTGATAACCTGGCATGCCGGGGACTTTGGCAGATTATATTATTGGACTATATCTATAATAAGGTTAAAATGAAGGATATAATTTAAAACTTGTTACACTTATTGGGATCTGACATGGGGGCGTGGCCAATCTATATAGCCATCCAATATGGCGACGGAGAACGTGATTGTAACATTGTATTGCATTGCATTGATATCTTTTTTTGTGTTTTCGTTTAAAATGTTTGTAAGTATGGGTGAAATTTGCAAGTGGACAGGCACAAATCCTGCAGAAAGAAAGTTTGTTGGAGGAGAACGAATATTTAAGGCTGCAAACGTCACAAATTGCGGGAAGAATGTGGCTGAAAATGGATGTGTGTCGTTTACAGCATTATGCTTGCAAACGACGAATATAAGACTTGCTCCGCTGGTAATTAAAGGTGAACATTGTTAACACTGTAAGCTGTTGTAAACCAAGCCAAGCCACGTTTGGAGTATTTCTACTTTTCGGCAGCAGACGGCGCCACTCAAAATGTCAGATCCCAATTGTATATGCAAGTTATTCGAAAGAGTAATTCATATATTGAATATACAATACAGGTAACTCTCCTATAACACGGTAGATAGGTTTCTAGAAAATGCTGTGTTGTGTGGAACCGTGTTGTATGAGACCCAGAGCCAGTACAAGAAGGGGGGTTACGTTCCGAAAATCTATTTGAAAACAAACATATTTTTTTTTTAATTCCATATAAGCAACTTAATTTTTATACGGCGGGACTTTCCGCAACACTGTATCTCTGAGACTCGCCGCAGATGGCGCGTAAACTGTGCATGACGCTTACCGCTCTAACATCGGAATAGAGTTATAAATGAGTAAATTATAATTAATTTATATGTTTTCATGTAAAGGCACTATATAGTTCATTATTCCTTCCCGTTATTATTTTATGGTAATTTAGTTTTTAAATATGTTAAACAAAAATCATGTTATCCAGTGTTGTAGAAGTACAGTGTTGTACAAAGGTTTTCGCAATTTTCTTATCGTGTTAGAGCGAATCAGTGTTATAGGTTGCAGTGATATACGAGGGTTCCCGCAATTTATCCTATCGTGTTAGAGCGAAACCGTGTTATAGGATGCCGTGTTGTATGAGGGCTACTTGTATAATTTAAGTTTTTTTAAATAGCGTTTGTTTACCCGTCTGCTTCATACAGTTAGACTTTTTTAGTTAAAAAATCATTTCGTAGTACATGAAGGTTCATCATTTCTGTAAAATCATATTTTTCTTTGCACTCGACCAATTTTATAATCCTATTGAATGCATCAACAACTTCATGCCTAGAAATGATGTTCGAGTTACCATCAGAATCTTCTTGCTTCATGCTTGTAATCAACAGAAGCGAATGAAGATGAAGACACGCGTGCCGGATTATCGGGCATGACAAATTATTGGATGTCGGATTATCGGAATTCCTTTGGATTAGGGCACGCGAACCCAACGGACCTTCAAACTCATTTTTATCGAAAACGAAGGCTTAAGGTCCGTTTATATTAGTTCGTCAGGAGCTCGCACGATCCCTGACGGTATGGAGGGCACGTTTTCTGTATCTATACACATCCGTGTGTATCCCAAGACCACTTCAGAGCCCCTCGAGATGTTCCCATGGAAGGCCAAGTGCCGACTATCGTGTCGTTTACTATCTGCACCCCAGAACCGTTTACTCCTCTCGACACCCCAGGAAATGCCTATGCTAGAGCCATGCGGAGCGAGCTGGAGGTAGGGCTGTTACTTTTCCGAAGCTTCGACTCTTCCAAGGTTCGAAGGATTCGAAGGACCGAAGGAAACTTCGAAGGTGATGAGAATCGAACCTTCGAAACTTCCAAACTTCCAAACTTCCAAACTTCCAAACTTCCAAACTTCCAAACTTCCAAACTTCCAAACTTCCAAACTTTGAGACTTTGAGACTTTGAGACTTTGAGACTTTGAGACTTTGAAACTTTGAAACTTTGAAACTTTGAAGTTTTGAAACTTTGAAACTTTGAAACTTTGAAACTTCGTACCTTCGAAACTTCAAAACTTCGTAGCTTCGAAACTTTGAAACTTTCAAACTTTGAAACTTTGAAACTTTGAAACTTTGAAACTTTGAAACTTTGAAACTTTGAAATTTTGAAACTTTGAAACTTTGAAACTTTGAAACTTTGAAACTTTGAAACTTTGAAACTTTGAAACTTTGAAACTTTGAAACTTTGAAACTTTGAAACTTTGAAACTTTGAAATTTTGAAACTTTGAAACTTTGAAACTTTGAAACTTTGAAACTTTGAAACTTTGAAACTTTGAAACTTTGAAACTTTGAAACTTTGAAACTTTGAAACTTTGAAACTTTGAAACTTCCAAACTTTGAGACTTTGAGACTTTGAGACTTTGAGACTTTGAGACTTTGTGACTTTGAGACTTTGAGACTTTGAGACTTTGAAACTTTGAAACTTTGAAACTTTGAAATTTTGAAATTTTGAAACTTTGAAACTTTGAAACTTTGAAACTTCGTACCTTCGAAACTTCAAAACTTCAAAACTTCGTAGCTTCGAAACTTTGAAACTTTGAAATTTTGAAACTTTGAAACTTTGAAACTTCGAAACTTCGAAACTTCGAAACTTCGTACCTTCGAAACTTCGAAACTTCGTAGCTTCGAAACTTCCAAACTTCCAAACTTCCAAACTTTGAGACTTTGAAACTTTGAAACTTTGAAACTTTGAAATTTTGAAACTTTGAAACTTTGAAACTTTGAAACTTCGTACCTTCGTACCTTCGAAACTTCAAAACTTCGTAGCTTCGAAACTTTGAAACTTTGAAACTTTGAAACTTTGAAATTTTGAAATTTTGAAACTTTGAAACTTCCAAACTTTGAGACTTTGAGACTTTGAAACTTTGAAACTTTGAAACTTCGTACCTTCGAAACTTCAAAACTTCAAAACTTCGTAGCTTCGAAACTTTGAAACTTTGAAACTTCGAAACTTCGTACCTTCGAAACTTCGAAACTTCGAAACTGCGTATCTTCTTACGTTCGAAACTTCGAACCTTCGCTTCGTTTCCAGTTAACGGATAAAAGCAATAAATTTTATAATTTGTTTCTATATAGATTACTTGAATTCTTATTTCAATTCTTTATTGTTAAAATAATTGTTTAAGTAAATAAATTTTTACAATTTGTTTCTATATTCATTATTTGAATTATGTCAATAATTTTTTGTTAAAATAATTGTTTATACAATGTACACGTATTTACATAATTAATATACGAACACATTTCTATAGATTATAAAAATTTATAATAAAATGTAGAATATAATAAAAATATGGAAATGTGTTTCTATATTCATTATGTAAATACTTGTACATTCTTTAAATAATTATTTTAACAATGAATTATTGAAATAATTCACATAATGTATATAGAAGCAAAACATGAAAATTTATTTATTTAAACAATTGTTTTAACAATGAACTATTGAAAGGATAATTCAAATTATAAATATATTATCTTAACAATAAATTATTGAAATATTTCAAATAGTGAATATAGAAACAAATTATGAAAATTTATTTCTTTTATCCGTTAACTGGAAACGAATCGAAGTTCTGAACCTTCGAAACTTCGATTCTCATCACCTTCGAAGTTTCTGAAAGCGAAGCTTTGAAATCTTCGACCTTCGAAGGAAAGTAACAGCTCTAGCTGGAGGCCTTGGGCCCTGACAAATATATCGGAGCCGGCCAAATTCTTTCCGGACACTGACGGCACGAAGGCAGAAAAACATTATAAATGCTGTAATATTTAAACAGCTATTTCACCGGCGTTTTTTTTTTCTATCAACGTCGATTGCAAAATAGAACTTTTCGGTGTTCGTTGTGGTAGTAGGTGCGGAATACATTGTTAATCTTGATGCATTTATGGCTTCTGAAAATTTTTAAAAGATGCTGAAATATAGAAGTTGGTAGAGTTTAGTACGATTTTTACTTATTTTGGATCTACAAAGGCTATTACCACTGAAAATAAGATTTTATTCGATTTCACTTTCTTAAAATTTGCCTACAGAAATTGAAAATTGCGTAAACATCCGCAGTCTAGTAATAACAAACAAGCTAACAATTTATTACTATGATAACGAAAAAAAACAATATACATCGGACAATCGATATGGTGAAACAATTTGCCAAACAGCTCAAGTAAACACGGCGGAGGCTCTGAACGTTTTGTTTCTTTGCCATCCTGAAAAACGTTGCTGGTGGACGTGCAGGAAAATATTGCATCTCGCTATACTTGCTCGTGACGATATTTAAAGACCTTGAATATCACGGAATTAACCATACGGGAATTTTTGGGTAAAAATGGTATCTATTTTAGTTTTTCCAGTAAAAAGTGCGATACTATGATTTAGTATGAGGGGTACGAGGCTTTTCTGAGGATTTGAGAATGGGGATTTTTAATAATTATTTTGGAATAATTATTGAATACATGGGATTTTTGGAACGTTAACAAATAATCTTGAAGCGCAAGCGTTGTTTTTAGTTCAATTCTTCTTATTATTTATTGTATAATACGGATGTTTCTCGAACGATATTTTTTAAACTGACGTGCAGGATAACTAAAAAACTAGTACAGACAGCGATTTTAGACGATGCTCATTCATATCTTTACATATTCCTTTAGAGATTGGACCTAAAATTTACATTTTATTTTTTATTTATATTATGTTATAACAATATTATAATAAATTCACTGCCTTGCGGTTTGTACCACCAGATCTTGTGACATTCTGTACATTCTTGATTGTTTGGTACAAGCAATCACACAATTTTCAAAATCTGCTTTTACCCAGTCTTTGCACCCTTTCATTATAATCGAACCTCATTAACTCAAAAACCTTTATAACTCGAGATACTTTATAAGAAAACAATTTTGTTTATTCTCTTGAAATACCTAAAACTTCCTTTAATCCATTAAGGTTTAACGTTGCGTTAACGTAACATTTCTCCCGTAAGTTTTTTCGGTGAATTTATATTATTATATCAATTATTTTTCATGTTGTCATTTTTTTCATTACTATTTCTTGTTGCACCTGAATCTTATGGCATTTTGAAATTTGCAGAAATTTAACTATTCACAGAGCTACGAAAATAAACCAATGTTGTCTTAAATCATGAGTATTCATTTTTGTATTTCTTATTTATATATATATATATATGCATGTATATATGTATATATATGTATATATATGTATATTTATGTATATATATGTATGTATGTGAATATATTTTTGTATTTCTTATTTATATATATATACATACATACATATATATATATATATATATATATATATATATATATATATATGCATGTATATATGTATATATATGTATATTTATGTATATATATGTATATATATATGTATGTATGTGAATATATATATATATATATATATATATATATATATATATACACACTTCTTCCCATAAAAGCTCAATAGTATTCAGGTCGGGGCTTTGAGGAGGCCAGGTCATAATCACAATTTTTTCTTCTCGTTCCAATTGTTCTAAATACCCACGGCATAATTTGGAGGTGTGTTTGGGGTCGTTATCTTGTTGGAACACGAAGTTTTCTCCGATTAGTCGCCTTCCAGATGGAAGGGCATTCGTCTCCAAAATTCCTTTGTTACGTTCTTTATTCAATACGCCATCTATTTTGACCAAGTCGCCCACAGATGTGCTCCCAAAACAACCCCAAACCATAACCGATCCTCCTCCGTGTTTTACCGTGGGTGATACGCAGGATTCAATGGCTCGTTCTCCTGCCGATCTTCGGACAAACTGTCTCCGTTTTGAGCCGAATACCTCAAACTTAGACTCGTCGGTCCAGAGCACTTTTCTCCAGTCTTCCAATACCCAATCTTTATGCGATCTTGCCCAGGCTAACCGTTTTGCTTTATTTTGTTTGCGTAGAAGGGGTTTTCGCATGGCAATTCGTCCATGCGAACCTGCTTTCCGTAAGCGTCTTTTGACTGTTGTCAAACTTACTGGTTCAGGGCGAGATGCATTTATTTCAGCTGTAATTTCCGGTGCCGTTTTTCTTCTATTACGTTTGCTTATTATTGTAATTGCTCGATCTTCTGCTGGTGTGGTTATTTTTGGCCGCCCTGATCGCTTTTTGTTGGTTAAACTGCCAGTATCTTCATATTTTTTAACATTGTAGTCCACGGTCCTACGGTTCAGCTTCAATAACTTCGCCATTTCTCTGTTACTTTTTCCGATGCTATGATGGGACACTATTAGAGCGCGCGTTTCAATCGATAATTCTTTTCCCCCTGACATTATTTGAAATTTTCGCAAAATTCTTTAGGCACGTGAAAATCAACTGTTTACTGTATGAAAGCTTAGTGCAGTATGAAATGCAGTATGAAATTTAAGAAGACTAAGATACCTGTATTACCTGCGTTCATATTCTCTACTGACCGTTATAAAAATTTCAGAAAAATGGGTTTCTTTACCTGAACTCCAAAATTGTCGTTTTTCATAAAAAGCTGTAAACTCATTTACAGTACCTGATTGTGTATGTACAGAATATTTTGGATGTTTTTTATTAGCCTTATAATTAGGATTTAATGCTACGGACATTTTCATAACAATAAAATACCTATTATTTGAATAGTAACGAAATTTGAAAGTTCAACTTATGGACGGTAGTGTACGTGTGACAGCGGCGATCATCATTTGAATCGTTGCAATTGAAATCGATGGCAGGGTGGGGTTGGGGAGGAAGGAAATAGCCCTTCGAGCTCGCAACGTATAATCGGGAGCAGAAGTGTACACATTGGAGAGGTCGGCATCGCTCTCGGTGGATCCCGGGGAGACGAAAGAACGCTCGCGGTTTAATGCTCCGAGCTCGGTCGAGACAAGCTGAGCAAACACTTTTCGCGATATTACCAGGATCCGGGCGGGCTTTCCCCGGCCTCTCTTCCACGCTCGCTCTCCTCCCTCTCCACCCATGTAATGAAATAAATACCCATCCGCTCGGAAATTCACTCGCTCTCTTTCTTTGCGTTTCACCGGCGCACACGATGCTTCCGTTTTTATTCTTCCCTGTTACCTTAATGGAGCCCAGGCATCCTAAGCTAATTGTCAGGTGTGACATATAGCATTTCAATAAACGAATTAAATTCATCCGATTGCCCACCGAAATTCTATTCAAATTCTGATCTAGCGATGTAACGTTGTCTGATTGTACACCCACATAGGCCACCTACGATTAACAAGCTCTCTTTGTCCCGAGAATGCTCCGAGTTGCCTCCAGGGCTAACGCATCAGAACAAATAACCTCGAAGAAAGAAATGAAAGACTGTCTTGTTGTTTCTTGTCGAGCACCATGTGTAGGCGTGGCTTTGTTGCTCCCCATTTTGGTAGAGCTAGGCTCAGTGCTCCACCGTGTCGTAACGATACACATTCTAATTTAGTGCTGTATTAATTGGACGTACTCATATTTTACGCATCCCCTAACGAAAGCGATACAGTGATGTCTCGATAATGTCGTGATTCTTATAGAAAACGGGAAATTAGTTCCTTCTTTGCAAAAAAAGAGATAGCCAGTGACAACACAAGCATTTCTATTTATGAAACTTCTACCAACATATTCATGACATTTCTCTGATTTAAATTATACCAAACACTTGTTTAACCCTCCGCGAACCAGGTGGTGTTAAATTAACCCCACCGGTTTTAAAACTGCTATCTTGAAATATACTAATAAGATGTCTGTGTTTTGAATAATAAATTGTTCATTTTTAAAATATAAAATTTTTTTTACATTTCAATCTGAGCTTTATAAGATCGACAAAACATGATTTTAAAGTACATTTTTATTCGGATGATGTTTTTGTAGGAGGACAATGGTCGGGGTAAAATTAACCCCACGTAGTTCAGGGTGTGACTTTTATTCATCTGATTCGCGGAAGGTTAATTCATCATACCGTAGCACCTTGATTATCCGCGATAATCAGTGGAACATGCGTGTCCGGATAAAAGAACAATTACCTAGCTATGATGTTTGATTTAAGCTGTAGTGATTTGTGCAATTAGTCGTATTGTATATGGATTGTATTCAGACAATGGATAATTCAAATGTCATCATTTCGGATAATTGAGGTTCTACTAAATCGTCCATTGAACAAGCATATATGCTCCAAATTATGTCATTTTAATCATAAGAATGTGAATAAATATATTGATAAAAGTTTCATAAACAACTAATTGAAAACAAAAAGGTTTTGACACTGGGTTAGTAACATGACTATATCTGATCCCGTATCATGTTATTTAGTGGCGGTCCAGCTTCTGGACCCCTCATGGGGTATGTGTGCAAACTATAAGTGTTATGGATAGAAATGCGTTCTGTTTTTCTCGAGCGGTAGATTCATGTATGTGAAGTTTAAAGCGTAACAGGAAGAATGAGATACTGTAAGGGATCAGTGGAAGATGGCGATGGCTAGTTTATTGATACGAAATCGTGTATAGTTCAAAGTAGTGTACTCGAATCTCGTTAGACACTGGCGACTACGCGACAGCGTGTGTTGCATTCAAGTCAATAGCGTGTAAAGGTAGATACGAGGTGTCTACCTTAGGCCGCAAAATACCTCGATTTGGAGAATTTCTCATGAAGGTTGCTAGCGAGCACGGGGAAACCGTAAGGTGGATCCGGGGCCGCCAGGCTACAAAGAGTCGCGAGATTCGAGAACAGGAAAGACAATTAATTAAAATTAGCTTGATTGACCACTTGAAGTACAATAACCGTCTAGCGAAAGTCATTAGGCATGTGGATGGCATGCAAGGACGAGCCTAGAGATTCGAATACCTGGGACGGCGGTTAAAGTAAACAATATTAAGAAGCGGCTCTAGCCATTTTCCACGGATCTCAGGTAGTTGATAAGAGTAGGGGAATAAACATAAATGTCGGGGAGCGAACCTTGCGGGGATCGTTTTCCTTTCCGCCGCCCAAGCGTATAGACGTGTAGCGAAATATTGTCACGGGTGTGAATAAAGTTTGTGCGAAAACAATAAGAGTAGTGGGGATAAGTTTCGCACATATAACGTGGACATCTCTTTCACATACAGCAGTGGTGGGCACGGGTTCAATTAAATAAAAATTAAGGCACTGTGGGAACATTTGATCAATTGTTTGAGTCACTGTATAACAGTTATTACAGATAATTATGTGAATTTGTTGCACATTCTATCTAGTTTCATTTTGTTCAGCCATTCACACGATATAAATAAAAGTTAAAAATAAAGGTTTTGTGAAGATCTGTTACAAGTTCACAAAATAAATGCAATTCTATGTGGCCTTTAAACGCAATAGCGAAACATTATCCCTGTCCTCTTTTTTCAAATATTTATCATTTACGAAAGTACGGCTAGGTAATGGTAATTTGGACAGCCTGTGTTGTTTTTGTGTAACCAGCGATTGGTTGACCAATTTCCATGAGCATTTCATTTTCCCGGTCATTTGCCACGACTGTCGCGTTTCCAAACATAGGGACGTGTGCCGTCCATTTATTTATAACATCATCATTAGCGACGCCACCTTTGCCGCGTATACACAAATTACTTTGAAAAGAATGATGCTACGCGAATGAACTCTCCGGACAAGCGATTCAATCGGACAGGGGGTGCACGTTTGAAATCTCGTAAATGCCAGCTATAAATCTCGAATCACCCTGTTTAAAATTTACCTGATGTGTCCGAGTAAACGGATAGAAAAAACCGACTTTAACAGGTTTGATAATTTTCTATCAAACCATGCAAAAACCGTAATAATGTATAGACTAATATCGTATAGTAGATTAGAATTTAAATCATGTGGGTTACAGATTAGAAACTAATCGGGTGTAACCGATCTGATGGTACAAGCCACAAGGAGGTGAATTTACATGAAAAATAAATTGAAAAAGAAGAATCGAATAATGTTTTTGTTCAAAGTTTCATATTCGAGATAATTGAGTTTGGATATTCAGTGAACACGCGTGCTATTCAGAGCTGAGTAAAATACTATTTCAAATAATAAATAGTAAATAATCTTTTCTATTTAAAATCATATGCGCGCTTTTAAAAATAAAATATTTTATTTGTTGGAAAAAGTGTTTAAGATGGTATTGAAGTGAAACTTCTTTAGGCGCGGTAGGCGTAACCGATCTGATGGTACAAGCCACAAGGAGGTGAATTTACATGAAAAATAAATTGAAAAAGAAGAATCGAATAATGTTTTTGTTCAAGGTTTCATATTCGAGATAATTGAGTTTGGATATTCAATGAACACGCGTGCTATTCAGAGCTGAGTAAAATACTATTTCAAATAATAAATAGTAAATAATCTTTTTTATTTAAAATCATATGCGCGCTTTTAAAAATAAAATATTTTATTTGTTGGAAAAAGTGTTTAAGATGGTATTAAAGTGAAACTTCTTTAGGCGCGGTAGGCGTAAAACCAATCTGGCGATGAAACGATGAAACGATGAAACGAAATTCTATTCTATTAGCATATACGGCTGAGGGTTCGGCATTGCTTAATAAAGATTATGATAAAATTCCGATGATACTAAGTGGAGATTTCAACGTGAATTGTGTATCGGAACAATCAAAATGTATTAATATCAACAATAATCCTAATGAAGCGACAACAAGATCAGGAACAACTCTCAATGCAGTATTTGCAAGACATTTAGACAAAATTGAATCAAGAATATTTATATCATATTTTACCAATGATACCAAACACGATATAATTCGGATCATATACAGGTCATATACATAACAGACAAAGAGAGTAAATAATAAAGAAAGGAACACTGCATGTCGCATCGTCTCGTTGAAAATATATTGGATAATCTGAACAATTGCAAAATATGTCCGGTCCCATAAATTCACCGTACAACAGTTGTCGGCCCTCCGTTGAAAATTGCATCTACGTGCCTAAATCCAAAATGTAAATCCGTGACCGTGTCATAAACAATCCCCAATTTATAACCTCGACGTTGGTTCTTCCGGATTTTCTTAGGTTTTCCCTTCTCTGCATTCTTACTATGTGTATACGAAGGGAGCAGGATTCTGATGACTGCGCCTTCTCTCAATGAGTATTAGTCACTGAGCACCTTGTTTGATTGACTTGTATACACGGTGTACTATGTACACTAATTACAATTTATTTGAAGTTCAATATATTACAGAGTGCGTTGCGAATTCGGTACTGTCTTGTATTGAGCGAGGTTAGCGATTTCAAAATGTTTTTCTCGAGATTTTAAGATGATCTGATGCGTCTCTGTTACGTTTCGTCTAACGTCACCTGGGTTGTGTCGTCATTGGTCGGTTGTCGATGTAGATGGTGGAATGTTGCGTTTTTTAATTGGTCGTGGGTGTGTCTTGGGAAGTTTGGAAATCGGAGTGGGAAACTGTCAGGAAGCTTGTCTCGTCTCGTCGATGTCTAAATTTATGGTTGCGTTCGTCGCTGTTTCTGTCCTGTCGCACGTGGTGTCCGGCTGTTTTATGGTAGGGTCTCGGTGGCCCTAAAAAGCTGTAAATTATGAAAATTCGGTACCAGTCCGTAGGGTTTCTGCGTCTGCTGTCGAGTTGTAAATCGCGCGGCCTAAGCCGCTGTACGGGCGTTTCGGCACGCGCCGTTACTCGTTGTTGCGATCCGCAACACTATGTATGATCGATCAATTCGCAGAAGACAAAGACGGTTAATGTAGATGTAGCTGAGCTTCTGCCCGTTTTCAATGTCGCGAAATGTCCCAGTCAGGAGAGCGTGTCTTTAATGTCTTTATCATTTAATCTCTTTGTCTGTCACCAAAACTTACTCCATCGTCAATTAAAAAAATAGATACGTATGTATAATCAGAAAAATGTTGATCAGAGAAATATTACAAATATGATGGTAAAAGTCTCATAAAAGATTAATTAAAAATGAAAAAGTGTCGTCATTGCATTACTGTTGCCTCACCGATGTTATGTACCTGACCTATACATAATGACCATACACCTGTATATGATCCGAATTATAATGATTAATTTTAATCAGGACAATGTCACAGATCTATTAGCAAAAGTCTCATAAAAAATAAGTAATAATAAAAAAATTATTCCTTGTTAATACATTGCGAGGACGCGCGAGCCTTTGAACTGTGCCGCCGACTGTGACTCTCCGCGTCTCTTTCTTTCCCCCACACTATCCTTCCTCGCGCGAGAAACTTTAATTGTCTATTACACAAGTAAATATCATCGGAATTATATTATATTTGGTATGATTTTTATTAGAAAAATGCCACAAATATGGTCATCGAAGTCCCATCAGAAAATAATGAAAAATAAAGAAGTTGGATATTTGGATTAGTTATATTTACATTTCTCGATGACCAAGGCCTGTCGAGCTCGGCTGCCCTTCTCTACGTTCGGCAAACCTCAAACAATGATATCCCTCGCGTATAAATGACCCTGCGCAGACCCGTGTTGGGGACTTTTATCGATGTAATATTGTATACACACATTTTTTGTTGTAGGTATGTTATAGCAAACATTATTGTGCATTCATCCATGTTTAATAGCACGACCTTGAAATGACCGTGAACTCTAAAATTTGCTAATTAATGTAGAGCTTACTTTCAGCGACATTTCAGACTTCAACGGTAATAGAAATTCGACCATGAACTTGAACTTGTAAATAATCACATTTATTACTGCAATAAATGTTCGAAATGATGTCCTTCCGTTGTGATACGTTTCGTGAGGCGAAAAACGACAGATTGTACAGCTCTTTCGATGATTTCAGGTTTCATATCAGCACATCCAGTAATTATTCGCTCCTTCATATTTTCTGGCGTCGTGGCTGCTCTTGATAAACCGTACCCTTTCATGTCCCCCATAAGAAAAAATCAAATGGGGTGAGATCGGGTGAACGAGCCGGCTATGATACAGGTCCATTGCGTCCAATCCAACGATTTGGGAATTTTTCGTTATGGACACGTGTTGCAATATGGGAAAAGTGTGTTGGACACCCATCGTGTTGATACCATAAGACTAGACGGTCCCTAAATGGTACATCTTCTAATAAATCTGGTAGAATATGTTCTAAACATTCAGCATACTTCTGCCCAGTTTGTGTACCGTTGATAAACTACGCACCAATTATCCTATTATTTAAAATATCACACCAGACATGTATGGTCCATAGTCTCTGCTTATCGAGTTGTCTAAACCATCGTGGATTTTCAACCGACCAACAATGCATGTTCTTGAGGTTCCAAACAATACTGTTTGGAAAAACATTTCATCACTTTCATATTTCCGTGTACCCCATTGAGAAAAGTGTACGCGGTTTTCAAAGTCTCTTCCATGGAGCTCTTGGCGAAGAGATAAATGGAAAGGATGAAATTTTTGTGAATGAAGAATCCGGAATATGATTGTCACACTAATACCGGTTTCACGTCCAAGTTGCCTTATACTAACATTCGAGTTTTGATTAACTTTAGCGATGATATTGTTCACATTTGCTTCAGGAGTAACAGTCTTACGTCTCACACGAATGTTTCTGTTGACACTACCAGTCTCACAAAATGTTTGAACACTACTTGAGTATGCAGAACGTGATGGACAAGAACGTTCTGGAAATCTGTCTTTGTAAATTCGTATTGCTTCTCTTAGACACTCTCGAGCATCACCGTAAATTAAAACCATTTGAATTTTCTCCTGTTCCGAATAACGCATTATGGATCGCTTGTGGATACACTGAGAAATCTAGCAGTGAGTAAACTCTTAAATACATATCTCTCTCGCTCTCTATGTGCACAGAGGAATGATACAATGTGTTTATTGACAAGTTCAAGTTCATGGTCGAATTTCTGTTACCGTTGAAATCTGAAATGTCGCTGAAAGTAAGTTCTGCATTAATTAGCAAATTTTAGAGTCCATGGTCATTTCAAGGTTGTGCTATTAAACATGGATGAATGCACAATAATGTTTTCTATAACATACAACAACAAAAAATGTGTGTATATATGTAAAAAACACGAGTGACCTTGAACAACCTTGAAAAAATTACAATTTATAAAAAACGATTCTTCCATCTGATTCGTCTTTGGAAACCATTTAGATTACGTTAGAAACATTTATTGTATTTTCAAAGGTAGAGGAGATATTTAGGTCTCCTGTTTTAGACGAAACACCCTGTATATTGCCTATACAGTATATTATACATATACTACATCTCGTTTAAACCAGAATACACCGTGGAGTTTTAAAACGTGGTCGTCAAAATTTTAGTTTGGTAACGTGCTGCAGTGGTCGGAGAGTCGAACGCAAGAGGGGTTGGTAGGCAAGCAAAGTTTGTGGGGGTGGCTGATCACAGGGGCGAAAGGGCAGCAGTGTGCGCGCGCACAATCTTCTTTCTTCGTCTGTTCCATTCTCTCTCTCTCTCTCTCTCTCTCTCTCTCTCTCTCTCTCTCCCCCCTCTCTTTGTCCCTCTCGCGCGCACACTCGCTCTGGGCGCGCGAGCTAATTAGCGTCTTGATTTACTTAATCCCAATTAATGCCTTTGGCTGCAACAGCTCTCGCGTTCTTGTGTGCATTAGACGGTGGAACGTGGTCGAATTCGACAGCAACATGGCTGCGTTTTCGTTGCGCAAATAATGGATTATCCACGTTGCGGGTATACACCGCGCGCACGGTTAATTCACAGCACCGTCTGCTCGCCTGAAACCAACGTAATATGTCGTCGTTGCGATTTCCACGTACACACTGTTTAATTGTCCTTAAACCGTTCCGAGCGGATTTTCTTCTTGCCTCAGTACCGACAAGTTCTGAACGATTAACACTTTCAATTGCCTCTGTGTCACCCACACACGAGGAACTCACGATTTTTTTTATTTTTTTTTCATACCATTTTTCTAGCTTTTATATATATTATTTGTTTTTATTTATTCTACATTCGTTCTACATTCGTTGCAGCATCTAAATTTGGTTGTCATTATCAGCTTTCATCCTTCATTTTTTTGTTGTAAATACTGTGAGTAACCGTGTTTTACCCATTTCTTATAATTTTATAAGTGAAATATCATGAAGTACTATTGTAAGTACTGTTCATATCATGCATATTTTCATATACTTCTACATACTTGAAAAGTAATTACATTGGCAAACATATTTTTAATGGCGATACTCGGTTACAGTGGTAGGCCATTTAAGTCTTTAAAAACAATTATAAATGGCGAAGGAAATGATAACCTTTTTTTTCTTGAACTTCAGAAAGGAAGAGTAAAACTTTCCAAAACTGTTTTTAGTTACGATGATTGTTTTATGATTATATTATCTATGCTATTTTTTATTGTCGTACAATATCCAATTTTTGTTGTAAGTCATACTTTTCTCTTAAACTAGACCTGTAGTGTTTCGAATGTTAAGCAACGTTTCTATTTCAACTTTTCACCTTGACTAACTCCTTGCACTACGATTTATTTTGTTATTACAATTATTACAACTTCTTTAATAATTATGATTTACTATGAAAAACAAAATTTATATTCATCGTAGACCCACATATTATTCTATGGCTTCATATTGACCACAATAAAATACAAACAATAGAATAGTATTTCAGTTCAATATAAAGGGAATCGATAATATACATATTTAGTGTCTGACTCCATATTATAGCACAAGGGCTCCCATTTTAGAGTTTCAAATAATCAGATAGATAGAACTTCAATCGAACGATACTATCATAAACAGAATCTGTAAGCATCGAAATGTGGAAGAACATATTTGATAGCGAATATTTTACCGAAAATAATAATCGACCGTTGAAATAAACTCGAACCATTCGAACGAAGCGAGTGGTCGCTTCATCATCGATACGGTCGCATCCCCTACAACTCTTCTTCGATTAAAAGACATTGTTTGCACAGCTAGATCGCATTCTGTCCGGGTTCAATCTTCCGTTCAGCTTTCCCGGGCAGCGTCGCAATGGTCCCGTGTTTGTTCGACCCTTTCCCCAATCCTTCCCGCCGACGTAGATCAAAAGTAATAAATCCTTCTAATAGATCGATTTAATTACCATGAATAAAAACTTCGACAAACAACTGTCGCTAAAAGTTCCCGATTTGTCCAATTTTCATACAATACTGCCAATAGATGGCAATGTACTTGGATGTTTTAGTTCTTACTTTCTACAAGATATCTCCGGCTAGTATAATTAGAAAGAGACAAACCTATTCTGCTTTATACATAATGAAATCAAAAATGTATTAGGAGGTTGAATAAGTTCTCGCTGTTTTCCGAAAGGTGGTGTTCGGGAACCCGGGACGAGAATTTTGTTGAGTGGACTGTATGGGAATGGGATCGGGTACGAACACAGGAGGGAGTTCGGAATTTCAAAGGAGTGAAAAGCGTGACGGAAGGAACGGGAGATAACGGTCGGGAGAGCGAAGGAAAAGCAGAAAGATTCAATTCGCACGTGTGTAACGAAATATATAAAGTTTATTTTACGCACTCGCGGAAACGACAATAATGTGGACAATCACGGTGGCTTGACGCGATCGAGATGAGCGTGAAGTCGGATGCCGAAAAGCAGAAACGAAATGATTGAATCTAAAGATGGGCGCGAGTGTGTGTGTCAATGAGTATCGAGCACGATACAGAGCACGAGACAGAGCTGGACAAAAGACGGCTATGGTAATAACGCGATCACCGGTGATTCCCATCGATCACGTGATCGCATATCGGCTGCGCGCGATTCCGAGAAACGCCGAAAACAAAAGGCGTCGCGCACAGGTGATTCGCAGGATCGGGAAGACATGGTATACGAGGCACGGGGCGCTCCCCAGGGCCGTAGCGCGTGATCTCAAACAGACTTAAAATTACCTTATATCTACGCTTAATCCTAAACAGGTGGTAATACCAGAACTGCGTGAATGGAAGAATGGAAGAATCAAAGCGTCCGACAAATGAGGGACGTATTATTATTAAAATGCACAAAGATAGTAATTCACATGGAAAAATTGCTTCATATTTTAAGAAAACAGCAACAGCTATTTTTATGATAATAGCTGCGTTCAAAAAGGGTGGATGAGTTCCGGCACTACCTAAATCAGGACACCCAAAAATGACCACCGACCTCGTAGATGAAAGTATTAGGAGGTTGAATAAGTTCTCGCTGTTTTCCGAAAGGTGGTAATACCAGAACTGCGTGAATTTAGTTTCAGATAGTAACGTATCTATAATGAAGTACTACATATATGCAAGGTTAAAATTCAGTGTATGTCATTCCACTGAAGTATAAACAATTTTTCTTTCATTGTGCTAAATGTCGAATTTCATGCCAAAGAAAGAGTAATTGCGGGGAATTTTACAACACTATTTTATTAAAAAAAAATCTGCAGCTGAAGCACACAGAATTCTTGTTGACACCTACGGCGACCATGTTCTGTCGGAAACAATATGCAGAGATTGGTTTAGACGCTTCAAAAATAATGATTTTGATCTTGAAGATAAAGAACGCCCTGGCGCACAACAAAAACTTGAAGACGAAGAATTTGAGGCATTACTTGATGAAGACTCGTGTCAGATACTAGCTGAACTTGCAGAATCATTAGGAGTTGATCACACAACAGATTCGAAACGTTTGAAAGCATTAGGAATGATTCGCAGGAAGGACGTTGGGTGCTGTACGAGTTGAAGCGATTTTTCAGCATGACAACGCGCGGCCACATGTTGCAAAACCGGTGAAAACGTTTTTGAAAACACTTAAATGGGAAGTACAACCCCACCTGCTGTATTCACCAAACATTTCCCGATCAGATTACCATTTGTTCCGATCGATGACACATGGCCTGGCTGAGCAGCGCTTCCAATTTTACGAAGATATCAAAAAATGGGCCCACTCTTGGATTGCCTCGAAAGACGTGTCGTTTTTCCGACATGGAATTACTATGCTGCCAGATGGGGAAAAGTAATGGCTAGCGAGAGACAATACTTTCAAGAACATATTTTTTACCAATTTTTTAAAATAAAGCATTCATTTCATAAAAAAAAAACAGCGAGAACTTATTCAACCTCCTGATAGAATGATTTTTGTTCATACGAAAAAGGTCAAACCTCTTAAAATAACTTACACATACTGAGTTACCTAAGATTTTCACTTAAAATTTGTCCGTTGTTTTTAGCGGTACGAGAAAATGAGTGAGGAAGAATATATTTGACTCAAAGCCGTAATTATTGTAATAGAAAAGATTCTTTTCTCAAGAAGAATTTTTGTTCATTGCAATATTTTCTGAAATTTCAAGGTCATTGTTGATTTTTTAAATGGGATGATGTACTTTGATTGATATAATGTTATATATGTAAACGCAAATTCAACCATGTGTAATATATTGGCCTTCGTAAATTGTTCTATGTTATTGGCGCACTGGTACGATCATATATGACAAATTAAGCTGTTTTGCAAATTTACATCAAGTTTTCCGACGTTTCGATCTGGATTTAGATCATTTTCAAGAAAAAAGTTATGTTGTAATTGCGTCTGTAAGAATTTGTTTTTCAATTAATATATGGTTGTCATGATATAGAAAAAGCTTCACTTCTCTATATTTTGTTTTTGTATACTTTCGAGTTTGAAAGCTTCGCGACCTAGCAATTGGATCTACAAAATTGGCAAATATCTACATAAATCTTGTAAAGAAAATATGTTCGAATTGGAATATTGCGTTTTTTACTATAAAAATCAGTTAATACGATCCGTTTCTGCGCATTCACGCAATTGTTAATTATTTTCCATTTTTGAAAATTTAATGGTGAATTTTATTTTTTTAAATATTTCATCTAGGTCAGTTTTATGATTGCTGTTTTCTGTCAGCTAAAATACCTTTTGATCAGCACTTCACAAATCTGTTGGCTATAGTGTGTCATTATTAGACTGCTGATGTTTATGAAAAATAGAAATTGTTCTGATTCAGTTACAAAACATAGATGCTAAATAAAAAGTTTTTCCTTTCTTTAAAGATTTTAAAAAGTTGACAATGCTACAACGATGCTTCTAAATTCTTGCAATGTTTTTCCTATTTTAAATTGCACCTACTTACTATTGTTATAAATGTATAAAATCCACAGTCTAGTTACCAACACAGATTTCATTAATGGTTTCTAATAAACATTAATGTGACTAGAAACAGTGAGTAATGTACAGGGACATGAACCAAATGTTGAAGTAACATGATATTTTATAACGTGTATTAATATAAATATAAATCATTTAGCGGCGATAACTTCTAAACAATGTTTGCCAAAGGAATCTTCGTGTATTATTTTCTTGAAGTCAAAGCGTCATTGAAACGAATTTTATGCCAGACTTTTGATATTTAATTCATGTGTTTAGAATCAATATATCATGGATCGTATTACTCTAATCGCGGATCAGCCTGTAAAATTCGACCTCTGAGTAGTCGAGTCGACAGGATTATTAAAATTATTCAATTGAGATGCGAAATGCAAAACAATACAGTGGTAAATAGATTTCTCCCTTGTTTTCCCTCTCCGACCGTCAACCCGATTACGAAATGATTCGTACGTCTGTTGAATGAGCCAAGGGTCAGCTAATGGGTTGGACCAACGAGCTAACGTTAGTACACGCATCCCCCACAGATACCCCGTGTCTCCGACTTAATAAAATATTCCGTTTGATTCCGTACGCGCCGGATGTTCATTAGAATTACGAACAGAAAGAAGCCTCGATTAATTTAATCCGACGCGGAATCACTAATTACCGCGTTATTCTGAGTTATGCTTTACAATACCAGACGCTTTAGTTGTCTACATAAAAATGCCATTACTATTACAAAATATTACAAAAAGCCATTAAAAAATGCAATTCATTTTCTACAAGACTGCAATAGAAATTGAATTTCTTCACTCAGAGTTTAATACGATTGCAGATAAAATATTTCTGCAATAATGTACAATCTTTATTGCATATAATAACCTAATAAAAATAAACATAACAATTCAAGAGATTGCTGGCATGGGAAGGCAGCACCATTTTCGAGTAATTTGTGTAAACCAAGAAATAGACATCAAACAACATACAATACATATTCGTGTTAATAAATTTTTCACTGGACACAAAATCTACTTTATTTTTACTGTTACAATAAGTACAATTGAAATATTTGAGTCATCCATTTTACATCAAAGATGGTGCAACATAGTAAATACTGTAACAAAAATTTAGTAAAATAAATCACAGGGATAAGCTATACATATAATTTTGTTTTTAATTTTTTTTTTGTTAAACTTACACCAACATATTTGCGACATTTTCCTCTCCCTCTCCCTCCTCTCCTTCTCTCTCCCCCCCTCTCTCCCTCGCTCCCTCCCTCTCTTTCTCTTTTTACTACCTAAACCTTAATCTAACCTCTGGGACCTGACTGCTGCAACCTAAAATCTAAAATCTAAAACCTACAACCTATAACCTAAATACCTATTCTGGTTTTCCCTTGGTTTCTGTTTGTTTGTAAATACTCTATG
Source organism: Sphecodes monilicornis (assembly GCA_913789915.3). Taxonomy (NCBI): domain Eukaryota; kingdom Metazoa; phylum Arthropoda; class Insecta; order Hymenoptera; family Halictidae; genus Sphecodes; species Sphecodes monilicornis. The sequence continues at coordinate 3,805,691 of OU565286.1, read as the reverse complement.
TTATATTGTTACGTGTTCTTCTCCTTCTCTGTAGTACCTTTTCATTGCCGATCTATTCTTCTTTTCTTCCTTTCCATTTACAGTTTTTGAAGCAATTCCTCTACCTTCCTATCCCTCCTTCCACTCATATTAAGTGAAAGAGTTATTCGTTGAATTAAGAAAAAACTGAAGATTCCAATAACGAATTAACTTGTCATCCTCAGTTAAAAGGACAGAGATTATACAATTGAATATAAATTTATAATACCTGGAGGTACCTACTGGAGCTGCTTGTTTGTTACACCAAATATTAAATTAAATATCCTGCTGGTTGTGAAACCAGCTAAATTCTTTTTCATTCAAATGAAAGATCACCAGTTTTTAAAGAAATGAGACAAATAATAAGAAATGTGTAAAATGTGAAGCTACTTCCTTATTGTTGCAAATCCTTCAACTGTAAAATGCTGTATTGTATTTTTTATTTCTGTAGACTGTGATTATCATAAATGATTGAATTGTTTTGAATGATAGTGTGGAATTGATTTTTATCAAGTGTTGTCACTAACTTCGCGTATTGAACTTTTATCATGTATCGGAAACGTTATTCCTTTTCAGCGTTATCGAGTAACGTGTCAGCATGAATTAAATAAATCGAGTTGCACTCCACGGGATTGCCAATTAAGGATTCTGCAAATAACTATTATTTCACGTTTCATAGAACAAACAAGGGGGAGGCTTGGCACAATGCAATGTTAGGCTATTAAAAAAAATATTTAACTTATCCCTGCCGAAAAAAAATGTTTTAATCTTAGGATTTATCATCTACACTATTCTATACACTTTTCATGTCTTTTTATTTCTCTAATCAGCAGAATGTAAATATTAATACGTTTACATGAAATTCGATTATGAGAAACAGAAAAGTATGAAGTACAATTGAATTTATCATTGTATTCACTTTTACGCCATTGAAGTATTGCAAAATACATCAAAAATATTATTCAGGTGGCAGGTTTTAAGTGCCTCACCTTGTATATCCTTTTTTTCATTTCTTTGTTTCTGCATCTCTTCAGTTTTTGCAGTACACTTTTCAAATGACAAATTATATGATATATGTAATAATAAACATTCCATGCACGGAGTATGGAGATTCCAAATGCATAATTGTAGGTATTGCATGGTTTGGAATTTATATATTCTAAATTGTTCATTTCCATAGATTTTTTCCAATTAAAATAATTTTTATTGGATATCCTTATATTTTCACTATAAGCGCCTAAAAACTCATTTTCATCGGTTTGTTAGTCCAGCCGTTATAATTTAATGTAAAGAAGTTGACACTTTATTTTACACGTCTGTAAAATAAAGAATTTTTAAAATTTCAAAAATCCCTTTGAGATTCGTTTATCACTACGGACTACAACATATCCAAATTTAAACAAAATCCGATACAGCACCGAAAGTGTCTGAGTTCACGTGGAATGACCCTATACGGATTATGTTACAGAAGATGCTATCGGCGCAAAGGTTCGATCTTCTTGAAAATCTACAGCAAATTTACAATTTAATTAATCACCCAACGTTTCGATCCAGGTGTGGATCATTATCAAGGGATAATGCGTCTGAAAAATTATATTATTATAATGCAAATACATCAGGATGTTAATATTCAATCACATCTTGAAGAAAACTAATAATGGAAAAAATTTTTTTTGAAAGGTAGACTTACTTGCTGTGCAACTATTTTTAATAAAAGCTGAAAAAAGGATTTTTTTTAAATATAACTACGTATGAGTTGCGATGGCAACGTGATTGTACCATCGTGGCCAAAACGTAACCGAGCCATGTGCAAACCTGCGAATTAACTGATTATATAGGACGACAACGTTAACTGATTCATTGATCGATATCGATCGTTGGAAGTTTGAAATCGCGTTTTTGCGGTAAATTTGAATGGCGTAACTGAACATTTTCAATTGATATGTCCTGCATGAAACAACACTGTAGAAGTATTGTGAAAAGAGGAGTGGCCATATAGGCAGTCAACATTCAAAGTATCTGTCTCAATTTCATTTTCCCCACTTTTGGTTGGAATTTTTATAATTGATATAAAACATGTGAAGCGGCGCAAAATAGTTAGAATCTATGTGAATATTAGAAATATCATCATAACTACGTACCACTGGGTCAGTAATGTCACGTAGTAGTCATGAATCCTAGGTGTTTCGTACCTAACATTAACGCTTTGTTGTTTAATCATGTGAATAGTTTCCAATAATAATCTACGTTGTAGGTTAGATTCTTTGTCAATGATCTTCACATTTTCAAAATCAATACGATGGTCAGATTCTATTGAATGTTTCGTTAAAGCAGTGTGTTGTGTAGGAGAAAGAAAAATGTTACGTTTGTGTTCAGTTATGCGTCTTTCAAAAAGATCGAACCTTGCGCCAATAACATCTTCTCTAACATAATTCAAAATTCGATCGATTGAAATCACAATTAGATGAGTGAAAGTTTGGAATGACTTTATGAGAAAGAGAGAAAGAGACAGAGAGAGACATAGCGATGAGTGCGTTGCTCAAGGGTTGGGACTCTGCCCTGAAGGAGCTGACCACGGAGTGGGGAAGGCACGGGGGTGTCTTCTTGTAAAAGCTCTGTGTTAGACCGCTCAGCACTTATCCCAGAACCGTGAAAGAGCGCTTACTAACTCTTTGCGGACGCGTGTCTGCAGACAGTCGCCCAAGTAAAATTGCTACAACGTGACTAAAAACCACTTTTTAAAAAATTCTCAAAAACTCTCTAAAAACTCTCAAAAAACGCCAAACACGACGCTTGCTCCTTCATTTAATTCTTATGCGTAGCTTTCAGTACACCATTTCATTTCTCAAGGAAAATTGTACATTCGAACCGCCGACAAGTACGCTAAACATAATTCCCGTCCGCAAAGGGCTAATATCTAACAATTCTTTGTTTCCGGGAAAATCGAGTTTGAAAAATTGGATAACACGCGTACTATTCAATGGGAATCTAGCGCGTCTGCTCATGACCTACCGAATCTACTTCTTCGAAATGCTATATAGGGGATTTTAACCTAGGAATTCGAGTCGAGAGTTTGTGTGCGGTAGAACAGAGAATTGGAGGCGGAGCGAAGGATGGAGTAGAGGAAAGAAAAATGTTACGTTTGTGTTCAGTTATGCGTCTTTCAAAAAGATCGAACCTTGCGCCAATAACATCTTCTCTAACATAATTCAAAATTCGATCGATTGAAATCACAATTAGATGAGTGAAAGTTTGGAATGACTTTATGAGAAAGAGAGAGAGAGAGAGATAGCGATGAGTGCGTTGCTCAAGGGTTGGGACTCTGCCCTGAAGGAGCTGACCACGGAGTGGGGAAGGCACGGGGGTGTCTTGTGGTAAAAGGACTGTGTTAGACCGCTCAGCACTTATCCCAGAACCGTGAAAGAGCAGAGTCGCGATTACTAACTCTTTGCGGACGCGTGTCTGCAGACAGTCGTCCAAGTAAAATTGATACAACGTGACTAAAAACCACTTTTTAAAAAATTCTCAAAAATTCTCAAAAACTCTCAAGAAACACCAAACACGACGCTTGCTCCTTCATTTAATTCTTATGCGTAGCTTTCAGTACACCATTTCATTTCCCAAAGGGCTAATATCTAACAAGTCTTTGTCTCCGGGAAAATCGAGTTTGAAAAATTGGATAACACGCGTACTATTCAATGGGAATCTAGCGCGTCTGCTCATGACCTACCGAATCTACTTCTTCCAAATGCTATATCGGGGAATTTATCCTAGGAATTCGAGTCGAGAGTTTGTGTGCGGTAGAACAGAGAATTGGAGGCGGAGCGAAGGGTGGAGAAAACAGTGGGCCGTCGGAGATGGGGTGCGCGAGAGGAGGATCTCTCTCGCGATACCTTTTGTGAAATATGCAAGGTATATACCCCGCTGTCGTCCGTTTCGAGCTGACTTAATTAGCACGTAGCTAATGTCTCCCATGCCGACACCGATTTCTTCTCTCTTTTTTTGCCCCCTCCGGTTAATCGCTTGAACAAGGGACAAGGAGTGTTATTCCAATTCGATGGCGATTATCCCGTAATCTCCGAACACCGGGACACACCGAAAAAATAGCTTCCGCAAAAACGTCGCACAGTGGTTTGAAATCATAAAAATACGAACTAAAGTCAAATTTTCGGCTTACTTAAAAATTTTTTTAAATTTTAATCATAAAATGTTACATGTTTGTACTACGTTTCTTTTTTATATTCTTTTGCCGTAGCTTTGTAGGGAGCGAAAAATAAAACGATTATATTTCATCAGCTGAAATTTATCAGTTTATGTTTTGATTGATTTGAATTTGTTTAAATCTGTTTATGTAGTGTAAAAGAGCGACTTCTTAGCTACACGTATGTAAAGGATGAAAGCAATGGCTATAATTTTGACCCTTTAAACAATAAACTTTCCTGAAAATCTATTTTTCCGTTTGTATTTTTTAATATAACTAGACCTACGTTTACGGGCGAAGATATTTTGCTTTCTGGTTCGGTTAAAATATCGATATTGCAAACTTCAAAGGGAGGTTTCTCAAGATTAAACTCTGCTCTATCACGTGATATAGTACGATTTTATGCTGGACCCTTATTTTTTGAGATAAATTCAAAAATATCCTCAAAAATTGGTGCAAAAGTGGTATCTCTCCGTCCGTAATGATTGTTTAAACATGTTTAAACATTCATAATGTATTAATATTGGATATCACTGTATTCAGGAAAGTCTACAGAATCTTTTTGTGCAAAGAATAAATCAATATTTTTTATAATAACATCACAATATTTGTTTAAAGTTGAAAAATCGGTCTTTTTTTTCAAACTCAAATTTCTCAAAAACTGTACATGTAGGCGAAAAAGTAAGGGCAGATTCGGAATCAGCGCAAAAAACTCTATAAGAACCACCCAACAGTTATTAGGAAAAAAATTTGGTGTTGGACAGTGTTATTAACCCTTTGCACTCAGAGCTATTCCAACTAAAAAACCAAACATTTCTTCTAACTTTTAACTTCTTTATTTTTTGTCGTGTTTTATAATGAAATTTCAAGGTCACCGATGTTTTTTTTAAATGGAATAGTATATTTTTTTTAAGATAGCATGATAGACAATAAAAAACTGAATTTAGTGGATACCACCTTTTTGATCTTGAATTGACCTTGAGCAAGAATAATCATGTTGGAGCGGATAAAATGTGGAAGTTTAAAATTTACATGTTTCAGCAAAGATTACGCGTTGTTTACGTCGGATTGACCTTCACAAACCACAATAAATGTTTGAAATATTTTTCATAGTAAACAGCGTATATTTATGTTAGAGTATGTATCATTGAGATCGTTAACAGAAGGTTAATCGGTTAGAATAAGTACGTTGTTCCTTCTGCATTATTCGAATTCGAAACGTGAAAGGCCAGAGGATATGCGGCAAAGGATTACTGCAGCATGTGCTTCAATTACGTCTCAGGAAATCGACAATGCCTACAGATCATTTAATGCAAGGTTGCAATATTGCATAAGTGAGGATGGTCAACATTTCGAACATTTATTATGATATGTAAAGGTCAAACCGCCGTAAACAACGCGTAATCTTTGCTGAAACACGTAAGTTTTAAACTTCCACATTTTATCCGCTCCAACATGATTATTCTTGCTCAAGGTCATTTCAAGGTCAAAAAGGTGGTATCCACTAAATTCAGTTTTTTATTGTCTATCATGCTATCGTAAAAAAAATATACTATTCCATTAAAAAAAAACATCGGTGACCTTGAAATTTCATTAAAAAACGCGACATAAAAATTTTTTTTCTTTACCATTATATTTGCCCCTTTGCAATAGTGTCACTTTGTCCTCTGAAGTTTTCTGATAGGACTGTAAATACGACACATATTTAGGTGTTCCCATTTATGTGGGACACCCTGTATAAATAGATTACGCAACCGTTGGCAAACGGATATTTTTATGAAAGTATTCGACAATACAAAAATTGATAAGAATTTCATTTCCTTCGTAAATTAACACTAAACCTACCGAGCATTAAAATTAACTAATTTGTATTGTCTTGTAAAAATAACGAGATTTGATTTATTTAAATTTTGTGCGATTTCTATTACAATACATGAATGAATAAAGAAATCTATTGAGGCAACCTATGAAGGCATCTTTATAACTTCAATAATTGTAAAATAAAATATCTGAAACTGGTCATTTGACCGGCTGTGGTAGGTTTAGTGTTAATGCAGAATGATATGAAAATGTGCTTAATTTCGGTAAACTTTACTGTCAAAAGCTGCTATAGATTTTTGTATGGATTGCATGAATAGCGATGATATTTGTGACGAAGAGTTTCAGTAAAATCTACAAAGTATGAATGTTATTCGTTTTGCCCTTTGTTCTTTTGATATCAATACTTACGTAATGGAGTAAATATGAACGGTGAATATAAATTGTCTGATTCTTTTAGGAAATTGTTGAGATGAAGTAGTTCTAGTCCTTCTAACCGTGACAAAAATCATGCTGCGATGAGTTAAGCAGAAAAATTCCCAAAATTGAAAATTTGTCTCTTTCCCAAAAAATAAATACAAAAATAGGGGGTGCGCAGTGGCTCAGTGGATAGAGCGCGCAACTACAAACACCGCCGTCACCTCTGGAAATTCTTCTATGTGATATTATACTGCGTTGCCCAAGGTGGTTCGGAGCCCACCTTTATAAACTGTAGGTCCTTCACGCACACGTCCATACACACACACACACCCATCGTACACTCACCGATTACAGTACCAAATCTCATTGTTCCACCCCCGTCGCTAATGACCCTGGCAGTTGAAGCGACGTTAAATAACAAAATAAATAAATAAAATACAAAAATACGGTTTGCGGATCGGCAATCAACGTATGAAGTTCTGTGTATGATGTTTACCTCCTAGTGGATCTAACAATAAGAAGACACAAAGAAATATTAACTCTTAGTTGGTATCGTTGGGTCTCTAACGACCTGTAACAGTTTAGATTGTTGATTTTGTGATTGCTAGGTAATTAGAAAATTGTCCGTACTTTTTTTCACATGAAATGTAGCTGTATGTGGTTCATTCAAATATTTGTTTCGTTTGAAATCCTGAAGGTTAATTAAACTACCACAGCGTTCGGATTATATTTGTTAACACATCATCGTACCAGCTGAGGGTTACGTTTGTTAATCAATGATATTGTTTTATCCGATCGCACAATCCTACGGGGTGTCTAAAAAAAATACTCATTGATCGGAAAATAAAGTCCATCCTAATGTGCACTTTGTGCGATGCTGACCTCGACATCGTTGGCAAAACATAGTAAAATCGTCCAATGTTTGCGCATCAATAATTGAGAACGGTTGGATCGGGCGATAGGGAGACTCCACCCCTTTCGGTCAATTAATCCGTCCAGTTTCGGGCGAGTAGCATAAAATTAGTCTTGGTGGCAGGTCCGCGAGCGGCACGGCCGGTTATATTATTGGAGGCAATTTCTCTGCTCCGGGGATTACCTGCCAATCAGTGTCGCAAATGTTCGCGTATGGCGTTTATATGATTGCCCGGCACATGATTCTTCCTCCGGGGTCCCTTCCGTTTCTCTTGGCCGTATCCGACCAATACAATCGGCGTTTCTGTGTCAACAATCATTTTCTCCGCATGCTTCGAAAGACAGAGGATTAACGTGACAGCTCTCCGGAGATTATCGTGAAAAGAGATCAACATATACGAACTGGCAAACGCGTGCAAAATTCTCCAGTATTCCATTTAGCGGATCCACGATGCAAACTATCCTAGTGTGTCACTGTGGAAGCAGTAGTAGGTTCATAGTAGATTTTTCACGCAAAAATAATTTAGCAGAACAGACAAAAATTACTTCTATTTAATTTTGTCCTCGAGACAATTAAATTGCAGATCGAGCGCTTTAAGTGCTTGACTTACTACTTTTGAAGAATCAGTATCAATATTCTCCGCTATTCCATTTAGCGGGTCCACGATGCAAACTATCCTCGTGTCTCACTGCGGAAGCAGTAGTAGGTTCATAGTAGATTTTTCACGCAAAAATAATTTAGCAGAACAGACAAAAATTACTTCTATTTAATTTTGTCCTCGAGACAATTAAATTGCAGATCGAGCGCTTTAAGAGCTTGGCTTACTAATTTTGAAGAATCCGTATGTCTTTCTATGCATTCAAGGTCATATAATAATTCCCTTACATATTCATTTCTATCACATATTTTTCAATGAAAAAGTTAATACGAAAATCTCAAAACTGTGTTATAGTTTCTTAAAAAGAGCAAAAGTCACCTTGTTTTTAATATTTTATACTGAGCTTCCAGGATTGTTATTGAACAACAAAAATTACTTCTATTTAATTTTGTCCTCGAGACAATTGAATTGCAGATCGAGCGCTTTAAGTGCTTGACTTACTAATTTTGAAGAATCAGTATCAAAATTCTCCGGTATTCCATTTAGCGGATCCACGATGCAAACTATCCTAGTGTGTCACTGCGGAAGCAATAGTAGGTTCATAGTAGATTTTTCACGCAAAAATAATTTAGCAGAACAGACAAAAATTACTTCTATTTAATCTTGTGCTCGAGACAATTAAATTGCAGATCGAGCGCTTTAAGTGCTTGACTTACTAATTTTGAAGAATCCGTATCAAAATTCTCCGCTATTCCATTTAGCGGATCCACAAGCGATGCAAACTATCCTAGTGTGTCACTGCGGAAGCAGTAGTAGGTTCATAGTAGATTTTTCACGCAAAAATAATTTAGCAGAACAGACAAAAATTACTTCTATTTAATCTTGTCCTCGAGACAATTAAATTGCAGATCGAGCGCTTTAAGAGCTTGGCTTACTAATTTTGAAGAATCCGTATGTCTTTCTATGCATTCAAGGTCATATAATAATTCCCTTACATATTCATTTCTATCACATATTTTTCAATGAAAAAGTTAATACGAAAATCTCAAAACTGTGTTATAGTTTCTTAAAAAGAGCAAAAGTCACCTTGTTTTTAATATTTTATACTGAGCTTCCAGGATTGTTATTGAACAACAAAAATTACTTCTATTTAATTTTGTCCTCGAGACAATTGAATTGCAGATCGAGCGCTTTAAGTGCTTGACTTACTAATTTTGAAGAATCAGTATCAAAATTCTCCAGTATTCCATTTAGCGGATCCACGATGCAAACTATCCTAGTGTGTCACTGTGGAAGCAATAGTAGGTTCATAGTAGATTTTCCACGCAAAAATAATTTAGCAGAACAGACAAAAATTACTTCTATTTAATTTTGTCCTCGAGACAATTGAATTGCAGATCGAGCGCTTTAAGTGCTTGACTTACTAATTTTGAAGAATTCGTATGTCTTTCTATGCATTCAAGGTCATATAATAATTCCCTTACATATTCATTTCTATCACATATTTTTCAATGAAAAAGTTAATACGAAAATCTCAAAACTGTGTTATAGTTTCTTAAAAAGAGCAAAAGTCACCTTGTTTTTAATATTTTATACTGAGCTTCCAGGATTGTTATTGAACAACAAAAATTACTTCTATTTAATTTTGTCCTCGAGACAATTGAATTGCAGATCGAGCGCTTTAAGTGCTTGACTTACTAATTTTGAAGAATCAGTATCAAAATTCTCCGCTATTCCATTTAGCGGATCCACGATGCAAACTATCCTAGTGTGTCACTGTGGAAGCAGTAGTAGGTTCATAGTAGATTTTTCACGCAAAAATAATTTAGCAGAACAGAAAAAATTAATTCTATTTAATTTTGTCCTCGAGACAATTAAATTGCAGATCGAGCGCTTTAAGTGCTTGACTTACTAATTTTGAACAATCCGTATCAAAATTCTCCGCTATTCCATTTAGCGGATCCACGATGCAAACTATCCTAGTGTGTCACTGTGGAAGCAGTAGTAGGTTCATAGTAGATTTTTCACGCAAAAATAATTTAGCAGAACAGACAAAAATTACTTCTATTTAATTTTGTCCTCGAGACAATTGAATTGCAGATCGAGCGCTTTAAGTGCTTGACTTACTAATTTTGAAGAATTCGTATGTCTTTCTATGCATTCAAGGTCATATAATAATTCCCTTACATATTCATTTCTATCACATATTGTTCAATGAAAAAGTTAATACGAAAATCTCAAAACTGTGTTATAGTTTCTTAAAAAGAGCAAAAGTCACCTTGTTTTTAATATTTTATACTGAGCTTCCAGGATTGTTATTGAATTTCATTATAAATGTATCACTTTAAATAAATGTCTATTAACGTGTTATTGGTTATTACGAGAAAGTAGGATAGATAAATACTGGATGAACAAATTCCACAATCTAGACATACGTAAACCGCATCATGCTATTTTGTGGACGTATGTATGTAATAACGCGGCGTAAACATATTGTATGGATAACGAAAATATGATGCGAGATTTGTTTAATTGATACATCAAACGAAATATGTATCGAAGGGTGTATAGATTATTTTGAGACGCTCTACGTGCAGCCTCTGATCAAAAGTAGGGATGAGTAAAAATTCAACGGTATAATTTAAGATAATTTAAAAATATTGTTTGAACGAAGAACACCGAGTCTAATAAATACGTTTAAGAAAAGAAAAGTACGTACTTCTCAATAAGGATACAAAAATTAGCTTAAAAATTTCTCGTTCAGACTGAACGAATATTAAAAGAGCTAGACTCTCACCGAATATTAAAACGGCTTTTTAATATCGACGCGCCAATGTAACCCGTGAATATTTGAATAGTTTTTTCTAGCTCGGAACGACTTTTTACTCAGTCGACTACTCAGTAAATGAGGCCGCGATTCGCGATAATTGTCAGGAGAATAAACTTGAATTTTTCAGGCTGTGGGCCGGTTCAGCATCGCGGGTAAAACCATCAAAGCTATTTTACCATGTCTTTTACTTCTCTGCGCCAATGTTTGCGAGTGTGGGCGAGAGAACTTTTTAATTGGCCACCCTTAATTAGTTAACCAGCAAAGTCTCGGTAATTATTCTGTTTCTCGCTCCGTTTCCGTGCGCTAACTCTCCTCCCATCTCCTCCCTTCGTATTCCGTTCTTCCATCCTCTTTCAGTGTTGCAGGGGTGGGTTTGGGGGGTGCTCCTGTACACCGACGGGATCCCCATGTTTTCACTCGAGTTCCTTCTACGTCATGATTAACTCCGTCCACTTAACTCGATCGCGAAGAAGATGCAAAAATAGCCGTGCTTTTGATACATTTATCCGTCGTTACTCCCCAGATTTCTCAACTATTCGCATGTACAGTAGGGTGGACCTTAGTTATACTTGGTGCAAATTATTTTGTCGAATTTTTTTCGGGACACACTCTAGAATTGTGACACTTGACGCAAAAATAATGTGTGCAAAATTTGAAATCGATCGGATAACGGGAAGTGCTGCCGCATCGACTTTGAACATTTTTTGATTTTGTAACTTGATTTTCTCCACTGTAGTATATCGTATGTAGTATAAGTATATATTTTTATATGTCGTTGAATTTGTCTTTTTACGCGCTATAATAATGTGGAAACGAAATTTAGCATTAATTTAAAAAAAAAAATTCGTGACCGTGAAATCACAAAAATTGACTTTTCAAAAAAATTTTTTTTTCTTGCATTGTATTTAATTTAATAAACAATACAACTTCTGTCTAAGAAATTTTTTTATATTTTTATAAATAGCGAAAATATTTAGACATTATACATATGCTTATACATAATACATTATTAATATGTATACAATATACATTATACTTATAATACAGTACATTATACAAAAAACTAAAATTATTTTAGAAAATTTCGTTGAAATAATATATTTATCTCGTAATGACTTTTTTGATACATCTGGATATTGTTTCCTATTTTCGGAAATAATTTGTAAAATATATTGTTTCTCCTCTACATTTTTTGATAATAACTGATTATAGTCTTGAATAAGCTTAACGGCGATGCAGTGGCTAATATCGCGCAATTATACAGTAACACCGCGATCTAAGTCCTTTTTCGGTTCTCTGCCAGGACTTAGATCGTGAAGGGACACTATTCTTTTGTGACCGCGTCGATCGCGCCGAACATAGAAAAGGACAGCATGCAAACACGAACCGCGCAGCCGAAGGCGCAACAAAGAATAGCGTATCGGTGAGACAATACTAATGCAATAATAAAACTTCTTCATTTTTTACTTATTTTTAATGACATTTTACCAATATATTCGTGGTATTTTTCTAATGAAAATGACATCAAATATGATATAATTCCGATGATATTACTTGATATTTTACTTGTGTGATAAACGATGAAAGTTTTGGACGTAAAGGATAGCATATGGGAAAGAAAGAGACGCGGGGAGTCGCAGGCACAGTTCAAAGGCCCTCGTGTTCGTACAATGTAATGCCAATAAAAAACTTGCATCGTTCATTACACAAGTAAATATCATCGGAATTATAACATATTTGGTATAATTTTCATTAGAAAAGTGCCACGAATACGTTGGTGAAAGTTCCACGAAAAAATAATAAAAAATAAAGAAGTTTTGTAATTGATTTAGTAGTGATTCACACCGATATACCCGACCCAGGATAAGATTACGCGGCATCTATAAACTGCTCGAGGACCGAGGCAGCTCGAGCTTCACGGCCTTCCGGGGATACCCCGCAGTGGAAGGAGTAGGCCAAGGGACATAGATCGCAATGTTCCGTTAGACTTAGATCGCGGGGTTACTGTACCAGCTTATTTAAATGTTAAATTTTATTAAATGTTATACTATTGTTATTTATTATTTATTAGTACATTTATTCTGTATAAATTATTTTATGAATTTTTTTAATGTAGTCTTATGTTCATAGTATATTTCATACTAAAAAGATAATTTAATATAAAAATCTATTTAATATCGCTTATTGTGGAAATGCTTAATAAAGAAAACGAAATACAAAAGAAAAACTTACTAAATTATTTTTTTGTTACAAAAGACCTTTTTAGTATGAATTATACTTACTATGAACAAGATACTAACGTTAAAAAAATACACAATTTATACAGAATAAATGTACTAATAAATAATAAATAACAATAAATGACATAATTTGCGCTTTTAGCCACTACATCGCCGATACGCCGCGCCGCGTAACCAAAAAACCAAAAAATTATCAAAAAATGTAGACTTGTTCGGATTTTGATTTAAGGGTGAAAACATTTAATTTAAAATAATTACTTACTCATTTCTTTATTATTTGTGCTGAAAACATATAAACTATGCTTTAGACAGTTAAGTAATACGAGTAGTATATTCGGGTAAAACAACGATATAATAGATATTTATCAACTATCTCATGTAATAATAATACAAACTGTCTCACATACTCCGGTATTTGATGAGATATCAGGGTATCCGGCTATTTTTTGTTTACTTGGGTATCTCACAAGTAACAGCATTATCATCGACTAACGAGGCGGATGCCTGCTTTTGTTTCAGAGGGTAGCAGACAGATCGGGCCCCACGCCTGCACGGTCTGCCAAAATGTTGTCGAGAGTAGCGCGCAAAGTCGAGCTCTACCAAGAAGTCAGGCGGCCCAATACGGGCTGCGAGAGGATCAGGTGGCGCCCGGTGCCCGTGTCTGCAACACCTGCAGGTGCAAAGCGGTCAGAGGACGTTACACCTCGTGTCCTCTGCCAGGTTGCCCGAACGTGAACAACGCCAGCTCGAAGACCAGAGTGAAACGGCTGAGAGCGCTGCCCGCCAAGTGGCTCGATCTACCTGCCGAGATTCGTGATCCGATCATCCAGGAGTTCCGTGAGTGTTCCGACATTATTTCGGCAGAAAAGTCCCACAATCTTCCGTAAAGCGACCGATTCGACAACGTTTCTCTTCTTGCAGAAATACCTACCAACGCGACCAAGTGCTGTTCAGCCTGCTTCAACCGAATATCCCGACGTCTTGCACCCCATCTAACCGGCAGCGCCGAGGTCGCTGAAAACACAGCCGATTCCATGGCCCGGCAATGGACGGACGAAGAACTCGAGCAACTCAGGAGAGCGCTCAGAGAACACGGCACCAACTGGTTGAAGGTCGCCGAGCAAGTACCCGGAAAAACGAATCATCAATGCAAGAACTACTACTTTGCGTACCGGAAGAAACTGAGCTTGGATCAAATGGTTGCCGAGTACTATCAGTCCTTGGGCGAAGAGAGGAGACCTTGCTTGACGGACGAAGAAGAAAGCGGTAGCAGTACGAGCAGTTGCGACGAGCTAGCGGTTCGTGTTCATTGATTTTTCTAGTTATACTCGAATTGTCAAATTTTCCAAGCACAAAACGTTTGGAAGCAGGGTACTGCAAGGTAAGGCCATCTCTTACCTTAGTAACCACAGTGTACTACAGTAGTCTCTCTGTAACTGTCGAAAAGATCTCTACCGTAACTGTCGAAATTTTGTGTCCACCATGGGGGGGGGGGGGATCCTCCTTTATAAACGGTAAACACGCTCTGTGAGATTCGTACTAATGCAAGCAAAGTAAAAGGTTGCAACTGTGGCGGTTACCTCCTATGCTCACCGATAGATGAACAGTGCTACAACACGTTTCCCGGTACTACATACCCAATTATTCCTTTGTTTTTATATACAGGGTGTCCCGTAACTGTTGGTACAACCGAGCAGGAGGTGATTCTACATGAAAAACTGAGTCGAAAATATAGAATAACATTTTTTGATACAAGGCTTTGTTTTCGAGTAAAATGAGTTTGAAAATTTGTCTAGTGCGCGTGCACTCGGCTTACTTGCGGCTCAAGGACTGCGCATAAAGTGGGTTTATGGGCGAGAGGGGGCGTACCATTAGCGGGGAGGGAAGGTAGACTGCGGCCATATTGGTAGGATAAACTAGTGTTGCCATCTATATAACGGTGCGGGAACATTGAAATGATTAGATTCTGAAAAATGAATGTATAACAAGTGTATTTGTATATATATCTGTATATACATATGAAATATTAAAATTTAATATACATTTGCAGTGACTCACAAAAGTATTCGCTCGCCATTTAAATCAGAATAACTTTCTTACAATTTGACCAAACTATTTGACTTTTTTTTAGCAATTAGAAGCATTGATTTAGTAAATCACGTGCAAAAAAGATTTTGAAAGAAGTGCAATTCGTAGGAAATACATGAAGAGATAAAAATGGCACTTTTTAAAACTTCTTTATTTTAACCCATAATGAAAATTTGAAATATGCCTTTTGTAGATCTATGTTTGTTATACATAAGCTGAAAATTTCATAAGCGAATATAATTCACACTTATTCTTTGTTTTGAGGATGGGAAAGAGGAGTGCTACAATAACTAAGCAAAATATATGATAAAACAATAAAATATTTTATTTGGCAGAAAAAATTAAAAAATACCAACATTTTTTGCTAGGGTAAGGAAAATTGCCAAAACCTTACCAGTATTCACAAAACAAAAATTACATTGTATTATTACAAAATAGTTTATAACTAAAATACTTTTCTAAAAAATAAAGATGAAATAAATAAACAGTAAAAATAAACAAATCGTTGCACATTCGACTCCAATATAACTGCCTCAGGGATAGATCCAATATAACTCCATCAAGGATATATAATATATAATATATTATATACAATATAATATACTGCATCCCTTTACAATACACCTTGTCATTTTTGTAAATTAATGGGTATCAACGCACAAAACAAACAAAGCCACGACGATTCACCAACCTTGCCGCACATGTACCGGGTACAGAGTGATCAGTGGCCGAGCGTGGGTCCGTAGCGTGGGTTACATTAGTATTTAAAGTTGCCTATAGAGCGCACCACCGATTTGTCCTACCAAGATGGCCGACAAGTTGATCCCCCTTCCGTCTTTTGGAACGCCCCCGCAGACTTATGCACAGTCCGACAGTTACGGAGCGAATACCGTATAGGCGGCTATAGTGGGCTGACAAAATGTATTAACTCGTGAAGGCTTGTTCACTTAATGCCACTTTTTTGTCACATACCAATCAAATATTAGGAGTACAAATTAATTCGTGACTCTGCCTTCGTGAATTTATAAATCATACATCTATGGGTAACTGATGAATTCCTTCTAAAAGAAAAATGGGGTTTTGATACAATCAGTTTGTTTTACCTTTTCACATGTTTTAGGGTAAGTACCGCTCAAGTGACATTGGAAAGAACGAAATCATTTATTAGACATTACTAATTGTACGTTATTCAGCAAGCTGCTTTTGTGTTTGATTATAATTTCTTGCAACAACCCATTTAATTTTACTTTTCACATGTATTGTATAAACGATAACACTATCCTGCAAACTAGAATGAATCATTTTCTTAGTCTTACAAGCATTTACTTCAATTGAGATGCTAAACATGATGTTCAATAGTGTTCTCTGTGCTTATAGTATTGTAAGAGGCTTAGTTATAACAGCCTCTAGTTATATGATGTTTTAGCTACTCGAAGATTGGCACTGCCAATGCCCAGTGTGGCAGATAAAAGATTTGAAGTGAACTTAAAGTTTCAATTGGCAATTGTGATCACCACCAATTAATTTATACACCTAGTAGTAGATTAAGAGGAAATCATTAGGATTTACATTTTTTAAATAAAACCTACATGAGAAAAGACGGAGGAACTAATGCATACTTGTATTTATGCAGTTAAGTTTAAAAAAAAATTGAAATGTTTTAAAGTTGTACTAAGAAAAGTATAAGATGCAAAAATTGAAAGATGAAACGAAAAATCAGTAAAGTTAAATAAGAAAACTCTACTTTTGTTACAAAAAATGAATATTTATTAAATAGAATATACAAATGAAGAAATAAATTTAATTTTTCATTTTATTACAAAGTTCTATGTCTTCTAAATGTCAGGCACATTTGAAACATTTTATAGTTGTCATCATCATATATTGTACGTAAAACCGTTCATCTATTTCAATATAATAACTAACAAGTTTTAATTCAAGCATGTTTCACAGTACGTACACACATGCTTCAACAAGAAACTGTGGATTTTGCTATGAAAATAATAATTTTAACAGCAAACTATTTCTCAGCATTATAGTTTAACGCAGAGCAAACATGTTTAATGATAAATCGTACAAGACTAGTACTATTGAACTTACCTTCTGTTCCTCAAGTTCTGTTCATATTACGTACTGTTTCATATCACCTACATTTAACTTATAATCGATTAGATGTTTTTTATTCGTTCTTGCAAGAGTATGGAAAAGTAAATCGCTGTGGGCAATACGTTTTGTCATAGAGACGGTTACAGGGAAAAGGTTAAAACGATTACTCTGCTATTTTCCACATCTACTAAGAAATTATGTAACTCATAAAAGATTCTGAACGTACATGCGTTTATACATAAAGCAAGCACTGATATACAATAGTTAGATATTAAATAATATTGGGTTGAGTATAATGTTAAGTTAAGTACTATTGTTTCTTTCGATTGTAATGTACAAACATATGAAATGAAGGAAAGCCCTCTTTGAGTATTGTTTGCGTTTGCAGCATTTAGAGATGAACAACCAGTAGCTACGCACGAACAATAACAAATAACGACCTAAATATATGAATTTCTTAATAAAATCACAAACATTTTACGAAACTATATTTAAGTTGCCAAACAGATGGAAAACGATTATAGAACAAAATATGGTGCATACGTCATTGACTAGAAAAGTTTTATACAAGAGTTATATATAGCAACATTCTTGTAAAGAAATGCAAATGGACTATTTACTCAACCTAATAGAAATTATCATTTAATCTTCAGTTTATAATATTTACAATTACATTTTAATGAGTTAAAAATTCATGAGTGAAAGAGTTTTTAAGTTGTAACTCTCATTTGCAGGTTCATGACTCGAGCGATACAGCCAGCGCGGGTAGTCCAGCGAATAATATGTCGAGCGGAACGCCAGGAACACCGGGTTCTTCTACGACTTTGCCTATGTCTTTTTCACGATCGACAGATCAGAAGCTTGGTGACAAGCTGGCGGACATTGCTGTGGTATCTTTAGTGCCACCGGTGAGCATAGGTTCGTCGCAACAGTCTTCCACTAGCGGAGGTAGCAACGCTGCTTCGGCTAGCACTAGAGAAGACTACGATAGCTCGGCCACGGTAAGACCAAGTTTACTTTTCGCCTCTCAGACTGAGGAGAAGGATGCGAAAAGGCTTTGCATTATTTTGAACATTGTTTGAGCCCGTTGTGGTGGTTCGTTTCGTTTTCGATATGTTAAATAAGACGAAAGTTTGTATCTTGATAGGGCCGTCTGATAGAGGTTCGCGGATTGTTTCAGGAGACGGCGGACGAGGGTCAGGGAGGTGCCGATTTAGACAATAGCAGCGTCGTTGTGACATTAACTACCGCTAACAACTCGACGCCGCTTCAACAACAACATCAACAGCCGCTCCAGCAAATGCCACCGGCTTCGCATTCGCCTCCGTCGACCACCAGCAACTCGAACCCGCTTACTGTTAAAGACCTTATGCTTGGTGTTATCGAGATGCAACTGAAACGCAACCCCAACAGCCCAGCCGGCACCGGTGGTTCTTCGGTGCCGGTCAATTCCGGAACGCCAACGATATCCAGCATACTGAAAACGGATCATCGGAACGACATCACTTTCGTCAGGGAATACAAGCCGTCAAGTTCCATGGCGAACACTACCATGTCTAGGGACTCGAATTTGGCAACTCTGTCGGTGGTGTCGGGTCCCCATCGTTCTGCACCTAGTCCACAACAACTTGGTAAGTCGAATGAAAATAGACACGTTCATCGTGTTTATTGCCATGCCAATTTTGCGTATTGTCCCTTGGGAGACACAATCGAATTTTCATAATTTAAGAATATGATGGTAAAGTAATTGATATTATAATTAAGTATGATCAGTCAACGATCATTGCCACGCTGCAAAAACCGGTTCTCATCAGATCACCGAAGTCAAACAGCGTTGGGCGCGGTCAGTACTTGGATGGCTGATCGCCTGGGTATAAGCCCGGGGTTGACCCCCTAGGTATACGCCGCGTGTTGTTGGCAGAAGGTGGTTCGGAACCCACCGTAATAAACAGTAGGTCCCGCTGAAAGGTAAGCTGAAATAGGCTGAAAAATTAGGCGATAGTGGAGAGTGGAGAAAGTGAAAGAAAGAGGAGAATGGTAAAATGGATTTGAATCCCTGAGGGGACCAAATATCAGTACCTATGTAATTAAGTATGATTATAATCAATAATGCATTTTTCACACTGATGATCACTCGTAATTATTATCTAATTGTCTACTATTGTTAGAAATTGTGTAGTCATATGTTAATAAAGTAGATTGTGTTCAGGATAAATGGTCATCATAATTATAGAATTAAATATTACAAATTTTTAAATTATTCTCAGTCATATTCTGCAATTATCAAAATACAATTGTGGCACCCAAGACATAAAAAGCAAAGTCAGCATAGTAATCAACGTGACAACCAGACCATTCGTGTCTTATGTGAGAGAATGAACTGTATCCAAAAATTGTTCCAGGCCAAATGCAAGCAACAATCACCCCCTGTCCTCCAGTGGCATCAAGCAGTCAATCCTCGTCCTCGGATCTGATTCCAAAAGAAGGACTGATCGTGATGCAAGTTCAACAAGCACTTCGAGAGACAGAAGGCACCCTCGATTTAAGTATTAAGAAACCAAGGCAACAACAAGAATATAATCATTCCTTGCAACCGCTTCATAAGCCACCGACGGTTGCCCTTTATCGACCAGAACCACCTCCAGGTGCTTATTACCATCCTCACGCTCATCCGGAGCAAAGTCGTGGCGCGAAGAGTCCATTGGTTTATGCTTCTTCGCCGCGGCCTCAAGCACCTCTCACACCGAAAATGAACAAGGTCACTGTGCCACCGCCACATCCAAAATTATCCCCTAAATTGAGCAGTATTGGCACACCTGGACACAAGAGTGGCTCCATCACGCACGGTACACCGGTTTCCAGCGCCCGTTACGACGGTCTTCTAAGACAAATGACACCCCCAGGAAATCCTGGCAGCGCTGCTGGCACATCGAGCGTTGCCAGTGGCGCGAGCGCAGTGAATGCTCCCAGTAATCAAGGACCCAAAGAGACGGGTTCGATAACTCAAGGCACACCGGTTCATCCGTTTGCGGTGGACAAGCGGGCGCCTATGTACGACTATCATAGAACTATCAGACATTCGCCCGTAACGACGGGCAACATTCCTGGACAGGGACAGAGTCAAACAGGAACTGCGACGGTGGTAGTGACGCATAGCAATCAATACAATTCTTATTCCGCTCGACCGCCCAGCTATACGATGGAACAACAGTTATCGTCGCGACAGATTATCATGAACGACTATATAACCAGCCAGCAAATGCACGCGCGTAGTCGGAGCAGTGCCACGTCGGAAGGAGGCAACAAGAACGAACCACCGTCGACGTTGTATTATACAAGCACACCTCCCCCGCAGTCGCATACACAGCCGCGGCAAGGAGTCATCCAGAGGCATAATCCTCAAAAACAGATGCATTATCCGCCTCCGCCACCGGGGCTGGAAGCTTTTTCCAGTTTAGTGGACGTCGCCGTGCAACAACCCAGTCTTCCAGTTCCCCATCCACACAGCCATCCCGCCTCTGTCAGCAGCAGTCACGAGGGTCTTGGGAAAACCATGGCGGACAGGCTGCTGGCCGACCGCTATGGAGATAAACATCGCTTGGCTATGCACCAAGCGGATCACAGAATGGCAGTGGCTCACCATCACCAACGAGATAGAGACAGAGAACGCGATTTGGTTCATCTGCGTGAAAAGGAAGAGTACAGGTTGCAACGAGAAAAAGAAATTCAGCAGCAGGAACACAGACTGGCTCAGCAGAGAGAAAAGGACGCACAGCACGCCGACCACAGGCTGTCGATGCAGCAAAGAGAAAAGGATATACAACACACCGATCACCGTCTTACCGTCCATCAGCAGAGGGAGAAGGAAATCCATCAACAAATGGCTGCTGCCGCTGCTCAGCGAGAAAAGGAACATCAGGAGCATCGATTGGCCGTACAACAGCAGAGGGAAAGAGATATGCATCTGCAGCAACAACAGCAACAACAACAACAACAACTTCAACAGCATATACAACAACAGCAAAGAATGGAGGCTGAAAGGAGGCATATAGCTCAAATGTATAGAGACCAACAGCAACAACAGCTCGACAGGGACGCCAGCAGGTTAATGAGCAGTGGATTCACCCAATCCTCGAGACTCCAACAGCCACAACAGTCTCAACAGCAACAACAGCAGCAGCAATCGTCGTCTCGGCAGAGTCAATCCTCGAGCCAGCAGCAGAATGAATCAGCATCTACTTTAACAGCCGCCAGTCTAATAGATGCTATCATAACTCACCAAATTAATCAAAGCGTGGATAACACTGGTGGAAATTCGCAACCTCAACGACCAGGCGATCGTCTTTTCCAGGTATGTTGGAACACCTCTTGCGATACGTCGTACATTTTTGTTCGTCTATATATTGCACATGCAAACGGATGTGTTAAATACGATAGAAAACTTTTCAGGGATTCCATCGGGAAGCTCCCGCAGAACCTAATGGGATGGCCCATAGTCCTGCGGGTGAAGGAAACGGAAGCAACAGCGGAACGGGTAACGCCAGCGGTAACGGAAGTGGAAGCAAGCCTATTACCCTTGGCGAACACGTGGATCACATTGTCTCAAAGGATTACGGTCCGCCACATCCCTCGTATAGATCGTATAGCGGGTGAGTATTATGGAAAATATAATTCAAACGATTTGTTGAACACGAGAAAGTGTTTCTTATAGAATATTCGTAATTGTATCAGGTACCAAATCTCGGAAGACCAATGGAAAAGGCGAAAAGCCAACGAATCTGATTCGGTAAAAGCTGGAGACGAGCGTCAGATAATTCGCGTGACTCAGCAGCAATCGCAGCAACAGCAGCAGCAACAACAACAACAACAACAGCAGCAGCAACAACATCAGCAAGCAGCGTCTTTGGTAGGAAAGCAACAATTCCACTCGGTCGAGCCCGTGTCACCCCCGGAAGCAGGTACCAATCATTACGGGCGACGTTTATATGAAACAACCACTGCCACATCGACTTCCGGAACCCCTTCCAACAAGCCTCATCTTTCGCCGTTGGATTACGTGAAGAACAAGATCGTTGAGGTAATGCGTACATCCGAAGACGATAAAGGAGGTAACGCAGGCGACAGGAACGGAGGGAACGTTGCCAGTGGAGAAAAGGACGAGAAGATAGGAGGTAACATCGAGAGTCCTTCCGGCGCAGAGATGATGGTCGACGGGACACAAAATCAAACTCCGCAACCACCCGCGCCAGCTCCTACGACCACCTTCTATCCATTCAGTGCGTTAGGAGTGCACACTGGCCCACCGCCAGCGCCACCACCCCCGACTTCCGGTTCCGCTTCCGTGACTAAGTCCGAACAAATGCAAGCCGAGCCGGCGCCGTTGCTTTCCGCTCAGTACGAACCACTTTCTGACGAGGATTGATAGTCTAATAATTTAGCCACGTACAGATCGACACGCTGTGACAAGTTTCTTAGGGTATTTATGCACTTTGTTTATCTCGACGAGAGTCTCACAGGCGTCGATGAACGATTGAACGTTTCACGATTAGCAATGTTTGTCGGGGCGTTAGCCGTCACGTTCCTACTGATCGTCAGGTTTTAATCGCATTGAGGAGATTCAGTTTTTTTTCTTTTCATATTTCGTTCATTTCTTTCCCTATGTTTTTTTTTCTCTTCTGTACGCCCCTTTCCTTTCATCTTCTGTATCCCCCTTTTTACAACATCATTATTCACAAATCAGCAAACGGAGATTATATAACACGATGATTTGTTTTACATCAAGTTTATTATTTATAAATTTCGTATTCCCATTATACTTTTAGTCAGAAATCGCCGTCCTCGCTCCCTCGCGCAGTACGCAAAACGATCGAAACACGTTTTACGAGAGCATTGTTTTAATGAACCTCATGCATAGGCGCAAAATGGTCTTCGTTCGAACGTACCCGTAGCGTAATTTTAAACGATAATTAATATTTTTTACGCATTGCATATCGTCATATTGACACAATAAAAGGAACATATAACTACCGACACTGGCTACATCGAACGCTATTATTCCCATCTCTGTCGCTCTACCTCCTTTAAAGGAAGCGCGATCCAAGCACACTCGGAATGCGTGAGTATGCAGAGATACAAGGAATTTTAATTTTCTTTGTTTTTAGAACCAACATCAGAACCATTGCCGCGAACACTTGATAATAAAATTGATTAAATGTTCTGTACGAATTTTCACGTATCGTTATGTGTATATGTGTGTGTGTGTGTTTTTTAAATACATATGAATTAAGAAAAAAGAGAAAACGATACAGCGAAGTCGGTCAGAAGAAATTCTTTTCTCATAATTTCCCATTTCTGATGCGTTGAATACCCTCAATGCGTTGACAGCCTTCGAGAGATCACGTATTGTTTCGCGTTCATAGAAATTCTTTCGATCGACGCCGAGTTTGCGTCTCAGATGATCCACACTCATGATATAGACGTCGACCCGTGGAACGTCCAGGCTAGCCCAAATTCACAAAGTGGAGACGCTTCTTTTTGTACATAAATGAATATGTAATCGTTAAAGAATGATGAAACTTTAAAGGCATACGTGTTTTTATTTTGGAATGAGTCTGTGATGTGTCTGGGATTAAGTAGCCTGAACCGTAGCATCAGTGCGAAGAGGAAGAGAATGTGTAAGTTTCGTTGAGAAAAGTCTTCTTTTCGTTTTCATTGCGAGAAGACACGCGCGCACGAGCGAGAAAACGCGTTCGCGTTCGAACCGCTGAACACAGGACAGTGGAATGCACCGTTCTGACGAGATCGCTATCAAATTGTTCTCTCTCCTTGGTGAAGTGGGTTTTAAGTGAAAAATGAAAAAAAGTGTAATTCTAAGTGTTGTACATAGTACACAATATTAATTTTTAAGTTGAGCTAGTAGGTATATGATGGCTAGTTTATCGTATGCTATTGTAAGAATCTAGATTATAGCGTAAGTGATGTAGCTAGCATTTAGGGGATAGACGCCATGAACTGACTATGGGAATACTTCCCGAACTACGGTCTCTCATCAATGGAGATAATGCGGGCGATCGAGGGACGATGTGTCAATGTCGTCCTCTGGGCGAATAGATACGATTTTATTTGATTAAAACAAAAAAAAAAAACGTAACTTTCTGAAACCCGAATGTACGCTCTGACTATCATGAATAAGTTAATCACACTCACATGTACACGCGCGAGGACATAATTAACATTACTACACGTGACACACAGATATAAACAACATAATACAGACACACGGGAAACACATCGGAGGAGAACACACACGTGTACGAGTAAAGAATTTTTATATAGCCTAATTTTATATTTGTATGCAAACGTAAGTTTGAACCGTGCGGTCTTGCTCCTTTGTTTAGTCACTCAGATACCCGACAACCAACCAACACGTGCTTTTTATCGCAACATCGCTGCACCCGAAATCGTAAGTCGCTTTTATCAGAACGTTACGAACGATAAAACATACACACGTACACGCGTATCTCTGTGTGCTCCCTCTTCGTACGTACGTATAAACGTGACATGTACATGCTGACGTACAGAGAGATGCAAATTATTCGACTCCGTTTCATATGAAAAATGTAATTATATATAATGCTTAAAAATGTACGAAATAAGAACTTTCTCTGTAGAAAACGAATTTTTATTTAAAATATCTGCGCGCTGCTATAACACCGTTGACTGTCCATATTTTACGTTATACTGTTTTTGATGTTGAATCGACAAGTTAATATAATTCGCCAACACTTTTCGTGAAAATTTCGGGGTACTTTCATGTGCCGATTATTGTCCAGTAAATCAAAATACAATGAATACTATACTAAATTCTAATTAATTCACCAAATCAACAGTTTTACCTACCGTGAAAACAGAATTGTATGAACATACGTGTTCAGACATTGAAGATAAATACTCATGATGATTAGTGTTAAAAATAGCTATTTTCAATGAAAGAAAAAAAAGGAGGGTCAAATTTATTTCACATTTTCTTGTCATTAGTTTTAATCTGTCACCTAATTGAACGTTCAAATTGTAAATCATCTCATGTAATAACGCTTTTCTGCTTTGCTACTACAGTCTTTTTATATTTTTGTAAAATCTGGCAAATTTAGAAAATACTACATCGAGTCTAATAATTTGCATACCTCTCTCTATGTGGTGTCTCTGGAATATACATATGCTTTTATTAAGAGAGCTAGAAAGGGTCTGAAAACGTCCTGTAAAAAAAAATCGGTTTTCAATACCAATCATTAATAGACTGCGGATATTAACACAAATACAGATGTTTATCAGACAAAAATTCAACTACTAACAAAAGCGCTTAACCTTTGTCAAATTTTTAATAGTACTGACTTTTAGTCAATCATAGTTTTTATAAATATACAGGGTGAGTCACCTAACGTTTGTACCTCAAATATCTTTGTTGTTTCCAAAGATACGTAAAATATGGTAAGGACAAAGTTGAATGGTACAATGGGGCTGACACGATGCAAAAAAAAATTTTGTTTTTGTCATTTTTTTAGAAATATCAAGGTCACCTTGACTTTTTAAAATGGAACCACCCTTTATTAAACACCTACAATGATAGTCCCTTTCATTACAAATTCAGTGACTATAATTAGTCCAAGGTCATTCAAGGTCAAGGACAGAGAAAACGTATAAGATTTAACATCGATACATGCTTGTAAACGGGCTTTGAAGGAATGTTGCACTCTGTCCGCGACCTTGAATAACCTTGAGTAATTATAGTCACTGAATTCGTAATGAAAGGGTCTCTCATTGTAGGGTGAGGCAGTAACTATTGCCACCTCAAATATCTTTGTTGTCTTTAAAGATACGTCTAATGTCCGAAGGACAAAGTTGAATGGTTCAGTGGGACTCACACGATACCAAAAAAATATTTGTTTTTGTCATTTTTTAGAGATTTTCAAGGTCACCTTGACTTTTTAAAATGGAACCACCCTTTTTAAACACATACAATGATAGTCCCTTTCATTACAAATTCAGTGACTATAATTAGTCCAAGGTCATTCAAGGTCAAGGACAGAGAAAACGTATAAGATTTAACATCGATACATGCTTGTAAACGGGCTTTGAAGGAATGTTGCACTCTGTCCGCGACCTTGAATAACCTTGAGTAATTATAGTCACTGAATTCGTAATGAAAGGGTCTCTCATTGTAGGGTGAGGCAGTAACTATTGCCACCTCAAATATCTTCGTTGTCTTTAAAGAGACGTCTAATGTCTGAAGGACAAAGTTGAATGGTTCAATGGGACTCACACGATACCAAAAAAATATTTGTTTTTATTTCATTTTTTAGAGATTTTCAAGGTCACCTTGACTTTTTAAAATGGAACCACCCTTTATTAAACGCCTACAATGATAGTCCCTTTCATTAGGGATTCAGTGGCTATAATTAGTCCAAGGTCATTCAAGGTCAAGGACAGAGAAAACGTATAAGATTTAACATCGATGCATGCTTGTAAACGGGCTTTGAAGGAATGTTGCACTCTGTCCGCGACCTTGAATGACCTTGAGTAATTATAGTCACTGAATTCGTAATGAAAGGGTCTCTCATTGTAGAGTGAGGGAGTAAGTATTGCCATCGCAAATATCTTTGTTGTCTTTAAAGATACGTCTAATGTCTGAAGGACAAAGTTGAATGGTTCAATGGGACTCACACGATACCAAAAAAATATTTGTTTTTATGTTATTTTTTAGAGATTTTCAAGGTCACCTTGACTTTTTAAAATGGAACCACCCTTTTTAAACACATACAATGATAGTCCCTTTCATTACAAACTCAGTGACTATAATTACTCAAGGTCATTCAAGGTCACGGACAGAATGCAACATTCCTTCAAAGCCCGTTTACAGGCATGTATCGATGTTAAATCTTATACGTTATCTCTGTCCTTGACCTTGAATGACCTTGTGTAGTTATAGTCACTGAATTCGTAATGAAAGGGACTATCATTGTAGGTGTTTAAAAAAGGGTGGTTCCATTTAAAAAAGTCAAGGTGACCTTGATATCTCTAAAAAAATGACATAAAAACAAAATTTTTTTTTTTTTTGCATCGTGTCAGCCCCATTGTACCATTCAACTTTGTCCTTACCATATTTTACGTATCTTTAGAAACAACAAAGATATTTGAGGTACAAACGTTAGGTGACTCACCTTGTATACTACAATACTCACAGTCTGCACCGTGATAGAGTACACATTGAAATGAAAATGTTTAACATATAATTCATATTTAACTTGATGAAAGCATCGATTGACTCAATCATATCGTTCCCAATGATTCTGATCTTCTCGAGATAGTTTATGAAAGTGTAGATTTGCTTTCTGCTCGTTCGCTATAGTCTTTTGGGCATTATTCCTCACTGGCCTAATTATCTCTCTTAAAGGAGCCATGATCTCCGGAGGCACACTGTACGTGTACGCGTTCCTGTACCTTGTTTGATCGCACACTTTTATATGGTTGAAACGCATTTGGTCGGATAATGTGAGTGCCTCAACCCATTCGCGAATTGTCGAACGAACGAACGTATGCATGGTAATATCATCTTCGCTCCATTTCGATGTCATATTATTCATTTCTGGCAAATCGGGACAAGAGATCGGACGAGCCTCCGTCACAGTGTACAAAGCGCACGGGGTTGCGCGAGATCGGCCACGTGCTCGTTAGGGATATATCGAACCGCGTGGGCGTCTGTTACCTCGAATTTGTTTGCATCACGTTCCACACACACACACACACACATACACATACAAACACAGTGTATACCGAACAATGTCTCGAAGTCGATCTTCAAGATCTAGCATACGCAACGCATACTCTCCGCCGACAACAACGAATCGACGGAAATATCATTTGCAATCGGAACACGCACGTGTAACTTGATTTTTGATTTCGAACGTTTCGCCTCTTGGTAACGAAAGAAACAAATCGAAGAATACTCCAATAGTTTGTAATACGAGTCGATCATGCGTATCGGGGACTTCAGGATTGCGAGTTGATCTCTAGAGCGCAACGAGCACGTATTCTTTTGTAAATAAAGGAACCTTCGCTTCGCACTCATGGACATTTCGTAAGCGTTCTTTCAAGACGACGACTGAGGTTTTTACACTTTCCATTTTCTTTCTTTTTTAACGTCTGACCTTCGTTGTGTCATCGATATCGTTGTACTTTCTTTTCGTACAGTCGACGCGTTGTCACTGTGAAAACAGCATCCCCTCGTACTGTGAACGGCCCACATTGCAGAGGTGTGCAAATGATTAAACGCCAGCTCGGGAATCATATAATAAAACATTGGAACCTTTGTTTATAAATGAGAATGTTTCAGTTGCAATGTTTGTACATTCTAATTGTTTGATTTAATACTTACCGTGCATTTCTCTGCTTTTAATTAACCAATTGCTATAATTCCCTATACTTCACCGTATCGCAGATTCGATATTCAGTGTATTGAGATATACGGTGTGAAAATGTTATTTGTTATATTTTTCAGTGTTGAATGTACACTGAACGTCGAATCTTTGTTGAATATTTTATGTAATTTTCTCGATAGTGTAAAAATATTACCTAAATGAAAACGCATATGTCACATAGCAGATAATTAACGTATCGATATGTTTATACGATTTTTACACTCGTATTAAAGAGAATTGTTGTCTTCGACTTCGTGAACAGAGTTCATTTTGCAAGAACTTCTTTCAACGTATATCAACCAATCGAAGGAAATAGATTGAATTCTGCAAAATCATGGATAAACAGTTTGTTTACACGACGGATAAATAGTGTTTAGCAAAAATTCGAATTGATTCACCGAAACGATGGAAATACACTATGAAACGAAGCTGATGTAATAAAGTTAATACTCAAACATTTCAAACAACAGAACATGATTATTTAGAAGAAGGAGAAGCTGTTTTCTTTTAGGAAAAAGTACAGATCTTTGTTGCCGTTTCTAATTTCTAATTAAGAGAGACGTCCACATTACAATAGCTTACTTTTGTAATCATTTCTGGATATTTCTACAGAAAAGCTGAGAAATTGTGAGAGGACTATATTCAATCGAATAATTTGCATACCTCGGTATTTATTTAATCCATCAATGAGCGATCTACTATTTGTTTCAACAGACTGCCAGCTCGCTTCAGGTTCAAATATTATTGGAACAACGTGGCATTCTGCCTTGTTCTCTTTTAACGTCCCTAGTAGCATTTATGGTTGGCCAACGATGGCTAACGGTTGGGAGTTAGTTGGGATATGGTTAGTGGTTTTGCCTACAGATCCCCAACGTGGGGCCGACGACGAAAAATTATGTGAATTTGCCAACGAATATCCAACGTTGGGCCCACAGATATTATGGTCGGTTAAATAACGTGAAATTTACGACGGTGATACTACATTGGCCCAACGAAAATCTGCCAACATTTAAATATATCGTCTAACAGACACCAGAAATGTAATGTTGCTGCAACCAAAAACATGTTATATTCCAAATTCATTTTTTTTCATATTTCTAAATATACTCACAATTTGTTATTTTTGCGCGATAGTTGATGCACCAAAGTTTTATTGTGTGCAGCCTTGGAGTTTATTTATTTCTTTAAGTTTCTCCATTTGACAAGGGGAAGGTACGGGTGTTGCATTCGCTTTTAGAACGACAGTATGCGGAGGTCTTAGTGCTCGTATACCGTAACGAAACCCTTTATTTATTATAATTTACATTTGTCGACGTATCTAGTAACCCAAATCATAGCATATGCAACCACGAAATGTCTATAGTTATGGCGGTAGCGTATCAATTTACTACGCAGAGGATCCATGTTCAAGTCCGACGAGGGTACGAAATTTGTTTTCTTTGTTCCAATTTTTACCGTGGAGATACATTGTTTAAGTATTATTTATTGTATTCTGTGAAAACAACCGTAAAAGAGAAGATCAGGACAAACGTATTATAGCGACTTAGGCTCCACGTTGGGTATGATCGTTGGCCCTACTTCAGGCAAGTCCAGAAGTAGCTCACTTGGACGCAAATTCGAGGGAGACGCCATACTTCTCCCATCCGCCCAACGTGGGGCCGACGACGAAAAATTATGTGAATTTGCCAACGAATATCCAACGTTGGGCCTACAGATATTATGGTCGGTTAAATAACGCGAAATTTACGACGGTGATACTACATTGGCCCAACGAAAATCTGCCAACATTTAAATATGTCGTCTAACAGACACCAGAAATGTAATGTTGCTGCAACCAGAAAGATGTTATATTCCAAATTCAATTTTTTTTCATATTTCTAAATATACTCACAATTTGTTATTTTTGCGCGATAGTTGATGCACCAAAGTTTTATTGTGTGCAGCGTTGGAGTTTATTTATTTCTTTAAGTTTCTCCATTTGACAAGGGGAAGGTACGGGTGTTGCATTCGCTTTTAGAACGACAGTATGCGGAGGTCTTAGTGCTCGTATACCGTAACGAAACCCTTTATGTATTATGATTTACATTTGTCGGGACACCCTCGTTTGGATGCCATTCGATTGGACGCGGTCCTTTTGGACTATGTGCCGATTGGACTCGTGTCGTTTTAACGCCGTGCCGTTTGGATTCCATGCCGATTGGACTCCGTACCGGTTAGACCTAACTCAGACCTAACCCAGAACTAACCCAGACCTAACCGTACATTTCACAATAAAATATCACCATATTTAGAATTCGAAAAGCAATGATTATAAAATTTACGGCACCCAAATGTCACGAATCCAAACGGCACGGCGCCCAAATGTCAGAAATCCAACCGCAATGGCGTCCGAACGACGAGTCCAATCGGCACGGCGTCCAAGTGGGTCATCCCCCATTTGTCGACGTATCTAGTAACCCAAATCATAACATATGCAACCACGAAATGTCTATAGTTATGGCGGTAGCGTATCAATTTACTACACAGAGGATCCATTTTGAAGTCCGACGAGGGTACGAAATTTATTTTCTTTGTTCCAATTTTTACCGTGGAGATACATTGTTTAAGTATTATTTATTATATTCTGTGAAAACAACCGTAAAAGAGAAGATCAGAACAAACGTATTATAGCGACTTATGCTCCACGTTGGGTATGATCGTTGGCCCTACGTTGGCCGCGATCGTTGGCCCAACGAAGAAAATAGCGACATTTCTAACGGTTGGCCAAAGAATACTGCAACATAGGCCCAACGAAGTGCCAACCATAAATGCTACTAGGGGTAAATATTGGATTCGACCGGAAATGGTGGATCACTCATGACTAGCTCATCTAACAATTCGATTGCGAACTCACGAGGTACACGATCACCCATAAACACACACATAACGAACATTTCCTAAGTTCTCGTAGTTGTAAATGAATAAGAAAGCTACGTGTGTACAAAGTTCTATCAGAATGGCCGTCTTCCCATTATTATTTCGGCAATTTGTTTATTTCGACCGACTAGACGAATATTTCCTGAAAATGGTCGGGCTACGATCTGAAACTATAAATATATAAATATATACATAATATACATAAATGCGTGTGTATATTCGAGACTAGATTCGGTTTCGCGTAAAGGATACAATGGAAATTTTGCAGCCTCGCATAAAGATGTACAGAGCAATTTATTTTAGCCGATCGTAAGGGCGATTCACAATCAATCGTAACTGTTACGAAACTTTATTACGGTACATTGACGGAAGGGAAAAGAGAGTCGAAAGCACAGAAACGATGACAAAAGGATAAAACGTTCTTGAATTGTACAAAATCGAAACACACCGAAGAGTATCGTGTCCAATGCTTCCAGGCGCGGGGATGGGCGTGCACAGAATACAAATGAAAGGGGGTGTACACTGGTGGACAAAAGTAATAAGACACTACATATATGTATTTGTGTGTTTCTTATATCTGAAAGAAAAGAGTTGCACACTTTATACATCCTATTTTTTTGTATAGGTGCTGTTTCGAAAATGAACATACAAAAATATAAATAAGTAAGACTTACAGTGAAAAAGTTAGAGAAGAAAATATAAACATGAACCGACTTTGGCTGCACAAAATTATAAAACATTAATAAAACATTGACATTTTTTTTTGATAAGTATATTTATCAAATATTACATTAATATTTGACGATATCTCTGTTTTGTTGTATAACGTCTAACAAATTTTTGCAAATTGATTTGTGTAACGTTTTATTCGGTTTTGTTTCAGTGCGTTACAATTTTTTATTATACTTTCTTTTAGTTAATCACTATTATTGTATTGTCTCCCACATGCGTAAACACTTCTAGCCAAGTCACTCCAAAACTTTTCAATAATATTTAGATCAGGTGAATGCACAGCCAAAATAGACGTTTATGTTTTTTAAAACAAAACATTATTGTACAGCTTCTGCGGTACAAATAGCACCGTTAACCCGCTGAAAAATGTAGTCACCGCTTGTAATGTGAACCGGATACTTATTTAATTGTTCGTCTATTAATTTGATATATCTGTCGCTAGTCATGCGATCAGTTCTAAAAAATATTTGTGTTTTTCCAGAATATCCAATACCGGCCCATACCATTGTATCGCAGCCACACATTCGGCGACGACTTAAACGTCTTTAGTTCTTCTTTCCTTAAATCATAGAAATAAAAATTCCACCCATCCGGGCCATTCAAGTTCCATTTTTTCTCATCACTAAAAATTACTTTCGTCCATTTCCTCATCCACTAAACATTCTGACGGGCAAACATCAACCGTACTGCCTTGTGCTTCTCCCTGAATGGAGATCGTTGTTTTAATTTGTTCCGTTTAACATGTTTGCTTTTTTGTAAGATACAACGCACATGTCTCAAATTTGTGTGAACACCAGCTTCTTGAGCTATTTTGTGCTTACACTGCCCTTGAAATTCGAAGCAACTCGTTAGGTTGCTCGTTTTTTTGTGTTCAGATACAGCTTGTGATCTTCCACTTTTTTCTTAGTTTTTTTCCATAATTGTTAGAATTTTTTAGTATATTGTAAACAGCACAGCGACTTCTTTTAACACGTTGAGCCCGGCGCCGAATTTGCTGTCCTTTCCGTTCAGCCGGCAGCCGGTGAGCGATACAATGTTGTAGGGCAGCGTTGGACTTTATTTGCTCGCGAGGACCGTTTTCCGAGAGCTACGTCTCCTCGACCCGGCCGCGCGTCTCGCTCCCCGTGGTCGTCTACGTGCTCGGACGGGCTCAGGCGCGGTCATAACAGACAAATGAACGTGACGCGTAAGGGGCGACACTCGTTTCAATAGGTTTCCACATTATCATCGAGGTACTATTGCCAATGCGTTTTTTTTATTAGTGGTATCCCCTGTAGATCTATTCCACTATGTCACACGATAATTTCGGACAATAGCTGTAGAAAATTAATTAAAAAAATAAATTCATAAGGTAAATTTTAAAAATAGTTTTTAATTCTATTGTTTAAATTTTAATACGGTCCGGAACAACTTGATCTTCGTGCACGTTTAGACGTGCTTGGCAAATTGTTAAGGTCTATGGAAAGTTTGGACGTGGATATTCGCATCGCCGACGCAAGCGAAGAATCATTTAAACGTGTACGGTGATCCGATTTAATATAGCGCATTGTTGAAAATGAGCTTTCGCACAAATAAGTTGATCGAAACATTGAGAATATTCGGGTCGCAAAATTTCGAAGAATAGGGTACTTTGATTCTTCCAGCGTTTTGAAGAATTCGGCTCGTTTTTCTTCCCTCGTTTTCAGAGAGATGTCGTGCTGAAGATCGCACAGTTCTCGTTGAAACTCGAGGGCTTGATCTGCAATTTTGACAGTGAGGGGATTCTCGAAGAGAATTAGATCATTTCTAAACGAGTCGAAGTCGCTGAAACGCGTATCGAATTGATCTATTATCGATTGAAGAATGTATAAGTGATTATCAAAATCGCAGTTAGTGCCGAATTCTTCGAAAATTAGTTGACACGAGGGAAAGAAGATCCAAATTTTTGGCTCAGAGTGCAAATGTGTTTTAAAAAGTGCAAGCTTCTCACGGAAAGAATCGACTTGGCTGCATAATTCCGAAATACTTTGCTTGGGGCCTTGCAATTTTAAATTTAAAGAATTTAAATGATTCGTTAAATCGACTACAAATGAAAGTTCGCAAAGGAAACTTACATCTTTTAAGGTGGAAGAATATTCTTCTAAGCTGATTTTTGGATTTTTTTGTAGAAAAAGGGAGATCTCTTTTCTTACAATAAAAAACTGCGTTAAACATTTCGCTGCACTGAGCCAACGCACCTCACAGTGCAACGACACATCCGTGTAAGAAGCGTTATGCGTTTCCAGAAAATTTACAAATGTTCTGTGTGATAAAAATTTATTTCCACCTTTAATCTAAACGTGCACGAAGATCAAGTTGTTCCGGACCGTATTAAAATTTAAACAATAGAATTAAAAACTATTCTTAAAATTTATCTTATGAATTTATTTTTTTAATTAATTTTCTACAGCTATTGTCCGAAATTATCGTGTGACATAGTGGAATAGGCCTACAGGGTATACCACTAATAAAAAAAACGCATTGACAATAGTACCTCGATGGTAATGTGGAAACCTATTGAAACGAGTGTCGCCCCTTATGCGCCACGTTCATCTGTCTGTTATGATCGCGCCTGAGCCCGTCCGAGCACGTAGGCGACCACGGACGGGCTCAGGCGCGATCATAACAGACAGATGGATAAAGAATTCTTCTTTGTCGCGCTATTTTCGATATCTTTTAGGTGTATGTGTGATTATGTTCACTATATTTTCGTATTGTATAAAATGTAAACTACATTTGATCACATTTCATTGAGACTATATTTATTTTTTAACTTTAATACTGTCGGTCCCACGGACCGACGCCAGTCAAACAAAAATTCTAGTGCCGGTCCCCAGGGACCGGCGCTGGGCCCAACGTGTTAAGTAATTTAGCAACTTTGCTCATACTATAGTTCTCTGATCGCAATAATGTTATTTGATCGACTTTACTTTTATTTAACAGTTTTCCTCAGCCTATTGTTTTATTTTTTTTAAACAAATGCAATATTATTACTAATGATATATTTTCACGTGTGAAATCGTAATCTTAGGAAAATATGCTGAGTGTTTCATAAATAACTTTTTCACTGTGGGTCCTACTTATCTATGCTTTTGTATACACGTTTTACAAATACATAGTATATAAACAATGGGATATATAAAATGTGAAATGCTTTTCTTTCAAATATGCAAAATGTACGAATGCACGATGTATCTTGTACTTTTGTCCGGCACTGTAGCAAAAGACCGGAAACGCGAAGAAACGCGAAGAAACGCGATCACTGGACTGTGAACCTTTCTGCGAACTCGTAATGTTATTAAACCAGTTTACGAGATGAACAGTTCAATAAAAGTTGATTCTTTCAATTAATAGAGTTCACTAACACGATGAACATAAGACGTGTTAACACATTGTTCGACGCTTCCTGTGTACGTCAGGATTTTTTCTATCACCGTTTCAAACTTGTTGTGCCTGTCGTTTAACCGTTCCGCTGACATCGCCACGTATATGTAGTCTTAAAATGTGGCCTTTCGATTGCATGTATACAGCGACATACTAACAACATGTACAGAATGTTTCATAGCGTGTGGGACAAACGTAAACGACGAAGGGAAAATTGAAAAACAATGAAAAATCTTTCTGCTTAGACAAACATTCTTGATCCCTAATTTGAATTTTGCAACACTCTCCTGGGTAAAATAATTGTCAGACATTACATATAAACACGGATCTTGTTATTTTTTTACAAAGCAGTAAATCCCGCCTGTTATGAAACAGCCTGTACACAGGACGATTCCAGAAACTGCGACAAGATATAACTATTTTTCGAATAGAGATAGAGAATAATAATGGTGGAAATAATTGAATGGCTTCAAGGAATCATATTTCTGTGATAAAATTGGTCTTGCAACGTACAGTTGCATTGTTTGATTTGACTTTCTTCAAACAATATTATATTTTGTTTCGGTAAACCTTACGTTTAAGGGAGGATACTCCGATGACCTTGACCTTTTGACATTATGTTGTCGAGGACAACATTCTGAACAACTTTTGTCATTACAACTACCCGGTGTTCGGTCTCGGTTTTCGAGATATTTGCGAAAAATTATTGCTAATAGTGTATCAAATTTTCCGTATTCTTCCACGCTCCGTGGCAACGTAAACCTGTTCCGGGGTCGCATCTGTTTATTTTTTGTTTGTAAACACGTTGTGGGGATGAGAAGCGACAATACCACGCACACCCACCTAGTGTTTCTAAAAAGAAGGCTCTCACATTATACAATATAAAATCAACTGCGACAAATACATCATACATGTGTGGGATCAGGACCCCCCCAGACCAAATACTGTATGGAGATTAGGAAAAGTAGGAGGGTTCCGTGGGTATGTGTAAGAGTTGATCAGCTACAACCGCGAGGGTCCCGGGTTCGATTCACGGCGCGGAATTCCTCATTTTTCCTAAGATCCTACATTTGGGGGCTCAGCCGGGATGGGGGGAACACCGATGCCCGCATGGTGACAGACGACGAACGCAGTGAGCAAGCGTTGCGAAGATGGTCGCGCGCGAGCGAAAGGCCGACGAAGCAAAGTAAGGGGCACATCCAGGGAAAACTGCTAGAGAGGGCAGTAGGATGGTGTTCCCGAAAAGTGACGAAGTTGGTGACGAGTTGTGTTGATGGCGCTGAGGCCAAAAAGACGATGGCGCTGCGACGGACATTCGAGGGCGAATGCCGGAGCAGGATGGCCGAGTGTGGGATCAGGACCCCCTAGACCAAATACTGTATGGAGATTAGGAAAAGTAGGAGGGTTCCGTGGGTATGTGTAAGAGTTGATCAGCTATAACCGCGAGGGTCCCGGGTTCGATTCCCGGCGCGGAATTCCTCATTTTTCCTAAGATCCTACATTTGGGACACACTCGGCCATCCTGTTCCGGTATTCGCCCTCGAATGTCCGTTGCAGCGCCATCGTCTTTTTGGCCTTAGCGCCATCAACACAACTCATCATCAACTTCGTCACTTTTCGGGAACACCATCCTACTGCCCTCTCCAGCAGTTTTTCCTGGATGTGTCCTTTACTTCGCTTCGTCGTCCTTTCACTCGCGTGCGACCGTCTTCGCAACGCTTGCTTACTGCGTTCGTCGTCTGTCACCATGCGGGAATCGGTGTTCCTCCTATCCCGGACGAGCCCCAGGATCTTAGGAAAAATGAGGAATTCCGCGCCGGTAATCGAACCCGGGACCCTCGCGGTTGTAGCTGATCAACTCTTACACATACCCACGGAACCCTCCTACTTTTCCTAATCTCCATACAGTATTTGGTCTGGGAGGACCCCCCCCCCACCCCGGAGCCGTCCGTTGGACATTTGGGTAACAGGCCCTCCTGTCCGACGACTCCCGGATACGTCTTTCCCCCCCACCTCGCCGGACGCATCCGACTTCCGATAAGGCCGGTCCTGCTTAGGGGAGCTTTAGCTCAAACCCTAAGGACCGACCCCCTACCCTCCCCGGTGGGTGGGTTGCACCGGTGCAACACCACCCACTAACCCCTTCCCACATTTGCACCCGAGGGTGCAGCCGTGAGAAGAGGTTGCCCCCCTCCTCTTACCTGGTCCTGGGCCTGGCCCAGGACCTCTTGCCCCTCAGAGGCGGGGGTGTCGATGTGTGCATCGACACCCCCGTCCTCTTACCTTCTCCCTCTACCCGACCCTCCCCCGCCTAGGGCGAAGGTGGGGCAGGCCTTAGTACCACGGACATAACCCAGACCTAACCAAGAACTAACCCAGACCTAACCGTACATTTCACAATAAGATATCACAATATTTAGAATTCGAAAAGCAATGATTATAAAATTTACGGCACCCAAATGTCACGGATCCAAACGGCACGGCGCCCAAATGTCAGAAATCCAACCGCAATGGCGTCCGAACGACGAGTCCAATCGGCACGGCGTCCAAAAGGAACGCGTCCAATCGGATAGCGTCCAAGTGGGTCATCCCCCTTTACACGAGTCGGACTTTATGAATCACACTGTCGCTAAGTCTGTCGCGCTTATATACAAATCGGTTTGTGGGAGGATCTAACTATTAGCCTATTGTCATCAAGTGGATTTTGAGCCATGCCCTTTTCGAATTTGCTTGTTACCACCCACTACAAGCCTTGTGGGGGTAGAAGATGGCCGCTGTGGACGGGCCCAAGGAGGGAGGAAACTGGCGAATTTTCATTGTGGGGGGTTTCTGACGGCAAGGACCGTTAGGGTGGCTCGCTCGCCTTATCGCTGTTTACCTGGCGCTGTACAAGTTTATTGTTTTATTGCTCGAAGGCTAGGAGACCCGAGATGCATGTGGGTGCCAACTGGAAACCGTAAAGCAATCTTCGGGGTCCTATTCCGACGTACATCTGTTTTGGCTTAAAAACTAAATTGCATGTATACTAAAAATCCTCCGTCGCTAGGTAGTAAATCTAACTGTTTTCGAAGCGTTAACAAGCATACATGTATTATATTATCGCATTTGATAGTAAAACAAATTGGTATTGGCTTCAGTTGATTTTACACTGTTTAATGTGAGAACCTTCGTCTCAGAAACACTGGGTGGGTGTGTGTGGTGTCGTGTGTTGGTTAGGTCTAGGTGGCGGGGGGCGGAGAGCACGCAAACGAAATTATGAGTATCTCGAATAGTATCTATATCAAACTGAGAATTTTATTCTGTATTTATTAGGAGGTTGAATAAGTTCTCGCTGTTTTTTTTTATGAAATGAATGCTTTATTTTAAAAAATTGGTAAAAAATATGTTCTTGAAAGTATTGTCTCTCGCTAGCCATTACTTTTCCCCATCTTTCTGGCAGCATAGTAATTCCATGTCGGAAAAACGACACGTCTTTTGAGACAATCCAAGAGTGGACCCATTTTTTGATATCTTCATAAAATTGGAAGCGCTGCTCAGCCAGGCCATGTGTCATCGATCGGAACAAATGGTAATCTGATCGGGAAATGTTTGGTGAATACAGCGGGTGGGGTTGTACTTCCCATTTAAGTGTTTTCAAAAACGTTTTCACCGGTTTTGCAACATGTGGCCGCGCGTTGTCATGCTGAAAAATCGCTTCAACTCGTACAGCACCCAACGTCCTTCCTGCGAATCATTCCTAATGCTTTCAAACGTTTCGAATCTGTTGTGTGATCAACTCCTAATGATTCTGCAAGTTCAGCTGGTATCTGACACGAGTCTTCGTCAAGTAATGCCTCAAATTCTTCGTCTTCAAGTTTTTCTTGTGCGCCAGGGCGTTCTTTATCTTCAAGATCAAAATCATTATTTTTGATGCGTCTAAACCAATCTCTGCATATTGTTTCCGACAGAACATAATCGCCGTAGGTGTCAACAAGAATTCTGTGTGCTTCAGCTGCAGATTTTTTTTTAATAAAATGGTGTAGTAAAATTCCCCGCAATTACTCTTTCTTCGGCATGAAATTCGACATTTAGCACAATGAAAGAAAAATTGTTTATACTTCAGTGGAATGACATACACTGAATTTTAACCTTGCATATATGTAGTACTTCATTATAGATACGTTACTATCTGAAACTAAATTCACGCAGTTCTGGTATTACCACCTTTCGGAAAACAGCGAGAACTTATTCAACCTCCTAATAAATGGTCTAATGCAGTGATGAGCAACTCACGGGCTGCAATGGGCCAAAAGTGGAAACATAAGACTAGACGCGGGCCGCAACCGGCAACGAACGCAATGTTAAATACTTTGTTGCGTCGCCAGATCAATTTCAGTCTATGTTTACGCTATGGTTTCCCAGTGCCTTTTTAACGAATTTATTAGTTTGAGGGAAGTATTTGTTATTTCATACATAGATTTACAATAAAGCGTGTATTTTATTTGATCTATTATTTTTTATTAATAAATTATATGTATGTACACACACAAACACATAATAATACATAGGTACATATTATATACATCTTTACATATAGTTTTACTAATTAAATGAAACTAAACAAATTTTGAAACTCAATGCGATAAATGACTTTCTTTCTCGCTAACAAGCTTCTCAATATTGGGTGTGATATTTGAAACCGCTACTCTAATACAATTTTTCAGTCGTTCGTTATCCAATCGATTACGACGATCACTTTTTATAATTTTCATTTTCGAAAATAGCTGCTCACACAAGTAAGCTCATTATTTGCCTGGCGTGGGTAGCTAGAAATGGAAATTTAGTACCTGGAAAGCAAACCTTATAAAACTCACTCAGACTAACATTCTGAAATTGAACTGAACTGACCTGAACTGAACTGTCGATGTTCATTTTCAATTTTGCGTTTTCTAAAAGGCGAGCTCATGGCAAAATACAAAGATATTCGAACGGTACACGAGAAATGTGCTTTCTGACGCAGTTAAACAATGACTGTAGAATACTAGAAGAAATAGCCGGAAAGTAACAATTGAAGATCGTGGATGAAGGTGCCCGCGCCGCGCTGGATCCCGGCACGGCGCACAGTGGTGCCGAGGCGGCCAAAAATCGATTTTATAAATTTTCGATTTAAAAAAAAAAAATTATTTTTGTATTACCAAATAGCGAATGTATAATGTGCCAAAGTCCGATTTTTTAAAAAAAATTTTTTTACGGAGATATTGGCATGGCAAGTAACCTATTTTTCTCTCTTGGGAATTCACCAGTTTTCAGCATCATAGTTATTTAATCATTGCGTCTATAATTGAATTCTTACAACTCTGCAATTTATAGGGGTTATTGCACATGCTTTAAACTATTAACTGGCACAAATAATTGTTCAATAAAGTTGTTTAACATTAAGTAATATGGATTAATCGGAAGCCTCTTTGCGTTACGCTCATTGTTTATTTATGGAAGCAAATCTTAAAAGCTTTAAAGAGCTTTGGTATGGCACTACTTGTGTTGGTAAGGTGATATATTGAAGTAAGTTTGTGCAAAAAATCTCGGGCAACTTCGGACAACCTTCGCCGCAATTTAAGTTTAAATATAAACTTTTAGAATTTCCAAGAATGAATCGCACGGAAATTACGATTATTTGGAGTTTAGGGTAAAAATTTTTAAGAATATATTAGTTAGTACAGTTAGTTAGAATAAATTGTTTGAATTAATTATTTT
Source organism: Sphecodes monilicornis (assembly GCA_913789915.3). Lineage (NCBI taxonomy): Eukaryota > Metazoa > Arthropoda > Insecta > Hymenoptera > Halictidae > Sphecodes > Sphecodes monilicornis. The sequence continues at coordinate 3,764,202 of OU565286.1, read as the reverse complement.
TAATAAATTGTTTAAATAAAAAAAGTTAATAATTATTTTTCATGCTGAATAAATAAAGTTTTCGTTCATTGGATCTCTGTTTTTCTAAAAGGTGGCAAAAAATCCGTAAAGATGAAACTAACTAACAAATTTGTTACCATTTTATCGTACATTGACTGAAAAGTGTACCGCCGCCATTAGAATAACCCAAGATACACCACGAGGAGGTTGCACGGTCGGACTTTGACGGAGCAAAGTGGGAAATCGCACGCGTAATTGGGATTCCAAAGAAACATCCTTGTTCCATAACATTTCACACAAGTCACTGTACATTATCTTGAAATCACACATTTTTGTTTTAAATAAGTATTCTGATGATACACACGTAAAACAAACTAAAGAAATTTCAAGCGAACTGGCCAGTGGTCACGGTAAAACTGTTAAGGCCTTTTAAAATGTCTCGGAATATAACCATTGAAAACGTGGCAGAAAACAGATGTGGTACAACTAATTGTGGGAAAAACCACATTTCTCATACCGTAGAATCATCACAGGGATTTTCCCGCAATCTTCTTTAACAACACTTGGAAATCCAGAATACCTGGATTCTTGAATGTATCACTTTCAGGGAGTAAAAATTCATGTTTTAGGTGAAATTTTTAAGGGACATATCTTAAATAATAAAGAAAATTGTGAAATTTATAATTAAAAGAATATTTATTTTCTTTTTTTAAAAAATGTTATTACAATTTTTTGTTAAATAAACAAAGTTTTCGTTCAATTTGCGACCACTGTCACGAGAATTCAATAGGAATTTTGCTGACAATATATAGAAACCTCTATAAAAATAACTTATGTAATATAAAAAAATTGTTATTAAAATTTTTTATACAAAAAGGATTAACAAATCATATACATTTCACATTTTTCTTTATTATTTAAAAATATTCTTTAAAAATTTTCACATTAAACCCCAAATAATCGTAAGTTCCGCGCGATTCATTCTTGGAAGTTCTAAAAGTTGATATTTAAACTTAAATTGCGACTGAGGTTGTTCGAAGTTGCCCGAGATTTTTTACACAAAGTTAGTTCAATATTATACCCTGCCAAAACGATTAGTGCCAGACCGAAGCTGCTTAACACATTTAAGATTTGCTTCCATTAATAAAAAATGAGCCGAAAACAGAGATGTCCAATTTGCACATATTACTTAATGTTTAATAATTTTTGAAAAATTTGTTGTAGCCATTTAAGTGTTGTACTTGTGTCAACCTATCCACAAAGTTTTAAACAAATTCGTTGGATAGTTTCGGTTTTACGGATTTTTGACCGCTTTTTGGCCATTTCGCACCACTGTGCGCCGGGCCGCATGGATACATAGAATTCATGGGTCACATTCGGATGTACGAGTTCTTGCTATGTTTATTTATCTAAGGTGTAGCTCATTCGAAACTATGGCAGCCTTACGTAGCCACGAAGAATACAGAAAATTCAATACAGTACTAGCAATAGTTTTTCGCAAATATCTCGAAAACTAAGACCGAGCACCGGGTAGTTGTAATGACAAAAGTTGTTCAGAATGTTGTCCTCGACAACATATGTCAAGGTCATCGGAGCATCCTCCCTTAAACGTAAGTTTTCCCTTTGTTTCTTTACGTAAATCTGTTCTCGTACATACATTCTACATATTCCAAGTATAAAAGTATTAAGACAACGAGACCGAGAAAATGTCGAATTCTCGTGAACTAGAAAGAATCGTCGAGGTTGAAAGATTAATCGATTTAATCTAAAGATTTTTGTACCCGCTTCTCTACATTTCTTGCATCATTGAGTTCCCAACGATTACGATTAACCAATGGGTTCATGTTCAAGTCACCTATCGATACCGAAAGGAGCAAACAAACGTTATCTTTGCTTACTGCCTATCAACAACGTGTGTTACGTTTTAAGAGCCAAATGAAACGGACATCGAAGAAACCCAAAGCAAGAAACGGTGATCAAGAAAATACAGACAGTGTTCAAGCGCTATGAAAAACATATGAATTATCGCATAACATAAAAATATAAAACATAAAGCGTTCAGTTCTTATTTTAGTCTTCAATCCTATGACCTTGTTATATCTTCTTCCAGTTTCGAAATCATCCTGCATGTCGGAATCCGGTGCAGACTTGAACAAAGGGATGCCTCGAGAGGGATCTATTTTAATTGTTTTATAACGAACAATAATTCGCCCCCAAGGTCGATTTTTTGGTAACACCGAGTAAGAAACGTGACATTCCGCCGTTGAAGCTGGCCACAGCGAATGAAATTTAAAAAAAAAAAAAACAATAGAATACTGTGATGTACAAGCACTTTCGTTATTTTCATTTCGTGTTAGTTGATTGCAGATATTTATGCGACCTCACGTTTGTAAGGGCAAACTGATGCAAACATGAATTGTGTAGAAATTTACTGTTTCAATGAATGTTTTCGTGGAATATGAAATCCACCTTTTACTATCTTCAAACTTTTATTTTGTAGGACTTTGTTATGGTAATATCTATAAATAAATGCATAAAGATCCGTAATATACCTACATACAAAAATAAATGTCGAACGTTTAGCAGGGTTCGTAACGATGTGCATACTATTTACAATACAAAGAAAAACACAAATATTTGAAGCTAAAGCAGCTGTTAGATAAAAATTCGATTTTGACATGTTCGCCGCCATCGATGCGCTTTCGCAATGAAATCCGCACGATTTGCGCAGTAAAATCAGAACCTATGTAATTACTAGACTGTGGATTTTTATGCAATTTTCAATTTTTGTAGGCAAATTTGTAAGAAAGTGAAATCGAATGAAATTTTATTTTCGGTGATAATAATCTTCGTAAATCTGAAATAAATAAAAATCGTACTAAGTCTTATCGAATTTTATATTCTAGCATTTTTTGAAAGTGCTTAGAAACCATAAATGCATAAAGACCCGCAGTCTAGTAATTACTAATCTCTAGTTAAGAAGACGGGTGCATTGTATAAAACTTCTGAAAACTGTTGTTTGTAACGTCAGTTTCCAAATTAACTGTTGACAGCGAATATATTAAATATATATTCCAAAAAGTTCATTTCATAGACCTGCCTTTGTAAACCTTCGTCTTCCGCTAGAAGAAACAAAAAATTATTTAACCTATTTTGAGTCTTATTGTCCAAGTTGCAATTTTTATGCGAAACCTTATTTTATTCTTACGTTGAAATAATACAAATCCAAAATATCTCAATGATCCACATTAAAATACGCATTACGGTAACGCCACGAAGAAAGCATTAAAGCGGCTCACGCTAAGTGCGATGTTTACATCCCGCCCACTGCGGGATATACTCCTCGAAGGGCCAAGAAGCACGACCGCTCGGGTCGGCCGAGCAATTGTAAAATGATTATGGGCCAAGGTATATCGGCGAGATATATAAAAGATAAAGGAACCTCGTGGAATCGTGTCCTGCCCGTACAAAGCAATGTTTCGGACCTGAAGTCGTCGCACTCTTCGCGGCATTACTGTATATTAACCCTTTGCGGTCGTATTAAATTTAGACATGGGTACCGTACTGGTCGGAATTATTTTCCGTTGTACGAGCGGTGATACATAGTATGCAAGATTATGAAGGATAAACAAGATATATTAATTCTTTTGTGAACTTTAGGTATATGTTTACATAATAATGTGTTTTAATGCGACGCTTTTATGTAAAAATGATATTTTATAGTTCTCCATCGTGTGGTATCTTTCAAAACAGTCTCCAACGTGAAGTCCTGGTTTTGGATTACATGTGTCGCAAAAATAATTAGTTTTGCGTCTTCCGCCCTTGATTTTTCTCTTTGAGCATACAAAACAATCTTTACTCTTTACGATTTGACAGTGCCGCAATATATGTAATTTACCATTAAGCCTTTCCTCTTTATCCGAGGACGATGGTATTCCTGATTTTGAAGATGCTCCATCACGAAAATCACTTACAAGTTGTTCAACCAATTTTCGGACAAACATAAAATGTGACATAGGCGTCTTGTTTTCTCTTCCAGGTGACACCTTATATGCATAAGATATATCTATTGATAGCACAAACTTCTAATCCCCAGAAAAAAATTTTCTCCACCATTTGCAAGATTTTCTCATAAAGCAATATAAACTTGCTAATTGGTCAGGCTTATCGACACATATTCATATTCAACATATTCATATTGTAATTTATAATAGCATTTGGTTTGCTAATGTTGACGGTGCCACCTTCTTTCACCCTTCTTTCTATAGTTTTCGTGTCCGAGATTTGGAATTCTACAAATTATCTCCGAAACTTGTCGATTTCTTTACGCTCGAGAGGCGACTGACTCGCCACGGCGTCTTGAATGGCGAATGAGGGGCGACAACCTTCGTTTAGACTGGGTTTCGTTATCTCCAATTGATAGGAGCACCGTATTGGTTCGTGAATAGGTTCCTTAGACATTCAGGTTCGTTCAGAGAAAGTATAAACTGATACATGGATGAATACAATATAAGATTAGTATGGTTCTTTGCCGTGGTGGCTGAGAGCAGACATACGACCGGAACGGTAAAAAAGCTTTGGTGGCTGAGAGTAGACATACAACCGCAAAGGGTTAAAATACGCATTACGGTAACGCCACGAAGAAAGCATTAAAGCGGCTCACGCTAAGTGCGATGTTTACATCCCGTCCACTGCGGGATATACTCCTCGAAGGGCCAAGAAGTACGACCGCTCGGATCGGCCGAGCAATTGTAAAATGATTATGGGCCAAGGTATATCGGCGAGATATACAAAAGATAAAGGAACCTCGAGGAATCGTGTCCTGCCTGTACAAAGCAATGTTTCGGACCCGAAGTCGTCGCACTCTTCGCGGCATTACTGTATATTAAATGCTAGTAAAGCTCGGATTCTATTTTAGTTTCGGATACTCACTACGCGCTACGAATAAGTAAAAAATTGATTCAATTCTTGATACAACTGTAATTCAGGATGAATGCTTCAGCGTTTTCCAGCTTCCTTTCAACCCCCGAGTAATCAACACTATCCCTAGTAGCATTTATGGTTGGCCAACGGTGGCCAACGGTTGGGAGTTAGTTGGGATATGGTTAGTGGTTTTGCCTACAGATCCCCAACGTAGGGCCGACGACGAAAAATGATGTGAATTTGCCAACGAATATCCAACGTTGGGCCTACAGATATTATGGTCGGTTAAATCACGTGAAATTTACGACGGTGATACTACATTGGCCCAACGAAAATCTGCCAACATTTAAATATATCGTCTAACAGACACCAGAAATGTAATGTTGCTGCAACCAAAAACATATTCCAAATTCATTTTTTTTCATATTTCTAAATGTACTCACAATTTGTTATTTTTGCGCGATAGTTGATGCACCAAAGTTTTATTGTGTGCAGCCTTGGAGTTTATTTATTTCTTTAAGTTTCTCCATTTGTCAAGGGGAAGGTACGGGTGTTGCATTCGCTTTTAGAACGACAGTATGCGGAGGTCTTAGTGCTCGTATACCGTAAGGAAACCCTTTATTTATTATAATTTACATTTGTCGACGTATCGAGTAACCCAAATCATAGCATATGCAACCACGAAATGTCTATAGTTGCGGCGGTAGCGTATCAATTTACTATGCAGAGGATCCAGGTTCAAGTCCGACGAGGGTACGAAATATTTTTTCTTTGTTTCAATTTTTACCGTGGAGATACATTGTTTAAGGGGGGAGCCCTATGTAAATGGCCTGTTTTTAAAGAATTTTTTGTTAAGAATGCAATGCGTAGATTGATTTACAATTTCAGGTAACATTTATCGATGTTATAGTGTAACAAAAAATATTTTTTTTAAAGTTTAATTGTTAATGATAATGGTGAAATGACGGCTTGAAAATGGCATCCTGTAAATGCGCTGTGCAGCGTACAGTGCACAAAAATGATCTGAAACAAAAAAATCCAAATGGAATCGTTAGTTTATGCAAAAACTCTCAGCATGACGTTTTTCTTTTTTTTAGATTTGCAAAATTGCAAAAATGGCGACGTTTTGAAGAAAAAAATTTTTCTATAAATAATTGTTAATAGCAATATTTTAAATAAAAAATTAAAAAATCGGAGCTCGTCATGCTGAGGCCAATTGTTTATAGAATATATATATCAAGTTTCATAAAGATCGAGTAATTAGTTTACGAGATACATTGCACGGCGTGCGCAATTTTGCATTTCGAGAAAAATGCGTTTAAAGTTTGTGTAACAGAAAAATTGTGAAAAAATCGTAATTCATTTTAACTTACCGCAGTTTTTTGCTAATCTGCGATTCCGGGGCCATAGAACAATTCTTCCTCTTTATCAAAGTATTGTATTTCAGCCGTTTTTTCGTCTTTTCGAGAAGCACGAGACTCTTTAGTACAATCAAGACTGAATCAAGTCTAATACGGCGTTTGTCCTCATTTTCGGCAAATTTTCTGCTCTGCTGTCCAATTACTATATCGAGCAGTTGCATCGTTTGAAGGACAAACGAAAATCCTTCGTCGAATATATCGGCATCCAAAAAACCAGCTATTTCAACAGTTTTTAACCCACAATTAAAATGCTTAGAAGCTAAACGCCAAACGACAGCGTTAAAGCTCTCGTTTGCATTTTAGGTATGCCCACCTAGACATCTCTCTAATAAATCATCCCACGACAAATCGTCGTAAATTGGACGAATATGTTTTTGAACATCCTCGTGCAATGCAGGTGGATGGTCAAATTCTTCTCCCAACGCTTGTGCGACGCGCGACTTACACCACGAATTAGGGGAGTCCGAACGACGCGCACAATACAACTCTCCACTTTATTTTGAAAATAACATACAAGAACATGTCTGATAGCATTCTAACTTTTTTATCGTATTCCTGTGGAAATTTCCTATCGATTTAAGCAAAAAAAGAAAAATGCTAAAAAATTCCATTTTACATAAGGTTCCCCCCTTAAGTATTATTTATTCTATTCTGTGAAAACAACCGTAAAAGAGAAGATCAGAACAAACGTATTATAGCGACGTAGGATCCACGTTGGGTATGATCGTTGGGGCTACGTTGGACGCGATCGTTGGCCCAACGAAAAAAATGGCGACATTTCTAACGGTTGGCCAACGAATACTGCAACATAGGCCCAACGAAATGCCAACCATAAATGCTACTAGGGTATGCCATGGCTCGTAAAATCCGCCGACTTAAATATTATCGAAAACTACTGAAGGATATTGAGTAGAGATGTATACTCTAGACTCTAGACAAAAAGAGTTCTAATGTCGAAAAATATACCTCGAAGAAGACGTGCTTAAACAGAAAACAATTAAAAAACCAGCATAAATAAATATTGAAAAGACTGTTGAATTTATAAAAAAAATAAAGGTGGCTATAAATATTGTCAATGAACGATAAAGATAAAGTATTCGTATTCAGTTTTTACAAATAACATTAGATGTCTTATAATTTAGACGCGGCTAAAAGTAGGTGTTTTTAGTATCATTATTGCAATTGTTATAGTTACAAATAGACTGCGGATCTTTATGCAAAATAAAAATAGTTTTTATGAATTATAAGTCGTAGGAACCAAACAGGAATTTATTTCTCTCTTTAATGAATTTATTATGTCGTAAGAAATCTATTGATATTGTTAAATATTTTCCATTTCTTCAGTGTTTGAAATTACACTCGTCTATTTTTGCTATAAATGCATAAAATCCGCAGTCTAGTTATAAAGTACAGTTCACCGAAAAATACTTCTCATTAAATAAACAATAACACTGTATATAGAGTGGGGGGGGACAAATTCTTTTTCGTAACACAGATTTGTATGATTTAGTATAGTGTTTTATAATCTTGTCGCGGATTGTAGCAGTGCAGCTGCTGAACCAAATGATGAAGAACCAAAAGCGAAGCGCGTCGATGGCTACTCAAAAACGCAAAGAAAAATTTTCAAAATTCTTGATTCATCATTTGAAACTTTCGAAATGAGGTATCGTTGTTTCTACTCAAATAACAAGCCTTTCCATTGCTATTGCCTGCTATGCGTTCATCTTCGAATAGGATACAATCCTGTACAGCATGTTCGACTAAAAGTTGTCATTCCTTTGATACTTGTACACCGTTAGACTCAATCTAACCCGAATGCAGAGCTTTCTTTTGCATCAAATTTTTCATTTCGAGTTTTTCGAATTTTCTGTTAATTAAATGTCAACCTTTACTTAACTTAATCGACAGATCGTTAGCGTATGAATATCCTAAACAGTACACAACACTCTAATTATTACGTAGCATGTGAAATAAATTTTTTAGCATGGATTTGTGATATGAAATAAGTGTAAATAACAAAATTAAAACACAACTGACATTAACTTTTTACAAGCCTATAGTCCCAAATGGGAATTTGTACATACTTATGACTTATTTTTCCTCATAACTTTTTTTTAGGGCATTTTCAATGTCAAATTATTTGAAGAAAAGTTCAAAAATTATCCAATCAATCGATTTTTGGGCTGTGATTATCGTGGTCGGCAGTAATCATATTTAATATCGGTATTCAGTCTATACGGACCATTTTAGATACATACGTAAAGCTCTACGAATTAACAATTACTCTGCAACTACAATATAAACGAAAATTGAAAGAAAATTTAAATTGCTGATTACAATCAGTGTTTCTGTTAGCGGCAAACAGCGAACTGAACACATTATGGTGAAATAAGGCGCAAAAAATAACGTCACGCAGAAGATCGAATAGACCCAACCGTTTTAAGTCCTACAAGCTTTTTATTTTTCTACCATCGTGCTATAATTTCAAATATTTATTAACCGTTCCGGCGGAGACGGAGCTATTTCGACCCAAGGTATGAAAATCGTCATTTAATTACTCTATTTCTGACGAATTAATTAAGTGAACAACTGCTGCATTAAGAACAATAGAAAGATTAACCTGTTTAAAAGAAGTACCTTCAAACATATGTTTCAAAAAATTGATAACTGAAGCAGTGAATAGTCCTAAACATAATTAATTATATGGTTATAAGAATGGTCCGCTGTCCAAGGGTTCCAATAGAAAATTGTGAATAAAACACAATTAACAGAACTAAAGCCTAGAAAGAAAATGGATAAATACATACAGTGAAGAGCAAAACTGAATCAACGCCATTTGAAACAGCATAACTTTTTTAAAATTGGTACAGATGACTTGAGTGTTCTTGAGAAGTTGAAAGGATTATTTTATTACAAGATGAGGAAAAAAACTTTTGAAAAAATTGCAATTAGTAGGAACCGCGGAAAAAATAGTAAAAGCTGACATTTACGACTTTTTTATCAGGGCCTGTATTGAAAATTTAAAAAATTGATAATGCTCACTCAAATAAATTCTATATATGCTGAAAATTTCATCGATATTGGTTAATTGGTTTATAAATTATAAACGATTGAAAGTGGTAATAATTGCAGTTTTCCACGATTTTCGACTTATAACTGCAATTATTACCACTTTCAATCGTTTATAACTCATAAACCAATTAACCAATACCGATGAAATTTTCAGCATATATATATAATTTATTTGAGTGTACATTATCAATTTTTTAAATTTTCAATACAGGCCCTGATAAAAAAGTCGTAAATGTCAGCTTTTACTATTTTTTCCGCGGTTCCGACTAATTGCAATTTTTTTCAAAAGTTTTTTACTCATCCTGTAATAAAATAATCCTTCCAACTTCTCAAAAACACTCGAGTCATCTGTAATAATTTTAAAAAAGTTATACCGTTTCAAATGGTGCTGATTCAGTTTTGCTCTTCACTGTATTAACCAAGAATCTTTTCTGTAACTATTTCTGAAGACGGCGCGAAGGTTAAATGATGTCTCCGGCCGAATACACTGTAATTACGATCACGCTTATATTAATGTAGAGGAGGATATCAAATTTAAAAACGTTCATCTTACTTCATAATCCTTCCAACTTCTCAAAAACACTCGAGTCATCTGTAGTAATTTTAAAAAAGTTATACCGTTTCAAATGGTGCTGATTCAGTTTTGCTCTTCACTGTATTAACCAAGAATCTTTTCTGTAACTATTTCTGAAGACGGCGCGAAGGTTAAATGATGTCTCCGGCCGAATACACTGTAATTACGATCACGCTTATATTAATGTAGAGAAGGATATCAAATTTAAAAACGTTCATCTTACTTCATGTAAAATTATTTATTCGATGAATAATCACCTATAGTCGAACATCTTGTATAGCGATGGGCTCTCAAAACTAGTACCATAATTTATAAAATATTTACCACCAAATTCATGAAAGTTCAACGGTAGTTTTTACGTGGATGCGGTTTATATCCTGAGGAGAGCAATGTTTACAAAATGGGAACGATGTAAAATCTGAATTCTTTTACTAAATACTTGATACTCGAAAAAATTAGCGGAGAGGGGGGAGAGGGGAGGGAGAGAAAGAAAGAGACATACACACACACACAAACACAACACACACGTAGACACACGTACTCGTATAATAGACTATATCCTTGATGCAACAAAAGGCAAATCATCTAAGTTATAGAGACTTCTAGACGACATGACGTATGTGTAAGGCATCACTTGTACGTATAGGTCTATCGAGCATTAGCGACTAGGAAACGAGTAGTCGTAGAAAACCATAGGCGGTGACGCAGACACCTAAGTCTGACATATTCGATAAGAGGCTTATTTCATATTTGTAACTATATTCAATTGCATTTCTATCATGGCGTGAACTCTCGTGCTCCTGAGTGCCTCTGCGGTGCGAAATCTTTTCAACGCGTCCCGGATGAATCGAGTAGAGATCTATCGTTTTCGCTTACTTCGTGGAAAGGTAGGTCCACCGAGTCCGTCCGAAACGTATCAAATGTAGAAATTGATGTCGTGCCATGGAGGAGAGACGTGAAGGGAGTAGTTTTCTAGGTTCTCCCTCCTTCTCTCGAGAGTTGCGTAGTCAAAACGATTTCGAATGTTCGATGAGCCTGTACGTACTCGTTTGTAATCCAATGACGAAGATCGATGTCTATTGTTCGGCACCCCTAACGCAAACAACTCTATACATAGATAAAAAAAAAATAAAAGAAAACGAAAACGCGAGAAAAGCCACGGAAAGAGACGGATGACAAACAAATAAAAGGATATGTCACGTGAACAAGCAAAAAAAAAAAGAAAGAATTAAGAAAAGCTAAGGAGCGATATTACCTACGAACCCGCTATTAATGCGATTAATTCAGATAAATTAACTAAAATTAATAGCGAGCCAGAGCATACCCCGCCTACAGTAACTGCAGGTATAGCATACACGGTAATATTATTATCAAAACAGTTCAATGTAAATTGTTATTTTTGTTGAAATAAAAATCACCTCCGTTATAATAACTGGCACACCCACCCCCTCCCCCACCCCTCCTACCCTCCCTCCCGCCCGAACATCACACTCCCGTCCCAGAAGGATACACAGAGCGTACATCAGATTTCGAGGAAACAACCAGACCTTAACCAAGAAAAGTTTGAATGCTTTTTGATTCGAATGATTCAAGTATAAAACAATCACCGGCTGTTATACATTTCAGCAAATATTTACGCTAATACCACTTCCAGGTCACTGTTGACCTTCGTTGCAGTGAATGTGCACAATTTGAATTTGAATTTCAATGTTCCAAGTCGGTAAATCATGGATCGTTACTGTACAGTTGATTATTCGAATAGAATTTAACGATATCACTTTTGTTACTGAGAAATATGAAAACACAGGACTGAAGAAATATACATAGTATAAATTATAAATGATACCGAATAGTCGTACCTGTCCGAAGATATTAATACTTGTTATTAACGACCGGATCCTGTTCATCGTACGATCATCTGTCAATTGTATCCTAGAGAACGTAACTCTTTCAAGCGAATGTTACTGATCATTTACTTTATTCTGTTTGTATATCATTTACATAAATACGTGCAAAATATACAGACTACGTGAACGTACCTCTATGCATCGAGCTGACAAAACCGTAGAGCATTTTCACACTGTCCGATTTCCGTCATCCGGTTGACAAACTAAGGTGTTTGTTTTCTAAGGGTGTGCGAAATTATAGTCAGGTCGAGTCGGGTCGAACGAGATGTATGGGTACCTGAAGCTGCAGTCGGATGAACGCAAGTTTGAGGATTCCAAAAATTGGTAATCACACGAGTACGACGCTTTTTCATAACCTTCCAATCTACTTGTGCATTTTAACTTTTCAAGTACGCGAACGTTGCAAATTTTCGGAATCCCGACCCGACCCGAGGCTCGGATACACGCATACCCATACAGTTTTCTACTTTGCTGTGTTAATTACATGTATACTCGAGTAGCACATCAAAGATGCATATGAAAAAGAGTAACGGCAAAGTGGAAAATAGGCATTGCACCGAATGGTAATCGACTATAAATAAAAATTCATTTGTCAATCGTATAGCAGAAATTGAAGAACGAGAACGTGAAAGCGCTCTTAGTTTAAACGTACAAGTGCTTTCGCACGTCAATCGGTCGAAATCATTACCATGTGCATTTTCACGTTCTTATTTTATTTGACATTTATTACAAAACTTACAAACAAGAGATAATATATGAACAGTACTTAAGACGCGAAAAATTGTATAATAAATATGATTAACGAATAGGGGATGAGGTTCCTTAACAAATTCTTTTGTTAGATAACATCGAAGTCCTGTTGTAACTGCGTTTCATGTAATTCACATTTCACCCTGTCTTTCGAGATCGTCGTTACATTTAACTCATAAACATACTTTCACGAAGTAATACTTTCTTTTCTGAGGCTAGTTGTTATTTACGTCTTTCACAATAAACAAACGTTCTCAAATTGGCAGATCATTCCAATAAATTTGCATAAAACAACTTTCTCATTATCCGCTGTTCATTTTCGTTTAACGATTTTTTTAAATTATGTGAACGTTAAGAGAAAAGTAACGTCCACCAAAAGAAAATACTTTATGAAAAATAGGAAACTTCCAAACGCTCGGTTAATTTGTTCCGAAATTGTGTGTAACAGTAACGTTCAACGTTTTGTTACGATTTATAGTTTACTTATTTAATTACAAATTTGTTATCTTCAGATGAATAAAGAAATTATATTATCTTCCGCGATTAACATTGTATTGTTTGAAACTATATTCCCATTTGTGCGCGAAAAAATATAAACGTAGATACATACTTTAAGAACACTTGGAACATTTTCTCATAGACTGATCTTAATAACTAAATAGCAAAATTAGTACCATTATGCGTAACAGAATTAAATAATCATTGGAAATACTAAAAGTCTACTGCTGATAAAATAATAATTAATAATAATCTTAAGACTATTGATCCGAAAAATATACCCATGATTCACGGGTATACTTTAGAATGAAAATACTTGTTTGGTATATTGTAAGAGTTTATCAAATTTTTCATTTGTTCAGTGATAATACGTATTGTACGGCGTTAATTCTATAAATAATTGCACTTAGGTATTAGATCTACACATAACACCTAAAAATTACGTTTTCTTCGCTTAAACTTTCCATTTTGACAGCAGCGAGGTTTCTGTGCATCTTACACATATGCTCAAAGTATTTCCATTACGCATCAGTAAGTTGCAAATCAGGTACATGATATAGTGAGTCATAAATACATTACATAATTAATTGCAGTAACTTATCATATCCAAATTTACGAGATTATCTTTAACAGTTTCCCTGTGCCAACAATATTTTGCGTATAACTCTAACACTAAATATTGTTGTTGCCCGAACATTATGAGTAACTAAACATTAAAGGATGTCAAAATGTTGAAACCGTTGTGATACACCTTTGAAAATTAAATAACAATAGCATTTTTATTTTTAAATTATTTTTAGTCATAAGAAAAAGCTTCATTTTTAGAATAAGTATTGACTTCAGTCTATAAAGTTTAATTACATTCGTTAAATTTGAATCGTTGTCCGTTAATTTAGAACTCCAAAAATAATTGTCTCTACTATATTTATGCATTAATTTGCTGTCACTAATGTTGAATGTTACCAACATGTTGAAATTTCTATCATACTTAACAGCTCCTTTTTGTGTTACATACAGGCATCTCATATCACAGTATGTAATATAACAGTACTCATTGTACACCTATGAAACAAGTGTAACTGCACTCGTTGTAGAATACTTTATTTAAAAATGTAAGGCATGTATTGTAATTGACATGTCTGGTCTCTTCAATCATCTTAATGGAGAATTTGTGCTAGTGTTTGTTTATTCAACGAGAAGACAAATTTGACCTCCAGCAAAAAAAGCAATGTCAAAGGTGGACATATGAAAGTATGACGTTATAACTGTTCGTAGTAAGAACTGTATAAAATATTCCATAAAATGGCAGCAGTCATAAGAACAGTGTAAGTAATAATACTGACCCACCATACAACTTTCTCCCATGTTCGCACTTCTAGATTACGAAGAACATTTATGCCTACAAGTAACCCTGCAATGGCACCAGCAAAATGAGCAACATAACCCACTTGATCGTTTGTGTCTAATACATAGCGATTATATATTGCCTGGCCAATATCAAATGAAGTCACAACGAGGAATACTAACAATTGCAATACAGCAAATTCCATTTGTGACCAGTTCATTAAAATCGTTGCCACGTGGGCAGTGATTAATGCATACACACCACCCGATGCACCTGCTAAATACACCCTAGGATCAGACACAGATGTACCAAGAGATCCTGCTACGACACCTGCTATGTAAATGGTCAATACTCTCCACCATTTGTGCACCATTTCTAATGGAATACCCAACATTACCTGTACAAGTAGATTTACCACCAGATGAAATACTCTGTTTAAAATAAGTGTAACAATTAGTTTCTAACATAACCCTAGTTAAATGCCATTAAATTTGAAATGCATACCCCACGTGTACAAACATGTACGTTAGATACCTCCAGGCTTGGAACCTTTTATGTGGATTATAAATAAACAAAGTAGCTGCAGGCCCTTCTACAGATAGAGACTTATGTGCAATCACATCGTACAAAAATAAAGTAATTTCCAATACAGATATAATTATCATTGCCAAGGCAGGAGGTTTGCAAGTATATTCCTCTTCGTACTGCCCATCTGGATAATCACTGGAAGGTGTTTGAAAGACAGTTGGTCTTTGCGGTACCATAGAGTGTACATATCGTTGTACAAGATGACCAAAAACACCTTGCATATCCTTTCTGTGAATCTATAATACAACATTAGAAACGATAATGGTATTATAAATAATTATAATAAAAATACAAACCATAGCTATGAATTCTGGATACTCTAGATATCCAGAATCATCTAAATCTGCATTCTGCATAATTATACGGACAACCCTGGTTGGGATGTCATTGGAATAAGTAGATCTATGTATCATAGCTTTCAATTCCTGATAAGATATTTTTCCATCGCCATCGAGGTCATATTTTTCAAATATAGATTTCCAATGCTGAAAGTATCGAAGCAATAAATCCATAGAAATATCATAAAGGTTATAAGGAATTAATACAAATTATAAATGCAAATATTGTATCTTACAGAATTATTATATTGCAAGGGAATTGTTACTCCCGATTCTCCTCCTTGATTGCTTGTCATTCTGATCAGCTTGAAACCTCTGTAAAAATAATAAATAACATTTACGAGTAAGTTCATAAAGTTTAACGTGTTTTACATTAAGTACAAAGAAGTTGTACAGCATTGTATACGTATAAAGTATTATATTCTGTGCATAATATCAACCCCTCAAAAAAAAGATTAATAAAACTAGAAAGATATCACTACGATTTATTAAAATTAACAATAATCTACACGATTACTTGATAAATTACACATCGAACACGTTCACGATGTGTATAAAACACGATGTGACTAAAACACACGTCGTACACACACGGTATATGAAAGCGTTTCTTTGACTGACTCGTCGGACGAGTCGTTAATAGATCTATTACTATTACTCATAGATTGATATCGATCTATTTTATCTTATCAGGAAGATATATTATCAGTACAACAAATGCAAAATTGTAGGATTGCATCGTACCGGTGAATACAAATTCTGATTCAGATTTCAAGAATGTGTGCGTGTGTATGAGCGTGCGCGCGCGCGCGCGTGTGCGTGCGTATATCTCACTTGATTGTGTTCTTAGCCTTAATACCTACGAACGCGTTGAGAAAATTTTAACCAGTACGATGACTAAAATTATCTTTGAACCGAATTCTCCATTTCTTCACAATTATTACATCACAATAAAATGTACGTGTTATCCGTATAACGGGATATGTTTATAAAGGCTGCACACGCCAGTTGGTCGTCAACGTCGCAACAGGTGAACTCGACCAAGCGTTGTACGAATAGAAAGTACCGCAATGTTGAGAATCGATGGTGGATCGCTGGAATCGTTCTTTTACCGATTCTCGATATTATTACATATATTCTTCCGATAAGATGGAATACTTTTTTTTGAAATACCAATAAATAATTTATTACATTCCTAACAAAGTGGTAACAATTACATACTTATACCTTAAAGTTTTTAAAGAATAAAAAATTATTTGAACTCGAAACATTTTTCAACAATTCCGTTTCATATCTACCAATGGCACAGTAAAAAGATTTTCTAACAAAAACAACAGATATATACCAATTTTTAATACCGATAAAATAAAATAGTTTTCTTCAAGTAATAGAGTTGCATCTTAAGAAATGATGCAATTACACAATATCACGATCTGTCATCGCACAATTGTTAGTCAGAAATAATTAATCGTAAATGCTTGTAATTTCTTCTTTTGTATGGATGTTCATATTTTTGTTTAATCATCATTGCATCACGTCGCATTTTACGTCTGACAAGAATAGCGTATTCGGTATTCGGATAGTCACTCGGACGTGAAAGGTTCCTGTTCCTATAAAGCTTGTTTTTACTGCATACAAGAGTTCCGTCTTGAAAAGCTGACTCAACAGGATACAGGGATCTCCCGACTACGTTTCATTTCTAATTTAAAAGCAACGCCGAATAACCGGCTTCCATGCGCGCAGGTGGACATTAACGAGCACGAGACAAAGGTGTTTGTAACGCTCAATAATATACCTACCGTCTTTGCCTATATGCTGGCCTGTTACAAACGACAGGAATCATGTAAATTACTAGTGCAGGTGCACTAGGTAAGACTTGAGGAGAAAATAATGTGTGCAAAATTTGGAAGCAATCGGACAGCGGGAACCCACGTCGCATTTGCGTTAAAGTTTTAAAATTTTAATGATTTTGCGTAATTTCCTAACACAACTGTATTTTATTATCTTAGAAATATCATTAAACATTCTTGAATAAAATACAATGCCCTAGATGAATAATGAGATTTATTTGTTACTTTCAAAAACATACAAAATCTTTAAATTTGATTTACCATTAAATTCAGTGTATGCTACAGAATCTGGTAAAGGGGGAAATATCAAATCTGGACACGCCGATTTTGATGAAATTTTAGTGAGAGGTAGCTTTTGAAAAAATATTTGACACCTATCTTTTCAGTCATCATTCATGTTAAAAGGTTGAAAACAGCTCTCAATGTTGGATGGAATCAGTAAAAATCACTAATTGAGATGATTGTTAAGGTGATTTCTGAGGAACCGATTTCTTCCAAATTTTGCATACATCATTTTTTCACCATTTTTCACAATTTAGGGAGGGACCAAAAAAATCAAAAGTCGAAAAATAAGGACCACCCTAAGGTGTACTGCGCGGTATGCGGCTCTGGTTACTAAGCAACAAGAGAATCGACAAACAATACATTATCGAGGGACTACCGACGGTTATTTTCTAACGATTCACTAATCGAGTCAGTGTACGACTCTGCTTTGTCTTATACAGATCATTCTCGATAATTAATTTCCTTTCGACGTTGACTTAGATGTCCAGCAAAATAGATAAAAACAAGATATCCTCCAACTACCGGATCAATGAGTCTATAAATAACTTTAAGATGAGGTAACGAATATATTGTTGGGTAATTGAAATAGAAGAATGATACTGTATTAACTATTAACGATATGTAGGAATCATTGTTACCGTCATTCTGAACGTACAGTTAATCAGCAACAACGTGCCACTGTTTTTTTTCTGACGAAAATTGTACGGCAAACGTGTCGATCGGAATTAGATCTTGGCCATCTGGCAGAGATTGTTTCTACCTCCTAAATTGTATTTACCTTCGACTTGTTTATTGTTCCAGAGTCAAAATCGTACAGCAAAGACCTTTGCTTGCAGATCTTCTCGAGGATGAAGAAGATACCAGAGACTCGAATTTTGTTGAAGAAGAAGATTGTATTTTCAATTGGCAAGAAAAGGTGTTCAGCCCGTTCGAAGCTGATTTTTACAAGGACGAGAAGAATTGCATGACCGAGCTGCATAAGTCCTATTGCCAACGAATCAACGAGGAAAATGTTAAAGGCTCTCAGCTATACACCTACACGCAAGGAGACTCGTATTATTCGGGGAACGGGTCGTTGACGAGACCATACAAGACAAAATTGGCGTGCAGAAATGAAACGGCGTTGCCATCTTTGCAAAATCGCAAACCGTTTCTCGAAAGGTATAACAAATCGGTAGTCGACGATAAACCTGACAAAACGAGGATACGTACAAACCATTATGTCTATATGGAAAGATCTACGATGTATGTCATGGTTGATTTATCTCGAAGAGATAAAGGTATATCGAGTCTGGACAAGGATTCCGAAACGGTGTTATGTGTCATTACTTGTGATCAATTGCGCAAAATTTTATCTGTAAATCCTGACTTCACGAACGACTGTCCTTACGTTGTTACGAATTCCAGTGGTGTCGAATTCAATTACTGGATCGAACATGTTTCTGAAAAACCGACACCGGAAGAGTTGCAAGAAGAACGGAACGAATTACAACGTGTAAGATTAACGAAATATTTATTTGCACTGTTACTCATATTTCGATTGCACGTGGTTCGTTTACTTTTCGAATTGTACGACATGCTACATTACATATTGCAAACGCGGTTTTCACTGTACAATGCAAATATATACCGCAATGAATTTGCAGAAATGTATTTGAAAGATTCAAATAGTTCTCGCGCAATTAATCGAAAGTCGCGATACAATGAATATTGTATATAAATACGTACCCCACATAGGAGATTTCAGAGATTTGTCGCATGACTCTCTGTGGACTAAACATGTTTCTTGAATTTCATTAACATTTATCACTGGCACCGATAATCCTTTCTCATCATTCGAAATCCTGTTACACACTAAATCAATGTTAGCTTCAGCTTGTACTCCGTTGAAGTATATTCGAAGAACATGTACATTACCACATTTAATTCTGACAATTTTTTCATTTTGTTATATTCGAAAGGTATAATAATGATTAATATATTTTTCAACAATATTGAATACGCGAAAGATGTAACCTAACCGTCACACTGTGGTCCTACAGTCCCACAGCCACAGCCAACTGAATTCTGCGGCGATGAATAGTTGCTTGAACACTCTCATGTGATCGTATTGTCGGATTTATATATGTGCATCCATGTGTCCGCACATATATGCTGTTATGCGTGCCCCTTAGAGCACACTACATCAGTACACTGAAGCAAATTGTATAGTTCACGAACAAACGCTTGCACTTCAGAATTTATTATTTCAAATCATTTGAAAACAAATTGCGTGTATAATATAGAAATCTATTATTTTGCCATTTTATTAAAAAGCAGTAAATCATTCACTGATATTAAGTAATAGCATTTCTTAAATCTTATTTTTGTTACAGGAAATTAAGGAGAGATTAATGTACAAAGAAGCAGAAATATCTCACAGTTTCCAACTAATTGCGCCACACGTACAAAAGCTTTTTATAAAACTTGATATTCTGTCTGCTCATGAATTTATTTTTGATGGGCTGTGCATTTCTTATTATATCCAGTTACCAGAACAGTGGAGTACTGATCAAAATGATAGATTATTTGGAAGAACTCAAAGGTGTAACTTGAAAAACAAATCAGCATATTTTGGATATGCTACTGAAATGTCATTCGATTACGAGTCAGACAATGCATTAAATGCCAAAAAGACTTTACCATCTTGGCCTAGATTGTTACTGTTGGTTGCATCATTTGATATGTGGTCAAGGTACAATTATCTAATTGTTAGTATTAAATACGTAGATTATATAATTATTAAATATAAAATACATATTATACTATTTTAGATACCGTACTGAAGGATATGCAGTTGTACCCTTGCCTACACATCCAGGTACATACGAGTTTAGTATTCCAACATGGAGACCAACAGGAAGTATTATTAATTCTCTTCGGAGATATTTCACAGGAGGTACTTACGAATTGGATGATATAACTTACTGCAGTATACCTGTAGGGCATGAAAATAAAATATTGAACAAGTCACAAATAAAGGTGACACCAAACGGACGTGTAAAACTAAAAATGAACATAATTTATCAAACTCATACTTCTAATAAAATTGGTGATCAGCTAGATTATTTTCAGAATTTGAGTACAGATAAACTTATGACCAATATAGAAACTATTTTTGAACAATTTAAGGCAGCTAGGGAACGCATGATGCGAGTTAGACACCTTAATATTTAATCGATTAAGGTAAAACGAGGCAATCTATGATACTATTAGAGAAATAACAATATTTCAAACCTTATAATATTGTAATATTTATTCCTATAGTTATAAATATCTTTTATACAGCATTATAACTAAAGTAATGACTTTTGATTTTTATATGACGAATGATATTAAAGATTCTATTATCATTATTTAAATTTTGTATTATTGTCTAAAAAACTATTTAATGATACCAAATTGATAAAATTTACAGGGCGTTCCATTTCATGTAGTACATATTTCAGAGAGTGATTCTACAAGGTAAAATGAGACAAAATTCAAGAGTGACGAAAGTATGATATAACTTGCATCTTCAAACTATTAATGATTAAAAGACTCTCTGATCGCTAATAGTTACATACGTACGTTACGTTATACGTATAAGTATAACGTTATATGTATGTATAAATAAAAACTAAAACCATAATGCAATGTAGTAATTTAATGTTCGTCTTATTTGAACTTATATAAACATCACGTAAAATATTTACTACATTTAATAGAACATCTTGTATATGATACAATATTGCATATGATAAATTGTGATAGATTACATTTATACAGTAGACGATGAATTATCTACTAAAGTAATACATTTCAGATAGTTCACCCTTGTTTATAATCCGTACATAATTAAGTAGTGTGAAAATGAAGAGATTTAGAGAACAATCTAATACATTTTCTATCATATTTAACTAAAGGACTAGAGAAAAGTGCAAACATGATCTCGAGATACATATAAATGTTACTGCCGTTTCTTTGCAGCTTTTACTGCTTTTGGCTTTTGCTTCTCTTCTTTAGACAGGTATAATGTTATGAGTTCAGACATTTCTGGTATTTTGTATTTAGTCAGATTATTCAAATGTTCCATTTCCTGGAAGTATAGAATCAATAAATAAATAATTAAGTTCTTAAAATTAAAGCTTCAATGTTTATGATATTTGACTTATGTACCAACCTTTCTAGCATCTGGATCGTTCATAATTTTTGGTCCAATCATAAGTAATAATAGTGGTAAGATCATCATTAACACCTAAAAATAGCAATGGAAGTAATAATAATTTCTTCCTTGGTTAACATTCACATAATAATAAAATAACAATCATACCATTGAGTTAAACAAAAAGTCTGTTACTTTCCATTGTTCCCTAACTTGGAAATAACGGAATGGTGTAAGTGGTCTCATTTTTAATGGATAAGGAATTTGTATAACTTGAGAAGTTTGTATTAAATTAACTTTTCTGGCTCTAAATCTTCCTTTTGAATTAATTTCTACTCTTACTGGTTCGTAAACACAATTGGGGTTGACAATCTCGATAACATAAGATCCAGATGGCACATTTGAAATAATAAATGTTCCATCTTCCCTGAAAGAATAAACATATTGTTATTAATAGTAGTTCAAACAATTTATAAATTAAATATTTTACTTATTACAATCTTAACCTGTGTAGACTTGAAACAGAAATCTACTTTGTACAATCCATGTTTGATAACAATTCTGATAACTCATCATATTCACTATTAACAATTGAAGGTATACACTACTAATTTACCTCAAGAAACCATAATGTTCACCACCATTAGCCATGACGTGTGTCATTAGCTGCCAACCATTCGAGGCTTTGTTTTCCCATGGAAAAACTTTTCCTTCGATAACGTATAAGTCTGTTGAGACTTCTTCATCATTTTCAGCAGTTACATACTTGTCTGAAACATTGACAATAATGAAAACGAGGAAAATAGCAACTTTGTAGACGATCATATTGTATCAGTAACGTGATGTTTGTAAGTGCGTGTCAATACAGAGGATTCTACTGTTCTACACTGTTGTGCACACTGATAGTTGTACAGGTGTGCAGTTGCAGTATGTAGTGATGGCGATACAGTATCGATCATGGATATAGAAATATCCATGGTATCGATATATCGGAATATCGATACTTTTTAATCCAACTATCGATATTTAATGTGGCGATATATTCTATATAGTATAATATTGACGTTTCGATATCATCATTGCATTTGATATGGGTAATCATAAAGGAATGGGGAACCAATCCCAAGCTTACCATAAAGTTTGTCATTGATCGATTTCTTTTTCAATCTGTCACATGAGAATCCGCTTGACTAACAAAAAGTCTTCGACCATATAAATCAGTGATGGGCAATTTTGTCTCAATTGAGGCAAAACCGTCCACACCGTAGCGCCCTCTGTCCCCTTCCATCAAGCGCGGTACAATGGGGCAACGAAGACACGAGACATCAGCCACAGACTTAAGACTACTACAGACATTGCATCTTATGGGCTTTTCTGTCTAGGCCTCGGGGGGCCACAGTGGCCCCCGTACCATTTCGGTGTCGCGCTCAATATTACCGATAGTTCACGAATTTAGCCGTATTAGCAAGAACTGAATATTCCGTATACTTTATATTTACTACGGTTGTTTTGGAGGCTACTAATGCATACGGCGCGTGTATTTGAACGGTGAAAATAATATTTATGAAGAATGTATTACAAAAATACAAATTGTAGTAAAATTAATTTGGTTTCTATACGTAATATTATTTTTATTACTCGTGTCACTAATGAATGTATATTATAATAGTTCTATACACTTTAAACCAATAGTTTACTTTCTTTACGGTAATGCGGCAAACATGGAACAGATCCTGCCTCATCTTTTTACCCCCTCTAACGCATGAATCAGAACTAACTTTTAGTCTGGATAAGAACTAGTTTCAACCAATTATTTAATTTGAATATAAAATAATGTTTCAATATCGAGATAATATGCGATATGTAACGTTCATCTCAGTACGTACATCATATTTAGACTACATCAGAACCTACAATCTACTGCAGGAGTGCAAATCTATTTAACACTCGCTCACGAGAACAAGAGTTACATGTATTCTGAAACGAAAACTTTGTATTAGGATTATTAATTGAAAATAATTGTTGAAGCTGGGGCATCGGAAAAGGAAGAAAGTATTAAAAGTTTTACATTCTACTATGAAATACATATTTACGCAAATTCTAAATGTGCAGCTATTAGCTCGATATTATCCACTACATGCAAGATACTACAATTTATAAGTTATAATATCTTGCGAATTGTGAATAATATCGATTGCCCAGGTCTCACCACGAGGAGGTTGCTGCACAAGAGACCCGAAAAGGAGTCAGAACGAATTCTCCCTTCGTTCTGTCTCCCTTTCTTACAACGAAGATTCTTAGAAACTAAGTTTCGCAGGTCGCTAAATGGAAAAGTAGTCTTCTTCATGGAAAAGACTTCTTTTCCATTTAGCGTATGTCGAGTAATTATTGCGGGGCAAAGAGTGAATCGGAGAAGAAGTCTCCGATCCACGAGGGACCAAAAGCGAATCAGGCAGAAGGCTCTGATTCTTTCAAAGAGAGAAACAAGATCGAACCAGAGCAGAAGGCACTGGTTCAAGGGTGACGCGACGCGTTCAGTGCTTACAAGTCCTGAGCCGACCAGCCCGATACCCGTCACTCCATCACCAAGAAAGATGGCAAAGAGATGCGCTCAAACGGTTTCTGGCGCTACTGGGTGACATGAGAACATGGCGTGCCCAGGATTACGTTAACACAGAGGATCGTCAGAAGACGAGTGAACGAGTCTCTTAGACATCCCTCTCAATGACTTCACGCCGGATACCGAAGCTGGACCGGCTCAGAACCTGCAAGCAAGGCCGACACAGCAGAAGGCTGTGTTGGAGTCGGAAAACGGAGCGAGCAAAGTTAAGTTACGGCAATAATTACTCGACATAATTACAACGACGATATACAATCTTAATAACTAACGCACGCACTAAAATTAATTTATAAATAATCTGGAGTCTTCGTTCGATGATTCCTCTTCGATCGATGAATTTGCTTCTTTCGATGAACTTTCTTCTTTCGATGAATTTTCTTCTTTTGATGAATTTTCTTCGGTCGTTCTGACTAACAAGAGCAAGATGAACGACCCAAATCGAAACAGAATCGAAAACCAATTGAAAGAAAATCGAAACAGAATCGAATACCAGTTGAAACAAAATCGACACCAAATCGAAAACCAGTCGAAACAAAGTCGAAACAAAATCGAAACCACATCGAGCCCAAATCTAATGATTTGTGGAAGCAACGACCTATAGGCGATTCGGGTGCCCCCGGGTACGCGAGTCCCCGTACCCACTCACGGGCCCCATCCCGTGAGTGAGTCCCTGAGGGAACTCCGATCCGAGCAATATTGATTTCAAGATAAAAATATCAATTTCCAGAAATAAATATCAATTTCCAGAAATAAATATCAATTTTCTGAAATAAATATCGATTTCCTCAAATAATTATCAATTTCCTCAAATAAATATAAATTTCCTGAAATAAATATCAAGTTCCTGAAATAAATATCAAGTTCCTGAAATAAATATCAAGTTCCTGAAATAAATATCAAGTTCCTGAAATAAATATCAAGTTCCTGAAATAAATATCAAGTTCCTGAAATAAAAATCAATTTCCTGAAATAAATATCAAGTTCCTGAAATAAATATCAATTTCCTGAAATAAATAACAATTTCCTGAAATAAATAACAATTTCCTGAAATAAATATTAATTTCAAGACAAATATATTAATTTCAAGACAAATATATTAATTTCAAGACAAATATATCAATTTCCTGAAAAAATATCAATTTCCTGAAAAAATATCAATTTCCTGAAAAAATATCAATTTCCTGAAAAAATATCAATTTCCTGAAAAAATATCAATTTCCTGAGAAATATCAATTTCCTGAAAAATATCAATTTCTAGACAAAAATATTGTATCAAATTGGTAGAGTTGAACTTTGAAAGTCTTACAAAAGTAAGTATTACCATTCTTACAAATTACATAAGAAATTTAAAACTCTAACGTCTAAAATTCTAGATCGTTACTTCTAAAACTACTTTAAATCGCGGCTATTTATTCGCAACATTAACTAGACATTTAGTCAACTTTGAAAATTTATACTATTACAACGCGTGTTACAATTTGTTTTTCAATGCTACTTAAAATCGCGTATGTTCTTATCTCACAGTTGATCGTTGCAACTGGAGCATGGGCGCCTGAAATATCGAATCATTCTAATGCAAACGCGATCTTTTTGATGCGCAATGCTAATTCAACAAATCGAAATTCAATATACTATTTAAATAAGAAAAGAACTCTGACGTCTAAAATTCTATATTGGTGTCTCTAGAATTACTTTAAATCGCGACTATTTATTCGCAACATTAACTAGGCATTTGATCAACTTTAAAAATTGATACTAGTACAACGCGTGTGACAATTTGTTTCGCAACGCTACTCGAAATCGCGGATGAGCCCATCTCACGGTTGATCGTTGCAGCTCGAGCATGGGCGCCTGAAATGTCGAAAGACTCGAAATCAAACGCGAACTTTTGGTGCGCAACGCTAATTCAACGAACAGAGATCCAAAAAAGATTACTCTAATTCAACAAATCGAAATTCAAATTGCTATTTAAATAAGAAATTTAAAATTCCAACGTTTAAAATTGTACATCTGTATGTCTAGATTTACTTTAAATCGCAACTATTTATATGCAACATTTACTACACATTTAATCAAGTTTTAAAATTCATAGTAGTACAACGCGTGTGACAATTTGTTTCGCAACACTACTCGAAATCGCGGATGTGCCCATCTCACAGCTGATCGTTGCAGCTCGAGCATGGGAGCCTGAAAAGTCGAAAGACTCGAAATCAAACGCGAACTTTTGGTACGCAACGCTAATTCAATGAACAGAGATCCAAAAAAGATTACTCTACAGTTTCTGCAAAACGAATCGCGACTATTTGTTTCGCAACGCTATAGTTTAAACAAGCTATATCGCTGATAGAGACTACTATTATATTTAAAAGAAAGGCTAACTTTGATCTCTGTTCAAAATCGACTAACGCAACGAGTACTTTTTTCGCAACGCTAGTGCAAATCGCGGACGTTCCCATCTCGGCTGATCGTTGGGGCGGCGAGGCCTGCCCATGCATGCAACTAACTACTTTTACATTCTACTACAACTCTATTTCTACAGACGAGTATAACAACAAGGTAGTGATAAAATGACTCACTCGAAGATGCGAAGACGTTGCAATGATTGTCCTTTTGAATTACAGTTTGTCCGGCATCTTTGGCATAAAACCACGTCTGCTCCTTCGGCCTCATCCCGACAATTTGTTTCGCACCGCTACTCGATATCGCGGAAGTACCCATCTCACAGTTGATCGTTGCAACTGGAGCATGGGCGCCTGAAATATCGAAAGATTCTATTGCAAACGCGATTCTTTTGATGCGCAACGCTAATTCAACAAATCGAATTTAAAATGCTATTTAAATAAGAAATTTAAAACTCTAACGTCTAAAATTCTAAACAGGTATCTTTGGAACTACTTTAAATTACGACTATTTATTTGCAACATTAACTAGACATTTCATCAACTTTAAAAATTGATACTAGTACAGCGCGTGTAACAATTTGTTTCGCAACACTAATTGAAATCGCGGATGTGCCCATCTCACAGTTGATCGTTGCAGCTCGAGCATGGGAGCCTGAAAAGTCGAAAGACTCGAAAGCAAACGCGAACTTTTGGTGCGCAACGCTAATTCAACGAACAGAGATCCAAAAAACGATTACTTTAGATTACATGTAAAACAACAACAATATGAACTTTAAAAGCGCAGTTATCAAATTGAAATGTAATTTTGAACGGCGGCTATTTGTGATTCGCAACGCTACGCTCTAAACAAAATTTTTCGTAACATTAACTTTAATCTCTGTTCAAAATCGACTAAATGCAACGCGTGGTTTTGTCGCAGCGCTAGTGCAAATCGCGGAAGTTCCCATCTCGGCTGATCGTTGGGGCGGCGAGGCCAGCCCATGCATGCAACTAACTACTTTCACACTTTACTACTACGGTATACTACTACTTCTACAGACGAATATAGTAACAAGGTAGTAACAAAATGACTCACTCGAAGATGAGAAGTCATTGCAATGAATGCGCCTCTGAGTCCATCAGCACGGTAATGACTGCATGCCGGATACCGAAACTGGACCGGCTCAGAACCCAACGTAAACGAAGGAAGCATTGAAGAGTCCATGGGCCCCCCCGAGCTAGCTTAAAGTAGGCCAAGGAAGTTTTAAATAACCCTTGGACTACCCTAAGCTAGCTAAAGGTGAACCATGGTAGACAATGGTAGGCCATTGGTGGAGAACCCTTGGTTAAGCTTAAGCCAGCTGAAGGTAGACAAGGGTAGCTCTGGAAGACCACTGGTCAGCTTCAAGGTAAGCACAGGTAGGCCAGAGTAGCTCTCGATGACCACTGGTCAACCACAGGGTAGACCACTGTTGGAGGACCCTTGGTCCACCCTAAGCCAGCTGAATGTAGGCAAGCGTAGCTCTGGAGGACCACTGGTCAGCCTCGGGGTAGGCAAGGGTAGGCCAGAGTAGCTCTGGATGACCACTGGTGGAGGACCCTTGGTCCACACCAAGCCAGCTGAAGGTAGGCAAGGGTAGCTCTGGAGGACCACTGGTCAGCCTCTGGGTAGGCAAGGGTAGGCCAGAGTAGCTCTGGATGACCTCTGGTCAACCCCAAGGTAGACCACTGGTGGAGGACCCTTGGTCCACCCTAAGCCAGCTGAAGGCAAGGGTAGCTCTGGTGGACCACTGGTCATCCCCAAGGTAGGCAGGGGAGGCCAGGGTACCGCTGGAAGACCCTCCTGGTCCCGGAGCCCATCCGCTCCTGCCGGAGGGCCCGGCCCGACTGATTGACTGAGCGCGCTCAGCGAGCTTAGGTAGCCAGTGATGCGCAGCGCGCAGCGAAGCGCAACGCTCCCCACCCCAACTAATTTCGGTAGATCTCGATTGCCGTGATAATAATTATTGATAAATCTATTATTTCTGGCTGTTTAATGTTTATAACAATTCCTTTTGCCAACGATGTCGACAAGCATCCAAGTGTCTATCTACCAACTAATTTTTTAGTAAAAATTGCTAATCGTACTCGAGGTACAGAATAACTTTTAAACCATGAATATTCATACGCATTAATTTCTTCAACACAACTCACTGAAAAATGTATTGTTTCTAGCTAGTTAATATTTATAACAATCTTTTTGCTAATGATGTCGACAAGCATCCTCTTGACTATCTACCATCTTATTTTTAAGTAAAAATTGCTAATAGTACTCGAGATACAGAGTAACTTTTAACACACGAATATTACCAAACAATATTATATCAAACAAATGTAATTAATTAAGTTACTATCTCTGGCTGTTTAATGTTTATAACAATTCCTTTTGCTAATTATGTCGATAAGCACTCCCTCGACTATCTGACCATCTAATTTTTCAGTAAAAATATGTAATGGAACTCGAGATATTGAATATCTTCTGACACATGAATATTCGCGCGCATTAATTTATCGAACACAATTCACTGATAAATTTATCATCTCTAGCTGGTTAATATTTGAAACAATTCCTTTTGTCGATGATGTTGACGAGCACTCCGTTGACCATCTTGCCATCTAATTTTTTAGTAGAAGTAAGTAATAAAACTCGAGATCCAGCATAATTTATGATACATGAATATTACTAAGCATAATTATATTGAAAAAATGTAATTAATGAATTTGTTATCTCTGTTTGTTTAACGATTACAACGATTATATGTTTGGTTACCTCACCACCCAATTTTTTAGTAAAAATAGCTAATAGTACTCGAGATACAGATTAACTTTTATGCATGAACATTTGGAGTATACAAGATATTCAATTCTCACTAGTATGCACAGTTTCATTAGAACAAGAGTAACAGAAATTATTTATAACTAATTAACCTCTCCTAGAATCGAATTGAAAACTATACATGAATGTTGCCGAAGGTCCATTCTATATTCTTCGAGAGCTAATATTTATAAAAATTACCTGAAGTAATTTATCAACAATTTTTGTGGAGGTAGCTTCTATCTTCTATTCCCGCAATGAGTAAGACAAGGAGAGTCCGAGTATTCGTCAAAGGTAAACATACAAATCGTTGTGTCACCTCTCTGGAAATCGTAAATAACTAATTAACTAGGCGTCGAATCTACATAAAACTGCAACAGAAATGTAGCTAAGACATCATTCTAGATCCTCCGATCACAAGGAAGATTATTTTTCACCAGAGATTTGTTAAATTATTTGAGTTTATTTTAGAACGAGACTTAGAATAATTGTTTATAACTATTTAGTCAGAAATAAAATGTGACGATAAACTATATGTGAAAGTAGCTGAAGGTCTATTCCATATTTCCTAACTGCAAATATTTGTAAACAATTCCTCACAAGTGCGTTACTAATAAATTTTCTGTCGAGTGTGCACAGTATTCAGCAGCTTTGTGGCTATCTTTCTTTCTCTTCTTAAATGTGCATAAGTTCGTCCTTGTCGGATACAAACTTCTTTATCATCTTCGCCAAATTTTTACCAGGGGGTTCGAAGTCCTGTAAAAAAATAGGCGGCACAAGTGAATAATACGTGGAGTATTTTTGTACGAATATAATTGCGTTTTAAAGCTGACAACGCTGTAAAATCGAGCCTCCTCAGACACACGCTGTATGTGTTGCAACCTCATGTAGTTCACCACCTGACCGTTTCGTTTCAATAGAGTCCGCTATCGTACTAGGACATTCTCTACAGAGTCGGTAATTCAGAACCGTAGACAGAAAAATGCATTGCATGCAATGTCTGTAGGTATCTTAAGTCTGTGCATCAGCGTACGCAACGAATGTGCGCGCTGCATGAAAGAGAGGTTGGTGGGAGGAGCAGGCGTTTGAGGGCTCCACCCGTGCCCACCGCTGATATAAATGGTCTAAGCAAAAAATTCCTCTCTGGTAGCAGAGCCCTGAGGTAGTTATATTGGAGCCGAATGTGCAATATTTTATATATATACAGATATAATTGTAATGAAGGTACATTTTGTTAAAACAGTTATAGCATCCTTTTTTCTTTAATAAAATTTGTATTTTGTCATCTCTATACTTTTTTACAACTGTCTTATTACTTTTGTGTTATCTTTTTTTTGAATTTTCGCAAAAGACAATCTTTTCAACTTATTGCAATTCATATTAGAGAGGAATCCCTCTCTGGTAGGTAGGATCTGATCCAGGCTGGATTTAGACTAGGCGGCAGCACTGTACCGGGCACGACATAACCCCGAGCGTGAGCACTCTCATTACTCCACATTACTCTCATACTCTCATTCCTCTCTGCTGTAAGCTAACGATTCGGATATCTGAGTTATATCCAAATATAAACAATTTATTAGTGAACGAGAAACTTTAAACAAGTTAACAGGAAAACATATCAAAATGGACGATAAATTGCGACAGATGGAAGATGAAATGAACAGGTAATGTATAGTTATAAGCTACATAAACACTCTAACCTTTTTAGAACTCCTATGTTATTATTTCGTGTGAATTATATTTACGTTCTTGAAATGATCACATCATTTCTAAGTTGCATACTATGTTATACTGAACGGTTTGTTTGTTAGAAAACAAATAGATTAATACAAGTGCATATACAGGTAACCATGTCACTAAACATTTGTATGTGATGTAGACATAAATTTAGCTAACTATGAGATTGAATAATTTTTTAGATTCGAGGCTGAAATTGGTGGTCAGTTAGTTACACCAATGGTTAGACCGGTAATTGGTGCAAATACATATAATCAAGTAGCTAGACAATTAGAACAACATGAACTACCAACACCAGTTGTTGCTGCAGCAGCTGCGACATTGGCTTTTCCACCGATGATTGGGTTTCCACCACCACCTCCTCCACCGCCACCACCACCACCACCTCCTCCAATGTTAATACCACAGCAAGTAGCAAGACAAGGTGAATCAATATAAAGCAATTTGATTTATAATGTTATGTTTATATGATATACAGTTTCTATAAGAATATTTTTGGAATATAGGTACGGTTCCTTCTATTACAACATACTCATCACCTGCACAGATAAGTAACCCGTATTTACCAAACATGGTGGATCCGTGTTTAACCGCCACTCCAAAAACATATGAATCCACGTCGGCACCAATGATTCATCCAGAAATTATTGAACAGATTATCAATACAAAGATCCCAGAAGATGAGAGTAAAAAGAAACCAAAGGTGAAAGGAGTTAGCACTGCAGCAGAGTTGGCAATTAGTCAAGGAAAAGCAAGTTCTATCATGGCAAATGCCAGCGCAGAAGAGACTCATCCAAAGGGCAAAGGAAAGAAAAATAAGAAAATTGTTCGGATGGCTGGTGGACAGATATGGGAAGATCAATCTTTGTTAGAATGGGACGAAGGTGATTGAATTAACTTTATTTACACTGTTTATGAATTTTCTTTTGCTTTACATATAGTTTACAACATTTTCTTTGTACATGCAGATGATTTTCGAATATTTTGTGGAGACCTAGGAAACGATGTCACAGATGAAATGTTGGTTAGAGTATTTGGCAAATATCCTAGTTTCCAAAAGGCGAAAGTAGTTAGAGACAAAAGAACGAACAAAACAAAAGGATTTGGATTCGTTTCCTTCAAAGATCCACAGGACTTCATCAAGGCAATGAAAGAGATGAACGGTGAGTTGGAAAACAATTGCATATTTATGTATTTTACAATTTCTTTTTAAGTTGCAAGAGAGAAAGAGTTCGTGAGGTAGAGTTTATATTCAGATAAAATTGGTTCTGAAAAAACTTTTTATACAGGTACATCTAAGAATTTCTAAAGTGACTCTGCAATTGCCAAAGTTACGAGATCATTTAGTTCAGATTGTAGTACTTTGATTGGTAGATTTCCATCACTTGCCAAATGGGCCCCATCCGTAAGATATAAACAGTTGTGGTATTATCGAATATTGTCTTCTTGGCTGTGAGGAAGCTCCGTTGCGCAATGCGATGCGATAATCAGGGTGTGCCGCAGAAGGTGTAGAAGCGTCGTTTGTTTTTGCCATTTCTTGTTGTTGTGCAGTACCTTGAACAATTCCATCTGTTAAGATTTACAATTTACAACCAATTGATTTTATTGGTTGACAATTTTTAATATATCCTTACTGGCATAATTTCCACGAAGACTATGGGGACTCATGTAAAGAACAGAAAACGGCATTCCGCCAGCCCCCCAGCTACGAGACATAACTGCATCCTTTTTCGGTGGTCTATTCCTATTTTGTTTAGTATTCTGCAGCAACGTGTGAGCCCTTTTATCTATGACAGGTGCATTCTCGCTCCAAGATTCTATAATCGTATTAGGGTCTACGCTCGCTGTTTCCCTCCGTATGTGTATTCTGTAAGTCGCAGAAGAATATATATACATTTAAATTATTTATAAGCATTAGGTCAATCCATTCCTTTACTCTAAACAAATGGCAAATACTGGCAAACGACGAATGTAGCATTACTGTTTCATGTATAAATCAAAACAGACCCGACATAGTATTGCAAAAATTAAAAAGTCGAAATATATACTTTGGTAGATCTTCCTGTATAGGAACATTCCCGTGAAGTTCTTCCACTGGTAATAATTCCCAGCAAGCTTCATTAGAGGAACAGGGGAATACGGTGTCGATCACATTTTTGTTCAGATTATTCTTGAAATCGGTCAGGGGAACAGCCAGAGTCAAAGTCGAAAACGCAGTTAGTGCGGACATAAAGATAACAATCGGGAGCATCATTTTTGTCAGGCTTTTCGTTCGTTATCGATCTCGTATTCGTCGAACGTTTCTTCGTTGAAACGCGTATCGTGGTTTAGATACAGCGGTGCGTCGTTTCCCGTCTCTTTTTCGATCCTAAAACAAGTAAAAGTTTCAGTTTGTAAATTCCTCAACGTTCTATGTAACAACAAAAATGTAAAAGCTAAATATCTAGCAAAGTTTGTACAAGTTCGTGTGTCAATCATATCTATTCTTCATTGTCTTTGCCATAAATGAGTTCTTTAAAAAAAAATAATCCCCACCATTTTCTATACAGTTACATTGTTTTACAGATGACTGATGAACACAGTACAAAGTTTGAATATAAGACAAAGTTACAAATGGGGATGGCTACGAACAATTGCATAAGCGTACTAACAATTGCAATCGCAAACATTTATGACTTCCTCCATCCTTCTACTGTGTTCATTGAATTGCTAGATCATTCTATCGATCACTCTTTATTGTCCATGTGTAAGACATCATTTAAAATCAGTCATGATGTAGTGTGCGTGCAATTAGAGAAAGTTTAAGTCAAATTTTTCAAATTTGTTTATACTACTTTTTGACATCGATGTTAGAGATTTCGTTAAAAATCAAATGTGATATTGTTATGTGAAATTGGAGGAGGGGATAGGGATTAAGTCATTATTGTGCTAGTTTCAAATTTATTTGTAAAATATAAGTTATTAGACTTGCTTTTTTGCTGATTTTCATAGAAACAAACTATACTTATAAAGGGCCTAGCCGAATAAGAAAAAATGTGACATATTTTCTATCCAAAGGCGCATTTTTGAGAATTTTTTCAGATTTTTTGTTGAAAGCTGTGGTCGTAAAAAATAAAAAACCCCAAAAAAATCGGAAAAATATGAAAACATGCCATTTTACTGGTTGGTTCCCTGACAAAGTACTATAACAGGCAGTGTCGTCAATTTTTTTTTAGATTTTTTTCTTCTGCTGCATCATTGTCAAAAACAATAAAAATTGCTTCGACGTTTTTGCTGTGAGGAGGAAAGTTACACTCGTTGGTTTTACCGCAGGTATATATTAAGCAATTTTTAACGTTATTACATCTAAACAATCAATTATGTTACGTAGGAAATGTTATTTAAGAGAATGAAAAAATTGTCTAGTGTGCGATATGTATCAAAATGTTCTTAATGCTTTCAACGTGCGAATCTTGTCAGTGGCAACGTTTTTTTTCCATACGTCGTATTTTATTTTTGCAATATTATTTTATACGATTAATTCACATGACTTTAAAAAATATTTTTTTAATGTTTTACAAATATTTAAGTAACTCTTTTAAGTAAAATACATACAAAAATAGTTTTGGAGTATCTATCATTTTTTTGATTCTCTAACTGAATATGTGCATCATTACGTTCCTGTTTAACATTCTTAACATAAAATTCATTACTCTAGATTATAAGCATTTCGTAATTTGTAAATGCAGGTAGAATAGAAAGTTGCAGTTGGTCTTTTGAGTTGTCATTGTTAGTCAGAATTCAAGTCAAAATTATTTATTTCTCACAAAACTAAATATATTTACTGAGTTTTATAGAAACAGTTGTAGGCGGAATAGTGAAAGAATGATGGCCAGCCTTGTCAGAGAATATCATTCTTAGCCTGTAGCTTCCGCTTTCACGTATCCTAGTATAATTACAGAATTATTTACGTTTTGTACTTTCAATGTAGAAATACATGATCACTAGTATAAAAATACATGATTAAGCCAAAAATGATGAGCAGCAGTAAATATTATGTACATTCAAAATCATGAAATATCTGATCCGTATCATAAATATTCACAGTACAAGTCTTTCATTCAAATATCTGCGAACGGGAAATTAATCTTGAGCTTACAAGAAAAAGAAATGGCTTAGGCTATTTGTATCTGCCACGTCACATTCAAAATACTGTCCTTCCCTTTTCCTGAATAATTTCTGAAGACGCAAGGCTTATAATCTAGAGTAATGAATTTTATGTTAAGAATATTAAACAGGATCGTAATGGTGCACATATCCAGTTAGAGAATTAATAAAATAATAGATACTTCAAAACTATTTTTGTATGTATTTTACTTAAGAGCGTTACTTACTTAAATATTTGTAAAACATTAGAAAAATATTTTTTAAAGTCATGTGAATCAGTCGTGTAAAATAATATTGAAAAAATAAAGTACGACGTATGGAGAAAAAACGTTGCCACCGACAAGATTCGCACGTTGAAAGTATTACGAACATTTTGATACATATCGCACACTAGACAATTTTTTCATTCTCTTAAATAACATTTCCTACGTAACATAATTGCTTGTTTAGATGTAATAACGTTAAAAATTGCTTAATATATACCTGCGGTAACACCAACGAGTGTAACTTTCCTCCTCACAGCAAAAACGTCGAAGCAATTTTTATTGTTTTTGACAATGATGCAGCAGAAGAAAAAAATCTAAAAAAAATTGATGACACTGTCTGTTATAGTACTTTGTCAGAGAACCAAACAGTAAAATGGCATGTTTTCATATTTTTCCGATTTTTTGTGGTTTTTTTTTTATTTTTTACGACCACAGTTTTCAACAAAAAAGTCTGAAAAAAATTCCCAAAAATTCGCCTTTGCATAGAAAATATGTTACATTTTTTTCAGAATTTTAGAACGCATTTGAGACCGGAAAATGCACCGAAAAGCGCAAAATTTAATTTACCCTGTAACTAGCCTCACGAGCAAGCTAGAGGGCTGAAATTTTACTCAGAGGGGTTTTTCTTGGTCGGCTTTCGAATGGTTCAATAGCCACTGAAAAACCTCTAAGGGCAGTTTTGACCATCATAGGGTCTCTGCACACCCATCCGGGACGGGCCGGACCGGGATTTAGCTAGTTAGTTTAGATAGTTTACTTTAAGGAGGTGTGGAGTCCCTGGAAACATTGTTTTTGTGCTATGCACAGAGGGAACTGTCAACGCGCGCTCGAAAGTGCAAGAATTATGGCCCTTCGGTCGCGCGAGGGAAGAATCGGTACCACACCGGATCAGACATCCCGGAGAGCCCTGCCTATACCAAAGCTATGTAAAGAAACTCTCCGGGGCCCGTCCCGGATGGGTGTGCAGAGACCCTTAAGGTCGATTTATACAGCCGTGCGGGATCATGGCTGCACGGACGGCTATATTATACATAGCCGTGCGGAGCCTAGGCCACTCGAGACGGCGGTGTCTTTTGAAATCGTCACGCTTGCGACCGAAACCCGAGCACTTTCCGCACTCCTCAACCCCGCATGGGATACCTATGGTAGAACCAGTGAGATATCTGACGTGGTCCCGGACAAGTTGCTCAGCGAGCAATCTCTCGCCGTGCTTTGTCCGTGGTGTAGCTACACCAAGGCAGAAAAAAACATTATAAATGTATGATTTAAAACGTTATTTCACCGATGTTTTTTCTATCGACGTCGAGTGTCAAGTAGTACTATTCGATGTTCGTCGTGGACGTTGCAAATTTTGGTTTTAAGACATGAAAAACATGAAAAAAATTGAAAAGATGCAGATTTCATATAGAAGATGAAAGAGCACACCTACAACTTTAGTTTAGCAATAAGATACCAACATAAGTAATATGCTCATTTGTTCTCAAATTCCTGAGACTGGGGCGTCATAGTTGAAAAAAATCAAAACCAATTTTTTCGGTGTTTTTCCCGTGAAAAACTATGTTATACCAATCTTTTCTGAGTTTTAAGAGTATATTATGTAATATTAAACATTGAAAGATGGGAAAAATTGCAGTTTCTCGCGATTTTCATGTGTCAGATTTTTTCCGCATCAACCGATTTCGATGATATTTATAAAATGTTTTTAATTGTCACAAGTCTGTGAAACGTGCTTCTTAAATTTTCAATACAGACTCATATTCGAAAGGTTTAAAAATACAACTTTCAGTATTTTATGTATACCGTATGTATACATTAGGGTGGACCTTATTTTTTTCGCAAAAGGGCTCGCAACGAATTTGAAAATTTTCAATTTTTTAAGTCTTGACATAAATAGACGTTATGATGTATCGTTGAATTTGTTTTTTTTTCTCTTTAAGAATCCATATATAGCATAAACAGTTGTTCATAGAAAAAACACCCGTGGCCTTGAAAACTTGAGAAAATGAGCTTGAAAAAATTTTTTTTCTCCTGATGCTATATTCACCTCCTTACATGCTACAACTTTTGTTTGAAGAGTTTTTTCATATATACATGACTGACAGAGATATTAAACAAATTCATTAATAAGCTCCAATTTTCAAAAGAAAAACAGTTCTAAGGTCGGAAAAAGAAGTTATTATGAATATTATGTGAATTAGGAAAAGAGGTGACATAAAATTATTTCGTCCCGGCTTTGCTTGCGGACCTGTCAAAAAGAAGAAAATGTTTCTATTTTTAATTATAGCCGTGATATAAATTATTTTCTGGAGGTATGTCGTTTTCGTACAAATTGTCCAAAGTAGGGGGCTACTAAAAAATTTGCCAAAAGTGGGGGGCTACTAAAAAATCGTTTTTCTCAATTTTTGGTGTTATTTTTTATATTATTGTTACAATATTCTAGCACAATCTTAGCACAACCTAGCACAACTTAGCACAATTGAGAAAATTGAAAATAAAAAACGAAAAGTGGGGGGCTTCTAAAAAATCGTTTTTCTCAATTTTTGGTGTTATTATTTATATTATTGTTATAATATTCTAGCACAATCTTAGCACAACCTAGCACAACTTAGCACAATTGAGAAAATTGAAAAAACACGACAAGTGGGGAGGGGTGTTACTAAAAAATCGTTTTTCTCAATTTTTGGTGTTATTTTTTATATTATTGTTACAATATTCTTGCACAATCTTAGCACAACCTAGCACAACTTAGCACAATTGAGAAAATTGAAAAAAAAAAACGAAAAGTGGGGGGCTACTAAAAAATCGTTTTTCTCAATTTTTGGTGTTATTTTTTATATTATTGTTATAATATTCTAGCACAATCTTAGCACAACTTAGTACAATTGAGAAAATTGAAAAAAACAAAAAGTGGGGGGCTACTAAAAAAAATCGTTTTTCTCAATTTTTAGGCCTATTGTTTATATTATTGTTATAATATTCGAGAACAATGTAGCAAAAATCTAGCACAACTCAGCACAACTGTTGAAATTATTTATTTCAACAAGTGGGGGGCTAACTTCTAGGAGGCGGAAGAATACCTGATGAGGAATAGACTAAGCCAATTAGGACTACAGCAAAGGAGACAAAGAGAAAAAGGGATAACAGAGGAATTGAGGGAGCGGGATAGGGAAGTGCAACAGCAAGTGCAATACACACAGATACAAAGTGCTAGATTCAACCAAAGATATAGATACCTAAGAACAGTAGAACTACCAGAGTACCTGAGAAGGGAGGGGAAGGATGGGAGCCAACGATTAATAGCACAGGCAAGAGGGGGGTCACTGGAAAGGTGGAATAGATATTGGGAGAAAGAGGAAAACCGGAAATGTAACCTATGTGGAGATAGCTTTGGAAACTTTGAGCATATGGTAAGGGAATGTAGGGAACTTGAAAGGGGTTTGTGCATAGAAGAGCTAGTGAGTGAGAGGGGGTCAGAGGAAGCGGTAAGATGGCTGAGGAAGCTAGGGGAAAAAAGGAAGGAAAAGAGTAGAGAGAAAGATAGGAGAAAGATAGCGCAAAGCAAAGTGTATGAGTGGGTCCGGGGATATGTGGAAGGATGAGTGAATAGCTATAATTGTAAACCGAGTTCCTTTTTATGGCCGGAAGGCTGAAAATAAAGCATTTCTATTCTATAATCTAGAAATAATTGTTTTTATAAGTTTAACTTTTAAAACAATGGGGCCTCAATCTAAAAAAAATTCTAAAATCATTTACCGCTTGGTTGTACCATGTGGTTTGTTACATCTTGTATAAAAAAAAGTTTTTTAAAGTTCATTTAAAATTTGTGTTATACAAAGAACGCATATTTAAATATTTCCTATACGGTTTTATTGACCTAAACAGGGTATGGTGGTTGAAAATGATATTTTGGCCACTTTGGAAATTCAAGCACGTGGGTCTCGGCAGATTCATTTTGTTATCCCGAACTAAACCACGATTGTAAATTGAATCAAAAGGTGGTGTGACGATGCCAGTAGAAATGCGTAAGAGGATTGCGTTGTCTCGATGACTGTTATTAGGACGCTCGCAAATTCCCTATTCGACGACAGGGGATTGGGCTGTTTACATTTTCGAGATATTTCTGCAATGGGTGCGACTATTTATACAACATTCCAGCTTAATTTAGCACAACGAAACTCCCACGCTTGCCGATTTTAGAGACTACTGTGCCGTGACGAAAAAAGTCATCTCCACGTGAACGTTGATTGATAGCGAATATTGAATATTGTTGGGCTAATTGCATGAAGAATAGAATTATTCAAAAAGTTACATTACCATTAGAAAGAAACAACGAGAGCAATACACACTAATTTCTGTATAACTGGACATAATTTTTTATTAGATTATCCGAAAAATATTGTCGTATTTGGTCAGTGTTATTTTTTGATTTTAAGAGATGAACTACCCTTTTTATCCAAATTTGTTTATTTATGTGTCCATAATTTGTAAAGTGCAAAATATATTAGCAAAATTTTGTATTTATATAAATTTTATGTCTCCTTTGAAAGTCTATACGTATGTAGTTACAAAATTTCGAGGAAATAATTTATTACAAAAATGAAATCTCCTCTCTTTTTCTCAGAATTTTTTATTATTTTTGTTTATACGAATAAGAGCTTATTTTTATTCTATATTCACAAGTGTATGGCAAAGTAAATTACCGTAATTATTGTGTGTAACATTATCGTTTTAATTGTATGTGGTATTAACTTCTATAAAATATTATTCTTGAAAATACTTGCTTACGGATACACACACATTTAACAACAACATTAAAATGGCGGAAATTATTTCTGAATTCTGTTCGTAATTTAAAAACAAAAGTTGAGCCAATCAAATAAAGTAAGACCTCGATTATCCAAATTAAACAGGAAAATATGTACTTTCGAATAATTGAACAGTTACTTAATTACAGTACTAGATTCAAGTTTTATTGATTTACACTATAAATAGTGTTGCTTATGAATTGACCAAAATTTAACTATTTTGGAATTTGTGTGAAACGTGTTGATGTAAAAAAAGATTTCAGATATAGAAGGTTCGGATAATGGAGCATCTTTTTCCGCGCATCAGCAAAGTCTGGGTAACTGCCAAAGACGGTCATTTCTAATATCTTTGTTTCTTAACACGTTCACGCCGGGGCCGATTTTCATTTGTTTTGCTGTGAGGCGGCGCTTAACACTAGAAAGACTGAAACTTAGTATATACCTATATTGCCCAAAAGCAGTCAAAATGACTGCATTGTGAAAGAATAACTAATGTGTAAAGAAAGTTTAAAATTAATTTTTAATATTTTTTATATTATTTACAGTTATATAACAAGTTATTAGTAAATATTAACAAGAAAAAAAATTTACTTTTCCTGAGCATATTGATGACACTTTCATTTTCATCATTGGTGATCGACTCTTCTTCTAGTTGAAATTAAAAAGCAGTCAAAATGACTTCCTTGGGCAATCTAGTGTTAAATTAATGCCGCGCTTCATCTGGCGGCGCGCGATTTTTGCCTGTTCAGACCTGCATACGCGTTGTTATTAATTATAATTGTAATTAAAAATAAATGTTTTTAATGGAAATACGTTAAATTTTCATTATTTTAATTTTCAGCGTCTAATAGCACAATCGAATGCGTACCACCGGTGGTACGCGCCGCCCGATGAGACAATCTAGTGCGGGCCCACCGGTGGGCCGCGCCGGCGTCAACGTGTTAAATCGTTTATTCTTTAACTGATTTTACTAACTAAAAGGTACCGAAAGTTTGACTACAGTATTAAATTAAATCATTATTGATTTGTATTTACAATAAATCGTGTTGTGTATGGACCACTGTAGATTGAACTGTTTACGTGTAAAACACGCATTCGGATAATGGAAAATTCAGATATCATCGGTTCGGATAATTGAGGTTCTACTAAATTGTCAATTGAACAAACAAATGTTGTCTGAATTATGTCATGTTTGGTCTCGTTTTAATTACAAAAATATCACAAGTATGCTGGTAAAAGTTTCATAACAAGCTAATTAAAGACAAAAAGTTTCTGTCATTGGATTAGTATATTTTATACAGGGTGCGGCGCCAATTAGTCCCCACGTTTTTTCAGCCCCTTCGGATGGTCGAACAGAAAAATGTTTCCTACCAAAGTTAATCAGTATTTAACCGACAAGAAATTGCAATTTTGAAAATTTAAAAAAAGTCGATTTTCAACAAAAAAAGTCAAGGTCGCTGTCATATCTTTTAATGGAACTGGGTATTTTTAACTTCATAATATTGTAGGCAACGTCGAAACGAATTCAACGACCTGCAAATGAATTTATTCTCAAACTCGATTTTCTCATAAACAAAGCCTCGTTTGAAAAAATTTCATCTACATTTTCGACTTATTTTTTTTAATGTAGAATCACTGCCTTTTCGGTTGTACCATCAGGTAGCGACCACCCTGTATAAACAGCAGCGAATCGATGAAACTGTTTTCATCAGTTCACAATCCTATTTAACCCCTCCAGCCTAGGATACGTACGAAATATGAACTCCACTTTCTTCACCCGTTGCCGGAATCCAGCTCTTACGGACCTTCATGTGATACATTTCTTATAAACAAAGGGCTTTCGAAGCTCTTCCCACATTTTATTGTGGGATTAGGACCCCCCAGACCACAAATACCGTTGGAAATTAGGAAGAAGGTGGGAAGGGGAGGGCTCCGTGGGTGAGCGCGTTAGTTGATCGGCTACCACCGCGAGGGCCCGGGTTCGATTCCCGGCGCCTTCCTTTTTCCTGAGATCCTACATTATCAAATAAAGAACCTATCTGAAAAACATATGCAATTTTATGAGTTTTACTTAAAAAGTTTGTTTCCCTGGTTTATATTACATGCGCAGTTGAATATTCTGACACAATTTATAGAATTTTTATATACAGGGTGGCACACATAACTCTGAACAGCTCAATATCTCGAAAACTATGCCATCGATTTTCAAGTTCTTAGTCTTAAATTGCATGGGACTGAAGGGCCATTCTGACTACATAAACGTGAAGTGGCCTCACTTCCCCTTTAACGGGGGAGGGGAGGTACCTTTGTAATTTTAAATGGAACCCCCTATAAAATGTTACATATTTAGATTCTACAGGAAAAAACAAGTCAATTTTGTCTGAAACATTTTTTTGTCAGATACTTCCATGATGAGATATAACAGTTTGAAGTTTCGAGTTGTAGGTACTTGAAGCGCTCGGAAATAGCGTTATGGAATTATACGCGCTTGAGTCCTTTGCTTATTCGTGAAGAAATAAAATGTACTTTAAATTAAATGTTCAAAATGTCCACCACGAGCTTGTAAACATTTATTTACTCGAAACATCAAAGTTGTTCTAACATTTTTTAACGTTTCGGGAGTCACTGAAGCGCAAGCGTCGCGTATTCTTTGTTTCATATCCTCTTTTGTCGTCGGTGGTTCAAACATAACTTTGTCCTTTACATATCCCCATAAGAAAAAATCTAATGGTGTTAGATCGGGGGATCGAGGAGGCCATTGACGAGGTCCCCCACGACCTATCCATTTGTTCCGAAATTTTTCGTTCAAAAATTGCCTGGTGATGATTGCAAAATGTGGAGGAGCGCCGTCTTGTTGGAACCACATTTCTCTTCTAACGCGCAGTGGCACATCTTCCAAAAGCGCAGGCAAATGATTTTTTAATAAATCACAATAACTTGCAGATGTTACAGTTTCTTGAAAAAAAATAAGGTCCAATCACAAAATCTCCTATTAGGCCACACCAAACATTTAAAGACCATCGATGTTGAAAGGGAACACATCGCATCCAATTTGGGTTTTCCACGGCCCAATAATGCAGATTACGTCTATTTACATGCCCTGAATTCATAAAAGTGGCCTCATCGGAAAAAAGTATTTTGCACAAAAAGTCATT
Organism: Sphecodes monilicornis; assembly: GCA_913789915.3. Classification (NCBI taxonomy): domain Eukaryota; kingdom Metazoa; phylum Arthropoda; class Insecta; order Hymenoptera; family Halictidae; genus Sphecodes; species Sphecodes monilicornis. The sequence continues at coordinate 3,720,504 of OU565286.1, read as the reverse complement.
TTCCACAACACCCTGCAGCCACTCACCAAATCTTACGCGGTGATCGTAATCTGCTATCGAAAGCTCTTGTGATAAAACCATGTGATATGGATGATACTTTTGCCGTTTCAAAATTCGTTGAATCGATGAACGACTAATATGCGATGTTTGTGCAAGTGTACGTTGACTAATACGAGGATTTAATGTAATCGCAGCAAGAATACTGGCACTATTATTTTCATTAGTGACAGCTTTAGGTTTATCGCGAGTTTTTTTACACAATTCACCGTGCTCGCGAAGCCGCTTTTCTAAATTATGAAATGTTGCATGACATTTTTTGATCCCATAACGTTCAAAAAACATCACTGCTGCACGCCGATAATTTTTTTGGCATTCACCTAACGTTATTAACATATTCACGTCTGTGTCAAAAGTATCCATAATCACAATGTTACTGCTTGAATAACAGCTCTAAACTGAAAACGTTTTCATAGATAAGTGAGTCAAACTCAAGAATTGTAAATATTATTGTTTGTGTTTCTTCATGAATAAGCAATGGACTCAAGCGCGTATAACTCCATAACGCTATTTCCGAGCGCTTCGAGTACCTACAACTCGAAACTTCAAACTGTTATATCTCATCATGGAAGTATCTGACAAAAAAATGTTTCAGACAAAATTGACTTGTTTTTTCCGGTAGAATCTAAATATGTAACATTTTATAGGGGGTTCCATTTAAAATTACAAAGGTACCTCCCCTCCCCCGTTAAAGGGGAAGGGAAGCCACTTCACGTTTATGTAGTCAGAAAGGCCCTTCAGTTCCATGCAATTTAAGACTAAGAACTTTAAAATCGATGGCATAGTTTTCGGGATATTGAGCTGTTCAGAGTTATGTGGGCCACCCTGTATATCACGGTTTCGTCGTTCTCTACAATTTTTTATGCAACAAGTGTGCACCATTTTTCTAAATTTTTAAGAAATGCCTGAACAAATATAATCGTTTATCTCGCTTTTATATGCGTAGTTGCTCTTCTCGCTTTGTTACTGGTGACGCTTCTACCGCAGTACGTGCATCGTCTGATACGCTATCCACCATTTTGAATCATCTAAGAGGCCACCAGATACTCTTTAATCTTGGAACATTGCATTCAATGCACACACTATACCTATGCCAGGTCTATAAGTATATATGGTCTAAGTTCGGTACGCTAGGCGGCGGTCCGGTCCATTCGAAATGCCTCTTTGGGCCGCGAAAAGTAACGGAGAAGTGACGTCGCAAAATCTGCAACGTCACAATACAGGGTGGGGCAGTATAAACAGGTCACCTGAATAACTCGCTTGCTTTTGAAGATAGAAGAAAATGCATCAGACCAAATGAATAAGTAAACTAATAAGTAAAAAGTAATCTGTTGTCATTCATTTTTTTATAGGTGGAGACGTCAAGGAGATATGAATGTCAACTCTGGTTTTTTTTTAAATGGAACGGTATGGTTTTCTATTTACATTCTGAGACACTTTATTTTCTATTGTAGTTGGCCTTGCGTGACCTTGAATGACCTTCATAATAGGTCATTGTATTCGTCTTGAAACATACTATCAGAATGTAAATAAAACACCATACCGTTCCATTTAAAAAAACAGAATTGACATTCATGTCTCCTTGACGTCTCCACCTATAAAAAAATTAATGAAATCAGATTACGAGCGCTTCGATATCAAGTAAGTTTGGTCTGATGCATTTTCTTCTATCTTTAAAAGCAAGCGAGTTATTCAGGTGACGTGTTTATAGCTCCCCACCCTGTATATTTGCATAAAGATTAAAGAAATAGGTGCACAGAAGTTGCACATTGGTTTGTAATTTTATTTTATGCGCAGACATACATGTATTGTTCATATAAATGTTTATATCAACGATTTTCTGAATAAAGTAATAACCTAGAACCTAGCGAAGTCTGCAGTGGTTTGCAGCTAAATTCAGCTTTCTTGCAGTTTACGTTAACCGCGAAATTTAAGGCAGCTTTTTCGTGACGTAACTCCCGACGTTGGGGGGTCAAACGCAAAATAAAATGAAAGAAAAGCTAATTGAATTTCATTCAATACTTTGAGGTTATAGGATACATTTTTCGTAATTATTGTGCACATTTCCTTCACTAATACACTGCGGTGCATAACTATAGCACCGCCTAAATTTTTACCTGTTTCATAATTAAGATTGAAAATGTGAAAAAATTAATTGTGAAAATTGAAAGGGCATGAAAAATAATAAACTTTAAATTAATTTTTATTTAAATTCTCCTCTTGTACAAAATGATACAATCAAAAGTATGAATTTTCACTGTTGCGTAACTATAGCACCACATCAATAAAACCAATCATAAACAATTTTAATAACTTGTAGGACCACCCTTTTTTGTAATTAGCTCAAACACTCTATCTGGTACGCTATCAATAAGTGTCTGAAAAATATCTCTGCTGATTTTATTACTTGTTTCGATTATGGCATTTTTAAATTCTGAAACGTTTTCTAAACGTTCCTAACAATTATGCCCCAAATATTTTCCATAGGATTTTGGTCGGGCGAACATGCTGGCCATTTAATAATGTTAATATCGTTTGCTTCAAACCATGCCATTACTTTTCGACTTGTGCGTATAGCCGCGTTATCTTGTTGAAATGACCAATTTACAGTACTATTTTCTTGAAGAAAGGGTATCAAATTATTTTCTAATATACTAATGTACTCGTCACTGTTCATTTTTTTCGATGAGAAAGCTAATTGTAATATGCCATCTCTGTAAAAAGCCCCCCAAACCATAAGACTTCCTCCACCGAAATTTCTTTTCGTGAAATAACGTGGTTCCTTGCGGAGATCTCGCCAGTATGAATTGTATCCATCAGGTCCATCAAGGTTGAATTTCTTTTCGTCCGAAAAGATAGTCTAATTGTCGATAAAAGAAATTACAGTAAGCTGGGTTTAGAAGATTTTAATACCTGAAATTAACTTACGTTATGCCAGTTCCGATGCATGTTTGATCGAGCGTACCGAAGTCTTGCAATCTTATGACGCGGTAGAAGTTTGGGTGCAGACTTTAATTTTTGTCTCACGATGTTACGATTTCCTTGTAAAACTCGATGTACAGTCCACCGTGAAACATCAAGATTAAGTTCTTTTGTAATTTGATTACAACTTTTTAATGTATTGCTGGCCGTTTTCACAATTATTCGTTCCGCACGTGGACTCAATTTCTTCTTTGGTCCACCCGTTTTATTCTTTCCATAGTTATCTTGGTCACGTAAAAAGTTTATAACAACTTTATGCGACCTTCCCAGCCTACGAGCAATTTCGCGAATGCTAAAATCCATTTCTTTCATGGCTAAAATTTTACCCCTCTCTTCTTCCGTTAAATATTTACCACGCGGCATTGCCAAGATACAAATCTTTATATTTACTGTGGCAAATTCTTAATTTCAATTTTTATTTTCCTGAATATTTCGTTATGTAGGTTAAACGATGCGTAACGAAACTAAAGACAGTGAAATTAGTAAATAACAACGCCGGTGCTATAGTTACGCAACAGTTGAAAATCACATTTTCGATTATATCGTTTTGTAGAAGAGGGCAATTTAAATGTGATTTCGTCTACAGTTCATTTTTTTTCATACTTTCTCAATTTCTACAATTAATTTTTTTTTGTAATTTTAACCTAAAGTCTGAAAAAACTAAAAATTTAGGCGGTGCTATAGTTATGCACCGCAGTGTATCTCTTTTGAGACATTACTGTAATTCCTGCATAGACACAGCTATTTTAACCTTTCTGTCATGTTTTAAGTGCTTCCTGGAAGATTTTCTCTCCATCGAGTTAAACACCTGTTGCTATTTTGAATCTATACTTACCAGATCACTTACTATTTAATAAATATAAAATATAATAAATATTTAATAAATAATAATTAAATAAAATGAAAGACAAGCTAATTGAATTTTATTCAATACTTATAATATTACTCATGTGCTCGCAGTTGCGATTGTTCATGTTGTAGTAAATGTCAAATCTGTGGGTCAGTTGTAATACCGTCCATCGATTACTCGTGGTCACGAAATACGTATTAGTTGCGGATGGGTATTGAATATTCCTGTTATTATTTGGAACCTATAGTTCCCTAATATCCGGACGACGATTGGCAATTAGGTGGTTCAAAATGTCAGAGGAAATTCGTATCAAAGCAACGCGATAATTGTTCATATTCATCCTTCCCTCTAACGAGAAATTTATGAACGGAGTCATGTCTGTTTCTTTCGTCAGCTATCTCCGTCTCTGAGCTATTCAGTTCAAAGACACAATACCAACTAATGTACTACGTGTAATCACGCTAAAATGGACCGTCGCATTCTCCAGTTTAAATTTCTCTATACATCTGGAAACTGAATGAATCCCCCATCCTCGCCCGTACACCGTTTATTCATTTCCTTTTGAATTCCATTCCCCCGAAGAAATCTCATTGGAAAAGAATTCCATTCAACTGTTACAAGCTCAGGAGCTTGGAATTTGAAGGGACTTTTCTATTTTTACTGAGAAGGAGAGTGCATGACCTTCGGTTCTCCGATTTAGTTAACACTTTGCATACTTACAGAGTTCGATCTCCTGTTTAAGGAAATGTGCCATTATAGGGTCATATACTCAATATTTTGCAAGATATTGACGATTAACAGCTGTGACAAAATACAGTTGTGTCAAGCGTTTTTACAAGTATCTCCGCAAAGTGGTGTATTTTCCCGAAAAGCTGACCAAAATGCAATCTTTGGAGTATAGTGGTCTGCAAAAGTATTTGGATACTCTCCAAAAACAGATAACTTTTTTCAAATTGGTTCAAACGGCTTGAGTTTTGTTTGAGATATTAGAAGGATTAGTTTACTAGGTAATTTATAAAGACATTAATGGACGTGCAGTGGCTCAGTGGATAGAGCGCGCGACTACAAACAAATGTGGTCGTGAGTTCAAATCCCACCGCCGTCACCAATTGGAAATATTCTTCTATGTGATATTATACTGCGTCGTTGACCATTGGTCGTTCGGAACCCACCGTGATAAACAGTAGGTCCCGCTGAAAAGTAGGCTGAAATAGGCTGAACATTGGCGTTAGGTGAGAGTGGACAAAGTGGAAGAAGGGGGAGAATGGTAAAATGGATTTGAAACCCTGAGGGGACCAAGTATCAGTACCTATCCTATAAAGACATTAATTAAAAAATACTATTGGTCGAAATTGCGAAGATAAAAGTAATGGTTAAAAGGTTTTTAAGTAAGTTCTATTATTTTATTAAGTAAGATCTGAGTAAGTTATATGTGCCCATAATTATGAAAGTGGTCTAAGTCATATATTTCTTGTTTCGAGATATTTAATGAATTGCGTTTGAACGAATTAAAATATATTTTTATATTATGCGACATTTTAATTTATAATTTTCTTAGTCTTGATTAATGGAAATTTATTATGAATATGAAATTTTGTATGAATTTCATACGAAAATATTGTTTTTAAAGCTCCAATTGACTTAGACCATTTTCAAAATTAATTGAATGTCCTATAAACGACTTAAAGCAATAAAGAACTATGAATTTTATTTGAAACAATAACTTTAATGAAATAATTCATGAACATTTATTAATTATTTTTAGAAAGTAATCCATTTTTATCATTTTTTCTAGTTTTTAAGATTCTTAAAATGTTCCTGATAAACTGGAGAGATATATGGTAGTAAACACATAATATGTTTATGTTTTTCTTCCGTTACTGGTCTAGGGGTGGTGTATAATGGAAATAATTTAATATTTTCGTATATTTTTGGTCTTCCTCTTTTAGGTGAAAGATCCAAAACGTGGAATTTAGAATCATCTAAAGAAGTTTTACAGAACATTTTATAAGGTTCATTTTTCAAGAATCTCATCCATTGAATTTTCAGCCAAGAAACAGATTCGCCCGCGGTATTTTTTACTCTTCTTGTTATTGATTCTTCTAGTGACTTCGTTGAAATAAAATCCGGCTGCGACATTCGCTTTCCCCAGGGACCGGCGCCGGGCCCAACGTGTTAACCTAAACTGTACAAATCTATCTTATTTCATGCATTCGGTCCATACCTTCTCTCACACATTTTCTTTGTCTCCCTCCTTCCTACACTGACCTACTCTGGTAGTCACCTAATTTACTGCTAACCCAATCATTTCACCCTTCCCCATTCCCTAACATTTGTTCATTGGTTTGGCATATTCTTTGGTCTTTCATACTCAAAGAAATTGAAATTTTTAGAATGTATATAATTGGCACAGATCTACAAAATGTATTTTTTAAATTTTCAATATAGGCCTACATAAAAAGTTTGTAAAAAACAACTTTTAGCATTTTCTCTGTAATACCGTCCAATTGCAGTTGTTTCAAAATTCCTTTTTTCACGCCATGTAGTAAACTAATTGTTCGAACTTCTCAAAAAAGTTCAAGTCGTATGTTTCAATATTAAAAAGAGTGACTGTATTTTTCGGTGAACTGTATTTTATAACTAGACTGCGGATTTTATGCATTTATAGCAAAAATAGACGAGTGTAATTTCAAACACTGAAGAAATGGAAAATATTTAACAATATCAATAGATTTCTTACGACATAATAAATTCATTAAAGAGAGATATAAATTCCTGTTTGGTTCCTACGACTTATAATTCATGAAAACTATTTTTATTTTGCATAAAGATCCGCAGTCTATAACTATAACAATTGCAATAATGATACTAAAAACACCTACTTTTAGCCGCGTCAAAATTATAAGACATCTAATGTTATTTGTAAAAACTGAATACGAATACTTTATCTTTATCGTTCATTGACAATATTTATAGCCACCTTTATTTTTTTATAAATTCAACAGTCTTTTTAATATTTATTTATGCTGGCTTTTTAATTGTTTTCTGTTTAAGCACGTCTTCTTCGAGGTATATTTTTCGACATTAGAACTCTTTTTGTCTAGAGTCTAGAGTATACATCTCTACTCAATATCCTTCAGTAGTTTTCGATAATATTTAAGTCGGCGGATTTTACGAACCATGGCATACCCTAGTAGCATTTATGGTTGGCATTTCGTTGGGCCTACGTTGCAGTATTCGTTGGCCAACCGTTAGAAATGTCGCCATTTTTTTCGTTGGGCCAACGATCGCGGTCAACGTAGGCCCAACGATCATACCCAACGTGGAGCCTACGTCGCTATAATACGTTTGTTCTGATCTTCTCTTTTACGGTTGTTTTCACAGAATATAATAAATAATACTTAAACAATGTATCTCCACGGTAAAAATTGGAACAAAGAAAAAAAATTTCGTACCCTCGTCGGACTTGAACCTGAATCCTCTGCGTAGTAAGTTAATACACTACCGCCGTAACTATAGACATTTCGTGGTTGCATATGCTATGATTTGGGTTACTAGTAAATTATAATAAATAAAGGGTTTCCTTACGGTATACGAGCACTAAGACCTCCGCATACTGTCGTTCTAAAAGCGAATGCAACACCCGTACCTTCCCCTTGTCAAATGGAGAAACTTAAAGAAATAAATAAACTCCAAGGCTGCGCACAATAAAACTTTGGTGCATCAACTATCGCGCAAAAGTAACAAATTGTGAGTACATTTAGAAATATGAAAAAAAATGAATTTGGAATATAACATGTTTTTGGTTGCAGCAACATTACATTTCTGGTGTCTGTTAGACGACATATTTAAATGTTGGCAGATTTTCGTTGGGCCAATGTAGTATCACCGTCGTAAATTTCGCGTTATTTAACCGACCATAATATCTGTAGGCCCAACGTTGGATATTCGTTGGCAAATTCACATCATTTTTCGTCGTCGGCCCTACGTTGGGGATCTGTAGGCAAAACCACTAATAATATCCCAACTAACTCCCAACCGTTGGCCACCGTTGGCCAACCATAAATGCTACTAGGGTATTATGTCCATTAGAACGTATTGGTGTTAAGGAAAAGAAAATGAAGAAAAGCAATACACATTGTTGTAATAAAGAGGTTGTTAAATATCAATTTATTTTCGTTCTGCTTAAAAATATATTGTTATCTATCTTTCAGTTAATTAAATCTTAGAGAAAAGTAGCCAATTGTAGAATACCATTTTCCTGTTCTAATCGTATTCTTCCAAACAGATCGCAACTAATAAAATATTCTAAAATTCTACGACACTAAAAGAGCCTAAATTGTATACTTTTGTAAAAAAAACAAATAAGAAACAGTGCCATTCTGTTTATTTATTAAGATTACAACATCATATTCGAAAACTATATGAAAAATAGCTATTTCTAACAATTACACATCCAAGTGTCAAACTAGTGGTAAAACGGAGCGCTTCTGTCATGTCACTACCCTTCGCTCGACTGACAAGTTACAACGTCATAAATTCACAAATGTAAAAGAAGCTTCATATACATCAATAGCAAAAGATTTCTGTCGAATATTTTGGTAATTTATTAATTATACTTTGTGATCGGTAACTGGTGGTACGATTGAAAAGGAGGCGATTGTACATAAACAAATAAGTCGAAAGCGAAGAATAAAATTTTTTACATCAGATTTTATTTTCGAGAAAATGGACTGAAAATCCGTCAAGTTTACGTTCCTGCTAGGAGCGTATGCAACAAGTAGAAACGGTAGGCTATGAACAGACGCGTCAGACGATTCCTATTCAATAGCACCCGTGTTCGCTAAATTCTCAAACCCGATTTTCTCGAAAATAAAGCCTCGTATGAAAAAACTTAATTATACATTTTCAACTCATTTTTTATGAAGATTCACCCCCTTTTTGGTTGTAGCACGAGTTACCGACCACCCTGTACGTCAAACAAGCAGGCTTAGGTGGGTGTTATCGAAATAAATTATTCGAAAAATCATCGTAAAGATCATACATTATCCTATTTGGTTAGAGATATCAATTAAAATAATCATATGTTAGTTTAATTGAAAAGCCAAATAATTTTTAAAAAATTTTTTCATTTGAAATTTTCATATGAAAATTCAAATAATTTTTCATGTCATCTTTGATTTGATCAAATAATTCGTACTCTCCAAACTTCTATTTATTTGATGTACAAAAGAACAATTTTAAAAGAGATTGCAAATAAACTATCATCATTAAATTACAAAACTGCAGTATATCTAAATTTAATAATTAATTTACTTACATCAATAAGACTGTCTTCAGTTGAAATTATTTATTGTTTTACATGAACACTGTAATTGAATTAAAAAATTTATTCAAATAACAAATTATTTGAAACTAATCTTATTTGATTTAAACGCCAAATGAAAGTAAACTTTTTATATTACTTGTAAAATACAAATGATAAAATATCAAATGATTATTTGTTATTTTATTTCAGACGAAATGTGCCCAACCCTACAATCCAATAACTTTAGGTTTTATGGTTAAATTAGCAAAGATATTTAAGTAACGAATTTTAAGAAAGGAAACACTGTCCAACATCAATTTTTTTCCCTAATAACTTTTTGGTGGTTCTTATAAAGTTTTTTGCGCTGATTCGGAATTTGTCCTTAATTTTTTGCCTACACGTACAGTTTTTGAGAAATTTGAGTTTGAAAGAAAGACCTATTTTTCAACTTTAAACAAATATTGTGATGTTATTATAAAAGATATTGATTTGTTCTTTGCAGCAAAAGATTCTGTAAACTTTCCCGAATACAGTGATATCCAATATTAATACATTATGAATGTTTAAACAATCATTAAAGACGGAGAGACACCACTTTTGCATCAATTTTTGAGGATATTTTTGAATTTATCTCAAAAAATAAGGGTCCAGCGTAAAATCGTACTATATCACGTGATAGAGCAGACTTTTATATTGAGAAACCTCCCTTTGAAGTTTGCAACATCGACATTTTAACCGAACCAGAAAGCAAAATATCTTCGCCCGACATGAGTTGCCGCCAGTGGTGCTCTTCCACTAGCGCGGTCGTTCGTCGGGATGCGGCGCGACGTAACGGCGATGCAGTGGCTATAAGCGCGCAATTATGTCAGCTTATTTATAATGAAATATATATAATATATATAAAATATATATATAATATAAATAATGAAATATATATAATATATATATAATATAAATAATGAAATATATATAATATATATATAATATAAATAATGAAATATATATAATATATATATAATATAAATAATGAAATATATATAATATATATATAATATAAATAATGAAATATATATAATATATATATATAATATAAATAATGAAATATATATAATATATATATAATATAAATAATGAAATATATATAATATATATATAATATAAATAATGAAATATATATAATATATATATAATATAAATAATGAAATATATATAATATATATAATATAAATAATGAAATATATATAATATATATATAATATAAATAATGAAATATATATAATATATATATAATATAAATAATGAAATATATATAATATATATATATAATATAAATAATGAAATATATATAATATATATATAATATAAATAATGAAATATATATAATATATATATAATATAAATAATGAAATATATATAATATATATATAATATAAATAATGAAATATATATAATATATATAATATAAATAATGAAATATATATAATATATATAAAATATATATATAATATAAATAATGAAATATATATAATATATATATAATATAAATAATGAAATATATATAATATATATATAATATAAATAATGAAATATATATAATATATATATATAATATAAATAATGAAATATATATAATATATATATAATATAAATAATGAAATATATATAATATATATATAATATAAATAATGAAATATATATAATATATATATAATATAAATAATGAAATATATATAATATATATAATATAAATAATGAAATATATATAATATATATATAATATAAATAATGAAATATATATAATATATATATAATATAAATAATGAAATATATATAATATATATATAATATAAATAATGAAATATATATAATATATATATAATATAAATAATGAAATATATATAATATATATATAATATAAATAATGAAATATATATAATATATATATAATATAAATAATGAAATATATATAATATATATAATATAAATAATGAAATATATATAATATATATATAATATAAATAATGAAATATATATAATATATATATAATATAAATAATGAAATATATATAATATATATAAAAAATATATATATATGTGTATATATAATGTATAATAATGTATATTATAATTATATTTCACATTAGCGATATTATATAGATTTCTGTATTAAACTATTCTTTTGTTACGAAAGATCTTTTTAGTATGAAATCTACTATGAACAAGAGACTAACTTTAAAAAGATACATAAAATAATTTATACAGAATAAATGTACTAAGAAATAATAAACAACAATAGTATAACATTTAATAAAATTTAACATTTAAATAAGCTGACATAATTGCGCGCTTATAGTCACTACATCGCCGTTACGTCGCGCCGCGCCGTATCCCGACGAACGACCGCGCTAGTGGAAGAGCACCACTGGCGGCAACTCATGTCGGGCGAAGATATTTTGCTTTCTGGTTCGGTGAAAATGTCGATGTTGCAAACTTCAAAGGGGGGTTTCTCAAGATAAAAGTCTGCTCTATCGCGTGGTATAGTACGATTTTACGCTGGACCCTTATTTTTTGAGATAAATTCAAAAATATCCTCAAAAATTGATGCAAAAGTGGTGTCTCTCCGTCTTTAATGATTGTTTAAACATTCATAATGTATTAATATTGGGTATCACTGTATTCGGGAAAATCTACAGAATCTTATCCTGCAAAGAACAAATCAATATCTTTTATAATAACATCACAATATTTGTTTAAAGTTGAAAAATAGGTCTTTTTTTCAAACTCAAATTTCTCAAAAACTGTACGTGTAGGCGAAAAAGTAAGGACAGAAACGGAATCAGCGCAAAAAACTCTATAAGAATCACCCAACAGTTATTAGGAAACATAAAAAAAGTTGAAATTTGTTGGACAGTGAAATTTGTCCGTCAATTTCACAAATTTTAGCTTTTGAACACACCGACTTGATTTCTACGAAATACTGATTCATACACACGAATCTTGCTACGTTGTAATGAGAAATAGTTCGCTACATTCAGCATTGTAGTATCGCATAGATTTCTTTTTGTAATTTATTTATAATCAATGAATTTGTTGTGATTTAAAAACAATATATTAAGTGTACTTCAACTTTTGTTTAGGAGCTTTGAAAATCAAATGAAGCACTTCAAATTTCATAGCTATGCTTATGTGTTTTTCATTTTTTCATAAACGAACTTATCTAGTTCATATAAATTTTATATTTTTAAAAACTTTATTACTATATTTTCTTTTTTATGGGCAAATTATGACTTTTTAGTTGCAATTAATTACAACCACCTGCACGCTACATAAAGATATATTTATTTCGATTAAAATTTTAATCATTTCATTGATTAAAAAATTCTTAATAACATTCTTTCAATAACTTATAATTCCTGCAAAAAGTACTTCCCCTGGCAGAAAATATTCAATGAAAATTGTGAATGCGATTTTTGAACGAATTATTCGAGCGTATAATATGATGCAAAAGGTACTGATATTTTAGAAAAATATTAATGAAACGATGGATTGTTTTGCTTTTCACTGCACCAGCATAGGCATTGCCATAAATATGTGCTGAATGCTCAGGGGCAATTAAACCCTCCCGCAAAGCAGTGTTTAACCCCTTGCCTTACGATTTATTTTACGGTTTTAGTGATTAGAATTTCTTTGTAGTTCATAGCTTTTTAGAAAAAGGAGAAAATGTATATCTATTGCATGTCTATATGTTCTCCAATGGCTGTACATTAACAACAACAAAATAGAATTATATTTCGGTTTAAAGGAAGTTAATAACATACAACTTTATTAGACTCTGTTCAGAATCTTCATGACGTCTCTCACGCGATATCGTAAGCGAAGGGGTTAACTTGCACATTCTGTACATTATGGAAAAAAAAACATTTTCATTGTTATATCAATATTCATATATAAAATAAAAATTTACATTATTAATTGCACGAAACCGGAGTCGGATAGGAAATTGTTGATTCCTCTAATAATTCAAATAAATTGAAAATAACGTACTTTTGTTATTGATTTTTGTCATAAACGCATCAAATCCTCGGTCTAGATATATGTTTTACCACTGCATACACTATTATCATTAATGAAACTATTTTCCACATCGAAGATATGCACTATTACAATAAAAGACACTTGGTTTGTTTGATTGAATAATTATTGTTAATAGTCTGAGCGTTTAGAAATGTATACCGTGTCATTAGGTTTGAACGAAGTTGAAAATTTTATTTTTTTCCCACGCTTTCACGCGTCGAACTGTGTGAATGGCTCGGAAAGACTCACCTTCGTCGAAAGACACGACCGTCTGTTCGTTTCTCGATCAGTCGATCCTTTTCGCTCGGTTGTCCGTCGACGACGATTCTCGGCTCTGGATCGTTTCTCCTTCGCCGGAGTCGGAGCAGTCGGACATCGGTTTGCCCGTCGGGGTGACTGGGACGGAGTGCGTCGCGGCGTCGGACGTCTCGCTACTCATTCAGCAACCCCTACCCGAGCGGTGCTCCTCGCCCCCGTCGGCGACCCCTCCACTCGATCGGGAACAGCCAATCGGCTCTCTTCGAGTTGCTCTTCGTTTCTTCGTCTCAGCCCCGAGATTCCTATGCCTCTGCCTCTTCTTCTCTCTTTCTCTTTCACTCGCGCTCGTCGTCATCGAGATCGTTGTCATTGTGTGGTTCTGGTTATCGTCCTCGTCGGTGGTGCGTCCGAAGACGTCATCGAAATTCCGCATCGCGTTCCTCTCGTGTTCGTGATCGTAGACCTTTGCGTTTCCCTCCAAGGCACGCATTGGGCCAAAGCGACGAAATTTGTGTCAAAAAATATATTAAATGTGTTTATCGATCGAAATTTTTGATTGTGTTCGAATTTCGGCGCACAGGTTCGATCAATGATACAAATTAGCAATTTTGCAAATTAGAAACCTTTTTGGAAACTCAACGTTTCGACCCAGATGAGGGTCTTTCTCGGGAGATGAGATTTTTTTTTGCGTTTGCTATAACGGGAAAATTATAAGTGAAATTTATATACTAATCATACAAAATAGTTGCAATGAAACTGTTTGATAAATTTTCTATTCGTAGAAACACTGCATTTAAATTGAGTTTCCGAGAAACTTGTATTTTTTAAATTTATCAACGATTCGGGGATAACAAAAGCATGCCCTACAGCTTTTTTGTATTCCATAGAGATTTTCGACCCAGATGAGGGTTTTTTTTGCGTTTGCTATAACGGAAAAATTATAAGTGAAATTTATATACTTATAATACAAAATAGTTGCGATGAAACTGTTTGATAAATTTTCTATTCGTAGAAACACTGCATTTAAATTGAGTTTCCGAGAAACTTGTATTTTTTAAATTTATCAACGATTCGGGGATAACGAAAGCATGCCCTACAGCTTTTTTGTATTCCATAGAGATTTTCGACCCAGATGAAGGTTTTTTTTGCGTTTGCTATAACGGAAAAATTATAAGTGAAATTTATATACTAATAATACAAAATAGTTGCAATGAAACTGTTTCATAAATTTTCTATTCATAGAAACACTGCATTTAAATTGAGTTTCCGAGAAACTTGTATTTTTTAAATTTATCAACGATTCGGGGATAACAAAAGCATGCCCTACAGCTTTTTTGTATTCCATAGAGATTTTCGACCCAGATGAGGGTTTTTTTTTGCGTTTGCTATAACGGAAAAATTATAAGTGAAATTTATATACTTATAATACAAAATAGTTGCGATGAAACTGTTTGATAAATTTTCTACTCATAGAAACACTGCATTTAAATTGAGTTTCCGAGAAACTTGTATTTTTTAAATTTATCAACGATTCGGGGATAACAAAAGCATGCCCTACAGCTTTTTTGTATTCCATAGAGATTTTCGACCCAGATGAGGGTTTTTTTGCGTTTGCTATAACGGAGAAATTATAAGTGAAATTTATATACTTATAATACAAAATAGTTGTAATGAAACTGTTTGATAAATTTTCTATTCGTAGAAACACTGCATTTAAATTGAGTTTCCGAGAAACTTGCATTTTTTAAATTTATCAACGATTCAGGGATAACAAAAGCATGCCCTACAGCTTTTTTGTATTCCATAGAGATTTTCGACCAAGATGAGGGTTTTTTTTGCGTTTGCTATAACCGAAAAATTATAAGTGAAATTTATATACTTATAATACAAAATAGTTGCGATGAAACTGTTTGATAAATTTTCTATTCATAGAAACACTGCATTTAAATTGAGTTTCCGAGAAACTTGTATTTTTTAAATTTATCAACGATTCGGGGATAACGAAAGCATGCCCTACAGCTTTTTTGTATTCCATAGAGATTTTCGACCAAGATGAGGGTTTTTTTTTGCGTTTGCTATAACCGAAAAATTATAAGTGAAATTTATATACTAATAATACAAAATAGTTGCGATGAAACTGTTTCATAAATTTTCTATTCATAGAAACACTGCATTTAAATTGAGTTTCCGAGAAACTTGTATTTTTTAAATTTATCAACGATTCGGGGATAACAAAAGCTTGCCTACAGCTTTTTGTATTCCATAAAGATTTTTGACCCAGATGAGGGTTTTTTTTGCGTTTGCTATAACGGGAAAATTATAAGTGAAATTTATATACTAATCATACAAAATAGTTGCGATGAAACTGTTTGATAAATTTTCTATTCGTAGAAACACTGCATTTAAATATAGTTTCCGAGAAACTTGTATTTTTTAAATTTATCAACGATTCGGGATAACAAAAGCATGCCCTACAGCTTTTTTGTATTCCATAGAGATTTTCGACCCAGATGAGGGTTTTTTTTTGCGTTTGCTATAACGGAGAAATTATAAGTGAAATTTATATACTTATAATACAAAATAGTTGCGATGAAACTGTTTGATAAATTTTCTATTCGTAGAAACACTGCATTTAAATTGAGTTTCCGAGAAACTTGTATTTTTTAAATTTATCAACGATTCGGGGATAACAAAAGCATGCCCTACAGCTTTTTTGTATTCCATAAAGATTTTTCACCCAGATGAGGGTTTTTTTTGCGTTTGCTATAACGGAAAAATTATAAGTGAAATTTATATACTTATAATACAAAATAGTTCCGATGAAACTGTTTGATAAATTTTCTATTCGTAGAAACACTGCATTTAAATTGAGTTTCCGAGAAATTTGTATTTTTTAAATTTATCAACGATTCGGGGATAGCAAAAGCATGCCCTACAGCTTTTTTGTATTCCATAGAGATTTTCGACCCAGATGAGGGTTTTTTTTGCGTTTGCTATAACGGAAAAATTATATATGAAATTTATATACTTATAATACAAAATAGTTGCAATGAAACTGTTTGATAAATTTTCTATTCGTAGAAACACTGCATTTAAATTGAGTTTCCGAGAAACTTGTATTTTTTAAATTTATCAACGATTCGGGGATAACAAAAGCATGCCCTACAGCTTTTTTGTATTCCATAGAGATTTTTGAATTTTGAATTGTTAACTCTTTGCAGTCGTATTCTCCGTAGGTAGGTATTTCAGCACTAGTAGTATTTTTCATGTTTGTGATTTGTTTTGTAATCTTATGGCGAAGTAATTCTAACAATAAATGAAAAATATCGTTGTCTATTCTTAAGTAACTTTTGCAACCTGCCGGTTTATTGGTACGTAACTCGGGTAATAAATTCATGTGAGAATACATATTCCGGTGCAGTAACCAATTTTTACACCATTTTTTTTTCACTTTCTGTTAGTATAATTATTGCGAGTGCGGCTACTGTCTTCTTTTTATGTGATCGACGACATCGCGAAAATGTATGTACTGCAAAACAACGTGCTTGCGATTGCACAACCATTTGAAGGCAAAATTGAATGGGATTTGTTTTTGCAACTGTCTCTCGGTGGGGAAAACGTCTCATCTAGGCGGACAATAGTCTGCGAGCTAAGAATGATGAACAATTTTTTAGTATACGTGTTCTATATGTGGTGAATAAACAATAGGAAATACATATTACTATACTAATATACTTTAACACTTTGCGGCACATGATTTCAGATAATAAAATGGACCCATGTTGCATAGAAATTTTATTGCGTTTTAAATGAAAGAAAATTGGTATATTTTTATTAATAAAGTTATCACATAATGTAAAAACATAAAAAATTGTAATAGTTTAATTAAATTTGTTGTTATAGGGTGGGACTCAAATAGTCCACCACCACAAATTTAAGCTTTAGTTTTTATTATAAAGCTCTTGAGTTGCTTATATGGAACTAATTTTCATAAAAATGAACGATATGTAACCTGGTATTTGTAGGATGTATCGCATTCGCTTCATTTTTAACAAACAATTAATATGGTATGTCAAAAGTGTCTGAACATATATTAAAAGTGTTGGTGATATTTGTTTTTAATGGATGGCGCATTTAATATAAAATGTAATTGTCGATAACGTTCGACGTTTTTCACTGATTTTTAGTTTATCCCATTTAGACTTACTATACCATATACGGTACAGTTTATTGAAAGAAATTTATTTAACTTACTTGTTCAAGTTTCATTTCATTTCAATTTCAATTTCAATTTCAATAGAATTCTGATTGAATCACTTTCAGGTCTAAATAGTTAATATAATAGAATAGAAGAATAGAAATGCTTTGTTTTCAGCCTCCCGACCACAAAAAGGAACTCGGTTTACAATTATAGATAAATTCACTCATCCTTCCTAGTTAATATAATATTAAATAGATTATAAACTACCGTATTCCCGCATCAATGAATTACTCGCAAGATCTATACACATGTACATTAAGTTATCAATAAACTGCGGAGTTTATTCACTTGAAATGAATCTCAAATGAGATTCAAGGTGCTTTAACTCTTTGCGGCACAGGATTTCAGATAATAAAATAGGCCCATGTTGCATAGAAATTTTATTGCGTTTTAAATGAAAGAAAATTGGTATATTTTTATTAATAAAGTTATCACATAATGTAAAAACATAAAAAATAGTAATAGTTTAATTAAATTTGTTGTTATAGGGTGGGACTCAAATAGTCCACCACCACAAATTTAAGCTTTAGTTTTTATTATAAAGCTCTTCAGTTGCTTATATGGAACTAATGTTTATAAAAATTAACTTACTTCTACGATTTTTCACATAAAACAAGGAAAAAAAGATTGTCGCAATAAATATTCCGCTTGCAACAATTGATGAACCTGTATTGGCATGTTGAATGTTGCCAACACAAGTGAATACATTTGTAACATTTGTTGAAGATATTACCAACTGCTTTACGTAAACAAAACGAAATATAAACCTGTGCGCATGCAGCTATTGCAATATTTCGAGGTGGGACTAAAAATGTCCCACCATGCATTACGGTGCATCAAAAAGGTGGGACACTTTTAATCCCAGCGTGACCCAAAGAGTTAATACTATCACTTATAACTAGATATTAAACATTATTCCAGCTCTCACACGTGCTCGCCATGCATCGTGCATATCCCTCTCAACGTGGAACCCCTCTAACCTCAAACAATCTCACTCACTCACATTCCGGACTCTCACTCACTCTAGCGCCCACTCTTCCATCTGTATCATTCATTCTGAACTCTCCCATACAAAACAATCATCATTCACACTATACATATTAGGTAATAATTAGATATATTCCTCAAATTGTTTTTATGGAAAAAATTTAATGTATGAAGTAATTATAATCACAATATTTACAACAGGAAACAGGTATACAGGGTGCGGCGCCAATTAGTCCCCACGTTTTAGCCTCCTAGAAGTTAGCCCCCCACTTGTTGAAATGAATAATTTCAACAGTTGTGCTGAGTTGTGCTAGGTTTGTGCTACATTGTTGTCGAATATTATAACAATAATATAAACAATAAGCCTAAAAATTGAGAAAAACGATTTCTTTTACTAGCCCCCCATTTTTCATTTTTTTCAATTTTCTCAATTGTGCAAAGTTGTGCTAGGTTGTGCTAAGATTGTGCTAAAATATTATATCAATAATATAAAAAATAACACCAAAAATTGAGAAAAACGATTTTTTAGTAGCCCCCCCCCACTTTTCGTTTTTTTCAATTTTCTCAATTGTGCTAAGTTGTGTTAGGTTGTGCTAAGATTGTGCTAAAGTATTACTTTATAAAAATAATAAATAAAGAAGTTATGGTAAATAATCGTTTTGAACATGCAATTAACGTTTAAGATAGTAACAGTTATCCAAACAGCATATAATCATATATCTGAATTGTGCTACACTAGCACAACTCAGCACAACTTTCCTTTTCGCCAGCACAACGATATAAAGGGCACTTTACTCTTGCTTGCGGCCCTTCGCGGTGGACACTAAATTGTTAATTTGCCTTTCTGGTCAGCCGACAAACATAATATTGCATACCTGACTTGTGCTAGCTTAGTACAACTCAGATATGCAATATTATGTTTGTCGGATGACCAGAAAGTCATATTAACAATATAGTGTCCACCGCGAAGGGCCGCGAGCAAGAGTAAAGTGCCCTTTGTATCGTTGCGCTGGCGAAAAGGAAAGTTGTGCTGAGTTGTGCTAGTGTAGCACAATTCAGAAATATGATTATATGCTGTTTGGATAACTGTTTCTATCTTAAACGTTAATTGCATGTTCAAAACGATTATTTACCATAACTTCTTTATTTATTATTTTTGTAAAGTAATACTTTAGCACAATCTTAGCACAGCCTAGCACAACTTAGCACAATTGAGACAATTGAAAAAAAAACGAAAAGTGGGGGGCTACTAAAAAATCGTTTTGCTCAATTTTTGGTGTTATTTTTTATATTATTGATATAATATTTTAGTACAATCTTAGCACAACCTAGCACAACTTAGCACAATTGAGAAAATTGAAAAAAATGAAAAGTGGGGGGCTAGTAAAAAAAATCGTTTTTCTCCATTTGTAGGCTTATTGTTTATATTATTGTTATAATATTCGAGAACAATGTAGCACAAACCTAGCACAACTCAGCATAACTGTTGAAATTATTTATTTCAACAAGTGGGGGGCTAACTTCTAGGAGGCGACGTTTTATCAGCCCGTTCGGATGGTCGGACAAAAAAATGTTTCTTACCAAAGTTAATTAGTATTTAACCGGCAAGAAATTGCAATTTTTTAAATTAAAAAAAGATCGATTTTCAACAAAAAAGTCAAGGTCGTTGTCATATCTTTTAATGGAACTGGGTATTTTTAACTTCATAATACTAATAGGCAACGTCGAAACGAATTCAACGACCTGCTATACAATGACTTTCAGATGACCTTGAAAGATAATATCGCCATGAATCAATTGCCAGAATATTTGAAATATTTCGACCAAGCTCATAATGCTGCAATTGTAAAAACATACTTAACTACAGTTTTTGGGGATCAGTGGATCGGAACATATGGTCCAATTCGATGGCTAGCTCGCACACCGGATATGACCCCTTTAGATTTTTATCTTTGGGGATAATTATAATCGATTGTGTATGAAACACCTGTGGATAATATGGAAAATCTTAAAGAACGCATAATTCAAGCGTGTAGAAATGTAAAAAGAAGTTCTCTCATGGAAGCTACACATAAGACTTTGTTACATAGAGCAGAACTTTGCGTCAGACAAGATGGGATGCAGTTCGAAAATTTAATTTAATTAGTAATTAATTACATGTACACGTTTAACATTTGTGTTTTCAATGTGGCTCCGTATAAATTTGGTTTTTTGCGAGTTAAGTTCTGAAGCAATGTTTACGTTCATTTGTTTACCTTTAAATGCGAGGCGTTACTATTACGTACCGTCGAAATATTTCAAATATTCTGGCAATTGATTCATGGGGATATTATCTTTCAAGGTCATCTGAAAGTCATTGTATAGCAGGTCGTTGAATTCGTTTCGACGTTGCCTACAATATTATGAAGTTAAAAATACCCAGTTCCATTAAACGATATGACAGCGACCTTGACTTTTTTGTTGAAAATCGATTTTTTTTAAATTTTCAAAATTGCAATTTCTTGTCGGTTAAATACTGATTAACTTTGGTAGGAAACATTTTTCTGTCCGACCATCCGAAGGGGCTGAAAAAACGTGGGGACACACTGTATAATAAAGAAAATAGAACAATATTTCCTTTTTAAACACAATTTAAATGTTTAGCGAAATTTAACATGCATTCCGCAACGAAATTTACACACTCACACTCGCACTTATACATATTAAAGTTATTAATAAAAAGAAGAAGTAATTTTAGTTTGTGCAAAAAATGTTATATTATATTTACAAGAATTTGAAATAATTGAAAAGTAGTAAATCTATTGCAAGAAAAGTGTTTTCAAGTCATCTTCAAAGTCTGAACATTTTGTAGAGCGTCCTTGTTTTCGCTTATTAGATAGTGATGAAACTAACCGATCCGACGAAAATAACAAACTGTGAAATAACAATCTGTGATATCAGCAGTCAGTGAGCATTTTCTGATGCCAGGTTATACCAACCAAGGGCAAGCGACAGTCATTTTGGAGATACATCGAGAATACCTACAGGTAAATTGATATGAAATATCGAATACCAAGATAATAAATAATGTGTACATAGCTTAAATAAATTCATTTGATTAAAGTTTCTACGCTTTTTACGCAATATTTCACTGAGAGCGGGCGCTATCCGTAAATAATTCCGAGCGGTACGACTACCTGGCTACGGAAAGAGTTAAATATCTCTCTTGCTGACAATTTCTGGCAGCTGTATTTGACAAAAACGAAAACTGTATACCCTATTGTTAATATCTATTTGAGAATTACCGCGAATCCAGGCGAATCTCGTAAGTATTTTATAAAAGAAAATCAAGAAATTAATTTTCTCGAATCCGTCTGAAATATATTATTTAACAAATCGTGAAAGATTTATATTATGCATATTATGTTCTTTTATCTTGTGGATGCAGTTATCGCAAGTTCAAACCATATTAACATTTTTAATGTTAGATTTCAAGGTGAAACGACATTTTGATGTTACTTTTCATCCTTATTAACCCTTCCGTTACCTTGGACGAGATATCTCGCGACCCAATACTGGCCGATTAACGCTTTTGACGAGATATCTCGCGATCCGGTAGTAGCGGATTAACGCTTTTGACGATTATCTAGCTTTCTAGCACCAATATTTTGACATTCTAGATGAATATATTTTATAACTAATTCTATTCGTATAGCTAAAAGGAAGAAATAAATACAGTTTTTATTAATTTAAATTAATATAAATTAATTAATTAAATTACTGTATTTATTTCTTCCTTTTGAAATAAATACAGTTTTTATTAATTAAAATTAATTTAAATTAATTAATTAAATTACTGTATTTATTTCTACCTTTTAGCTGTACGAATAGAATTAGTTATAAAATATATTCATCTAGAATGTCAAAATATTGGTGCTAGAAAGCTAGATTATCGTCAAAAGCGTTAATCCGCTACTACCGGATCGCGAGATATCTCGTCAAAAGCGTTGATCGGCCAGTATTGTTTCGCGAGATATCTCGTCCAAGGTAACGGAAGGGTTAATAGTTTCATCTTTTATTATAGTGGTAAATAATCAATTTGAGAAATAAAAGTGTTGGTTTCAGTTGTGTTAAACACTTCACAATAGTATCACAGACCTGACTAAAGTTCCATTTTTGGCTTTTGCCCGCCTATATTTTCCGTTTCCCCCACCGTGTGTCTGTCAAACTTGTCGTACGACATGACGTACGACAAATTGTATCGTCCGTGGGCTGTTTTACTCAGACCCTAACTCGGTCTCCAACTTGGACTCGAAAGTCGAACTCTTGATTCGCGAACAGAAGCGATCCGGATGAATCAGAGTCATACGCGAATGCTCTGCTGACCACGCGTTCTCCCATTTGAATACCAGGCATATTTTCGTCGATATATTTATTGTAGGCTGAGGGACACGCTCGATTACAAAATAAACATATTGTCTCCCAAAGTGCTCGTATTTCAACTGCGAATAATCTCGGAGATACGTCGCGTGCTCGCTTCGTGCGTTCCTCGCGGAGAAATAAGAGGCAGATGAGAGGATCGATTCGATTTTAACCCTTGTGTGGGCAATCGAAATGTAGAGTGGGTTGGAAAGTATTTCTACACTTAGTTATTGCAGATTGTCTCGTGCAAAGAAGTAGCACGCTAAAATAATGGATATTTCTTGGGGGGGGGGGGCGACAAATGCGTATCGATTATCTAAATTTTCTAATCTAAATCTTTATTCAAAATAAAAATTATCTGCATCAATTAGACGCGGGATGTCGTAAGGACAGTTTAGGACGGTATATACAGGGTGGCCCACATAACTCTGAACAGCTCAATATTTCGAAAACTATGCCATCGATTTTAAAGTTCTTAGTCTTAAATTGCATGGAACTGAAGGGCCTTTCTGACTACATAAACGTGAAGTGGCCTCCCTTCCCCTTTAACGGGGGAGGGGAGGTACCTTTGTAATTTTAAATGGAACCCCCTATAAAATGTTACATATTTAGATTCTACAGGAAAAAACAAGTCAATTTTGTCCGAAACATTTTTTTGTCAGATATTTCCATGATGAGATATAACAGTTTGAAGTTTCGAGTTGTAGGTACTTGAAGCGCTCCGAAATAGCGTTATGGAATTATACGCGCTTGAGTCCATTGCTTATTCATGAAGAAACACAAACAATAATATTTACAATTCTTGAGTTTGACTCACTTATCTATGAAAACGTTTTCAGTTTAGAGCTGTTATTCAAGCAGTAACATTGTGATTATGGATACTTTTGACACAGAAGTGAATATGTTATTAACGTTAGGTGAATGCCAAAAAAATTATCGGCGTGCAGCAGTGATGTTTTTTGAACGTTATGGGATCAAAAAATGTCATGCAACATTTCATAATTTAGAAAAGCAGCTTCGCGAGCACGGTGAATTGTGTAAAAAAACTCGCGATAAACCTAAAGCTGTCACTAATGAAAATAATAGTGCCAGTATTCTTGCTGCGATTACATTAAATCCTCATATTAGTCAACGTACACTTGCACAAACATCGCATATTAGTCGTTCATCGATTCAACGAATTTTGAAACGGCAAAAGTATCATCCATATCACATGGTTTTATCACAAGAGCTTTCGATAGCAGATTACGATCACCGCGTAAGATTTTGTGAGTGGCTGCAGGGTGTTGTGGAAAATGACTTTTTGTGCAAAATACTTTTTTCCGATGAGGCCACTTTTATGAATTCAGGGCATGTAAATAGACATAATCTGCATTATTGGGCCGTGGAAAACCCAAATTGGATGCGATGTGTTCCCTTTCAACATCGATGGTCTTTAAACGTTTGGTGTGGCCTAATAGGAGATTTTGTGATTGGACCTTATTTTTTTCAAGAAACTGTAACATCTGCAAGTTATTGTGATTTATTAAAAAATCATTTGCCTGCGCTTTTGGAAGATGTGCCACTGCGCGTTAGAAGAGAAATGTGGTTCCAACAAGACGGCGCTCCTCCACATTTTGCAATCATCACCAGGCAATTTTTGAACGAAAAATTTGGGAACATATGGATAGGTCGTGGGAGACCTCGTCAATGGCCTCCTTGATCCCCCGATCTAACACCATTAGATTTTTTCTTATGGCGATATGTAAAGGACAAAGTTACGTTTATGGTTCGAGTAGTTGACCGGGCGCCTCAACTTCTACTCACATTTTACTTTATAACTCAAAAACGAATAATTTCCCCAAGGTATGACAAACACCATACGAAAGGGCATGAAATGTACTATTAATGCAGCGTTTTTGGTTAAAATCAGGCGATACTTTTTTTGGGAATTGCAATTTTTCTGAATTCTTTACGCCTCGAAAAACACGAAAAACGTGAAAAAATTATGTTAGCAATAAATAAATAAACTTATACACCCTTGGAAAGCTTGAATTTTTTATGATTTTTTGGTATCAGTGCCGGGTCGATATCGTATTTTTATTAAAAGTTACAGCACATAATAGATTTCGCAAAATACGCACTTTGACCCCCTCCCCCCCCCCGTAACCGTGAAGTCCTGGGGAACATTTTTTTGCACGGAATCAATGTTAGACCCAAAGGGCTACCAATATGCAAAGTTTCAGGAAAATTGGTCTTGGGTAATTTTGGCCGATTTTGAATCAACGCCTTTCTGTCCAGGTCCGATTGGTCTATCTGTTTTCTATAAAAATATGCATTTGCATAAACATCCGCAGTCTAGTGATCACTTTGGCTCACGAAAGGAGTACGGTTGACATATGGGAAACCATATGGATAGTAGGCGGCTCAGGATGGTTGATGCTACCTGAGCGCGTGAAAAACAAGCGAAGTACAACGACTCAGAAAGTGACCTGGCTATTGTCAGCAACAAACGTTTTATAAAATTTGTCTACTTTTGCCGACGAATTCGGCCGCATTCGCCACTGTGTGACGCGTCAAACGAATACTATTCAACAGCACGCGTGTTTGCCGAATTATCGAACTTGATTTTTCTCGAAAACCAAGCTCCGTGTGAACAAATTTTATTTTACATTTCCGACTTATTTTTGAATGTAGAATCAGCACCTTTTCGTTTGTAGCATCAGTTATCGATCACCCTGTAGAAAGAAAGGCATGCGGACATCGAGCACGACAAGTGGCGCGCAGAGAATTCGGTCAGACGCAACAAGTAGTTTGAACACATGTAGCGCATGATCCAGCTCGTCGCTACTTCGGGTCGTGGATCGCACGTATTCCTCGATCGACTCGACTGGTTCGCGCGGCGTCTGCAATCGTGGATCAGCTTGAACAGACGCGTCGTCTAGAAAGAATTCGCGGAATTTAAAGAAGAATACGCAAACGTGTGGGAGGCCGATGACGAATTGGAGAAAAAGTTGAAAAACAGAGTTATCGTTTCCATTAAATATGGCAACTGTTGTATATAGAGTAATCGTCAATAGTTTTCGTTGCGTCTTCGATTTTATATAAATGATTCATATCAAATAGTTAACATTTATTTATTTATCTGCTTGCATATTTCTGTGGTTGTCAGGAAGATCGTCGCATGTCACAACTTTCACTTTCGAGATATCGCCGTTTAAAGTTTTGACCACTAATGTTTTTGAAATGGGACATCGGTTAAATTGCATTATTTTTTTGAGCCTTTCGGATTTGTTTTCAAGACTTTTTTCGGGTAAATATGTAAATCCTATACTGTAAAGTTTCATTAACTCTTTGGGGCACGCTGGGATGAAAAGTGTTCCACCATTTTGATGCGCCGTAATGCATGGTGGGACATTTTTAGTCCCACCGCGAAATATTGCAATAGCTGCATGCGCATAGGTTTATATATCGTCTTATTTACGTAAAGCAATTGGTAATATCTTCAACAATTGTTGCAAATGTATTCACTTGTGTTGGCAACATTCAACATGCCAATACAGGTTCATCAATTGTTGCAAGCGGAAGGTTTATTGCGACAATATTTATTTCATGGTTTTATGTGAAAAATCCTAGAAGTTAATTTTTATAAAAATTAGTTCTATATAAGCAAGTGAAGAGTTTTATAATAAAAACTAAAGCTTAAATTTGTTTGTAAATGATGAAAGTATGGTGGGATGTTATTTGTCGCATCATGCAACTTGGGGAGTAATACAAAAAAATATATTTTTATTTATTGTTTATGTTTTAATATTCTTAAAGGTCAATGTGCCGAAGGATTTATTAGTCGAACATTAATAGATAATAACGTACCAACTGAATCTAACAATAAGTCATTATCAATCCAAGTAAGCAAACACAAACGTAACGTTTCATTAGAAATAAGAAGACAAGATTCAAAACTAAATCAAATTTAAATTTGCAATTTAATCATTCGACATTTTCAAGGTAAATTATTTATTTTTGTAGGGGGCGATAACGATAAACATGAATTAAGAATTATCTTGATTTTTTTTGTTTTAGTCCACTGAGATTTCGAATCATCTACGCCAGTAAGATACGATTTTGAAACACGTATTTATTGTAGGTGAGATAGAACCAAGAAGCAAGTAGTTAACGTTGTATAAAAAATGATTCGGTATGACAAACAAATTTCAAAACATTAAAAAAAAATTATTGTTAAGATTTTCCTATTTCTTACGAAGAGAATTATTCGGGTCTGTCGTATTAGATTAGAACGTAATTTCTTACAATATTTTGAACTACAACGCTGTATTAAATGTTACACTTGTTTTTTCAGTAAAACTTGCAGATTAAGCTTAAACCTCGCAAAAATAGGTTATAACAAATATATTATTTGGGAAAGAAAAATATAGAGGGAATGAATACTTGATTAGAATAAATTATTAATTTTTTTATCAAAATCAGTCAAAACCAAGACGAAGTAAAATTGTACGTTACTAATGACCGTAATAATGATAGCAATAATATCAATAACAAATTTTTAGAGCTGCTTGCACTCGTTCATATTTTTTTATGTTTGTTATCAAATAGTATCTTTAGAATTAATGCTACTAATTAAGAGATTTTGTTGGTTTCAATATTTTCAATTACTTATGTTGCATGAAAAGTAGAACCACGGAGATGATGAATCTTTGAACGGATATATGAGTGGCTGTTTGAGGTACCTGGCCTCGGTCAGGTGTAACCTTGCGATCGCTTTGACTATATCTACACACCTGATCCGTGGCTCTACTCTAGTTAGTTAAAACAGATGTTAAATATTGGAAATATTCGCGTAGACGTGCGTGAAGTGTGGTTAATACATCCTCGAACTGTTTGGTTTTTAAAGCGAAGAAATCAGAGATCAAAAAAGTTATTGAACTGTGATAGATTCTATTCTTATACAGGGTGCGGCGCCAATTAGTCCCCACGTTTTTTCAGGCCCTTCGGATGGTCGGACAGAAAAATGTTTCGTACCAAAGTTAATCAGTATTTAACCGACAAGAAATTGCAATTTTTAAAATTTAAAAAAAATCGATTTTCAACAAAAAAGTCAAGGTCGTTGTCATATCTTTGAATGGAACTGGGTATTTTTAACTTCATAATATTGTAGGCAACGTCGAAACGAATTCAACGACCTGCTATACAATGACTTTCAGATGACCTTGAAAGATAATATCGCCATGAATCAATTGCCAGAATATTTGAAATATTTCGACGGTACGTAATAGTAACGCCTTGCATTTAGAGGTAAACAAATGAACGTAAACATTGCTTCAGAACTTAACTCACAAAAAAACCAAATTTATACGGAGCCACATTGAAAACACAAATGTTAAACGTGTACATGTAATTAATTACTAATTAAATTAAATTTTCGAACTGCATCCCATCTTGTGTGACGCAAAGTTCTGCTCTATGTAACAAAGTCTTATGTGTAGCTTCCATGAGAGAACTTCTTTTTACATTTCTACACGCTTGAATTATGCGTTCTTTAAGATTTTCCATATTATCCACAGGTCTTTCATACACAATCGATTATAAATATCCCCAAAGATAAAAATCTAAAGGGGTCACATCCGGCGAGCGAGCTGGCCATCGAATTGGACCATATGTTCCGATCCACTGATCCCCAAAAACTGTAGTTAAGTATGTTTTTACAATTGCAGCATTATGAGC
This sequence comes from Sphecodes monilicornis, assembly GCA_913789915.3. Taxonomy (NCBI): domain Eukaryota; kingdom Metazoa; phylum Arthropoda; class Insecta; order Hymenoptera; family Halictidae; genus Sphecodes; species Sphecodes monilicornis. The sequence goes on along the minus strand of OU565286.1, from coordinate 3,691,605 downwards.
TTGGTCGAAATATTTCAAATATTCTGGCAATTGATTCATGGCGATATTATCTTTCAAGGTCATCTGAAAGTCATTGTATAGCAGGTCGTTGAATTCGTTTCGACGTTGCCTACAGTATTATGAAGTTAAAAATACCCAGTTCCATTAAAAGATATGACAACGACCTTGACTTTTTTGTTGAAAATCGATTTTTTTTAAATTTAAAAAATTGCAATTTCTTGTCGGTTAAATACTGATTTACTTTGGTACGAAACATTTTTCTGTCCGACCATCCGAACGGGCTGATAAAACGTGGCCTCCGAGAAGTTAGCCCCCCACTTGTTGAAATAAATAATTTCAACAATTGTGCGCAAGTTGTGCTAGGTTTGTGCTACATTGTTCTCGAATATTATAACAATAATGTAAACAATAAGCCTACAAATGGAGAAAAACGATTTCTTTTACTAGCCCCCCACTTTTCATTTTTTTCAATTTTCTCAATTGTGCTAAGTTGTGCTAGGTTGTGCTAAGATTGTGCTAAAATATTATATCAATAATATAAAAAATAACACCAAAAATTGAGCAAAACGTTTTTTTAGTGGCCCCCCACTTTTCGTTTTTTTCAATTTTCTCAATTGTGCTAAGTTGTGCTAGGCTGTGCTAAGATTGTGCTAAAGTATTACTTTATAAAAGTAATAAATAAAGAAGTTATGGTAAATAATCGTTTTGAACATGCAATTAACGTTTAAGATAGTAACAGTTATCCAAACAGCATATAATCATATTTCTGAATTGTGCTACACTAGCACAACTCAGCACAACTTTCCTTTTCGCCAGCACAACGATACAAAGGGCATTTTACTCTTGCTCGCGGCCCTTCGCGGTGGACACTATATTGTTAATTGAACTTTCTGGTCATCCGACAAACATAATATTGCATATCTGAGTTGTGCTAGCCTAGCACATGTCAGCACAACTTTCCTTTTCGCCAGCACAACGATATAAAGGGCACTTTACTCTATAGCGTCCACCGCGATCCCCAAAAACTGTAGTTAAGTATGTTTTTACAATTGCAGCATTATGAGCTTGGTCGAAATATTTCAAATATTCTGGCAATTGATTCATGGCGATATTATCTTTCAAGGTCATCTGAAAGTCATTGTATAGGAGGTCGTTGAATTCGTTTCGACGTTGCCTACAGTATTATGAAGTTAAAAATACCCAGTTCCATTAAAAGATATGACAACGACCTTGACTTTTTTGTTGAAAATCGATTTTTTTTAAATTTAAAAAATTGCAATTTCTTGTCGGTTAAATACTGATTAACTTTGGTAGGAAACATTTTTCTGTCCGACCATCCGAACGGGCTGATAAAACGTGGGGACTAATTGGCGCCCCACCCTGTATATATCTTAACATGGACTGTCAAACTTTTTTTGGAAAAAGCATCCTGTTATAAGTTCCGATGAAAGTGCATAAAAAAAAATTCTGGAAAATGGCATGGACTGTCAAACTTTTTTTGAAAAAGCATCCTGTTATAAGTTCCGATGAAAGTGCATAAAGAAAAATTCTGGGAAATAGTAGTTTCAGTTCGAATAGAACTTGTGGAATATAAAAATAAAAATTCTTCTATTACAGGGACGCGTATTTTGTTCATCGATATTAAAAGATTCGTCCCTCGTTGTAACAAACATTGAATGATATTCAAGAAATAGTACTATAACAATATTACATAATTGTTAGAGTTAACCCTTGTGTGGGCAACCAGAATTTTACTGTTGTTTTATTTAACCCCAGAATTAACCGGGGTACCCGGGTACCCCTGACGTTCTATTCCGATATATTAGATATGTAGCGACAAATTTTACTGGTATTCATTATCGATACTCTTAATAATCCCTTCCTATAATATACCAGACATTGTTTTAAAAGATTTTGGCGAAAAATTATTTGAAATTACAATGTAATTTCATTACGAATAATTCTTATTCGTATGTTCAACTTTCTTTCTCTACGTCGCGTGTCGACGACTGTTTTTGTGGCGGCAATGAAGGGTCTTTTATCTTGTTTATATAAACAAGTATAGGAACAGGATCCTCTAAAAATGATTATCCACTATCTGGCCAAATTTATACAGGCAGAACTTCGTCAGGCCGCGAAATAAATCAGGATGAACGAATTGTAAAAGATTTGGTTGTTGCGTATAAAGGGTCTGGTAGAAATATTACGATGGATAAATTTTTTACAACTGTTCCCTTAGAAAAAGATTTACTATCTTGGAAGCTGTCGACCGTAGGCACACTAAGGAAAAATAAAAAGTATATCTTTAAAGAAATGGCACCATCCAAATCACGTGAACAGTAGTTAGTAGTTAGTAACTTTATTGATTCCCCTAAGGGTTGCAATTCTTAACATTTTTTCATCTTCTCCCGTTTTACCTCCTCATCCCGCTCCTACAACTAGTCTTATATCTATCTTATGATACTATCTTAAATTCTAAACTTATATTAGAGATATATATATATATATATATATATATATATATATATATATATATATATATATATATATATATATATAGAGAGAGAGAGAGAGAGAGAGAGAGAGAGAGAGAGAGAGAGAGAGAGAGATAGAGATATATATATATATATATATATATATATATATATATAGAGAGAGAGAGAGAGAGAGAGAGAGAGAGAGAGAGAGAGAGAGAGAGAGAGAGAGAGAGATAGAGATAGAGATAGATAGAGAGAGAACCTATTTACAAAAGAATTCGCTATTTACACTATTTACATTACATACAAATACTCTAATACTCTTCCTCCTTATACCCTAATAATGTATACAATTGTAAAATACAAATAATAAAGTATTTAGATTATTTCAAATGAAAAGCGACGAACTGATTACAAGATTACGAGATCAACATTTATTAATGAAAATACAGATGAAAGATTTTCTATCTAGACATTGTATGGAGTTCCATTCATCCGTGCACTGAAGCGTTGCAGAAAATGCAAAAAAATTGATTTTTTGAATATGAAAACCGGAATACTCCCGTAGAAATATTTACGGAGGCTTTGTTGACCAACTATAGGTTACAGTTGATATTGTTATTGATGTTTCGTCGAGAAAGACTGAATCCAAATGCGTAGAAGTCTTTAGAGTTTAGGAGGCCATCGCGGGAAGAGTCACGCGTGACTTTTTTGTCGTGTTTCGAGTTTCGCGTTTCCAAAAAAGACGGAAAGTGGCGGAATAGATGGGTGATGGCGTGGGCGATCGCGAAGCAGCTGGGAAATTGATGGTTGTGTTCCGAGGTCGCGTGCCTTTCACAGATAGAACGGCTCTTACTGATGCATCTCGGAGAATATTTTTGGCTTGGGGAAGATCCTGCGATGCATCGGTCCGATAACTAATTTTTAGAAACGGCTTTTACTTTCTCTTTCACGCTGTTTCTTCGACGCTTATATTTCTTCGCCTTCCTTTTTTCGATCCTTTTATTCCGAAATTATCGAATTAATTCGATCCTTTTATTCCGAAATTATCGAATTAATTCGTTATTTTCTCTACGCAACCATCGACGAATGAGCGATCCGTAAAAACAATTTGACAGTCGGAAAACGTTTAAGAATTAAACATTTTATTTTCGTTCGTACACATTGGGAAAAAAAATAAAAGAACGATTACGATGTGATTGTGTAAAATTTCATTCGATTCGGAGCATAAACTTTGATTACAGCTTGATGTCTTGTACTTGTATTTAGACTGCGGACTTTTATACAAAATAAACAATTTCTGCATCAATTTCGAGACATAGAAATGAAATATAAATTTATTTTGGCTTTTAATAATTTCACCTCGTAGCACTCAAGTGACGACTCCGAGGCACCACCTAAAATTGCTACATCATTATTAAAAATATCTTTTACATTACTAAATTTATTGAAGAAATTACAAAACATTTAAGTAAAAATGCGAATGTATGGAAATTCTGAAATTTGTATGTCCCTCGTGTTAAACTGCCGCATTTTTCACAGCGTTCGATTAATCTTATTTTCATCATATCCCATCTCGCTTTAGTTTACCATTCTCAAAAAAGGAACTTCCAAATATATTATTTATTTTATCATCGTGTTAATTTTGTATCATTGTGTCAATTGGACGTCAAGGGATTAACCCTTTGCACTCCGTTGTCCCCTCTCGTGGGACATCGTAATTCTAGCCTATCACTCCGATGTCCCCTCTGAGGGGACATTAAAGTTTATTAGCGATTACGGGGAATTAAGTTATTTCTGCGCAACTTTTTGAGACGTGCATGTTTCCCTGATGTTTTCTCTTGAAATGGCACAAGACATCAAATCAAAATATAGTAAAATTACTAAGATATATAAAAGAAATGTCAGCGAGTTTTGTGTTGGGAGTCGAGAATGCGTCCATCCACATCTTCTCTGGAAAATAGATTAGATAACAAATTACATATTCCCGATGTGGGACAAAAAAAAAGGGATTGCATTGTCTGTTCCGACAGAAAAACAGCTGGTGGCAGACGTCAAACAACTTATTATTGCCAAACTTGCGTAAATCAGCCTGCAATGCATATTGGGGAGTGTTTTAAGCTGTATCATACTGTACAAAGTTATAAAAAATAAAATATTGATTTTTTTTGCAAATATATATTTCTCGATGTCTACCAATTCATATAAGTCCAATATCATTAGAATCCGTTACTTAGTTCCAAAGTTCTACTAAATAATACGATGGCCTGTAAATGTACGTTTCTGCCACGAAGGAGCGCGGAGTAGCTGGTAGCCAACGTCCAGAACGGTCTGGAGTGCAAAGGGTTAATTAGTTTCGAAAGTAAAGGATGCATGATGTGTAACAGAAAACAATGAATACAACGATAAAGCACATACTGTAGTAATTATTCTTTTTTCATGAATATCATCATACGTAAATATCGTAAATATTATTATTTAATCATGTGGAACACGTATTAGTAAGGCTGTAATTATTTAAGTTGAAACGCTCTACTCCAATGGCGATTTAAATTGGTTGAAAAACAAACGGGAAATTATTCTAGGAACGACGAGGAATCGAATGGTAATTGCACCTCTTTAATAAGGAAATGTCATTCTAGTTATTCTAGTCTAAAACCAAACAGCCAGAGCGCCGTCAAATTTTCACTAAATGAAATGAATTATCTTTTTCTTGTGAATATTGTTGTAAGTTACTGTACGGTCTTACACTCGCGGAATGTTGATTTTGATTGAATCTAGACCGCGATTGACCGTGTGTGCTCGACGCCTAATTAAAGTCGTGAGGACTGATTACGAATGGTGATGGATGGGTTAAAACTGACTCGTTGGTGATGAGGTTTACTCAATATACTTTAATTTGGCGTTCGTGATACAAAATGGTGCGTGGTTCTCGAGAGTTTGTGCGATACTTTTGAGAGTTGACGAGGTTCTGACGAAAATTGGTGGAGTCCATGGTTTCGATGTTGTCTGTGGAAAGATCTTTTTGGGGGTAGGAAAATAGTGGTGGAAAATTACTTAGGAAGGGATGAGGTGAAGAAGCGAGGGAAGGATGTGAACGAAGAAAGAGAGAAACGATTGGAAGACAAGGATGACGAGAGGGTTGGTGATTTTGAGGAAAAACAGATGCGATGGTCAAGTACGTAGGACCGTGAGAGAAAGTGGCCAGGAAACTGCAGATGAGCGTGACGAATTAGATGTTTTGAACTTCGGGACGTAGGCACGATTTCACGGATTGTAAAAACGGAAAAGGTTAAATTGTACGGTGAACTATGCGACCGTACAGTTACATTTTAAATTTTCAATGCAGGCGCGGATAAAGAAAGTTGTAAAAACTAACCTTTTATTATTTTCTCCGCGATATCGAACGAAAGAAATTCTTTCCAATTTTTCTTTACACGTCATGCAGTAAACTAATTGTTCTAACTTGTCAAAAAAAAAAATCCAAGTCGTAAGGTCCAATGTTAACAAGTTTTCGTCTTTTTAAACCCTTGTGCTAGGATTTATTTTATGGCTACAATGATTCGAATATCTTCATCGTTCGTTATTTCCTAGAAGAAAAACAAAATGAATACCTGTCGGATGCCTACGTGTTTTATAATGGCTATATATTGACAGCAACAAAATAGAATTTTATTTGGGTTTAAATGAAATTAGCAACATACGTATTTAGTAGATTTTGTACGAAACTTGTATCACGAGTCTGATTCGATGTTATAGCAGAAGGCGTTTTAAGAGTGTCCAAACATTTATGGGAGTCACTGTACATCGATATAAGTCAATCTTGATTAGATAATTCGTTTGTAAATTGTATAAAATTCTGTTCCATTCTTTAATTTTCACGTACAGGCATTTTTAGTTTTCTGAATCTATAGATGTGTTTTTGCAATCGCAATGCGCAAATTATTGGAAATGGGTTATGAAATAACTTTAATAGATTTGTAAACTCTGCTTTATTATAAGCTCGGAAGGACGTCTTAACGCTTTGAAAGTCGTATAAGAAGTGAAGAGAAAATACAGGGGTACAGAGAAAACTCTGTTCCCACTTAACAGGAAAAATACCAGGGCTGCATCTTGACTCTACCCCGAGAGCCCAGCCATAAACAGTCACAGGGCTATGGGCCTGATGACATCTGGTCTATTGTATCTGTTGTGTCGTGTCAGTGCTCAAACAATATTTAGTGAGCCGCTGAGAAACACTCCTCAAAGAGAGGTAAATAAGTAATAAGGTAATTGGGTTTTCGGATAACTTTAATATAAAACTGAATATAGTGGACTGTATAATAGAGAGATGATGTAACTATCGATTCTACTTCGCAACTGTTAGTTTTGACTCTTAAATCGCGACTGATCTTACAACTAACGCGTGAGAGACAAGTAACCTCGTGGGGTTGAAAAATCCCTCCACAAAGTACAAAATAGAGGGGGTCCCAGCCAATGATATAATATTTGGGAGGCTACAAATGACCTCCCAAAACAAGGGCAACGCCCATAGACGAAATACGTCGTAACGAGTGTCACTAAACAGACGACACTCGGTTTCCTGCAATTTCGCCGGAAACCATAATTTAGGCTTTGGGCCACAGGCCCCCCTTGGCGCTAAGCGTGGGCCTAGGCTACGTCAAGTGCCATTGAGAACTGCACGGCTAGGCTGACTTTCCCATGGCCAGCTGATACTTTCCAGCCGCACCAGAGTCATAAAACAATAAATTCGTCAGAAGACGCTAGAGGACCCCTTCGACAATGGCACTGTTCAAAATCGACCGTAGCGTAGACCCAACCCGAAATACGAGCCGGCCATACAATAATCACGTCTCAACAGTATCACTCTAGCTAAGTGCAATGATTCTCAAATATAACGAGATTCATTTTTGCATCTCAGCAGACGTATTAATACAAATAATCCAACACAAATGGAATTTTTCTTATAATTTATTCTGAGCCCCCCATATAAAGGTCAATACATTTTTACGCAGAATTTGATACTCTATCGATTTCCGATACAAAAGCTAAGCTATTCCATTTAAAGGTAACAAAATTACTATAACTGTTATTTTTAGGTTCTGGATTTCGGTTTCGGTTTCGGTTCTTCAGACTTCAGAACCTATAATATGTCCCGTATCGGTCTTATATACATATTTTTTGGTTCCCTATCGACTGTACAGGATGTCTCAAAATTCCTTCAACATCCGGAAATAAGAGGTTCCTGAGATCATTTGATACGACATTTTCCGTTGCAGAAACGGCGTCCGCGGCTTTGTTAAGGAGTTATTAACGAATAACACGGACCAATCAGAGCGCGGCTACAGTGAACGGAGTCCGACTCGGCAACAGGTCCCGCTTAGCGTGGCGTCGCCGTTGGCCGAGGCAGAATCAATCCGTTGTAGCTGTGCTCTGATTGGACCGTGCTTTTCGTTAATAACTCTTAACACGTTGGGACCGGCGGTGAACTTTCCGTGTGGCCGGCGCCGGTCCCTGAGGACCGGCACTAGAATTTTCGTTTGACTGGCGTCGGTTTCGTTGGGACCGACAGTATTAAAGTTAAAAAATAAATGAGAGAATGCGGTATACTAATTCTAGATATCCTGAAGTTTAACAACACGTAACATTTATGCTGTGGCGATGAGTGGTATATGTTTAAAAACACTAATATATGCAAAAAAAGGTCATGAAAATCCAAGAACTTTTAGTCAAGCTTGCAGATCGGTAAAAACGCGTACAAAAAAATTTTAATATTGACAAAAATATGATGAATATAATGTGCATACCTTGCGTAACAATATCCAGCACAAATTTCGCTACAAAGATCACTTACAAAATAAATATTATCGCGAGAAACAGATGCGTACGAACGAATGCTGCGAATAAACGGATGCCTATCGAACAAATGCTATGTTCTAAGCGCAGACACGGATGATTGTATGGGTAATCAATGATAAGGGGTGCACCACGTGATTGCGTGTTTATGTATCTATTCTGGGACGCAAACACAACCCTGTATGTAAATCTTTACAATTTTGATTTTTGGCCAGGTTTTCAGCTCAAATACCACTCTGCGCGACGGTTTCAATGGGGAATAAACCACAAGTCGGTTCTCACGAAGACAATAGCATTTTGGAACAATTATTTGCACAGCGTGTTTAAAAGAATGGATATGTGGAAGCTCTCGATAGCGGGGGTTGCTAGTTAGTTATAGTATACATGAAGCAGAACTGAACACATTTCATATGAAATAAAATAACAAATAATCATTTGAAATAATGAATTATTTTAAATACTTTATTGTTTATATTTTACAAATAACATAAAAATTTATTTTTATTTCACGTTGAAATCGAAGATTATATTTTTATATAATTTTTTTATTTCATTTACATTGCTCGAATAATATTATAAATAATTCCATGACAAGAAGAGATTATTGAAGTAACTAAATTAATTATCAAATTTAGATATGCTAATTTTTGTAGTCGGTTAAAGTTTAGCTACATTTCATTTGAAATTCAAATAATGAAAAAAATTATTTGGATGTTCAAATAAACTGACAAATGATTATTTCAAATAACATTTAGCCAAATATATATTTTAACGATTATTTTTCAAATTATTTATTTCGATAATCCGCAAGCCTAGTATACATATAACAAGCAGTGGAAAGGATGTTTGAACTTTAAATGTTTGGTACGCCAGAGATTGCAAAAAGTGACAGATTGTAGGTTGAGTGACAAAGTCGGTGAAGTGAGGAGATAATTTCGTACGAAACATTTGCGGGATACTCCTGAGGCTGTCAAAAACAAGAAAAAAAACATAATAAAGTGTTTATAATGACCGTGGGTGTTGTCTATCTTGAGGGGGAACAATAAACACCGTAGGAAGTTGCTCTGAATATCCAGGAATACACAACATTACCCCTACAACAATATTTTCAGGAGGGTGCGGAACCTTTTAATTTGTTTTTTATGAAAACCACTTTGCGAAGCGTTTATTTACCCCTACACGGGTTTAGGAGATATCGGTTTCCTGCTTTTGGAACTTCGTTTTTGAAAATTTACGCGGACCAACGGTGGCGGATAACATTATATACAGAATGTCCCAAAAATATAGAATTGACCGAAATACAGTATTTCACTGGTAATTGTCCCAAATGTCTCCGACAGAATTGTCCCTGAGATATCCCCCCCTAGTGCGGGGTGTACCCCCTTGAGGGGCCGTGAAGCTCGAGAGGCCTAGGTCGCCGAGAAATATGACACCATGCGGCTCGGGTATATTGGTGAGACCACACTAATCCGAATTTCCAACTTCTTTATTATTCATTATTTTTTATGGGACTTCGATGACCATAATTGTGGCACTTTTCTAATAAAAATCATATCAAATATGATATAATTCCGATGATATTTACTTGTGTAATAGACAATTAAAGTTTCGGCAGCGAGGAAGGATAGCGTATGGGAAAGAAAGAGACGCGGAGAGTCGCAGTCGACGGCACAGTTCAAAGGCTCTCGCGTCCTCACAATGTATTACCAAGGAATAACTTTTTTATTATTACTTATTCTTTTTATGAGACTTTTTCTAATAGATTTGTGACATTGTTCTGATTAAAATGATACCAAACACGATGTAATTCGGATCATATACAGGTGTATGGTCATTATGTGTAGGTCAGGTACATAACATCGGTGAGGCAACAGTAATGCAATGACGACACTTTTTCATTTTTAATTAATCTTTTAGGGGACTTTTACCATCATATTTGTAATATTTCTCTGATCAAAATTTTTCTGACTATACATACATATATATTTTTTTAATTGACGATGGAGTAAGTTTTGGTGACAGACAAAGAGAGTAAATAGTAAAGAAAGGGACACTGCAAGTCGCATCGTATTACCAAGGAATAACTTTTTTATTATTACTTATTTTTTTTTATGAGACTTTTTCTAATAGATTTGTGACATTGTTCTGATTAAAATTATAACAAACACGATATAATTCGGATCATATACAGGTGTATGGTCATTATGTATAGGTCAGATACATCGGTGAGGCAACAGTAATGCAATGACGACACTTTTTCATTTTTGATTAATCTTTTAGGAGATTTTTACTTATTTGTATTAGGAGGTTGAATAAGTTCTCACTGTTTTTTTTTATGAAATGAATGTTTTATTTTAAAAAATTGGTAAAAAATATGTTCTTCAAAGTATTGTCTCTCGCTAGCCATTACTTTTCCCCATCTTTCTGGCAGCATAGTAATTCCATGTCGGAAAAACGACACGTCTTTTGAGGCAATCCAAGAGTGGACACATTTTTTGATATCTTCCTAAAATTGGAAGCGCTGCTCAGCCAGGCCATGTGTCATCGATCGGAACAAATGGTAATCTGATCGGGAAATGTTTGGTGAATACAGCGGGTGGGGTTGTACTTCCCATTTAAGTGTTTTCAAAAACGTTTTCACCGGTTTTGCAACATGTGGCCGCGCGTTGTCATGCTGAAAAATCGCTTCAACTCGTACAGCACCCAACGTCCTTCCTGTGAATCATTCCTAATGCTTTCAAACGTTTCGAATCTGTTGTGTGATCAACTCCTAATGATTCTGCAAGTTCAGCTAGTATCTGACACGAGTCTTCGTCAAGTAATGCCTCAAATTCTTCGTCTTCAAGTTTTTGTTGTGCGCCAGGGCGTTCTTTATCTTCAAGATCAAAATCATTATTTTTGAAGCGCCTAAACCAATCTCTGCATATTGTTTCCGACAGAACATGGTGGCCGTAGGTGTCAACAAGAATTCTGTGTGCTTCAGCTGCAGATTTTTTTTTAATAAAATAGTATAATAAAATTCCCCGCAATTACTCTTTCTTTGGCATGAAATTCGACATTTAGCACAATGAAAGAAAAATTGTTTATACTTCAGTGGAATGACATACACTGAATTTTAACCTTGCATATATGTAGTACTTCATTATAGATACGTTACCATCTGAAACTAAATTCATGCAGTTCTGGTATTACCACCTTTCGGAAAACAGCGAGAACTTATTCAACCTCCTAATAATATTTCTGTGATTAAAATTTTTCTGATTATACATACATATCTATTTTTTTTAATTAACGATTTTATTAATTTTATTAATTTTTTTTAAATTAACGATTTGATAATTATTAATTTTAAGTACTTCATGATTTTTTCTCCATGAAGCAAGACTTTATGCACGGTTACCGACATGTAGTACCATGAGTAGTACTTCTCGGAGTCAGGTATGCCAGTAATAAAAGCAATATTGCCTAATCGGAGGTTCCCGCCACTTTTTCAAACCTAAATGCCGGCCGCGGTCGGGTCTCGTCGGGTGTGATCGCAACGAATTTCTCTCATATAATACCCAAGGAAAAAATTCATGAAGTCCGTTTTCCGGCACACCCCGGCACACTTTTCAAAAATAAAAAAGAAGCCATTTTTTAAAAACAAAAATGTTTTAATGGCTTTATAGACGAAGAAGGACAAATTCGTCAAAATTTTTTTTCCTTCCAATTCACGGTTATTATAATATAAACGTTATAAAATATAGAATTTGTTTTTTCTTCGACTATAAAGCCCATAAAAAAAATCTTTTTTTCAATTTCTATTTGTGAATGACATTCGTCAAGGTGCACTAAATCAAGTATATATGCCATCAAAGCCTTATAACAAACTTCAAAGTTTGGTCAATGTCATGTACATTCGTCCCACTGTGGGCCGCCTCGAGCGCGTAGGTATACGCAGTATTCATATAGTAGTAGCAATAGTTTTTCACAAATATCTCGAAAACTACTCATTTCCGCCAAAAATGACAAGTACATTTCGTGATCAGCATGTCAAAACGAAGAGAATGGCGTAAGCCTCGTGCCGAAACGGTGGTGGAACTTTTCCGAAGTTCAGTTTTCCTTTTTCCCTTCTGTGAGACTATTAGAAATAATGAGGTTTTAATCACTGCACTGTAGCATTTTATAGGGGGTTCCATTTAAAATTACAAAGGTACCTCCCCTCCCCCGTTAAAGGGGAAGGGAGGCCACTTCACGTTTATGTAGTCAGAAATGCCCTTCAGTTCCATGCAATTTAAGACTAAGAACTTTAAAATCGATGGCATAGTTTTCGAGATATTGAGCTGTTCAGAGTTATGTGGGCCACCCTGTATATTTTCAATTACCTTCCGTTGAAAATTTGAAGCGTACAATTAGAAATATTATATAATTGTTCATTTTAGTTATATCTCATCATGGAAGTATCTGACAAAAAAATGTTTCAGACAAAATTGACTTGTTTTCTTCCGGTAGAATCTAAATATGTAACATTTTATAGGGGGTTCCATTTAAAATTACAAAGGTACCTCCCCTCCTCCGTTAAAGGGGAAGGGAGGCCACTTCACGTTTATGTAGTCAGAAAGGCCCTTCAGTTCCATGCAATTTATGACTAAGAACTTTAAAATCGATGGCATAGTTTTCGAGATATTGAGCTGTTCAGAGTTATGTGGGCCAGCCTGTATATATTCAATTACCTTCCGTTGAAAATTTGAAGCGTACAATTAGAAATATTATAGAATTGTTCATTTTAGTTATATCTCATCATGGAAGTATCTGACAAAAAAATGTTTCAGACAAAATTCACTTGTTTTTTCCGGTAGAATCTAAATATGTAACATTTTATAGGGGGTTCCATTTAAAATTACAAAGGTACCTCCCCTCCCCCGTTAAAGGGGAAAGGGGGCCACTTCACGTTTATGTAGTCAGAAAGGCCCTTCAGTTCCATGCAATTTAAGACTAAGAACTTTAAAATCGATGGCATAGTTTTCGAGATATTGAGCTGTTCAGAGTTATGTGGGCCACCCTGTATATATTCAATTACCTTCCGTTGAAAATTTGAAGCGTACAATTAGAAATATTATAGAATTGTTCATTTTAGTTATATCTCATCATGGAAGTATCTGACAAAAAAATGTTTCAGACAAAATTCACTTGTTTTTTCCGGTAGAATCTAAATATGTAACATTTTATAGGGGGTTCCATTTAAAATTACAAAGGTACCTCCCCTCCCCCGTTAAAGGGGAAGGGAGGCCACTTCGCGTTTATGTAGTCAGAAAGGCCCTTCAGTTCCATGCAATTTAAGACTAAGAACTTTAAAATCGATGGCATAGTTTTCGAGATATTGAGCTGTTCAGAGTTATGTGGGCCACCCTGTATACGTAATTTTATTACGTTTCGCAGTATCATGAATGAACGTGCGCGTTCTACTTATCAATGACCAGGTTTCCAACGAACGTATTTATTCTGAATGAAATGGGGAGAAACGAATAAGCTACTTGCGACACGGGACGGTGCCCCCTAACCATTGTGGAATTTATTCATTTGATCGGAGGGAATTGTGATTTCAGGACGATACGTGGGTTCCCGACCTATAAAGCTGCGCAAGAGCTCCTGGAAGCAGCGAAATTTGGAGTCGGTCCGAAAGAAGGAGAAAGAGAAACAGGCGTTAATTGGTCTGTTGACCGGCCGGTGACGCAACAGGACCCTCGTTTTTTTCATTTCCACGGATTACTGTCGCTTTCATCGCCAGGGACAATGGTCTCGAAATACTCGTCACTCGAGCTATCTTCTTAACTGTGAATCATTAAATTAAACTTTTTTCGTTTCGGCACGCACCTAACGAAAACCGCTCTGCGTGGAGGGGATGAGACAAGACTAAAACTCTACGACACGCTGATCGTTTATTTCACGGTGTCTTATGTGTACAGAACGCTAAAATCGAGCGGAAAGATTCGTTTAGAATTTCCAAGCAGTAATATAAGAAGAATTTTGAAATGCCAAGGAACTTCGTTAGCAGGAAATTTTCGTTGGCATATAAATGATTTATTGTGGCTGGAAATATGGTTGACGTCTCTGTAAAGTTCTGCATATAAATTAAGAAAAATAAATTCTTATCGTAACCCGGTTATTTGATTCTCTCATTTTGTTCCTTTCACGGTTTGTCTTTCGTTCAACTCTCGCTGCTGATGATTCGAGGAAGAAGCAAGACAAAGGTAAGCGTATAACGATTAGACTGCATGTTATGTGCGTTCATGTCACGCAATACCGAGTGAGTCAAGAAGGTGCTACCGCGTACCAGGCTTGGGCATTATGGAAATAAATTATTTGTAAAATAATCGTTAAAATTATGTATTATCCTGTTTGGCTACATGTCACTTGAAATAATCACATGTTAGTTTATTTGAACAGTCAAAGATCTTTTCAAAATCATTTCATTATTTGAATTTCAAATGCAATTCACATAATTTTTCATTTCATCTGTCATTTGATCACATAATTCGTACTCCTCAAAATTGATTTCCTGTAGCTACTAAAGATCAATTTTAAATTAGCATGCCACGATTTAATATCTAATTTAGTTATTTCAATGATCTCTTCTTGAGGTGGAATTAATTATTTCATTTGAACAATGTAATTGAAATAAAGAATTACTCAAATAAAGTATTATTTGAAAATAATTTATTTAATTTAAACATAAAATGAAAATTAATTTCTTCGGTTATTTATAAAATACGAATAATAAAGTGTTTCAAATAATTCATCATTTCAAATGCTTATTTGTTATCTTATTTCAAATGAAATCTGTCCAACCTTGTCAAAGCTATTAACCTAATATACATATCCTACTGTTTTTAAAAAAGTAAATTCATAATTATAACAGTCTCTTTCTGGAGCACGATTGTACTTCCGAGAATAAAATCAACCTTAGAACTGTTACGTACAGAGAATTCTCTCTGCTTTATTTCGATCAGAGTTTTCTAATCTCTTTGCTGAGAACGGAAAACGCCCTATTCCACCCCTTTGCTTATAGAAACGATGACTGTGATCCATCTGGATGCAGCCGGCAGAAAGCATGATTCAGTACAAGGACAGTTCCACAAGATTCCCTAATATGGAAATCTTGAGAGCATCCCCACTTAGATTTCACATTATACTATAAACCTTCGAATTTTAACCCTCGGGGGCAGTGCTTAAAGTACTATGGCGGCTGAAAAGTGTGTGAGGAAAAAGGAGAAGGAAGCGTTTCGTCCTAGGCCCGCTAGAGGACTCATCGGTAAGGCTATCTAGCGGACCCGTGCCTTAGACGCGGGATGTCGTAAGGATTTTTTTTTTTTGGATGTTGTTCGATGAGTTTGAAGTCGTACCTAGGGGCAGAGAAAAGCTCCTTTACCGACTAGAAATGATGTGGTATTTTTTTTAGTGGTATTACCAGCTTGAGGTAGGTGGGAGTAACATGAGGTTTAAATATGGGAAAATTTGCAAAAACCAAAAGACATGAGTAATGCATACGGATGAGTATCATGCAGGGTTAGTTAGTAGGCATGCAGGAGAGTGAGGGGGGTAGGGTGAGAGTGTGGGGGCTTGGGGAGGCGTATAGTGGAGGGGGTGGAATTTGACCCTGGAGTCGAGGTGGAGATGGTGGTGATAGGGAAGGTTAGGGAGTGATTGGATCCCGGCGCTAGCGGGGATCGCAATTTGGTGGTGTGAGTGCGTGTTTAATGGAGAGCGGAAAGCGTTTGGTAGCTTCGTATGGGATTTTGTGAGGTTGGTATTGACCAGTAAGTTTGACTAAGGGATTGGTGTTGTCTGAGACGTTGTATTTTTCGAGGATGTCGTTGATGTACGGGATAATTTGTTCGATGTCTAACTCACTATGGAGGAGATTAGTCGGGTAGTCTAAGGGTTTGTTGGAAATGATTTTGAGGATTCTATTCTGAGTGCATCTGATTTTACGAAGATGGGAGGGGGCTGCCGCGGACCAGACGTGCGTACCGTAAGTGAGTACCGTTCGGAGGCAAACCTTGTAAAGGGTTAAGCGAAGATTTCTATTGAGTCTGGAGGAGGAGCATAGGTGAGGATGTAGGGCAGCAGCTGCCTTGCGGGTTTTTTTGGATGCGATCCATCACCGCCGGGCTAAGACGCGGGATGTCGTAAGGACAGTTTAGGACGGTATATATACAAACAGAGGAAGATTCAGGTAGTAGCGGGAAAGCTGTTGTCGTAATGTCCCTCTGTTGACGAGCATAGGACGTAGCCGTCACAAGCTAATATCAACAGAGCTAGGCCAAGTATTTATGATGGGCCCGAGATTTTCATTTGTGGCGTACAACAATTACTCCCCATGAATTTCCAATCTCCCTCCATCTTGCGAATTGCAGTTTACTTTATTTCTTTTATAAATTCTGCTTTCTACAATGTGTCCTCTTTTAATATATGGCGGCTGAAAAGTGTGTGAGAGGAGGAAAAAGGAGAAGGAAGCGTTTCGTCCTAGGCCCGCTAGAGGACTCATCGCTAAGGGTATCTAGCGCACCCGTGCCTTAGACGCGGGATGTCGTAAGGACAGTTTAGGACGGTATATATACAAACAGAGGAAGATTCAGGTACTAGCGGGTAAGGTGTTGTCGTAATGTCCCTCTGTTGACGGGCATAGGAAGTAGCCGCCACAGTACTAACGATCTATACACTAGAGATCGCGGTTTTGAACGTGTACTAAAATACACGTGTACACGGGGTACGTGAACCGTGTAGTTCGAATTTAAGGATCCGTGTACACGGATCTGGAACATGGATCCGTGAACACGGATCTGGAATACGGATCTGTTCGGCACGTTCGAGTCCGACAACTGATGCGTTATTGTTTTTCGATCGAATACTTTTCGACTGTTGATGTTAGAAGTGAAGCAATAATAAAGTCGCAGTAAATTGTTCGACGTCATATCGTATATTAAAACACACGTGTAAAATAAATACATGAGTAGGATAGGTACTGATATTTGGTCCCCTCAGGGTTTCAAATCCATTTTACCATTCTCCCCCTTCTTCCACTTTGTCCACTCTCACCTAACGCCAATGCCACCTAAAAGCCTATTTCAGCCTACTTTTCAGCGGGACCTACTGTTTATTACGGTGGGTTCCGAACCACCAATGGTCAACGACGCAGTATAATATCACATAGAAGAATATTTCGAATTGGTGACGGCGGTGGGATTTGAACTCACGACCACATTGTTTGTAGTCGCGCGCTCTATCCACTGAGCCACTGCACGCCCATAAATACACGAGTATTTGTGAAATTAAAATACACGAGTACCCGTGTGTTTAGTGTTACATGGATTAACCTTCGGATTCGTTTATTGCACGTGAAATAGGCACCTCTATTAGATTTCATTCTGGAAACGGGTAACGCAAAAGGAAAAAGTTACAGAATAAATTAGCGGTAATAGCGAATACGAAATAAAACAGCTGTTAGAAGAGCGACGCGTTTATTACGAAATAAGGAGCGATATTCACGTGAAAGAGGACAATACAAAGAAAAAGATACGATTACATAGTATAGATAGATGTAAGCATGCAATTTGAAGACGGCAACATTGGTGACGCGTAAATATGTATAAACCAGGGATTGAAAACTGTTAATATGTATAAACCAGGGATTGAAGAACCGAAATGATGTTATAACTGTTACGAGAATATCGGTTCTCGATTTTGGTTTTCGGTTTTGATTCCGATTTCGGAGTCTGTCATTCTGTATTCTATTCTGTATTGTGTTCGGCGTTCGACCTTCTATATTTATTATTTAAGTAGTTCCTTATTGTTATTTATAATTTAACCAATTTTTAAATAAATCAATTTTCATAATTTGTTTCCATATTCATTATTTGTATGGTTATTTCAATAATTTACTGTTAAAATAATTGTTTAAATAAATAAATTTTCATAATTTCTTTTTATACTTATCATTTGAAGTATTTCAATAATTTGTTGTTAAACTAAAATATTTATTATTTGAATTATTATTTATTTAAACTTTATTATTTAACTTAATTTATTTATTTAAACAATTATTTTAACAAGAAATTCTTGAAATAACCATACAAATAATGAATATGGAAACAAATTATGAAAATTTAACTTTTTAAATAATTATTTCAACATTAAATTATCGAAATAATAATTCAAATAATAAATATGTTAGTTTAACAACAAATTATTGAAATACTTCATATAATAAGTATAGAAACATATTATGAAAATGTGTTTATTTAAACAATTATTTTAATAATAAATTATTGAAATAACAATTCAAATACTGAATATAGAAAAAAAATTATAAAAATTCATTTATTTAAAAATTGTTTAAATTATAAATAACAATAAATAACCAATTAAATAATAAATATAGCAGGACGAATACAGTACACAATAGAATACAGAATGACAAGACAGAACCGAAACCCAGAACCGATATCCAGAACCGAAAAATAACTGTTTTAGAACCGAAATAATATCGGTTTTCGAGAACCGTAACCGTAACCGATATAAGCCAGAACCAATCTCGTTCGATTCAAGTAACCTTATAGATTCCGCGAGAACGGTATTATTCTATCTTGGCATAATTATTCAACCTCTCCGTGTTCCCCGCATCGCTAGTGCGTCATCCAACAGGCAGTAGTACTTAGGTAACTACACAACATTGTTCATACACACTCAATTCTTACCGCGTCAGTAACAGTTGTAACAGAGTCAGTTTCCTGTAATATACAATTTAGTTCAAGGTAATTTTGAGTAACAATTGATTTTAACGAACCATTCAGATCCAGTAATTCTTAGTTGACCGTTCTCGCATGATAGAATCTTACCGCTCGCGTCGTATAAAATAATTTATAATATTAAAGTTACGAGGCCGTTACTAACATATCCCTAGGAGCTACCTGATCTTGTATGAGGAACCCAAAACTGTTATCCAACTTAAGGTCGAGTTATGCTACACTTCTCGGCGACCGAGGCCTCTCAAGCTTCACGGCCCCTCACGGGGTATACCCCGCGGAAGTGGGGATAGTTCTAGGACAGTTATCGGTCATATATTTGGGACAGTTATCGGTAAAATATTGTAATAACTGTTTGTAAATTTCGGTTCTTCGTAACAGTTATTTGAAATAAAGGTTCTTCATAGCTGTTTTAAGAACCGAAAACGGTATTATAACAGTTTTCAAGCCCTGGTTATTAAGATTTATTTCTAATTGCACTTACTTAAAAGGAAGTATTAAAAGCTTCCATGCATTTTCTGTTAAAGACTCCGGTGTTAGAAAAGTGAGGCATTCAGTATTATATGAAATGCTCAAGTCAAAATAATTTAAATGATTCAATGTGTAATGTAAGTCACCCAAATGAAATGCAGCTTTTCCTTGCATGGCTTCATTTATAAGACCTGTAGTTTCATTAACTCCTGTTGTTCCTCATCTCTCAGACGCTATGTTGTGTGGCATGTAATACTTTGGTTTGAAATTCATGGCTTTCGATATAGTCTGTATTAACTGAAATGTAATATTGCTGTAAATGTAGGCCAGTAAATTGTTTTTTTGATACATACCTCAAATTCTATTCCTAAAGCCTGTGTATTATTTTTCGGTCTTATATTGTAATAAGCTCTTGATTTTTCTGTTACTGATGGAATGTGCTCAAAAACAGCAACTCTGAAATAAAAATAAAAAAAGTATTATTTCATTTTACAATGGTAATAACAATTATACTTATCAGTTATTTTTGTACCAACCTCAAATGTTTTTTTTGTAGATTTATAGTTATTTTTGTAAAATGTTTTACACCATAACGCAGTTTATTATGGTACCAAGTATCTATATGTTTCATAGAAGAATGTCTTTTTCCACGAGAAGGAAAGTAGACAGTGTACAGATCAATTTTTTTCTTCAAATGTTTTTTCACCAGATCTGTGTTTATATGCATTATATTGTCGTATAAAGACTACATTAACCCGGGAGTAGGCGCGCCATCAAGTTTTTACAAACTTCAATTGGTAGCATATTCGAGAGGAGAGTGTCTTCAATTTTCCACCTGTCACGCCCTGTCACCTTAACGAAATTATTATAACAATTGTTTTGAGAATAGAAAAATCAATGTTCAAACAATTTTTATATTCACTGTGTGCATGCGCCATGCTTTTTCTTTTTCAACCATTTGCACCGTCCTCATATACCGCATGATCCTCATTTGGTTTGAAGGTTATAAAATGAAACTGTCAACTAAATGAAATATGTCGGAATATCCTGGCGAGAAAGGAGAAGAGGAAACAAATCCTTTAGGAGTAAGTGCCCTTTATCTGAAACTTAATTATACTAATGGCACATGTAAATAATATTCTCACAACACAGTAGTGCCTTTTACAGTAATTCCTCTATCTAGAGAGGCAACGTAAAAATTAGGGATGTGCGGGCCGCCCGACACTCGGGCTCGGGTCGGGTCGCAGAAAGTCGGGCGGGCCGATTCGGGCGCGCGATACTTCATAACACATCGGGCTACCCGAGAGTTTCGGGCTGCCCGAGAGTGACTCGACTTCGTCGTGCGGGATCGTCAAGAATCGGACAAGTTCGGGCGAGCGATTTATCGCGATACTCGAGATTCAATTTTGCGGTTTATGAAATAGATAATAGTAATTATGGTATTACTTTCATAACTGATAACATAATTTTTAATATACTAGTATTTCTTTTATAATTACATTAGGTTTATTTGACAATCATGTGCTTAATCTCTATTTGTATTAACATTTGCAATAATGTGCGTTACACGTGACAAACTTAAAAGACAATGTTTCTGGTAGTCTGACGAATTTGTTACGAATGAAGTTGCATATGTATCGACAATATCATTAAAATATCCTTACTTATTAACTGTTATATAACTTACTTAATATCTTCTGATATAACTTATTAATTAACTATCATTAAGCCGACAGAAATTCTTAAAATGGAATGTATTATAAAATAACAAAATAGAAATTGTTATGCCCCAATCGAATGTGGTAAAACTGTATATATTAAATGATGAACGATATGTTTAACATAATATGATATGATAACTATAAATATAATATGATAAATATAAATATTATAATGTAAGTATTAATTCACTTGCTTTAATTGTAATTTAACTTGTTTTTAAGATTAACTTATCTTATTTAAATTACAATGTAGGAAACTCAACAAAATTGAATCTCGAGTATCGCGATAAATCGCCCGCCCGAACTTGTCCGATTCTTGACGATCCCGCACGACGAAGCCGAGTCACTCTCGGGTAGCCCGATGTGTCGTGAATTATCGCGCGCCCGAATCGAGCCCGCCCGACTGTCTACGACCCGACCCGACGATTCGGGCGCCCGAGAATCGTGCGGCCCGCACATCCCTAGTAAAAATAAATCAAATTGATAATAAAGGTTTTCGTTACTATCCGTTTTGAGTAATCACGATATGTAATCTGGTATTTGTAGGATGTATCACATTCGCTTCATTTTTAACAAACAATTAATATGGCATGTCAAAAGTGTCTGAACATATATTAAAAGTGTTGGTGATATTTGTTTTTAATGGATAGCGCATTTAATATAAAATGTAATTGTCGATAACGTTCGACGTTTTTCACTGATTTTTAGTTTATCCCATTTAGACTTACTATACCATATACGGTACAGTTTATTGAAAGAAATTTATTTAACTTACTTGTTCAAGTTTCATTTCAATTTCAATTTCAATTTCAATAGAATTCTGATTGAATCACTTTCGGGTCTAAATAGTTAATATAATAGAATAGAAGAATAGAAATGCTTTATTTTCAGCCTCCCGGCTACAAAAAGGAACTCGGTTTACAATTATAGATAAATTCACTCATCCTTCCTAGTTAATATAATATTAAATAGATTATAAACTACCGTATTCCCGCATCAATGAATTACTCGCAAGATCTATACATATGTGCATTAAGTTATCAATATACTGCGGAGTTTATTCACTTGAAATGAATCTCAAATGAGATTCAAGGTGCTTTAACTCTTTGAGGCACAGGATTTCAGATAATAAAATAGACCCATGTTACATAGAAATTTTGTTGCATTTTAAATGAAACAAAGTTGGTATATTTTTATTAATAAAGGTATCACATAATGTAAAAACATAAAAAAATACTAATAGTTTAATTAAATTTGTTGTTATAGGGTGGGACTCAAAACAGTCCACCACCATAAATTTAAGCTTTAGTTTTTATTATAAAGCTCTTCAGTTGCTTATATGGAACTAATTTTTATAAAAATTAACTTACTTCTACGATTTTCCAAATAAAACCAGGAAAAAAAGATTGTTGCAATAAATCTTCCGCTTGCAACAATTGATGAACCTGTATTGGCATGTTGAATGTTGCCAACACAAGTGAATACATTTGCAACAATTGTTGAAGATATTACCAATTGCTTTACGTAAATAAGACGATATATAAACCTATGCGCATGCAGCTATTGCAATATTTCGAGGTGTGACTAAAAATGTCCCACCATGCATTACGGTGCATCAAAAAGGTGGGACATTTTTAATCCCAGCGTGCGCCAAAGAGTTAATAAAAAAAATAAAAAAGATGTGCCGTATATGAAGCAGGGTGGTTCAACAGATATTATAATTTGCATTTACGTCACTGTTATTAATCGTAGTGAAATATCTTTGTAGAGTTGAATGGTTTCAAGAGGAGCACATCTTCATAAATTAACTTACATTTTTCGGCATTCTATTTTGTTAATTTTATAAGACAATATAATTCAATACATTATAAAACAATATACATACTAGAAAACTTACGTCTATCTGAAATGGAAAAATATGGTAGAATGCGTACGTAAGGTAACATTGAAAAAAACAAAGAATTTATTGTTTACATCGCAACATTGGCAATATTTGCCCTTTGACTTATTGTTAGGTTTGTTAATAATTATAGTAAACGTCGTTGTAAAATGTAGACATTTAAGAATAATTCAATTGCTATCTCATGTAGAATTTAGTCTCTGTTAATTTACTTATTAAGTAACGTCTCTTGAATTTTTTTATGGGGTTACTTGAAAAATAAATGTACACCTTAAGGATCCGACATCGGCGGATACGCTAAATGGTTGTCATATTCAACCTTCTCTTTAAATAAAATCATTACAACATTGACACGAGAGTCATCCCAGACAGCACGCAGACGTCTCAAAGCCGTCTTTGAGACGTCTGCTGCAAGACGCTCAGGCGGCTTAAAGACGTCTCAGCGGTCGCTGGAGCGTCGTTTGTTACAAAACGGTACGTCTTAAAGACGCCTTTGAGACGCCTCTTAGACGCCTAAAAGACGCCTTTGAGACGCATAAAAGACGCCTTTGAGACGTCTCTTAGACGTCTTTAAGGCGCCTCTTAGACGTCTACGAGGCGTCTCAAAGGCGTCTTTTAGGCGTCTTTTGGGCGCCTAAAAGACGACTGTTTCGGAATTTTAAAAAAAAGTCATATCGACGGCGGCGGCCTGGACGGGTAAGATCGGTAGTAGTTGTTGGCACCTGCCAAGGGGCTTCCTGGTTATAGTTTTGTCGTCTGCTACAGTTGTTGCGTTGTGCTCTCGTCGTCGGGGTCTCCAATTTGGCGGCGGCTGAAATGTGTGGGTAAGGACGGAAGGGAAATAAAGCGTGTTTGGACCTGTGCCCGCTAGAGGATTCGTCATCGGTAAGGCTATCTAGCGGGCTCTGCCTTAGAAACAGTGATATCGTAAGGACGGCTTAGGACGGTATATACATTGAATCGGCGACGGATCAGGTACTAGCGGGAAAGGCGTTTTCTTGTCTCTCTGTCCATCTGGTGACGAGCGTAGGAGAAAGCCTCCACATTATATTAAAGATATATTACGGTCCTCTCAGATAATTCGTTAAAATCATATGAATGGAAGTAGAAAAATGACCGCCCCAAACTGGCGCAGTCACTTTTATTATTGCAGCGGCGCAGATACACACCTTACATTAATTATTGTACCATTAATTAATTATTGTTCTCGAATCGCGGACAATAGCTCATCAGTTTCGCATATATTACCCTTTTTTATTTAATTCCGTGAAAGAAAACAATTAAATAGTAAAAGTCTATATAACGAATTTCTCTACTTTTATCATCCATGTGTTTATAATAAATGATATTTTGAAAAATATTTTCATTATCATTCCAAAAAACAGGAAACTTAAGAACCAGTATTTTAATCATTGCACAGCAAACTGATCCCTGTCGTAACATCTCCAAATTCAAGTTGTTCAGTCTCGGAAAAGACGCCTCTAAGACGCCTTATTTCAGACGCAAAAAAGACGTCTCCCAGGAGGCGCCTCTGAGACGCCTTATTTCAGACGCCTCAAAGACGTCTCTGAGACGCCTTATTTCAGACGCCTCAAAGACGTCTCCCAAAAAACGTCTCTGAGACGCCTTATTTCAGACGCAAAAAAGCCGTCTCCCAGGAGGCGCCTCTGAGACGCCATATTTCGGACGCCTTATTTCAGACGCCTCAAAGACGTCTCTGAGACGCCTTATTTCAGACGCCTCAAAGACGTCTCTGAGACGCCTTATTTCAGACGCCTCAAAGACGTCTCTGAGAGGCCTTATTTCAAACGCCTTGAAGACGTCTCCCAAAAAACGTCTCTGAGACGCCTTATTTCAGACGCCTCAAAGACGTCTCTGAGACGCCTTATTTCAGACGCCTCAAAGACGTCTCTGAGAGGCCTTATTTCAAACGCCTTGAAGACGTCTCCCAAAAAACGTCTCTGAGACGCCTTATTTCAGACGCCTCAAAGACGTCTCCCAAAAAACGTCTCTGAGACGCCTTATTTCAGACGCAAAAAAGACGTCTCCCAGGAGGCGCCTCTGAGACGCCATATTTCGGACGCCTTATTTCAGACGCCTCAAAGACGTCTCTGAGAGGCCTTATTTCAAACGCCTTGAAGACGTCTCCCAAAAAACGTCTCTGAGACGCCTTATTTCAGACGCCTCAAAGACGTCTCTGAGACGCCTTATTTCAGACGCCTCAAAGACGTCTCTGAGAGGCCTTATTTCAAACGCCTTGAAGACGTCTCCCAAAAAACGTCTCTGAGACGCCTTATTTCAGACGCCTCAAAGACGTCTCCCAAAAAACGTCTCTGAGACGCCTTATTTCAGACGCAAAAAAGACGTCTCCCAGGAGGCGCCTCTGAGACGCCATATTTCGGACGCCTTATTTCAGACGCCTCAAAGACGTCTCTGAGAGGCCTTATTTCAAACGCCTTGAAGACGTCTCCCAAAAAACGTCTCTGAGACGCCTTATTTCAGACGCCTCAAAGACGTCTCTGAGACGCCTTATTTCAGACGCCTCAAAGACGTCTCTGAGAGGCCTTATTTCAAACGCCTTGAAGACGTCTCCCAAAAAACGTCTCTGAGACGCCTTATTTCAGACGCCTCAAAGACGTCTCCCAAAAAACGTCTCTGAGACGCCTTATTTCAGACGCAAAAAAGACGTCTCCCAGGAGGCGCCTCTGAGACGCCATATTTCGGACGCCTTATTTCAGACGCCTCAAAGACGTCTCTGAGACGCCTTATTTCAGACGCCTCAAAGACGTCTCCCAAAAAACGTCTCTGAGACGCCTTATTTCAGACGCAAAAAAGACGTCTCCCAAAAAACGTCTCTGAGACGCCTTATTTCAGACGCAAAAAAGACGTCTCCCAGGAGGCGCCTCTGAGACGCCATATTTCGGACGCCTTATTTCAGACGCCTCAAAGACGTCTCTGAGACGCCTTATTTCAGACGCCTCAAAGACGTCTCCCAAAAAACGTCTCTGAGACGCCTTATTTCAGACGCAAAAAAGACGTCTCCCAAAAAACGTCTCTGAGACGCCTTATTTCAGACGCAAAAAAGACGTCTCCCAGGAGGCGCCTCTGAGACGCCATATTTCGGACGCCTTATTTCAGACGCCTCAAAGACGTCTCCCAAAAAACGTCTCTGAGACGCCTTATTTCAGACGCAAAAAAGACGTCTCCCAGGAGGCGCCTCTGAGACGCCATATTTCGGACGCCTTATTTCAGACGCCTCAAAGACGTCTCCCAAAAAACGTCTCTGAGACGCCTTAATTCAGACGCCTCAAAGACGTCTCCCAAAAAACGTCTCTGAGACGCCTTATTTCAGACGCCTCAAAGACGTCTCCCAAAAAACGTCTCTGAGACGCCTTATTTCAGACGCAAAAAAGACGTCTCCCAGAAGGCGTCTCTGAGACGCCTCAAAGACGCCTCTTTGTGACCTAAGACGCTCGGACCTAAAACAGACGTAAAATTGACGTCTCTAAGACGACTCGTGCTGCCTGGGAACGACACAATCTTTTTATAGAAATAGCACTCAGGAAATGAAATAACAATTTTCGAATACTAATTTCAACAGACATTTGACTTAAGTGTTCATTAATTGGACAGGTCACCCTATACAGTAAAATTTTGTTTCTAAGAGGCTATCATAATCCTCTATATAAAAACATTGATTTTCTGAAAGTTCGAAACCAGTATATCCTTTTAAACAAATGTTTCGGAGTTTCAATTGGTAAAACAAAGAGGTTAATATTTCAGTTGTACGAAGGCGAAAGGAACGAGAAAGGTGATAGACATGGTCATGGAAAAGCTTTGCTCCCGAATGGTGACATGTACGAGGGCCAATACTGCAAAGGTTTGCGGCACGGCCGAGGACTTTATGTGTTCAAAATTGGAGCCAGGTACGAGGGTGAATGGAGGCACGGTGTAAAGTATGGCCAAGGAAGCTTTTGGTACCCTGACGGAACTCGATACGAGGGTACGGAATCATCTATCAAAATAGAATATTCTGCTTCACGCTCGAAAACGTGGGCCCTTACTCATACTTATATCTATGATATTATTTCCGTAGCCCGCGTCAGCTTCGATGATTCTTACCGGTTAGGCATTGAATAGATAAGCTGCTTATTATAAAGGTCATCGAGTGTGGAAGAATTACTCTTAACCCTTAAGTGAGCTTCTGTGGCCACTACGGCCCCACTTAAATTTATTCTAATAATTATTTGACGCGTAACTATTAATAATAGAAATGTTACAATCTCACTATGTTTCTATTTGCCATTTCGTAAGAGATGAATACTAAATATAGTATATTCTGTAAGTCCATTTAAACGTTAAATGAACACATTTAGAAAGCATACGTTTTTTCAATATTTAACGCTAACCGTACCGAGCACAAAATGTGACAGATATATGTTGTTTTATAAAAACAATACGACTGAAATGATTTCGATTTCTAACAACTTCTAATAGAATCACCTTTGTAATTTCCACAATTATAAAATAAAAAATGTGAAACCGGTAAAGTGACCGGTTGTGATACGGTTACTCTTAAATCGAAGATATTAACAAAAATTAATATGTATGCGTGCACCAACCGATACATAAAATTCATTAAAGCTAGTTCTCGCGTCTACTAATAGTTAACTAAGCTTGTGATGTATAAATAATCTATTGCTACTGATTTATGCAACGTACTTCGGGGTTATTCTTTTTATTTCAATCTTATCGATGTTTCGATTCTTTGAAGACGCGTGTTGATGTTCAGTGTACAAACAGTTACATCCCATCAATTTCAAATTTTATTACACGGAATGATATTATATAGCATGTCGTTGAATTTGTCTCAACACCCACTACAATGCCATTGAGCACAATATACGAGAAGACATTCAAAAAAACGACTAGATTGTCTTCTAAATCTCCCCCACTGCTTTATCCACACAAAAATCATTTATACCACACAATGTAGCATTTTATACCGAACAACTTCTATAGAAACCTTTTTTTAATCCGAATTGCAATTAGTCGGAATCGCAGAGAAAATACTAAATGTTGTATTTTACAATTTTTTTTATGTAGGCCTATATTGATAATTTAAAAAATACGTTTTGTAGATTTGCGGTGCTTATACATTGTGAAAATTTCATCGAAGTCGGTTAATGCGGATAAAATACGGCAAGCATTGAAAGATGTAACAATCCTTTTAATTGTTACATTTAGAAGCCAAAAATCACGAAAAACTGCAATTTTTACCATTTTTACAATTTGTAGCGCATTGCAAAGTTGACCGATTTCGATGACATTTTCAGAATATATACGTAATTGATACAGATCTACAAAATGTATTTTTTTATATTTTCAATGTAAGCCTACATAAAGAAGTTGTAAAATACAACTTTTAATATTTTCATATTTGCAATTCTAACAAATTGCAATTATTTTCATATTTGCAATTCTAACAAATTGCAATTATTTTCATATTTGCAATTCTAACAAATTGCAATTATTTTCATATTTGCAATTCTAACAAATTGCAATTATTTTCATATTTGCAATTCTAACAAATTGCAATTATTTTCATATTTGCAATTCTAACAAATTGCAATTATTTTCATATTTGCAATTCTAACAAATTGCAATTATTTTCATATTTGCAATTCTAACAAATTGCAATTATTTTCATATTTGCAATTCTAACAAATTGCAATTATTTTCATATTTGCAATTCTAACAAATTGCAATTATTTTCAAATTCTGTTTTATGTAGTAAACTAATTTTTCCAACTTTCTAGAATCTAACCTCTTAAAAATTCAAGTCGTATGATTAACCCATAGCACTCTGAGACACCACTAAAAATTGCTATACCATTATTCAAAATGTTGCTTACATTACTAAATTTATATGTCATCAATTAGTAGCCAAACATTTCAGTATTGTACGAGGTATTATATCATTTTCATTTCTTCAAAATGAAAAGAATTATATGGAATGGAAATATTCTTAGTTAGTTAGTTAGTAATATTTTATTTTAATGTGGTCGCATTAACAGCAAGGTCATTAGCGACCACATGGTTTACAGATTACAATTTGTTAAAGTACGAATAGTATGTATAATAATTTGCAACTGTTTAAAGTTAATATTGGAACTTGAGTGGAAGAAAATAAAATATGCTTATAATAATTTATATATGTCGATGGTTTTAAAGAAGAGGAGGACGTTCTTGATGTTATCTTCGTTTAGATTCGACTTGAGGTCATTTTGAATAGAGAATCTGGATCGCTCCAAGTAGAATTATTGATCGAAAACAATATTTAGTTTTGTAGTTAAAATACCTCCGAGTGCAAACTGTTAAAAATGTTATTATCTTTTTAAGAGTTTCTGAATATTAAATGGGAGTCACTGTAAGTGTAACACCGTGTTAAATAGCAATACAAACGCTTGGATAGCAATAAACCAGAAAAATAATTTTTTTCTTAATTTTAGTGGCGTCCACAATTTTATTCGTAAATGTTGATTTCTCCGTTTTTATGGTTTTCGCAGGTGAGTGGAAGCGAGATATGAAATACGGTTTCGGTGTGTATTATTACGTAAATGGCGACATTTACGAAGGTTCCTGGAAGAAAAACTATCGGCACGGTATGGGATCGTATCTTTACGCGGACACGAGCACGAAATTTATGGGCACATGGATCGTAGATCGTATGCAAGGGGCTGGTCAATTAATACACCCCCGTCATAGGTTCCACGGATTCTGGGAGTTAAATTTGGTAAGGCCGTGGGTGGTTCCGGGAAACGACCCGGTCTGAGAAAATCTAAAAAAAATATATCTTACATTTATTGAAAATACAATCGCAGCCTTATGGTCGCGGGTGCTTCACATTTGAGAACGCGTGCATGCAACATGGCCACTATATTCACAACAAAGATCCTGAATACGATGAAACACAAGAAGAAATTACTGAGGTAAGATATACAGTGGGGGACAAAAGTATTCGTACACTTTGCACATAGAAATAAAAGCAACAATATCTTTTACATTATTAATTGTATTTAAACATATTTAGCTGTATATTGTATATAACACTTATAACAACGAATGAGCAAAAACAAAATTTAATTACATCATTTCGTAACTTACAATGGCAAAAATTTCACAAAATGGCGAGGAACTGCAGGGACAAAAGTATTCGTACATTTCATTATTACAAATGTTGTAATTAATTTAACGGGAATTTTCTAAATTAATACTCAGTAGGATAGCCCTTCCGACGAATTACTTCGTGTAATCTATTGGGCATTGATAACACTGAGCTTTTAACGAAGTCAGGTTCTAAATTACACCATTCTCTTTTTAATGTTTCTTTTAAATATTCTTTTGATGTTATGTCGTATTTTCGTACATTCTTTTCAAGTTTCGCCCATACATGTTCGATGGGATTTAAATCAGGTGATTGCGGAGGAGTTACTAACATGTGGGGAGTATTATATAACAACTACTGACGCACTATATGGGCTGTATGTTTCGGATCACAGTCTTGTTGAAAGTAAAATGTTCTCCCAATACCTAATTTATTTGCACTTTCTTGAAAATTTTCTTTTAAAATATTTAAATATAAATGTTTATTCATTATTCTATCTAATACTACTAATTTTCCGACTCCAGAAGCAGCAATACATCCCCACACCATCATACTTCCACCTCCGTGTTTCGTCGTCGCTAGCATATTCTTGGGATCCACTTCAGTATTAGCTTTCCGCCACACTTTTTCATGACCATCCGACTCAAAAATATTAAATTTCGACTCATCGGAAAATATTACATTCTTCCAGAAGTCGTCGCTAGCGTTTATGTATTCTTTTGCAAATTCTAATCTCTTTTTTTTTATTTACTTTGCCGATGAGTGGTTTCCTTCTTGCAACTCTGCTGTTATATCCTCCCCGGTGTAGCACTCTTCGTACTGTTTTCGGATGAACTTCCTTGTGCATATATTCTTGAAGGTGCGTAGCGATTTCCGATGCACTGGTATCTGATTTTTTTTTAATAATTCGGACGATTTGACGCTCCTCTCTCACAGTTAGCTTCCGCGGTCTGCCAGTTCTTTCTTTATTCTGCAATGTTCCCTCTGTTTTATATTTACTTATTATACTCTGTACAGTTGATCGACTTCTTTTTAGTATTTCTGATATATTTCTATATGATTTTCCCTCTTTGTATAATTGTATAATAATTTTTCGTTCTTCCAACGTAGTTTCATTGCGTTTTCTCCCCATATTGCAAATATTCACTAATAACGTGTACTCGCTACGACTAGAACTAAGGAAACTAACATGATATCTTCCAAAGTAATGTTTAATAAAATCAGAATATTGTGATTCCTTCGCAACTGCTGTGTTTATCAACAGAAATGGTAGTGTACGAATACTTTTGTCCTGGCAATTTCTTACGGTAGTGTGAATTTTGAATTCATTTCAAGTTACCAAGTGATGTTATTGCCTTTGTTTTTTGCTTATTTGTTGTTAGAAGTGTAATATATAATATACAGTTACGTATATTTGAATATACTTAATAATATAGAAAATATTGTTGCTTTCATTTCTATATTCCAAGTGTACGAATACTTTTGTCACCCACTGTATGTATAAATATATACACGATCAGCATACAGGGCGATTCAGCTAAGTGTGCCACCTGAATTACTTGTAACCTATTTGCTATATGAAAAAATTGTTGAAACGAAAATTGCATGGTTTCAAGGATAACATACAATGTAATAATTAGGTGTTCTTATTTTGCTTTTTTATCGAGATATAACGGTTACTTTCAGTATTTTTATTGTAAAGGGTAAATTGTAATCTTCTGGTTGAAGAAAGAATTGATCACTGAATAAAAAAACTATGAGGGTATATGGAGTGAAAAATTAATACAATAGTTATATCATATAAATGATTTTTAATGCAAGTAATGCACAAAAATGGTCTTCATTGTAATTAATAGATTTGCGTCATCCATCTATATACAGGGTGTCCCATTTAAGTTGAGATTGTAAACAATCTCAAAGACATATGATTTTAAAAGAACGAACTGACACATGTCCTTTAGTGTTTCGAGTGGGGAGTGGAAAAATATTTAATTTTTATACCTTCTTAAAAACATGGTCCATCTCTCCCGAAATTAACCAGTATTTAGACTTTACACCAGTGGTGGGCACGGGTGGAGCCCCTCGAACGCCTGCTTCTCCCACCAACCTCTCTCTCATGCAGCGCGCACATTCAATGCGTACGCTGATGTCTGATGTCAGAATTTGATACTCTATTGATTTACGATACAAAAAGTTGATCTTTTCATTTAAAGAAATCTTCGAAGAAGACTTCAAAAACTCCGAAATGACTTCACTCTCTCTCCATTGGGATCTGACATGGGGGCGTGGCCAATCTGTATAGCCATCCAATATGGCGACGGAGAACGTGATTCTAACATTGTATTGCATTGCATTGATATCTTTTTTTTTGTGTTTTCGTTCAAAATGTTTGTAAGTATGGGTAAAATTTGCAAGTGGGCAGGCACAAATCCTGCAGAAAGAAAGTTTGTTGAAGGAGAACGAATATTTAAGGCTGGACACGTCACAAATTGCGGGAAGAATGTGGCTGAAAATGGATGTGTGTCGTTTACAGCATTATGCTTGCAAACGACGAACATAAGACTTGCTCCACTTTACCAAATGTGTTTGTAATGTTGACCATTTGTTTATTTGCCTTCGGAAAATAGTGGAAACGGGGCAACAAATTTTTGCTTGCTCTACTATCACAATCTTTCACTGCACAGTAAACACAATTTTTTTTTGCTACGCGGTGGAAACATTGGAGCTTCCATAACGTTATTTTTAATAATCACCTGTTTTAACACTGTAACTTTACACTGTAATTAACTCCTGTTTACACTGTAAGCTGTTGTAAACCAAGCCAAGCCACGTTTGGAGTATTTCTACTTTTCGGCAGCAGACGGCGCCACTCAAAATGTCAGATCCCAATACCAGCGGTGGGCACGGGTGGAGCCCCTCGAACGCCTGCTTCTCCCACCAACCTCTCTTTCATGCAGCGCGCACGTTCGTTGCGAACGCTGATGTTTCGTGTCTTCGTTGCCCCATTGTACCGCGCTTGATGGAAGGGGACAGAGGACGCTACGGTGTGGACGGTTTTGCCTCAATTGAGGCAAAATTGCCCATCACTGATCTAGACTGTAGATTTTGTGCATTTATTAAAAATGATGACAGAATACATATTTTTCTCCACCAAGATACATAGCTAAATCAGATTCGCAGCATATAGTTCGTAATCGGTTGATACCGTTAATATCTAGACCAGTGGTGGGCACGGGTGGAGCCCCTCGAACGCCTGCTTCTCCCACCAACCTCTCTTTCATGCAGCGCGCACGTTCGTTGCGTACGCTGATGTCTCGTGTGTTCGTTGCCCCATTGTACCGCGCTTGATGGAAGGGGACAGAGGACGCTACGGTGTGGACAGTTTTGCTTCAATTGAGGCAAAATTGCCCATCACTGATCTAGACTGTAGAGTTTGTGCATTTATTAAAAATGATGACAGAATACATATTTTTCTCCACCAAGATACATAGTTAAATCAGATTCGCAGCATATAGTTCGTAATCGGTTGATACCGTTAATATCTAGACCAGTGGTGGGCACGGGTGGAGCCCCTCGAACGCCTGCTTCTCCCACCAACCTCTCTTTCATGCAGCGCGCACGTTCGTTGCGTACGCTGATGTCTCGTGTGTTCGTTGCCCCATTGTAGCGCGCTTGATGGAAGGGGACAGAGGACGCTACGGTGTGGACGGTTTTGCCTCAATTGAGGCAAAATTGCCCATCACTGCTTTACACCATATGCAAACGTACCAAAGGTTGACAGATTGAAAAATTCATTGCAGACCGCAGCATATAGAATGTAATATTTTTAATAATATTAATGTATTGTCTACTGTTAGTAAACATGAGAATAATAATAATAATAACAATAACAAAAAAGTTCAGTGTGATTAAAGTTATATCATTCATACTCAATACAGGATCAAAATAAAGATGAAACGACTGATCCAACGGCAGTCGAACCTATCCCTTTGAAGAAAGGAATTATTGCTGTATGGCAAGCACGCTGCATCACGCCTTATAATCCTGATTTGCTTCCACCCGAGCCGGTGCCTCTACAAGAGGAGGTAACAAAAATATCTCATAAACAACCAACTCTTCGTTAAACTTAATTTCTTGTTCAAATAAATATTGTGTGCGTTATTTATCGCGTTCCAATAGTCATGAATGAATTGAATGTTGTTGTGTCAGTTATCGATGACGACTGCCACCGTTAATATGTTCAAAACAGGCACCCTATACGTCGTTCCGTTCGGTTTTAAATGAATATCGGAAAGCTGTTTCACAATATCCGGTTTCCGGGATCGTAGCAAATTCGTCCATTGCTTCAAACATTCCGGAAAGCGGAAGTTCTCGGCAACAAGGACGACAAGATGATCGGTCTAAATAGACTGGAAACGGTCTAACGAGAATTTCCGGTCGCTTTAATTTCGATCCCACAGCGTATTCGTTAATACAATTACGATATCCGTACCTCATAAAAGCATCTTAAGCTAACAAACAATGTTCGGTTAGCTGAATGTGTCGATATTTTATAAAATTCGCAAATTTATTGTTTATTCGTTGTTGTCAGTTTTTTTTTTATTCTTCAGGGTGAATACAATCCCCAACGTACGAGGCGTTTTTCTTAAATAAATAGAAAAATATAACACTTATACGTTTTTAATTAATTTCTACCAAAAAAAAAATTAGTTTCTCTCTTACAACAAAAATACATTCGGGTAACCGAACTTTACCTGTAAAACACTAACAGACAAACAGTGAAATTATTTTATCCATTCATTTCAATGCTCAATTATTAAGACAACACGTTTTCTAGGTGTCCTTGGATTCATTGCCAGATAAATGTTCAGAAGAGTTGATGGAACGAGAACAATACTTAAAATATCCTGGGGAATATCGCGGGGAAGGTGAGGAAGACTATTACGAAGGAGAAAATTACTACAAGGCGATTGTCAATGCATTGCAGGAAACGTGAAATAAGATAAAATTGTCGTTCCTTTTTATTTAGTATACAGGGTGGTCTAATAACTTTGACCACATTAAATATATCCTTCATTTGTAATAATATGAGAAATGATATACAGGGTAAGTCACCTGAATAACTTCTACACTTTTTGAGATAGGAAGAAATGTTTCAGGCAAAAGTTGTTTGATTTCGAGGGGCCCATTACGCAGTGCACATCACTTTTGCAGGTATAGGTGCATAAAAGATTTGAACGTTAGTTTTGTTTTTTTTAAATGGAATCATATATTTTTGAACTCCTACGATTGTAGCACTTCTCGAGACTATTTCAAAGGGTATAGTCGATCAAAGTCATTTAAGGGGGGAGCCCTATGTAAATGGCCTGTTTTTCAAGAATTTTTTGTTAAGGATGTAATGCGTAGATTGATTTACAATTTCAGGTATCATTTATCGATGTTATAGTGTAACAAAAAATATTTTTTTTAAAGTTTAATTCTCAATGATAATGGTGAAATGACGGCTTGAAAATGGCATCCTGTAAATGCGCCGTGCAGCGTACAGTGCACAAAAATGATCTGAAACAAAAAAATCCAAATGGAATCGTTAGTTTATGCAAAAACGCTCAGCATGACGGTTTTCTTTTTTTAAAATTTGCAAAATTGCAAAAATCGCGACGTTTTGAAGAAAAAAAACGGATTTTTTTCTATAAATAATTGTTAATAGCAATATTTTAAATAAAAAATTAAAAAATCGGAGCTCGTCATGCTGAGGCCAATTGTTTATAGAATATATATATATATATATATATATATATATATATATATATATATATCAAGTTTCATAAAGATCGAGTAATTAGTTTACGAGCTACATTGCACAGCGTGTGCAATTTTGCGTTTCGAGAAAAATGCGTTTAAAGTTTGTGTAACAGAAAAATTTTGAAAAAATCGTAATTCATTTTAACTTCTAACATCTGTCGAAATTTCCTATCGATTTAAGCAAAAAAAGAAAAATGCTAAAAAATTTCATTTTACATAAGGTTCCCCCCTTAAGGTCATAAACGTAAAAAAGGATGAAGAATATAAATTCACTGTGAATGCTTACGTAACAGGATATTCTCAGCTTTATTAATGAAATCAAACTGAATCCAAAATGTAAAGAAAGTGCTCCTGATCCAAAATAATCTGCTACTAATGGTTAAAATGATGACCAGTCGCAGAAAGACAGCGTCTGAAGCGTTCGCGTGGTGCTTGTCTCAGACACTTCCCACTTTCACCATAAACTAAGATCATATTCGACTTTTTCTAGTTTTGAGAAAAAAGGCATTATGAAAAGGAAACGGCTTCTCTTCGGTGTCACGATTTAGACTAATAACAGTGTTACGAATATTTGTAATCCAAAGCGAAATATCTTTTTACTAACACTACCACTGACCATATCACTGAGTGAATGTAAAAGTTAACAAACTTCGCCGAAACGCTTAAAACTGAATTTATATTCTTCATCCTTTTCTTCCGTTTATGACCTTAAATGGCATTGAATGATTGTACGCGTTGAAATTGTCTCGAGAAGGGGTACAATCATCGGAGTTCAAAAATATGAGGTTACATTTAAAAAAACTAAGTTGACCTTCAAATCTCCTAAGCACCTCCATTTGAAGAAGTTATGTATACCGCGTAATAGGCCCCTCGAAGTCAAACAACTTTTGTCTGAAACGTTTCTTCCTATCGCAAAGAATGCAGAACTTATTCAGGTGGCTTGTCTTAGGTGACTCACCGTGTATGCAAAACTTGCATGGTATTGAGGGGGAAATATTGTGATCCATATGACCATATTCAAGCTTCCTGGTAGTAGGTACTCATTAAAAATTATTTCCATAATATCTCGTTAAATATTAGGTTTAGGACTTACAAAGGTCAATACAGTTTTACGCAGAATTTGATACGCGATACAAAAGGAAGATCATTTCAATTAAAGAAATCAAGGTGACCTTGAAACCTACGAAAAGCCTTCATCCATATAATAAATGTTTGCATCATAATATTTATTCCTCCATACCACGCAGCATTTGTGTAAATCATTTTTTCATATTATTACAAATAACGAAAATATTCAAGGTTGTACAGTTTAGCGTTATTGTATGTATAAGTTAAACAAATGCAATGTAATTTCTATGTTCTTAATGTGCGAGATCAAATATGTTTAATCATGATTACCCGATTGACGAGTAGTACACAAGAATTTGTTATTTTTTATTTTCCCTGGTTCCCTGGCGTTACCATGAAAATATATTCTATTAGAAAATGTAGTAATACTGAAAATCTGTATTATGAATGACAATTAAAACATTGAGCGAGATTGGTTAAACAACATCAAAGTTCGCTAATGCAATATTTTGTTGTACCGCTTCGTTTTATATCTACACGATAAATACCTTAATTAAGTTTGATTGAAAGATCCTGTGACATTCTTTATTCCCCTTATTGATGGATATGAATAAACTTATTGTTGGTCGAGCACTGGGCACGTAACAATATTCTCCAGTGACGTAATAATTACATTCAGAATTGGATTCAACACAAGACAAACGAGGTAAAATTTATAAATAAAACTAACAAGCAATTTAAAAGTAACAGTTGATGATAAAAATGTTACATGTCCAGTCTTTTGTAAAACAGTATAGAGCAGCGGTGGGCAATTTTGTCTCAATTGAGGCAAAACCGTCCACACCGTAGCGCCCTCTATCCCCTTCCATCAAGCGCGGTACAATGGGGCAACGAAGACACGAGACATCAGCGTACGCAACGAACGTGCGCGCTGCATGAAAGAGAGGTTGGTGGGAGAAGCAGGCGTTCGAGGGGCTCCACCCGTGCCCACCACTGGTCCAGATATTAACGGTATCAACCGATTACGAACTATATGCTGCGAATCTGATTTAATTATGTATCTTGGTGGAGAAAAATATGTATTCTGTCATCATTTTTAATAAATGCACAAAATCTACAGTCTAGATCAGTGATGGGCAATTTTGCCTCAATTGAAGCAAAACCGTCCACACTGTAGCGTCCTCTGTCCCGTTCCATCAAGCGCGGTACAATGGGGCAACGAAGACACGAGACATCAGCGTACGCAACGAACGTGCGCGCTGCATGAAAGAGAGGTTGGTGGGAGAAGCAGGCGTTCGAGGGGCTCCACCCGTGCCCACCGCTGGTATTGGGATCTGACATTTTGAGTGGCGCCGTCTGCTGCCGAAAAGTAGAAATACTCCAAACGTGGCTTGGCTTAGTTTACAACAGCTTACAGTGTTAAAAGGAGTTAATTACAGTGTAAACTTACAGTGTTAAAACAGGTGATTATTAAAAATAACGTTATGGAAGCTCCAATTTTTCCACCGCGTAGCAAAAAAAAATTGTGTTTACTGTGCAGTGAAAGATTGTGATAGTAGAGCAAGCAAAAATTTGTTGCTCCCTTTCCACTATTTTCCAAAGGCAAATAAACAAATGGTCAACATTACAAACGCATTCGGTAAAGTGGAGCAAGTCTTATGTTCGTCGTTTGCAAGCATAATGCTGTAAACGACACACATCCATTTTCAGTCACATTCTTCCCGCAATTTGTGACGTGTCCAGCCTTAAATATTCGTTCTCCTTCAACAAACTTTCTTTCTGCAGGATTTGTGCCTGCCCACTTGCAAATTTTACCCATAATTACAAACATTTTGAACGAAAACACAAAGATATCAATGCAATGCAATACAATGTTAGAATCACGTTCTCCGTCGCCATATTGGATGGCTATATAGATTGGCCACGCCCCCATGTCAGATCCCAATAGAGAGAGAGAGTGAAGGCATTTCGGAGTTTTTGAAGTCTTCTTCGAAGATTTCTTTAAATGAAAAGATCAACTTTTTGTATCGTAAATCGATAGAGTATCAAATTCTGCGTAAAAATGTATTTATCCTGTATATGTCCTAATGTAATAGTTAACCAAATAATCAGACATTTTTGGGACACCCTGTATGTACATACGATTGTGAGCAAAAAGTTGTCGACTCGGTTAAAAGATTTGCCTTATAAGTTTACTATCATTTATTAGCAGGTTTTAACCAAATACCAAGCCCATTGGGGAATTAGATGGAACGGAGGTTGACGATAAAATTGACTGCACATTCATATAAAATTGTCGGAGGCAATTTAATTCCGAGGTTGTTGCGCTTTTAATTCATTGAGTTTTTCGTTAAAGGTTTACAAGCGTGATTTATGTAGAGATATACAAGCATATTATGCAAACTTGACGCTTGTATTTGATTAAAACTAGCGTAAATACTGCTGTGAAGCGTGTAAATGTTTAACATTTAAAGATTTCTAATATACCCGTACGTCCATAGAACGTCCGTTTTACGTCAGATGCGTCCAATGTCCGTTGTGTACGTCCATGGGACGTCCCTTGGATCAAAATTTCGGACGTCCCATGGACATCCGTTTTTACGTCCGTGGGACATCTGTCGGACATAAATTTCGGACGTCCCATGGACATCCGTTTTTTACGTCCGTGGGACATCCCTCGGACATAAATTTCGGACGTCCCATGGACATCCGTTTTTACGTCCGTGGGACATCCGTCGGACATAAATTTCGGACGTCCCATGGACATCCGTTTTTTAGGTCCGTGGGACATCCCTCGGACATAAATTTCGGACGTCCCATGGACATCCGTTTTTTACGTCCGTGGGACATCCCTCGGACATAAATTTCGGACGTCCCATGGACATCCGTTTTTACGTCCGTGGGACATCCGTCGGACATAAATTTCGGACATCCCATGGACATCCGTTTTTTACGTCCGTGGGACATCCCTCGGACATGTAGGGAGGCTTTCGTGAGGAATTATTAAAAAGATTTATTTTTTTGTGTACATATTACAATAAAAATCGCTGAAGATCTAATTAAATACAATTTTATTATTTTTATAAAGCAATGTAAAATAATTAGTTTTAGTGCTCCGTGAACCTAGTGTTAATTCCGGGGTTGTTGCGCTTTTAATTCATTGAGTTTTTCGTTAAAGGTTTACACGCGTGATTTATGTAAAGATATACAAGCATATTATGCAAACTTGACGCTTGTATTTGATTAAAACTAGCGTAAATACTGCTGTGAAGTGTGTAAATGTTTAACATTTAAAGATTTCTAATATACCCAGATAGCACCGTACGTCCATAGGACCGCTGTTTTACGTCAGATACGTCCAACGTCCGTTGTGTACGTCCGTGGGACGTCCCTTGGATCAAAATTTCGGACGTCCCATGGACATCCGTTTTTACGTCCGTGGGACATCCCTCGGACATAAAATTGTCGGGGGCAATTTAACACTAGATTTACGGGGTCCGTCAAAATGACGGATACAAAAATTTTTAATTTACGATTATTAAGAGTGTAAGGAGGCATTCGTGAGGAATTATTAAATAGATTTATTTTTTTGTGTAGATATTACAATCGCTGAAGATTTAAGTAAATACAATTTTATTATTTTTATAAAGCAATGTAAAATAATTAGTTTTAGTGCTCCGTAAACCTAGTGTTAATTCCGGGGTTGTTGCGCTCTTAATTCATTAAGTTTTTCGTTAAAGGTTTACAAGCGTAATTTATGTAAAGATATACAAGCATATTATGCAAACTTGACGTTTGTATTTGATTAAAACTAGCGTAAATACTGCTGTGGAGCGTGTAAATGTTTAACATTTAAAGATTTCTAATATAGAAATCGACCTGGCTCAAAAATACTACAAGTTCGAAAATTTATACTTGTGCTACAATAATAAAGCACGTTCGGCTTATTTCTATACATGTGTAAGTTGATGCTTTCAGTATCTGTCAACGATTCGATGTTGAACAGTGCAATCGATCTTAAATCGAACTTCAACTTTCAAATAGGTATGTAAAATAGTTTTATATTCTAAAATTCGAAACAATATATTTACTATCATAATTTTGAAATTATAGTAATTGCGTAAATAATTAGTTCCAATTTTACATGCTCTCTGTGTGTAAATTAAATGTTTCTCAACAGTGAAATACTTTTTCCAAAATGTTTCTGATCATTTATACATAATTGTACCTTGAAATATTATTTCTTACATGTTTTAGTCAAAAACTAACTTTTAAACTATGGCTATTATATCATTATATGATGATTATAATAACGCACTATTACACAAGAATGTATAATACACTTTTAAAATAAAAATATTCCTTTAAATGTAATTTATTATTTTTTTGATATTGCGAAACGAAACATTTTTATATATAATACTATGGTGAATGTGTTTATGTATTGAGTTGTAACATAAATTCGTTTAAATATCTTCAATATCTTCTTTCCATGTATTAACGTAATAGAGAATTACAATTAATCAATTATAAAATCGTCAATTATAAGTGGTTTTTATTTAATCATAATTATCTGCATTTGCAACGAGTCCCAACTAAAATATGAAAATTAGGACATATTTATGTGTGCAACCGAGTAAATTTGTTATGTTACAATCCAATATAATTAGCTGCAGTAATACGCCAAGTGGTCAAAACAATGATGTTCACCCTATATTATATTTCAAGCATTAATAACTAGACTGTGGACATGTATGCAAAATACAAATTTTCTAAGTCAATTATAACTAGACTGCGGATTTTATGCATTTATAACAAAATGAGTATATACCATTTAAAGCAGTAGACTGATTAAAAGAATTTAATGTTATCAATATATTAATTCCTGCTTATTAAATGCAATAAAGCAAGAAAGAAATTTCTATTTGGTTTCTACTTCTTGCAATAGATGCAAACAATTTTTATTTTGCATAAAGATCCGCAGTCTAATTATAACTCTTAATAATGTCAACAAACCGACAAGCTCTTAAATTCTTCTA
Organism: Sphecodes monilicornis; assembly: GCA_913789915.3. NCBI lineage: Eukaryota > Metazoa > Arthropoda > Insecta > Hymenoptera > Halictidae > Sphecodes > Sphecodes monilicornis. The sequence continues at coordinate 3,649,319 of OU565286.1, read as the reverse complement.
ATGTCTTTACAATTTTGTATTTTACTGATTCACTTTTGTCATAAATACATAAAATCCGCAGTCTATTAATCACGCGACAATTATAAAATTCAAAATGTTACATATTTATATTTTTTAATGTGGAAAATGTTTAAATTAGTACACTGTTTTATATTTCTTAACAACTAATAAGTACACTTTCGCAATATTAAATTGCTATATCGCAAACAATATATTCCCACTGCTGATGCAATAAATCCTGTTCTTTATCTTAATTATTTCCGTCCTATTGTTAACATTAGAACAGAGCTAATTCTGTTTTCGGAAAAATCAGGATGTCCTTTATTCTGCTCATATGTTTTTGTATTACCCTAGGGTTTATATAATATTTTTCTGATGTAATACAGCTTAATTCTCACGATCTGTAATTGATACGGGACAAGACATCACGCAACCAGTGTCATAAAGCAGTTCGGACGATTTAATTGTCGGATAAATTGATTATTATACAAAATTCAAACGCACACGGACTCGCGTATTGCTATAAATACCGGTAGTTTGTAAAATGAAGCACAGTGATATTTCATCGACTATCGAGCAGTTGTACTGCAAAAAGTGACAATGGCAGCTCCAATCACAAAATTGTTATTCCTGTTTCTACTGGGTATTGCTTCTTGGTCGCGTTGTGCGGTGAGTTAACTCTGAAACTATGAGACCAGATAAAATCAATGGTTGAACTTTTTATGTCACGATTTCACTGTTTAATAAATATTTAAATGGACAGTGGGTGATCAAATTATTGTGAATAAATGAAAAAATTACACTAGGTAACTCCTACCTTTATGAATGTTATTTTATTACAATAGTGTAAAATATTGTGGTATATTTCAAAGTACTTTACTTATTGTGGTAATAATTAAAATAAAGTATACTCTCTTCTAAATCTTTTTAATTGTTGGTTACCGGGAGCAGTAAAAAACGGTATAGGTTGCATATACAATGTCAAAATTTATTAACACGAATATTAACTGGCCATAAATTCATATCACCTTTGAAACAGTACTTTATTTTTAGTTGTCTTTTATTGTTTTACTGAAACTACTCGAAAGTGGAGCTGCCTCTTTCTTGCAGGAATTTTTTCACTCGCAAATAATATAAAACCACCGTCATATACTTTTGAAAATATAACAGTATGTTCTGTAATAAAAGAGGTATTACTAGATGTTAGATTTCCAATTGTTGTCAAACTCCAAATAAGTAGTATGTAGTTTCGATGTATTCACAATAATTTGATCACTATCTGTATGAATATGCATTCAATATTATGTGTAGACTGCGGATTTTTATGGAAAATAAAAATTTTCTATGTGATTTGTAAGAAACAGGAATGAAATAAAAATGAACTTTTCCTTTCAATAATTTTAATAAGTCGAATATAGTGTGCCAACAGCTTCAACTTCTTCCAATGTTTTCACAATTCTGTGCTTCACCTATTTTTACCATAAATGCATAAAATCCGCAGTCTTATTTCGAGAATGAATTTCTAACCTTTTTTTATCATTGTGTAGTTTTCGAAAACATTTATTTGAGAAAACACATAAATTTTGGAAATTTGAAGACATCTTGCGCCACAACAATGGGTAATAATTGTATAGTTCTAACGTGCATAGCAGTGTGCTATAGAGTCTTCTGAATGAAGTGATATTTAAACAACGAGTAAATATTCAGAAAAAGGGGCCTCAACCCCAATTTTGCTGAATCGCAGATGTGTTATGTGGAGCAGGGGTTCTGAAAACTTTTTTAATTTTGTACCACATAAATAAGATTCAAAAAATATATGTACCACCATAAAAGCATTTCTCAATTAAAAATCAATACATCCCAAAGGGAATGTTTATAATTATATTTGTAGATGGAACTTTTACACTATAATAAAATACGGTAATTATTGCGAAAAGGTCATTATACTCCGATTTTGATAAAATTTAAATACGTTATAGATTTCGCGATTTTAAACAACTTTTTCCTTTTCCAATACAGGGGGGTCGCTTTTGGTTTTCGAGATATTTTCAAAGTGCGGGCTGTAATAACCAAAGGAAAATATAAAACGCAATTAAGGGACTCGAAGATAATAGGCGTTATTATTGATTGAACCCGAGCCTTGTTATCCGCCACAAAACTGTATTGAATTTAACGTATTGTTGCAGGCTCCGTGTCAACGTAAGGCTGCTCCGGTGCAGCGTCTGTTTACTTTTTCTTTATAAAACAATTCTTAAGAAATCGTTGTCAAGGGGAGGCTTCAATCTCCAAATCCGTGGTGGTCCCAGCCGTCCCAATCTCAAAATTTCCCAATGTTTTCACAGAAATTTCGATTTATAGCAATTTTAAGGAAATGGGTCTTCCGTTTCTCACTAGCTACATTATGCAAAAATATTTTACATGGAAATAAGCAATGTTCTTCGAAAGAGAATCTTCAAGCGTTAAAATGAGGCAAAAAAATATATTCCTGTACTATTGTTTTTTATGAAATTCCCACGGGTTGTAGACAATGAAAACATTACAAATTCAATTCATGGATCTCACAGACCCAATCAGTGTGCTAAAGGGTTAATGATTGATACAGTCATTGCTACTGTATTTTGTATCGGTAATTGTTCAATCACCGCGTCAACATTGAATATCACTACCGGCCTGGCATCAAAAATACAAAATTTTTGTATTTCGAAGATGAAATATGATTTATAATGTCTACTAATGGAACCCGAACTAATAGAAATTCTCTCCTATATGTATAGTTTTTGGACTAAACTGAAAAAGTTTACAAAACTTACTGCATTTCTCAGTGCAATCTTTGTTTAAACATGTTTCCATAATGTTGAGTGTCTATCATAGTAATTATTCATATTTCCATTAACGATAAAGGCAAATGCAATCATAAAACTCGTATATAAAAAGTAGTAATATAAAAATGTATATGTTTGCTTTTTTATAATGTACTTATAGTATAAGCAAAATTAGGCACTGTTTTAAGGAGGGTGTTAATCATCTCTACACATTCAGAACATTTTTTGGCAATGCCTATCGTCATCTTCATCGTTAGAAATATATAAAAAATTGGTGTGTGCTTAGACCACATGGCTGAAGTGAAACTTCTTTCTTTAATATTTTTCGAATTCTTATTAACACTTTATAACATTTAATTTTCTGATTCTATTATTGAAACAATTGGCTTGTGATAGCTAAAATATGATATAAATATTCTTGATTCAATTTTGTCTAAATGTCTTGCAAATATTGCATCGAGAGTTGTTCCTGATCTTGTTGTCGCTTCATTAGGATTATTTACCATTTCCAATCTTAATTTACTTCTAAAAAATTCTATTCATAATTTTGATTGTTCCGATGCAAAGTTCAAGTTGAAATCTCCACTTAGTATCATCGGAATTTTATCATAATCTTTATTATGGAATGCCGAATCCTCAATCGTATATGCTAATAGAATAGAATTTCGTTCCATCGTTTCGTCGTTTAATCGTTTCATCGCCAGATCGGTTTTACGCCTACCGCGTCGAGGTTTTACTAAATCGTTTCATCGTTTCATCGCCAGATCGGTTTTACTCCTACCGCGTCGAGGTTTTACGCCTATCGCGCCTAAAGAAGTTTCACTTCAATAGAATAGGATTTCGTTTCATCGCTTCATCGTTTCATCGCCAGATTGGTTTCATTCCTACCGCGTCGAGGTTTTACTAAATCGTTTCATCGTTTCATCGTTTTCACCGTTTCATCGCCAGATCGGTTTTACTCCTACCGCGTCGAGGTATTACGCCTACCGCGCTTAATGAAGTTTCAGTTCAATAGAATAGAATTTTGTTTCATCGTTTCACCGTTTCATCGCCAGATCGGTTTTACTCCTACCGCGTGGAGGTATTACGCCCACTGCGCCTACAGAAGTTTCACTTCAATAGAATAGAATTTGGTTTCATCGCTTCATCGTTTCATCGTTTCATCGCCAGATTGGTTTCACTCCTACCGCGTCGAGGTTTTACTAAATCTTTTCATCGTTTCATCGTTTCAACGTTTCACCGTTTCATCGCCAGATTGGTTTTACTCCTACCGCGTCGAGGTTTTACGCCTCGTAACGCGCCTAAAGAAGTTTCACTTCAATAAAATCCGCTTTTTCTGCCGAAAGCTACTGTAATAACCTACCGCGCCTAAAGAAGTTTCACTTCAATAGAATAGAATTTGGTTTCATCGCTTCATCGTTTCATCGCCAGATCGGTTTTACTCCTACCGTGACGAGGTTTTACGTCTACCGCGTCGAGGTTATACTAAATCGTTTCATCGTATCATTGTTTCATCGTCAGATCGGTTTTACTCCTACCGCGTCGAGATTTTACGCCTACCGCGTCGAGGTTTTACTAAATCGTTTCATCGTTTCATCGTTTCAACGTTTCAACGTTTCAACGTTTCATCGCCAGATCAGTTTTACTCCTACCGCGTCGAGGTTTTACGCCTACCGCGCTTAATGAAGTTTCACTTTAATAGAATCGAATTTCGTTTCATCGCTTCATCGTTTCATCGTTTCATTGTTTCATCGCCAGATCTGGTTTACTCCTACCGCGTGGAGGTTTTACGCCTACCGCGCCTAAAGAAGTTACACTTCAATAGAATCGAATTTCGTTTCATCGCTTCATCGTTTCATCGCCAGATCGGTTTTACTCCTACCGCGTCGAGGTTTTACGCCTACCGCGCTTAATGAAGTTTCACTTCAATAGAATCGAATTTCGTTTCATCGCTTCATCGTTTCATCGTTTCATCGTTTCATCGCCAGATCGGGTTTACTCCTACCGCGTGGAGGTTTTACGCCTACCGCGCCTAAAGAAGTTTCACTTCAATAGAATCGAATTTCGTTTCATCGCTTCATCGTTTCATCGCCAGATCGGTTTTACTCCTACCGTGTCGAGGTTTTACGTCTACCGCGTCTAGGTTTTACTAAATCGTTTCATCGTATCATTGTTTCATTCATTCATCGTTTCATCGCCAGATCGGTTTTACTTCTACCGCGTCGAGGTTTTGCACTTAACGCGCCTAAAGAAGTTTCACTTCAAAAAGTGTTTTGGCATGCTACTTAATGTTCTTTATAATTTTAACAAATAAGGTGGCAGCCTATTATTTTATATTTAGTAAAAAGGCAAAGAAATCCATCGTTTTATTAATATTTTTCTAAAATATCATTATCTCATATACGATATTTGTGTAATGCATATTCAGTACCATTCTACGTATTTGATATACGCTTAAATAATTCATTTAACTATGATATTCACCGTTGTGATCAAATATTTTCTGCCAGGGTTAGTACAATGCAATGTTAAAGGAGACGTTTCTGAAGTTGAAAAACATTCCTTTCTCAAAACTGATTGTCTCGAAAACTATGCATAAGAACGAAAAAGAATTATTGATTCCAATTCGCCTTATGAAAATCTATCTGAAACGCCTACGTAAATTAAGAAATACGAAAAGAGTTAAAAAGCATTACTTAGTTTTATAAAAATCATAGTGATACTTCCATGAGAAAGTATAGCCCATTATATCAGTTTCCATTTTTCTGTGTGCTAAACAAGATTCTTTGTCTAAAACTAACTTTATTTGGTTTTTTCAAAATTTCAAGTGTGTTACTAAGGGTTGAAAGAAATAGTTCAATTTTTAGGGAAAATTTAGTCGCAAACAACCCTTTGAGTAACCACCTTTAATTGAATCAAGAATAATTTGCTGTCACGTAACTCTGATGTATAAAAGTTATTGTTCGTTATTTTTATTCGACCGTTCACTTTTAGAGTTTAGTAGTTCTAATGTCAACAACTGTTAAAATTAATATTTTTATTTGTTGAATTCAACATGAAATTTTTCTTTCTGTATACTAGGCGGCGAATAAAGTTACAATAACCGGATTTAGTGCAGAGGTTCCTGACGGTAACGAAATACTCGAATCTTGGGGTGGTGATGTCTCGAACAATCTTATTAATACAGTTATTAATGTTAAGAAGGATTGCCAAAGTGTGGTGCAGGTATTGTAAACTCAAATTTACATGTTCATCATACAATAATTAATAGAGTGAGAAAACATAAATGATGAAATCTCGTCTTAGGTTGAAATAAAGGTTTTGAAAGATGGTATTGTTGTGAACAATATAGCAAAATCTTTAAAGGATCCGGTAAAAGAGCTCCAAGAGTTTAACATTTGCGTATCAATCGATGGCCCGGAACCTGATGAATCGTGTTCTTTAGTCCAAGTAAGAGACTATACTTTAACACTTTCCGGTCCTATCTACTTTCACCATTTCGTTCTAGCTGCTCTGCATTTATTTGACCATTTTATGACGGTATTGTATGCATTAAATACAATGAAATATTTCAGAATCTATCTAAATAACATATAAATACTATTAAATTATAATACTTAGTGCTCAGCTGCGCGCAGCTTAACACAATCGCAGTTTATCTAAGTACACCTCTCAAATTACAAAACGTTCGTAGAAGACGAAAAGAATTCTAAATAAAGTGTATACAATCTTAATAATACGAAAAAAAAATCTTGAAATCACCAGCACAGATTAAACATAGATAAAAATTCTTCTGTCGAAACCAGTTCGACGTGGAACTAGTTGGAACGAAATGCGATGTTGCATCGCATGGACACAGCACTGCAAAGAATTAATTAACGTCCAGAATTTTTAATCTTCGATAGACTGATTACATTAATTCCATTTTGTAGGGTGAACAATCAGCCAAAGACTGTGACATGAGTCAATGGTTCAGCGATATGGATCCCGGTGAATATGAGGCTAAGGCAGAATTTAACGTCGATGGTAATGTAATCGCCTACGTCAACGTGCAAGTAAGAGTTGAAAGTGAATAAGCAGATAAACGTTGTTTCTATTGAACATTCGAGAATGTAAAATAGTCGCGGATGCGAATGCACGCTTTGTGGTATCATGTATAAGGTAGTTTGTTTCATTTGCAGTAAATAAATACGTGCACATGTATTGTTATTTCTTTACTTCCTTCCCATGTTTAATAATTTGCACTGTGCAATACCAATTTTGCGTCTCGATAACCAGTAGTTGATTTCGATTGTAATTTAACACTAGAACTACCAAGGTGGTCAAAATGACTTGTTTGACATTTCTTATAATTATAACTCATTTCAGGTACATTTTGTTTCTGAAAATTTTGTACGACTTTTTCTAAGATATACAAATAATTAATTCTGTAAAACAGTTTTCTTTTTTGTTATCATTTTGTTGTAAAATTGTATGCAGTATACCTACATATACCGAGATGAGTCATTTTGACCCCCCACGGAGCATACAGTCGTGGACAAAATTAAGTGGACAGGTCTAATGATCAACAAAAAATCAACGCAATTTAAAAAATAATTTTAATAAACTAGAATTGTACGGTACATTTAAGTTAACAAAGTGTACTTTAATGGAATAAACAACAATATCAATAATAAAAGTTAATATAATAGAATATATTATCATTAATCAAAATTGTATACAATTTTTGGTGGTCAAGATTAAGTGGACACTTTATAAATATTTAGAAAATAAGCAATTAGTATTTGGTATTGTAACCTCTTGCTTTAACACTAGATTGCCCAAGGAAGTCATTTTGACTGCTTTTTAATTTCAATTAGAAGAAGAGTCGATCACCAATGATGAAAACGAAAGTGTCATCAATATGCCCAGGAAAAGTAAATTTTTTTTCTTCTTAATATTTACTAATAACTTGTTATATAACTGTAAATAATATAAAAAATATTAAAAATTGATTTTAAACTTTCTTTACACATTAGTTATTCTTTCACAATGCAGTCATTTTGACTGCTTTTGGGCAATATAGGTATTATACTAAGTTTCAGTCTTTCTAGTGTTAATTACTGCTTCTAATCGTCGTGGGATGATTTCCACAAGTTTTTGGAGGTAACTTCGATCAATTTGTTGAAATTTTATTTGCAATTCGTTTAAAAATACTATTTTATTATGACGTCTTCCTAATGGTATTTCCGAATCTAATAAGCTCCATAAATTTTCTATAGGATTAAGATCTGCACTTTGTGGAGGCCAATAGAGAACATCTATCCCACAAACTTATAAAAATTTTTTCGTTTTCTTCGCCGTATGCTTATGATCATTATCCCGTTGTAGCATCCATACCTCATCGAAATCCATTTTTAGGGTTAACTATTCCATATTTTCATTTAAAATGTCAACAAACATATCTGCATTCATGATGCCATGGATGGGTGCTAAATTTCCAACCCATACCAAGAAAAACATCCCCATACCATTGTGGATCCCCCTCCACGTTTGATGGTAGGCAACGCATACTGCTTCTTGAGAGCTTCATTCGGTTTTCTCCATACGCGTGTTCCCCTTTTTTTTATTTAATGACTCAAATTTGCTCTCGTCACTCCATATAATTTTTTTCCAAAATAATAATGGCTTATTCACATATTTTTTTGCAAAAGCTAAACAACTCTTTTTATGAAGTTTACTAATGTGTGGCTTGCGTCTAGCTAAACAACTCTTCAGATTAACTTCTTTTAATCTTCGTCTCACAGTTCTTGAAGAAATATTTAATTGTAGAGTTTCAACAATATTTCGTGATGTTATCGATGGAATACGTTGAGTTTCTCTTACAATTTGTTTATCATCGTATGAATTTGTGCTACGTTCTCGTCCTCGACCGATTAAATTTTCAACAGTATCATACTGTAAATACTTGTGATAAATTGTATGCACTGTACTCTTAGAAACTTTGTATTTTTCAGCCATTTTACGATAACTTAGTTTATTTTTGCACTCTGAAACAATTAACTTTCGCAGGTGCACGGGAAATTCTTCTCGTCTCTTAGACATGCTCGGTTTATATTTCTAATCTTGTTTAAACAAAAGTTCAATGTCTACCGAGGACGAATGACACCGCACAATGCGAGAGTCAAACGTTTGTTTACATTTTTTCCGTCCCAACACAGAATGTCCTCTGCGTCCACTTAATTTTGTCCACGGTCTCAAAGACATCCATACAAACAAATATGCATAAATATTAACAGAAACATTATATTTATGCTTTTACATACTAAATAAATTCTTTCGTTGTGTATAAACATTTTTCATGTTAAACATCTGCAATAAATTTATAACACAATAAATGAAAATAGAGATTATTCAGAATTTATGTTCTGTCCATTTAATTTTGTCCACGACTGTAGGTTTTCGGTGCTGTTCTGTTGTATCGTGGAAATTTTTGTGGCACGTAGTCTGAAAGATACACAGAGAAACCGTTATTTTGTGTCATAATACCTCTAGAAAATCGAAAGTTGGTAATTTTATTGCATTACGCGCCCAATAAACCTGGCACTCATTAGCGTAGCAATTTATCATCTAGTCGTAAAAGAAAATATTTTCAAACTCAAAGATCTGTCAACAACCAAAAAAATGTTGTTCCCACGGCCTGCACTGTTTGCGCTTGGTCATTACTTGCAGTATTTACTTCAGCCAAGTTCACTCAGACTACTTTCAGTCGATCATCAGAAACACTGCCATATACAACTCAGTCGTCTATCAGAAACATTGAAACACAACTCTCGGTACAACTATATTCGCTGTAACCTCGTCCTAACTATATCGGAAAATATCTGTAAAGTTTTAGAAGTATATGTTTGTGCAAATCATTACGCAAACTGCAGAAATATTTGAACCCATAAAATTACTTCGAACCAATGGGAAAAATTTCACGAAGCAGTAAATTATTGAAAGAAATAAATAATTTGGAACAAAATTGTTCGGATACAGAGTATGATGAAAGTGATCTAGTTGAATGTAAAAATGAATACCTTCCATCAAACAACGAAAGTCTAAGCGAGTCATCCGATACTGACAGTGAAGATGTAATAAAAATGTAAAAATTGCTGTCTTTTCTTAAATGTCTTAGTAATTTAAGAAACAAGTCATTTTGACCCCTCCGGTAAAAGTAGGTATACGTCAATCGTCGGTAGTTTTAATGTTAATGCGCTGAACATGAATGTTACAGGCGTTTTGCTACATTACTGTCAGGTCCTGAGACATTTAATTTTGGAAAAAGTAACATTTTCTACTCCTGAATACAACAGTTTAATATTATAATGCCTATGTTTATTCATAACGTTATGAACATTTAAGCATGTTTAAACAATATTTAAATAGAACGATACGCTTAAACTGTGTATTTTACATTAAGTGCTTATGACAGAAAACCATGTTGAATAAAGAGTAGTAGTAAGTATCTTCGGCGTGAAGTTAAATGAAATATTTGAACGTCGTAGAAAATTGATATTTAGAAATACAAAACATTCGCTGTCTAATAATTACATAAGACGATACTTAAAAACAAAGATATTTATTTATCTTTTACACAACGTAATTAACGATATTGTAAGTGCAGATAGCATTTTTTAGATTTTAATTAATTGGCTAAGGTATGGATCTTCCTGTTGATGTCCTGGATACTTCTTCTTATATTTCAAACCAGTCACTATAGTTGAACTCTTAGGAAATGCTGTTTTACCACCAAACATTATGTCCGTATCTGAAACAATATTAAAGAATCATTTTTTTTATTCTTGCCGAAATAAAAGTAATTGTTAATTACTAGTTACTATTTAATCAACTTACCAGGATGGAATCGGTGATATTCGTAATTAATGTGCAAATTCTTTGGTAAATCGATGTCGCGCATCATGTCCAGAGGGGTTTTGGTATTCACAGGCGTCTGATAGAATTTTTTTAAATCACCTAAAAATACGAAATATAACTTCTCAGTTTATCAAAATCGCCAGAATAACGGTATACAAATACAAATTAATATTTCCAGAAATCTTACCGATTGTTTCAATACTGTATAGCACAGAATTAGACACGGAATGTTGAAGTTCTTTCTCGCAAGCTACGAAAAGTTGAAAACGTTGAAGCGGATCATTCAGTTGCGTTTCATCGCCCGTTGCAATTGATTGATTCTTGCAGATTTCATCTATCCGGGAAGATACATTCGCCGGAGGATCATAGGATTTCGTATACCTCAGGAACCTGAAACAGTCACAGCAGTGTGTATTTTTGTATTTTATTTGAAATCAAATAAAACATTGAAAACAATAATAAGTATCCTGTAACAAGCATCTCATAAATTTTGAATTGTTTCGTAACGTTTCAAGAATTATTTAACATAATGTCATCCCGCGATGACACCATTTTTATCCTTAAAAGCCTTTTTCTGTTTACCCTCGATTACATCGAAACTTGAAAATATCGATTTTGCAAGGGACACCTAGCTTTCCTGTTCCGTAAAAAGTATATTACTGGAAAATATTTCCAAACGTCATTTCCAGTTAAATTGTCAAAGAATTTGTAATTGCTACATGAAAAAATGCTAAACAAATTTACGTCTAGTTTCTAATCGGAGATACCGGTGATGTATGTACATGTATAAATGATCTTTGCGGGTGCCGGTGGCGTGCACCGTTAACATAGCAACGAGTTTTCGAAAATTCTATTTACCGCCGGTGAATAATATACGGAATGCGGTTGAATATTTGCAGTGTTAATTCATCTTTGACTAACTCGCGCCAAATTTTTCGTATTGCGTGAAAAATTAGCAGTGTAGTGGCGGCAAGGGAGGCTTCCCTTACAAGACGAGGGTAATGGTGTAAAGAGGGAGGGAAGGGGAAGGGACAAGATCGATGTCCAACGACCGCACAGTGGTGCCCTCAGTTGTATTTTCTCAGGATACAGTTATGGCCAATATTGGCCAGGAACGAAGTCCGCAATGGAAAAACCCCGTGGCTATGGAAACCTTCGGACACGCCGAAGAAAATTCTTAGCGGAATGAGAATTATATTTATTTCTTAATCCAATCCACAAAAATGTCAGTTTTACCAATTTCCTAACAAATCTATGCAGTTTTCGTGCCGGGCTTAAAAGAAATTTGTTGTTTAGAAAAATTCGAGCGCAACTAACATCCACGTAAAGATTCATCACGTAAACATACTTTGTCAATGTTAATTACAAGGACAGAGAAACCTGGTCTAAGAAACAGGTGTTCTCACTGAAAAAGTAGCGTAAATGTATCGACAGGAAACGAAAACTCGTCTCTCACACGAATCTGTTTTCCTTTTATATATATTTCCCTTCACCGCTCCATTTACCTCAACAGATTTGTCTGGAAACAGCGGCTAGTTTTTACAAGTGAAATTGACGAACGTTGAATTCTATTTATTCGCGTAAGAAAAACTAACAATAAGCGAAAGTTACATTCAGATTGGCCCTTTTTCAAAACTAGGTGTTACGAATAGTTTTTCAATAATCAAGAATATTTTAAGGTGACAAAATCAGAAAAAATGATTGCGGGTAAAGGAGACTTCTATAGTGGCGGAAAAGGGTATGGCTAGGCCGTTACGTCACACGAAAAGATGGACTCTAATTCACTGCATAGATATACCGATAAATTCGTGTCCATTCGAAACTGATTCCTGATTTTACTAGATCAAAACAACATCTTTACGAGAAAACTTGTGTTCCGCTACGGTTACTTCTAGCACTTGGGAAAACGGAGCATACGCATCACGAACAATTAGACATCGAGTCCGACGATATTATTTGAAACTTAGTAATTGTTTCCTCCGTGAAAGATTCACGAAATTTGATACTGTTGTAGCGTGTATAAAAAAATAAATGGTCTGGATTAGATATTTTTAATATGCCGATTGTTGCGTTGTTGAAAGAAATAGCATTACTTTTAGAATACTTTATAGTAAACAATTCGAACGTATCCCGTGGGGCGCCAATATTGCGTGCGTCTTCCCTGGGAACTTGTCAAATCCGAGCGCCGATTGGTCAGCACACGAAAGAGAGATGGTAGATGGCAATATGGCGACAGTGTGTCCTCTAGGTGTTAGGAAGCGACGCGACGTAACGCGAATATTTCGTTGAAACTCGTACGCTAGTAAAGTAAATTGTTTACCCTTTCGTAGCAAGAGACTTCTTCTCATCCTCGAAGCGGCGGACCGGTTTGACGCGGGGCACCTTGCTCTTTGAACGAGTAATATCGTGTCGCAAGCTAGTCTGTAAAATGACGATGGTCTTGTTAGTGGTTGAATCGTACTTATCGAACTACACAGCTCCCGGCGGGGGGCGTTCGGCGATGCAAGTGTTTAAAAAGTGTACGTGAAGTGTTCGCACTGACCGTGTTCACGGCAAGGATAGAGGATGTACTTTTCAAGTGATTCGCAAGTAAACCATGCCTGATGAGCGCCGCCATCTTCTTCCCCGTCGTCGAAGCGAACTGCGCGAGTGAGCGGTAGGAGTCGCCTCGGGCGGCTGCGCTTGTTGTTTCCTATCGTCCGCCATTTTACGGTCGCCATTGAGAAGTGAAAACCCTCCTAAATGTTCTCGAATAATAGCGGCCTCGCCGTGTGATTTTCGGGGCTGAGAGAGGCGCGCCGCCGCGAGAAGTGTTGCTAATGAGTGTACGGCGTACGATGGAGAAGCCATGACGCATCCGTCGCATCAAACGAACGGCGCTAGCCTGGAGGACTGCCACACAAATTTCTTCGCACTGGTGAGTGATCGGTGGAGCCCACTCTTGCCAAGAGTAGTCGGCCCGCATATCTTCTCTCTGTTTCGAATATCGAATGAACGGGGCTTCAACGTCGACGGACACAGGGGCCAGTTGTCCAACGACCGCTTAACGGTACCGCGTTACGTCGCGAGTACAAGTCGCCCGGGTTAACCTATATATCGGAGAATTCCCGTGGGCAGTACTCGATCGTTCGTTGTCGACGTCGGTGTTGTGTATCGCGGCACTCCCCTCCCATCCCTTCCACTCCTCCCTTCTGCCACTGCTATATGTATACATATATGCGTACGTATACATACACATCAATATGTACACACCTGAATATATATGTACATATATAAATACATATACATACATACATATATAAGATTATATATATGTATACATACACGTAGCGCGCGCGCACGCACACACATAGATATTTATATATGTGTATATATATATATATATATTCGCATAGACGTATGTACGCATCTAAACATATACGTAGGAGAGCGCGTCAATGGGATTTGAAGTTTGCTACACGACCTAATGTCATGCCTGATTCACGTCGGCCCTGAGTTTTCTGCTTGTCGAAGAATTAACACTAACCGCGCCGAGTACAAAATGTGACTTGTATACGTTGTTTTATAAAAATTACAAGACTGCATTCATCTAGATTTCTCGCAATTTTTTATAATAATGCGTGTTTGAAGGAAAAGATTTATTTAATAATTTCTAATGAAAGTGTCTTCGTAATTTGAATAGTTTTAAAATAAAAATGGTGAAGCCGGTTGTGGTACGGTTAGTGTTAATGAGGTTGCAAGCAGGGCCGACAATTTGAAGAGCTGTTGCATCTATTGCACGGAAATATCGTTCGATTATCAGCGCGGATTCCGCGATCTCTCTCTCGACGAGCCTTTGAAACACGATGGTCTCGCCTCCTCTCTCGATAAATAACAAGAGTCTCGTTTCTCGTAACATTCCTTTCGCCTTTCGACGTACTTCGAAAACTGTGTCAGACATTGTTTCCACTGCTTCGAAAGTCCTCTGGTCCCAGCGAGACTAGGAACGAGACAGAGTCTCAAACTCCGATAACCTCGATCGTCATGCTGATGCGATACATACCGACCTATCTGTACACAGACTATGCGTTTCTACCTGGATACAGAATGCCGCGGGAATAAAGAAGATCGACAGGCAGCAGCACGTTAAAGATTAACTTTCGAGTTTTCGTTCAATGGACAAGCAATATTCAGTGACCGCAGACGTTTCCCTGTCAACTTCTGTCGCTTGCCGCCAATCGGTACCGCTCGAACGTGTGACGAGACAAACGGACATCATGTTCTGTGTACGAACGTCTCCGTTTACAGTCACCCACAGTGGATATCGTACAGTGTGTATCGACGGATATTTGAAATAAGTTTAGTAACAAGATAAGGATTTTGACAAAAATTTCATTATCAACTTTTAATTTAATATATTCTCATAACTTGTACAGAAACTAAAGTACTAGTAATTATTTTGGTAAACCTAACGATTTGTGATTCCTCCACCGATTTTGATGATTTTTTGATGTGTTATAGAACTCAACTTTCTGAACAACTTTTCCTTTGCATGTTCGTGACGGTCGGCCTTCGAGATATTAGCAAAAAACTGTTGGTACTGTAAGCTAAGGTTTAGAGGATTTATAAAACCTAAGAATTTTACAAAAACCAGATATAACATATAATGTTATATAATATAACCCAGACCAAGACAATAGGTTCACAATACATCAAATGCATTAAAATTTACGGTGAATCTTTCCACGGCATAGAAACGCTGTGAATTCTTCAAAGAAACAGTACACAAGCGGTCGCACTGTATGGACGCATGCATTCCCTCGAGCATGCACATACAAAGGAAAAAATTGTTCAAAATGTTGAGTTCTATGACACATCAAAAAATCATTAAAATCGGTGAGGGCGTCACATATCGAAAGGTTGACCATTATCTTTTATTATAAAAATGTAACAAAAATGAGACCGAAATTAACCTCACAATCGAAGTCGTACAAGATACGAAATAATGCATAATTACGTAATAATACTGTAGAAAATCAATTTTAATATTTGGTGGGATATCTTTTGTTATTTATAACTTGTAATCGTTGTAACATTGGCTTTACTAATTTTTCTAAAAAAGATTTGTTCAATGTTTACTCATGCCATCTGCAGTGCTTCTTTTACTTGATTTTTACTACCGAACGTTCTGTATTATATTTAAATTCGGTGATTGTAGCGGTGTTTGAATTACTTTGGAATAATTCTACAATAGCTAATCTTGTGAAGCAATTATAAAATAGCTAATCTTGTGCCACTCTAGACTTATGCTTAGGGTCGTTATCTCCATAAATGTTAAACGAATGAATATTCCTAAATTTTGTGTTAATAAATTGATAATAACACCTCCAGACCGTGACACGTATACCGTCATACTTCATAATTAAATTCAAATGTTTTATTTGACTCGCGCCAAATTTTAGTTTTTCCATCTGATCCAAACATATTTATTTCGCTTTCATTCATGAAAACAACGTTCTTCCAAAAGTTATAAATCTTTTTCATTAGACTCATTTGTGAATTTTAATCTTTTTCCTCTATTTTTGGCATTTACGTACAGTTTTCGTCGTGCAACACGACCATTATGATTGTTTTCTTAATACTCTTGGAACTGTTTCGGCACTTACAGATTTCTGTAAATATTTCAAAATGTCAGCTGTAATAGTTGGATCACTTTCTTCTGGATTATTTTTTATTTTTCACATTATCTAGCTTTCGTCAGTTTTCGTTAGCTTTTCCTTTGAATTAATTCTCGCTTTGTTCTTTAAGTGGGTTTCATCTCTGAATCGATTTATTAAATAATAAATTGTAGAAACGCTTCTGATCATTATTTTTGCAATGTCTCTATAACACATTGCATTCTTCGTATACTGAATTACAAGTTGACGCTCTGCAATTGTTGTGTGCCTCATATTGCAGTTATTTTTATGAAAATCGTCTTAAAACTGTATGTGAGTACTCAATATGTATACTAAATTGAAGGAACAAATTACAAACAGAAACGACACGTTTGTTCAAAAAAATGCGGGAAATTCAAATGTACGAATTTGAATGTGAGATTAATTTCCATTGTATCTTAGTTTTAATTAGTTTTCATAGAAAAAGTAATTTCTATCTTTCTATTTTTTGCATGAATTATGAAAATATGCTTAACTAGAAGTTGGTAATTCAAGTTTTGTCGAAATCACTTATCCTGTTACCAAACTTAGCTAAAATATCCGTCGATACATTGTGTACGATTTTCACTGTGAGTGACTGTACGTTCGATCATCGTGCGAGGATATTAAGGGGTTCTTGGCTGTAGTAGTCAAACATTTTTTTAACATTT
Source organism: Sphecodes monilicornis (assembly GCA_913789915.3). Classification (NCBI taxonomy): domain Eukaryota; kingdom Metazoa; phylum Arthropoda; class Insecta; order Hymenoptera; family Halictidae; genus Sphecodes; species Sphecodes monilicornis. The sequence continues at coordinate 3,632,252 of OU565286.1, read as the reverse complement.
CTTGGATTTACGCTCCTAAATTATGAGACTTGGTGAGAAAAGGATGTGTGCAAAATTTAGAAGCAATCGGACAATTGAAACCTGTATCGCTTTTGCGTTCAGTATTCAAATTTTGAAGGTTTCATGTCATTTTCAAACGTAACTGTATTTTATTATTTTGGAAATATCATCAAACATCCTTCAGTAAAATACAATGCCTTTGATGATTAATGATGAGATTTATGTGTTACATTAACAAAACATACACAATCTTTAAATTTGATTTACCATTGAATTCAGTGTGTAATGCAGAATCTGGCATAGGGAAGGGGGATATATCAAATGTGGACACATCGATTTTGATGAAATTTTAGTAATAAGTAGTTTTCGAAAAAATATTTGACACGTGTTTTTTCGATCATTATCCATGTTGAAAGAGTGAAAACAGCCGTTAAAGTTCAGCGAAATCGGTGAAAATCAACAAATAATCGAAGTAATCGAAATTCGATGGGGAAATAGTTCGAAGGGAGTTCACTTCCTCCACTTAATAGGGATGCGGCCTCCTAGAAGTTAGCCCCCCACTTGTTGAAATAAATAATTTCAACAGTTGTGCTGAGTTGTGCTAGGTTTGTGCTACATTGTTGTCGAATATTATAACAATAATATAAACAATAAGCCTAAAAATTGAGAAAAACGATTTTTTTTAGTAGCCCCCCACTTTTTGTTTTTTTCAATTTTCTCAATTGTGCTAAGTTGTGCTAGGTTGTGCTAAGATTGTGCTAGAATATTATAACAATAATATAAAAAAATAACACCAAAAATTGAGAAAAACGTTTTTTTAGTAGCCCCCCATTTTTCGTTTTTTTTCAATTTTCTCAATTGTGCTAAGTTGTGCTAGGTTGTGCTAAGATTGTGCTAAAGTATTACTTTATAAAAATAATAAATAAAGAAGTTATGGTAAATAATCGTTTTGAACATGCAATTGACGTTTAAAATAGTAACAGTTATCCAAACAGCATATAATCATATATCTGAATTGTGCTAGCCTAGCACAAGTCAGCACAACTTTCCTTTTCGCCAGCACAACGATATAAAGGGCACTGTACTCTTGCTCGCGGCCCTTCGCGGTGGACACTATATTGTTAATTGAACTTTCTGGTCATCCGACAAACATAATATTGCATATCTGAGTTGTGCTAGCCTAGCAGATCAAAAATAAGTTCAATTATATATGCTGTTTGGATAACTGTTACTATCTTAAACATTAATTGCATGTTCAAAACGATTATTTACCATAACTTCTTTATTTATTATGTTTATAAAGTAATACTTTAGCACAATCTTAGCACAACCTAGCACAACTTAGCACAATTGAGAAAATTGGAAAAAAACGAAAAGTGGGGGACTACTAAAAAATCGTTTTTCTCAATTTTTGGTGTTATTTTTTTATATTATTGTTATAATATTCTAGCACAATCTTAGCACAACCTAGCACAACTTAGCACAATTGAGAAATTTGAAAAAAAAAGAAAAATGGGGGGCTAGTAAAAAGAATCGTTTTTCTCAATTTTTGGTGTTCTTTTTTATATTATTGTTATAATATTCTAGCACAATCTTAGCACAACCTAGCACAACTTAGCACAATTGAGAAAATTGAAAAAAAAGACAAAAAGTGGGGGGCTACTAAAAAAAATCGTTTTTCTGAATTTTTAGGCTTATTGTTTATATTATTGTTATAATATTCGAGAACAATGTAGCACAAACCTAGCACAACTCAGCACGACTGTTGAAATTATTTATTTCAACAGGTGGGGGGCTAACTTCTAGGAGGTGGGATGCGTGGTTCGTGTCTCGCGCGTTTGTCCACCTATTTTAGAAGCAGCCTGTATGCAATGCCACTAGGCCGTCTCTCCCTCTTTTTCAATGGTTTTGACGGTGCAGTATGAACGCAACTCAAGTATACTTACGCGCTCGTCGTGGGTACGGCTGCGAGACGGACACATTTTTTCACTGAATCAGAAACATACTCAATGAGTTTACGGTGTTGTTCTTTTTCCGGTTCGACCACATATCTTTCGTAATCGTTGACCGATTTTCCTCGCCAGGACGATCGTGTTACGTAATATTTCCAAAAATTCCCTTCGCGTATACATTTCGAGTATAATAACGTGCGTAAAAATATGCACTTAACAGATTGTTTATATCTCTTTGTGTTAAGTAGTTAAATAATACTTGTACTTTAATTTTGTCTTTTAATATTTCTTGTGTACGTTATTATACTTTGTATACGCTTTTCAGGTTATGTGAATATATACATATAAGCAAATTACTATCAAATTACTAAAAATTGATCAGTTTCAGATTTCTTACTTAATTATTGCTGAAATGATTTGGACGATTATGTGAGGAACCAATTTGTTAAATTCTCCTATCCACACGTGTGCTAAACTAAGAAACGTACAGGACAATAAAAAACGGCTAGTAATTTTTTTAGAACATTTAGAGTTAATCAGTTTTGATGCTCGGTAATTCAAGTGTTAAATGGACCGTTTATTTTGAAAGTGGTGTAAGTCCATTTTTAAAAAAATGAGATATCACGTAATTTGTGTTTAATTTAGTGTAAACTTTTTATTTATAACTAGTTAATATTTAATATCTTAAAAAATGCCAATGCTTTGTTCAATTTAAAATTGACCAATAAAAGAAATTGCGTAGCCATTGATTATGAAGTGTGTGGAATTGTAAGTCCAATTTCCATAGACAGGTGACGGGATCAGTGGTTACATTTGTTTTATTTCACGTGTCGAAAGTAACCTATTATAGGTTACTTATTTTATTTTCCTCCAAAAATGGGTAATTTCATATTAACATCAGATAGTGATAGAGGTATGAAGAAATAATAAATCAATATTATTTTATTACAATTGAAAACATTTATTTGATTTAATTTTAAATAAATTCACACAAAAATAATACCCATGAATATAAACAAAAGAATGGTCTTAGAATCGGAGGATGAAGACAATTCCACTAAGAAAAACAAATTAGTGAAACGTAGAAAGAGAAGAAGTAGAATCTTCATCAGATGAGGATATTGTTTATGAAAATATACGCAACGAGTATACAAAATTAAGCGAAATGTCGGATAAGAGTATTATACAAAAAAACTTGCATATCGATGCCAGACCTATTACATACGAATAATATAGGGATGTGGAGCAGTTATTACCTTATACATATACCTCCTATGCATCATGAATGTTTCAAAACACTGTCACATAAAGAGCATAAATAAATTTCATAATAGCAATATCTTATGTTAAGTTTAACAATATATAAATATAATTAACGTTCAAAATAAAAGGTACTACTTCTATTTTATTTCTTGTTATTATTCATAAACAAAATTGGATTAATATAAAATATATTTCAAGTGATATTTGATTTTTCAAAATTGAAATTAAATGATTTTTACAATTGACTAATTATGAAAGTGGTGTAAGCCCGTTTGTAGACTGTAAATATACATTATTTTAGTTAAATTCGCTTAAAAGAAATTTATATAATCAAATTACATATTGATAAATTTGTAGAAACATTACAAAACTTGACATAATGAAACTACATTTTTTAATTGACAGATATGCTAACCTTTAATTTTCTCGAAACAAAAGAAAATAGACTTGCACCACGTTCAAAATAAACGGTCCAAATTTGGAAGTTGTCAAGCCTAGCAATAGCAGTAGAGAAAACTGTATTCTTTTGTTTCGGCTGCGCCTACTACTCTTCCTGAAAAAGTTCGATCATACCCTCGGCTTCACATTTATCCGATTCGAGAAACGGTTCCGACGTTTCGTCGAATTCTATCCGGACCATAATTGCCATTCTATTTCCCTTAGATTTTTGAAGTGGACAAAATATTACACAGTCTACAATAGTGAATGTAACGTCTCGCTTATAGAGTATAAATGAAAAATGTTTTTAGAAATCGAACGGAAGGTTTGTACAGCACAGATTGTTAATCGGTTGGTATTGACCAGTCAAATCGGAGCTGCGTCGGCTAGACAGAAGCAATGCACGGTCGCAGCGGTGCTCAACCCGAGCAGACATGTCCCGAAATGCGAGCGGCAAGAACCCGCGTGCCGTATTCTCGCGATAAGCCACCAAACCGACGAAGTCGGTAAAATCTTTCGATACGTTGGTTCTTCGACGCGAGAACGTTGGACGTTTACGCAATGGAATTTCACGAATTTCGCAACGCGCTGCTTGCGATAGCCAGAGAATCACTGTTACGGATCGCAACAAGGAACAGCGTGCTAGGGCAATAATAAGAGGAGCGTGAACTTCCTTCTACGTTGACGACGGACTGGAATGACTGAAATGCACACAGTCACGTAGCCTTCTAGAATCTATACGGGATTCCATCTGTACTGTTATTTTTCTCAATATGAAACAACCTGCTACAGGCATTTCCAAAACAGAATGAATTTTAAGGAAACACGTTTATATACTTACAAGTATTTCTTCAAAGTACAGTAAATCCTCTATAAACGCATAAGCCTCGGGGGGGATAGTTATACGTTTATCTGTGACGGGTAGCTATTTTTTGAGCTTCTAAGGCCGAGCCGAACGTAGAAAAGGACAGCGCGTTTAAAGCGAGACCACGCGCGGGCCTTTTGAACTGGGCCAGCGACTACGACTCTCCGCGTCTCTTTCTTTCCCATACGCCAGTGGTGGGCACGGGTGGAGCCCCTGAAACGCCTGCTTCTCCCACCAACCTCTCTTTCATGCATATAAAAATGTTCGTATTTTTTCAGAATCTATTTGCTTTTATTTAAACCACGAATTAATGTATAAGAAATTAATTTTAAATTACTTATTTTATAATTTTATCGATATCATCTTAAAATGTCCTCCTTAAAGTATTTCAATTTTACATATATATTTCACTGATAACACGTCGGAAATAGTTTCGTGAACGATTACATTGTATTTCTTCTAGTCGAAGACAATATGTTCTGTATTAGTTCGTGCAATTATTTAATTTCGTATAATAGGCTAAAAGAGAATTATTTTAGATTTAGATGGTATGGTCATAAATAATGTATCAGCATCTGTCAATTAAAGTACGTTTAAACAAATATCTCAATTTAAATACAAAAAATACAGATGAATAATTATAAGTATAACAGATGGAAATATTTATTCACAGTGGTATGCAACAGTTGCGTTTTCGTCATCCATTATGGTACTCATGCGTGTTTTCAATCTTGACGTTCTGGTCGCCTAGTCTAGCCTTCGTTGGACATAGAGAATAAATGGCTACATCAATTTTTTAATTTTTCCATTTCTGATAAAAAATATTTTACTTTTATTTCTACTTTCTTTACTTTAAAATTCGGCTTTTGTACGCAATAGCGTGTTTCCCTTTTTGAGCTATTAACTCCTTTCTGTGCAGTGATAATGCCTTTAACTGACTTTGATCATAATATCGAGACCAACTGTTTATTTGATATCCTCATGTGTTATGAATAATGAGCTTTGATAGCATTCTCATGTTAAAATTATACAAAATTGTAGTTTACATAGAGCTCAAATTGACTGATATTAATACCATTATACAAACTTGAAACATTTATTAGATTACATAAATTTAAATAGTGAGACTGTCTGCATGAGTACGGTGTAACGCAGTGGTGGGAACGGGTGGAGCCCCTCAAACGCCTGCTTCTCCCACCAACCTCTCTTTCATGCAGCGCGCACGTTCGTTGCGTACGCTGATGTCTCGTGTCTTCGTTGCTCCATTGTACCTCGCTTGCTGGAAGGGGACAGAGGGCGCTACGGTGTTGATGGTTTTGCCTTAATTGAGGCAAAATTGCCCATCTCTGCCATACGCTATCCTTCTTTGCGCCCGAAACGTTCATCGTCATTGAAACCACTAAATACTACAACAGTATTTACACAGTTGAAATCATATCGTGTTTGGTCTTTTTTTAATCAGAAAAATGCCACGAATATATCGATGAAAATTTCACAAAAAAATAAGTAATAATAAAAAAAATTAAATATTGGTGTTTCATTGTCATGGCGCACGGGTCTTTGGATTGTGCCGACGACTGCGACTCTCCGCGTCGTATTAGTAGTGGTTCACACTGATATACCCAGTGTTGGGATGCGGTGCATCCTTTCTCGCGCATACGCGGCGATTTTGGCCTCAGTAAAGTAAGATTCTCGATAAAATGGGGTACCTTGAGCACCCAGCAGAATTTTAAAAAATTGGTGTGATTTGATTCTGAAAAATGAATGTATAACATGTGTATTTGTGTACATTTTGTAACTCGTAGGACACGTCATGAAGCAGTGTTGGGATGCGGTGCATCCTTTCTCGCGCATGCGCGGCGATTTTGGCCTCAGTAAAGTAAGATTCTCGATAAAATGGGGTACCTTGAGCACCCAGCAGAATTTTAAAAAATTGGTATGATTTGATTCTGAAAAATGAATGTATATCATGTGTATTTGTGTACATTTTGTAACTCGTAGGACACGTCATAAAGCAGTGTTGGGATGCGGTGCATCCTTTCTCGCGCATGCGCGGCCAAAACAGTTACGTATCTATACCATTGATGATGAGGTAGTGGAGCCCTAAGACAGTTATATTGGCGGGAAAGTATCGAAACAATCTATTCCGGACAAAAAGACTTCAGGACGTGTCCTACGAGTTACAAAATGTACACAAATACACATGTTATACATTCATTTTTCAGAATCAAATCATACCAATTTTTTAAAATTCTGCTGGGTGCTCAAGGTACCACATTTTATCGAGAATCTTACTTTACTGAGGCCAAAATCGCCGCGCATGCGCGAGAAAGGATGCACCGCATCCCAACACTGTCCTGAAGTCTTTTTGTCCGGAATAGATTGTTTCGATACTTTCCCGCCAATATAACTGTCTTAGGGCTCCACTACCTCGTCATCATGATATAGATACGTAACTGTTTTTAGATCGGATTACTAAAGTGGAGGGGATATAATTTCTGCGTTTATAGAGGATTTACTGTAAAACTTGTTCCGTTACCATCAAAATGAAGTCCAGGAAATTTTCAAGGGTATACTTGATACTGGAAAATTAATACATTCGCCAATTGGGCACGAGTACGATTTCCGTTGGCCCTCGTACGATTTTCGCCCCCTCCACGACCTAACCACAACTCATTCTATTCTCATGATTTTTCCATTACTAGTTCAAACTCTGAATGACAGCTACAATGCAAAGATTATGCGAATAAAATTTCATTTTCTACAAAAAAGGTCTCTTGATATTTTGCCATATTTCGCATAAATACCGAGATATTTGCAAATTTATAAAAAACAGGAAATCTACTTTACCGGCTAAACCAGGCCAATTTGACAGAATGTTATATATACATTTTTTTCTTGAAATAACCCCAAGAACACAAATATAACCTCAAAACGAGGGGCCACGGAAATCGTACTCTCCCCGCCAATTGTGTTACACGAGTGTGACGACCGTGATCCCGTTGCTGATATAAGGAGAATCGACATAATTTTGTTTAGAGCAATTTTTTGTGAACTTATTTTATACTTCATAAAGAGTACGCGCCGCGCCGCATTTAATAAAACACCGGGACCGTAAAAACCGTTGGGGAAACAGAGGATGGTAGCGAACGTGTTAAGAAAGCTTGAAATGAATTTTCCATGGCGGTTGTGTTCAGAGCCAGGATAGCGAAATGAGTCTCGCCGAGCGATTCTTGTTCGAGTTTTCCTTGGTGCGATTGCACGGAAAAACAGAGAGCGAGGATCGCTGAGAAGAAGAAGGTGCACCGAGGTCACTGGTAAGCAAAAGTGGCGAGCTAAAACCGAAGGAGCGGTGCGTAAACCTCTGTTGTAGTCTTAACACGTCACGTCCTCGCGGTGCAAGGCTTTCACCTAGCTAGGCTGCTGAAACCCCCCCCCCCCCCTTGGCTTCTCCTGTTTCCCTCCGCGGAGCACCAGTTTCAGCATAATATCCTAGCCGCTAGTGACTTGTTCTTGTTCGACGAAGAAGCCGCGTGCCTCGCGTATCTCGCTCAAGAAATCGCCAGAACCGCCTGATGTAACCAGAATAAACGGTCCTCTCCTCATGGCTCCCTCCTTTCTTCGCGATCATCTTGCTCGCAAACGGGAAAAATCTGTCACAACACGCTCGATGGTATATCGGTCGCCATACAATCGTCCGGATCAACGAATTCACCAACGTTTTTAATATAAAATTCACAATTTCTGCTATTGTTTGCGATTTTTTCTGATATCTCCACCATTTTCTGAGTAGGAAAAAATTTTGTTTAGGTGCTCTTTACGCTTCAACGGAGAGTATACAGTGGCGAACAAAAGAAAGTTAAAAATTGGAATTACTGTACATGACTATTAATCCTCGGGTATCGGATCATTTATATAACTATATAATTGATGATGTTTAGGACCATTCGCTTCTTTATTGATCAATTTTTGTAAACATATTTTTGAAGGTACTTTTTGTAGACACCTTAATTGTTCAATATTATTTTGCTAGAAATTGAGCAATTGTCCGGATCAACGAATTCACCAACGTTTTTAATATAAAATTCACAATTTCTGCTCTTGTTTGCGATTTTTTCTGATATCTCCACCATTTTCTGAGCAGGACGAAATTTTGTTTAGTTGCTCTTTACGCTTCAACGGAGAGTATACAGTGGCGAACAAAAGAAAGTTAACAATTGGAATTACTGTACATGACTATTAATCCTCGGGTATCGGATCATTTATATAACTATATAATTGATGATGTTTAGGACCATTCGCTTCTTTATTGATCAATTTTTGTAAACATATTTTTGAAGGTACTTCTGGTAGACACCTTAATTGTTCAATATTATTTTGCTAGAAATTGAGCAATTGTCCGAATCAACGAATTCACCAACGTTCTTAATATAAAATTCACAATTTCTGCTATTGTTTGCGATTTTTTCTGATATCTCCACCATTTTCTGAGCAGGACGAAATTTTGTTTAGTTGCTCTTTACGCTTCAACGGAGAGTATACAGTGGCGAACAAAAGAAAGTTAACAATTGGAATTACTGTACATGACTATTAATCCTCGGGTATCGGATCATTTATATAACTATATAATTGATGATGTTTAGGACCATTCGCTTCTTTATTGATCAATTTTTGTAAACATATTTTTGAAGGTACTTTTTGTAGACACCTTAATTGTTCAATATTATTTTGCTAGAAATTGAGCAATTGTCCGAATCAACGAATTCACCAACGTTTTTAATATAAAATTCACAATTTCTGCTATTGTTTGCGATTTTTTCTGATATCTCCACCATTTTCTGAGTAGGACGAAATTTTGTTTAGTTGCTCTTTACGCTTCAACGGAGAGTATACAGTGGCGAACAAAAGAAAGTTAACAATTGGAATTACTGTACATGACTATTAATCCTCGGGTATCGGATCATTTATATAACTATATAATTGATGATGTTTAGGACCATTCGCTTCTTTATTGATCAATTTTTGTAAACATATTTTTGAAGGTACTTTTTGTAGACACCTTAATTGTTCAATATTATTTTGCTAGAAATTGAGCAATTGTCCGAATCAACGAATTCACCAACGTTTTTAATATAAAATTCACAATTTCTGCTATTGTTTGCGATTTTTTCTGATATCTCCACCATTTTCTGAGTAGGACGAAATTTTGTTTAGTTGCTCTTTACGCTTCAACGGAGAGTATACAGTGGCGAACAAAAGAAAGTTAACAATTGGAATTACTGTACATGACTATTAATCCTCGGGTATCGGATCATTTATATAACTATATAATTGATGATGTTTAGGAACATTCACTTCTTTATTGATCAATTTTTGTAAACATATTTTTGAAGGTACTTCTGGTAGACACCTTAATTGTTCAATATTATTTTGCTAGAAACTGAGCAATTGAATTTGTCTCTTTTGGTCAAAATAGTCCCGGACTCTGCCGTCGGAGTGTTAATAACTTTTGCACTAGATGGTTTTTCATATGTTCATAAGATTCATCTAATCTGGGACATCCTCACTACAAACCGGCTGTAAGCTGTAATAAACAGCAACGGAAGTCCCACAAAGTAGGAAAACTAATAAAATGTTCTTCATTTGCTTTTAAAATGCTTTTTGTAGTTTCCTCGCTGCTATTGTTCTATGAGAGGTAGATATTCATTACAAAATTCATTGCTGCTCTAAAATATAATTCCAGTTTGTAAACATTGTAGTAGTTATCGTGTACATGTATTGCTATTTAAACCAGTGTCGCCAGATCGGTTAAATCGAGGGGAATACAGTTTACCACCTCTCTGATGACCAGAGTAATATGTAACACGTATCGCGGCACGTCACGTGACCAGTCTACGGTCTTAGTGGGGGACGTTGGAGTGTGCTCATGGTAGTGGAATAGAATAGTGGAAGCGGAAAAGGAGGAGAAGAAATTCCACCCAGTTTTGGGTGTTTCTGGCGACACTGATTTAATCCTTCTTTTGTCCGCCATTGTAAGATACTGAACCTATCGAGGCCCAAAGTAATGAAATGAGATGAGTTTTACAGATACAATTATTTATTATTTATAAATGAGTACACAAAGGCATTTAACCCGGGAGTAGGCGCGTCACCAGCACTTACGTTAGTAGGCGCGCGTCGGTCATTTCGATCGATGCTAATATAATGATGAATAATTTAATAAAATGACTAATATAGTATAAATAATGTGTAATATTGTACTGTATTTGTTTCAGAACTGTTTTACATAAACAATTAAAAATCTTTTATTATAAAATAAATGGTCACCTGGTAACGAAATAAGTAAAATATGAAATAGATAAATTAAATAAAATATTAAGTAACCATATAATATAAAATTTAAAATAAATGAATAAAATTAACTGTCGAAATAAAAAGTGTAATAATTATTCGTCGCTTGATAATTTAGATTCGCTCGCATTATTACAACACTCGTGACAAAAGTAAACTGTATGTTCATTACAAATGAATGCGTTACAATTGGAACATTGTTCTCCTGTTCTTCTATTTTTTTTTTTAGTAGAGCAAAAATAACATTGAAGTGGAATTTCAATAGAATTGAAAATTAATTTTTACGTTGGTAGATTGAGTGTACAAAATTTCCTTACGATCTGAGGAATAGAAGAGGTTTGAAACAGTAATTGATATCACAAAACTAAACTTCTTAGTATTTGTTTTATTAAATATATTGCTTCGATTTTGTGTAATTTTTATGATTGTGGAGTGGGCGCTGAACGTGTTAAAACTTTCACGACTGCACTAAGTATCGCCCCGTAAGATGAACAAGTCGAGACCCCCTTCAAATGAGAATAGCTCGACGGAAAAAATCAACAGTCGAAGACTTGGATTATATTTCAATATAATACGAAATCGTCGGTCAAAAAGACCAACACGCGCCTACTCCCGGGTTAAATGCTATCAAAAGTTTTTTTGGTTCTTTTCGCGGTACAAAATGAATGAGCGCAAATGAAATAACTTATAATAACGTGAAAGAGAAAATAAATTAACTTGTATACTATTTTACCGAAATATGAAAATTGCATTATAATACCGACATAGAAATTCACTACACACGAAAGGTATATGAAAAATAATCTCATGGTTTAATATAAAATTAATATAATTAATATCAAATTAATTTGTCACAGTCCTATATATATATATTCTAATTTCTGCAAATTTTAAAATACTCTTAAGATCCGGGTGGACGAAGAAACAGTAATGAACAAATTATTATATGAATATTATATATATCGTCGGGTTACTGCCAAAACAAGCTAACTCCACTTTTACTCAATTCGGGGTTAAGTACTCCATTAGATTAAAAAATGTTCGAAAAACATACTGACAAAACTAGAATTTTTCTTTAGTTTTGTGACTTACTTTGATTTTTTTCAATCAATAAATCATTTTGAAGCTGTGACGATTTTTCATTTCAATTTAAATTTTCAAACGGCGATTTCTCAAAAGTTCAAATTATGGAGTTACCTTGTTTTAGCAGTAACCAGACGATATATTCACAGAGAAAAAATGTCATTAATGCAATATTAATTAGTAGGTTAATTCAGGGTAATGTTAGCTATAGAGCAGGCATTAGTATAAACTAAGGTTTTCCTAGATATAACTTATGTACTGGTACTTTGATAATTCTATTAAATATTTGTAACTACTGAATTCTTATCAAGAATTATTAATCAGCTATTTTGAGTTGTCAGTTTAAAATATTTGCTTGGATTTGTTTTAAATACTTTATACTATTTTGAAGTTATATTAGGGTATTACGAAGTCTTACAAACATGTCAAGTCATTTAATAACCACAAATCAAAGTTTTAGATATTTTGTAATAATTGGAATGAGGGAGGAGAGTTGTTTATTCAAATGTTTAATCTTTGCTTGAACATTTTTGAAACATTTCTAATTAAATATTGGTTCGTATTATTTGCAAACCTATTTCTCAAAAAAATTTATTCGAAATTTCGATTTATGATTATTACTGTTTTAAATCTATTTTGTTTAGGTAATTTAAATCAGTCATTAGAGAATCTCTTCAATTCCAAATTACAAGGAAATATTGTAAAGTGTTATTCGTAATTGTGATCTGTATTTTAGTGGAATTTCATTGTGCAGTCTCGAATAGTACTATACCATTGAATTCAAACAGAAAGTAGAGAGTTCACTATGATAGAAGAGCACCAGTTTGGAAATCGCTGTTAGAGTCACGCTAAATAAAAATTAAATTATACACTTGGTGCTATGAATTATTCAAATTTCAAACTGTTATAACTCTGCCATTTTTCGGAATTTTAGGAATGCATGTTCAAAACTCCAATTTGTAAATAAATACAAATTCTGGAGTAAGTCCATGCGATATAGTCTTTTTACCACAAATTTTATAGTCTTTGTACTTTGTACTTATCGTCCTACAATATTACTTCGGCAGTAGGGTATCGAACTCTTTGTCTTTGTTCACAAGTTAACGCAACGTTAGGTTGCTTGCTGTCCACTTTCACTCGTAACTAGACTGCGAATCTTTATGCAAAATAAAAAGTATACGTACCTCTTGCAAGAAAGAGAAGCGACCTCGCGAATTTTCTTCTTTCTTTTATAATTTTAGTTTATCGAAGGTATTAACTCGATAATGTTTCTTTTAGACTTTATTTCTGTTCCAAATTGCAGCTACTCAGTGTTTTCATACGTGTATAGTTGAAATTCAGGAGGGGATACTGTGATCCAATTTATTTTTTGTTACTTCCCCTTTTCATCAATATGTGCAGGTCATTCTCAATTTTTTTTTTCCATATAGAATGCTCAATATTTTTTCTCGAATTCGGATAAAGCACTAAATTCTGCGTAAAAAAGTATTATACCAAGTGGGGCTTAAAATTAATAATTTAGATATATTCTCAAACTCATTTCATTTTTTATACATTGAAAGATGAAGTTATCGCTAGCGACTAACAACGACCGAAGATATGCGAGAACATGTTACAGCATTTCATCGTTAATTGTCGTGAAATTCTGAACAAGAATCGTCGCGAAACAATCCCTCCTTAGGTGTTGTTTTCACATCGACATACTCGACCCATATTATGTTACACTTCTCGGCGACCGCGGCCTCTCGAGCTTCACTGTCCTTTTCTACGTTCGGCACAAGTCGAAGAATAGTATTATCTGAACATTAAACGTCGCCGGCCGGACCTGTGGTAGCGACAATTATCGATGAAATACTGTATTAGGGCACATGATGCAATAACTGCAGAAGCACTAGAAGAACTTGATCATTTACTCATAATCCGGTTACGCAAGTGCATTGATTGTAATGAACAACACCTGGAACACCGCTTCATGTAACATTTGTTGTATAAATATTGTATGGATTATTCATTTTCAGCCGTATTTGGTATAATAATCTTTTACGCAGCATTTGGTGTTTTTTCCGAATTTTAGAGAAAATATTAGGAGGTCTATTTAAAAAACTGAAGGTGACCCTTATATCTATAAAACAATAAAATAATAAAAAACAGATTACAGCACTGTATTTCTTCCCCCCTGAAAACTATACAATATTTGTTTGAAAAATTTGTTTCTAGAACAAATGAGTTATTTGAAGTCGTCATGCTACGAGACTCGCCCTGTATAAATTGTGATAACTTGGTAAAAACAAATAGTACAACCATAAGCTTGGACTCAATTTAAAGCTTGAAGGCTCCACATTCGCAAAGCAGTGTTCATTTTCTTCTAAGATATTTTTACTAAAAAATTCTGCGAATTCAGACGTCTCCAAAAACTTTCAACAATTTTTCCCGGAAACGAAACGGTCATACAAGATTTGAAGGTTGAATCCTCCTCTTTACAACGACTCCTGATAATTGTTGTACGATTTTTGTCACTGTTTTATTAAAATGAGGCACAAGTTTGGTCGTGTGAAGCCTTCGTGTAATTTAAACTGCTGTAAAGTTAGTGGCACACCTCTCATTCAAGTCTCGATTAAACGACTAAAAAGATCGTAGATCAGTTTTTAAGGTGTCGTTGCAAAGAGGAAGCTTGAATCTCGAGATCCATGTTCGTTTTATTCGCAACAAATTAGTCAAACTTTTTACAAACGTATGAACAGTTGCGCCAGATCGGTTAAATCGAGGGGAATACAGTTTACCACCACTCTAATGAACAGAGTAATATGTGCCCATAATTATGAAAGTGGTCTAAGTCATATATTTCTTGTTTCGAGATATTTAATGAATCGCGTTTGAACGAATTAAAAAATATTTTTATATTATGCGACATTTTAATTTATAATTTTCTTAGTCTTGATTAATGGAAATTTATTATGAATATGAAATTTTGTATGAATTTCATACGAAAATGTTGTTTTTAAAGCTCCAATTGACTTAGACCATTTTCAAAATTAATTGAATGTCCTATAAACGACTTAAAGCAATAAAGAACTATGAATTTTATTTGAAACAATAACTTTAATGAAATGATTCATGAACATTTATTAATTATTTTTAAAAGGTAATCCATTTTTATCATTTTTTCTAGTTTTTAAGATTCTTAAAATGTTCCTGATAAACTGGAGGGATGTATGGTGGTAAACACATAATATCTTTATGTTTTTCTTCCGTTACTGATCTAGGAGTGGTGTATAATGGAAGTAATTTAATATTTTCGTATATTTTTGGTCTTCCTCTTTTAGGCGAAAGATCCAAAACGTGGAATTTAGAATCATCCAAAGAAGTTTTATAGAACATTTTATAAGGTTCATTTTTCAAGAATCTCATCCATTGAATTTTCAGCCAAGAGACAGATTCGCCCGCGGTATTTTTTACCCTTCTTGTTATTGATTCTTCTAGTGACTTCGTTGAAATAAAATCCGACTGCGACATTCGTTTTATCGAAAATGGCTTTCTCCTTCTACACTTTTCTATCAATTCATAATAATGCTCAGGGTTGTATAAGTAAGTTGCTTCTTTTATTTTCATTTCTATCAAACCGAAACCACGGTCATTCGGTAGAAAGGAATGACCCGATACCAAAAATTTGTGGTATCTTTAAAATTTCTTCAAATTTTTGACATAGACCACTTTCGTAATTAACACTAAATGAATTCCGTATAACGTTGAAATTACATCCACTATCTAAAGGTTCATTTTTGACGATATCGTCAAAATTACATTAAATACATATAGTTTAAGATAATGTGGATGTGAAATAAGTGATAATCTCATTTTTTTTTTGAAATTTTGACTTAGACCACTTGTCTATATATATACTTCTTGGAATTTTGTGACTTTTTGTACAATATATAAATGCGTTTATTAATAATTGTAGTTACCTCCCCCCTCTTTCATTTCCGGTGTATATATATATATATATATATATATATATATATACTTCTTGGAATTTTGTGACTTTTTGTACAATATATAAATGCGTTTATTAATAATTGTAGTTACCTCCCCCCTCTTTCATTTCCGGTATATATATATATATATATATATATATATATATATATATATACACCGGAAATGAAAGAGGGGGGAGGTAACTACAATTATTAATAAACGCATTTATATATTGTACAAAAAGTCACAAAATTCCAAGAAGTATATATATATATATATATATATATATATATATATATACCGGAAATGAAAGAGGGGGGAGGTAACTACAATTATTAATAAACGCATTTATATATTGTACAAAAAGTCACAAAATTCCAAGAAGTATATATATATATATATATATATATATATATATATATATATACCGGAAATGAAAGAGGGGGGAGGTAACTACAATTATTAATAAACGCATTTATATATTGTACAAAAAGTCACAAAATTCCAAGAAGTTGTGTCATTATATACATAATTGTTTTTCTAATTGAAATTAAAAAGCAGTCAAAATGACTTGCTTGAGCAATCAAAAAATAGTGTTAATTATAATTGCAAACCTTCCTTAGTGATAAGAAATTGGCATCGAGAGAAGATTGTGAAAATCGCTTAGTCGAGTTTTTCGCCAATAGAGGCCAGGGCTTTTATGAGAGAGGCATTATGAAGTTACCTTTAAAATGGCAACAAATTATAAAACAAAATGGTGCATATTTGATCCAAATCAGACTGATGGTTTTTCGGTGTAGGAAGGTTAATAATGTTTTTTTATGGGGAATAACGGACTATATCGATTGGTGCAATAAAAATATACATGGTTCCATTTAAAAAAAAATTGAATGACCTTCATATGTCTTCTGCATAAATACATCCGAAAGAATTCGGTTTAGTGCACGTAGTATGTACTACGTATCTGCTTTCGACCGGCTCGTACGCGAGAAAAGAAGAGGATTCCCATTGGTTACGCGCGCGAATGTAATGCTCGTGCTGCTTTAACGGCAATCGCATAAGGAGGGCAGCCACAGAAATGGGAAGTCGCAGCGACGCTATGTTATATGCGCAAAAATTAGCTCGCGCCGCTTCTTCCGTTTTCATCCACAACGCCGCTCCCTCTCATTGTTCCCGGCTCTGTATCGATCAATAATTCGATGTACGTTTTTGGGGACAATGTACGGACTAATATGAGGATAAATGTTAATGCAGGCAACCTCGTTATAACGCTGCGTTTCTGCGACGTGGTACAACAAATTTCTCATTGTGCCCTTGGTACGTTAGAACGTACCGTAGTACAGTCTTTAGTTGCTCGCAATGCGTCGTTACAATTTCAAGATTGTGACTGTTTGCGTAAAACTACGAATACACCTGCCATTTGTGATCTTTATTCTATTCTATTCACTAGTTTAGATATTTATTTTAAAATTAGTAATTAACCTTCACTATGCCATACGAGACTCTATGCGAGCAAAAAGTAGAACGCGAACAACTGAGGATTAATATTAATTAATATATTGCAGATTTTTATGCAATATAATAATTATCTACGTCAATTGTATGAGATGGAAGCTAGGCCAGAAAGTATTTCTTTTTTCAATAAGTTTAATATATGGAAAATAATATAATAAATTCTTAAATTCTTCTGATATATTTACTGTTTTGTTTTTCACTCATCCGTTTTTGCCATAAATGCAGAAAATCCGCGGTCTATTAAATACGTAATGAATGTTAGATGATTATTGGTATTTCTAGTAAAAGTACAAATTGTACGATTAATTGTAAAAATCCAGATACATGGAGAATTTTAAAATATTATAATAGGAACAATGATTTCGCGTATTTTATTAGTGTTACTTAAATTATCAGTTAAAGAGGCAATTACCGAAGAAATTAATTAAAAATGTAAGGAATCAACAACGTTACAAGAAAACGGAACAATCATTACATGAAAGAGATACACACTTATGTTCATATGCTTTTATTTTCGTTTGTTTATATTTTCTCAAGAAAGATATAAAAATGTTCGTATTTTTTCAGAATCTATTTGCTTTTATTTAATCCACGAATTAATGTACAAAAAATTAATTTTAAATTACTTATTTTATAATTTTATCGATATCATCTTAAAATGTCCTCCTTAAAGTATTTCAATTTTACATAAATATTTCACTGATAACACATCGGTAATAGTTTCGTGAACGATTACATTTTATTTCTTCTAGTCGAAGACAATATGTTCTGTATTAGTTCGTGCAATTATTTAATTTCGTATAATAGGCTAAAAGAGAATTATTTTAGACTTAGATGATATGGTCATAAATAATGTATCAGCATCTGTCAATTAAAGTACGTTTAAACAAATATCTCAATTTAAATACAAAAAATACAGATGAATAATTGTAAGTATAACGGATGGAAATATTTATTCACAGTGATATGCAACAGTTGCGTTTTCGTCATCCATTATGGTACTCATGCGTGTTTTCAATCTTGACGTTCTGGTCGCCTAGTCTAGCCTTCGTTGGACATAGAGAATCATTTGAGTATTCGGCAGCTCGAATTTGTCATGTTTGACTGATTATAACTCGATAACTATTCATTATTGAGCTTTGTGCCCATTACATCATTTGTTCAGTAGATCATAAGCTACAACATATGAAAAATCCATCTGATTTTACCGTGATAGATTTTCCATATGATTAGTGCGGGGTTCTTTATTACGCACTTGTTAGTAAAGATGTTGATTCAAATGGTACATTTTTATTTGCGTGTACGGTTGCTAAACCAGCTGTGAAAATCTACTAGTAGAAGTTTACATTCCGTTGTGCCTGAATAAATTTGCTTATGCTTATATTGATTACTGAGTATATACGTTTACCAAATTAGCACAATTTACCGTCACTTATATGTATACGCGAATGGTTGAAATTCGAGAAGTTGTACTGCACCCCTAATACTACATTGCAATAATAATGTTCCGTTCTTGAAAGAAGGTTCAAACCTTTCGCCTAAGGATCTCTGCACACCCATCCGGAACGGGCCGGACCGGGATTTAGCTAGTTAGTTTAGACAGTTTACTTTAACGGTGGTGTGGAGTCCCTGGAAACATTGTTTTTGTGCTATGCACAGAGGAAACTGTTAACGCGCGCTGGAAAGTGCAAGAATTATGGCCCTTCGGTCGCGCGAGGGAAGAATCGGTACCACACCGGGTCAGAAAACCCGGAGAGCCCTCTTTATAACAAAGATATGTAAAAAAAGACTCTCCGGGGCCGTCCCGGATGGGTGTGCAGAGACCCTTAAGGTCGGGTTATACAAGTCCGAAGTTTACAAATACCGTAGGAAATTAAGGTCTGGTTATACACATCCGTCCGATATCCGACGCGTTTTCGGTAGCTCCCATATACAACATCTCGAACGCTTCTCAAGTTACCTCAAAGTTCGGACGGAAATGAATAAACACCCTAAAAACGCGTCCGATATCGGACGGATGTGTATAACCCGACCTTAAGGGTCTGTGCACACCCATCCGGAACGGGCCGGACCGGGATTTAGCTAGTTAGTTTAGATAGTTTACTTTAAGGAGGTGTGGAGTCCCTGGAAACATTGCTTTTGTGCTATGCACAGAGGGAACTGTTAACGCACGCTGGAAAGTGCAAGAATTATGGCCCTTCGGTCGCGGGAGGAAAGAATCGGAACCACACCGGATCAGAAAACCCGGAGAGCCCTCTTTATACCAAAGCTATGTAAAAAAAACTCTCCGGAGCCCGGCCCGGATGGGTGTGCAGAGACCCTTAGGGTCTGTGCACACCAGGGATTCTAACCTGATGCCTAACCCTAGTTAGTTAGTTAGTTAGTTTCCTAGATCTCTCGGACACCCGGGCGGTTCCCAGGTGCAAGGCTGCAATAGGTCTCTATTGTGTACCTTTTCTGCCTCATATAGAGCGGCGCTTTACCGAGAGTTTTAACCTCCGTGCGACTGGTAGATGGTTTTTCCGGCCGCGTTGCCCATATCCATCGGTTGTCCAGTCGGGCAGAGGGTGCCACCATCTCATCCGAGCCATGCTACCTAAGTATTGCCTAAAGTTCAGTGGTCGGAAATGCCTAACCCTAACCCAAACCCGATTAACCAAGGAAGGTTACTGTAACCCGCTGTAACCCATACTAACCTCGAGGGAACGGTTCTCAAATCCTAGAGAGAGCGGGTTAACCCGCTCGGTACGGGTTACTATTAAATAGAGATTCACGAAACCTAACCCGCCGTATAACCTGAATCTTAAACTAATTATAAATATTGACGCACAGGATGTTCACGATCCATTTTAATTACGTTTATAGTTTCCACTTTCTTTTACAACTTAAATTTACTATCTATTTACTTAACTGTTTACATTAACTATCAAACTATTAAATAACTAATTCAATTATTAAAGAAACTAAAATATCAATTGCTTTATTCTTAACATTATAAATAAATAAAAATTAATAATAATCTTTTGAAAACATATACTATATCAATAATCGACACTGAACACGACATGTGAAATAAGAATGGGAATGGGTGGGTGGCCCATAACATTAAAAAATCGAAAAACAATTCATCAATCCCTTTTCCTTTCCGCTCTTTGCCTCTCGCTACTCTCGCGACACACTTCGCAATTACTGAAAAGACAAATTTCTTTACATCAATAATAAGTTGCTCTCATATTATTAAAAATTTATTCATAGATAAATTTAACTGATTGGCACCAAAGCATAATTATATTATAAATAAGAAAAGAAGTTCAAACTTCGTACTCAAAGCCCTCTCTTAACGTGGGATACAGCTTTTCATTAATTACAAAGAACCGAAACCGATTCGAGTTACGATTGCAATTCCTGTTTTCAAGCTTTCCGACCATAACCCGCTCTTACCGGGTTAACCGGGTTATAGTTGGCCATCTAGTAGCCGGTTCTCAAAGCTACGCCGGTTACAGCGGGTTATTGAAAACCGAATCCGATCCGGGTTAGGTTTTCGATCCCTGCAATTCACAATTACTGAAAAGACAAATTTCTTTACATCAATAATAAGTTCTTCTCATATTATTAAAAATTTATTCATAGATAAATTTAACTGATTGGCACCAAAGCATAATTATATTATAAATAAGAAAAGAAGTTCAAACTTCGTACTCAAAGCCCTCTCTTAACGTGGGATACAGCTTTTCATTAATTACAAAGAACCGAAACCGATTCGAGTTACGATTGCAATTCCTGTTTTCAAGCTTTCCGACCATAACCCGCTCTTACCGGGTTAACCGGGTTATAGTTGGCCATCTAGTAGCCGGTTCTCAAAGCTACGCGGGTTACAGCGGGTTATGGAGAACCGAATCCGATTCAGGTTAGGTTTTCGATCCCTGGCTAGGCCTATCTCGCGAGAATTTAAGGTGGGCGTCCCGTGTAACAGCAGTGGAAACAAGGGATTTTTAGTTCAATTCTTCTTATTATTTAGTGTATAATATACAAGATTTCTTAACAGCTTCGGTAGTTTAACAGTGATGAAAACACAAAACGTGAGACAGTTTCTTAGAGTCAGACACTTTATGCTGGGATTGAACGTATTTTGAAAGAAAAATATGAAAAGTTGGAAAAGTTCTTGGATCCACAAGAAAAGTTTACTTTTCTCGACAGTGTAGTTAAATTTATATTATTCAAAAAATATTATAAATAAACAATAAAATATAACCTTTAGGTCCAATCTCTACAGAAATATGTAAAGAAACGAATGAGCTTCGCCCGAAGTTGTTACTAGTTTTTTTTGTTATCATGCACAGTAGTTTAAAAAACATTTTACAAAAATATACGTATTTTACAGTAAATAATTGGGAGAATTGAGCTAACAAAGAACACGCGTACTTCAAGACTATCTGTTTACATCCCCAAAAAGTCTAGTAATAGTTATTCGGAAAAAATTCTGAAAAATCATTTGTTTTCGCTGCCATTACACAAGAAGCCTCCTTAACTGCTGACACCTGAACTGACGTAAATTTAACCGTGCGCTACTGTATTTGCGCGGTTATGTATGGAAATCGATAATTAACGGCTCGTCGTTAACCGAAAAGTTTGACAGGATTGGGGATGGCTGGGAAAAAAATCGACTTTCAAAGTAATGGCGCCCGGCGTGCCGGCTCGGCTTGACTCGATTCAACGCCGCTCGACGCCGCGCGTCGCGACAAAATAATCGGCGAGCGAAGGCGCCCATCGTTACGCTACGGGACTGTCAAGCTTGCTGATCAATACAAGCAAGGCGACGTGCAAGGCCGCCCGCGTGGATTCAACGCGCGGACCCCCTACATTCCCTCGCTTCATCCTGACACGCGCCGCACTCGCTCGCCTTCTTCCTATTCCACTCCTTCGCCGGTTCTCCTACTACATACGGTGGCTCACGAAAGTATTCGAGCGCACTTCCAATTGGAATAACTTTTTTTTAAAAATGGACTAAATAATTTGAATTTTTCTTTAGCAACTACAAGCATTGATTTACTAAGTGGGATGCAAAATAGATTTTGAAAAAATTACAGTTGGTAGGAATTACGTGAAAATATAAAAATGGCACTTTTTAAAACTTTTTTATTTCAATTTGCAATGAAAATTTTAAATATGCGTTTTATAGATCGATGTTAGTTATGCACATGCCAAAAATTTCATCGAAATCGGTTGACGCAGAAAACAACGACACGCATCAAAAGATGTAAGAATCTTTGGATTTTAAGCAAAATCTGGCCAAAAGTCGTGAAAAACTGCGATTTTTATCAGTTTGAACCGCTTCTAGCTCGTGTATACATTAATCGATTTCGATGGAATTTTTAGCATGTGTATTATTAACATAGGTCTACAAAACGCGTATTTTAAATTTTCATTACGGGTTGGAATAAAAAATTTTTAAAAAGTGCCATTGTTATTTTTTTACGTAATGCCTACCTATTGCAATTTTTTCAAAATCTTTTTTGCACGTCATTTAATAAATCAATGCTTCCAATTGCGAAAGAAAATGTCAAGTTGAGTTGTGCAATTTGAAACAAATTATTCCGATTTAAAGGGCGTTCGAATACTTTCGTGAGCCACTGTATTCCATGTTTCCAGAAAATCAATCATTTTCTTTTTATGTACAGCTTCTCACGTAATTGATCAAACACACTTTAACCCTTAGCACTCGAATGGTGACTCAGAGGCGCCACTACAAATTATTATACCATTATTCAAAATATTGTTTACATTATTAAATTTGTTTATATTTCATAAATTACTAAACATTTAAATATTGTATGAGGTCCTATATCAGTTTCATACGCATAATATGAAAAAAATTATGTACAATGGAAATATTCTAGGTTAGAAGAAGTGTTTGATTTTTGAGTTGAAATAGCTTCGAGTGCAAACGGTTAATCCTTCAGGGATCTTAGAAAATCATTTAAAATAAAGATATTTAGGATTTTTTTTTCTTACAATATACATTTTATAAAAAAAATATTTTGTTCTTAGTTTGTATACTCTTCTAGCGTAAAAAAAGATTTTGTTGCGATTCCTGTTGTGTCATTTATTGTATATGGTATTTTAAATGATTCGATGAGTACACGTCTGTGAGACTGCTTTGTTTAGAAAATGTTTGGTAATTCTAAAACTAATACGGATTTAGCATTCTCAGTCCGCTTAATTCTTGCATTATTAGTTCCGTACACCTCCCATCTAACTTGCTATGTGTTCGTTTGTTTAACGGTTAAAATAAGAACAGCAGTCAATTTGACGTGTCTGCAAGACGGCACCTGTCGGTTTACGCACAACATTTTATTTCATTTCTAAATTATTTATTATTTTTATTGTTGAGACGTGCATATTATCGCCGGCTCGTATTTCGGTTTGGGTCTACGCTACGGCCGATTTTGTACAAGTGCCATTATCGAAGGGTTCCTCTAACTCTTGGAAGAATTTATTGTTTTGTGACCCGGGTACGTCTGGAAACTATCAGTTGACCATGGGAAAGTCAGCCCAGCCGTACCGCTCTCAATGGCACTTGACGTAGCGTAGGCCCACGCTTAGCGCCAATGGGGGCCTGTGGCCCAAAACCTAAAATATGATTTCCGGTGAAATCACGGGAAAGCGCGGTTGTCTGTTTGGCGACACTCGTCGTAACGTATGTTTGTCTATGAGCGTTGCTCTTCTTTTGGGAGATCACTTGTAGCCTCCCAAATAATATTATCATTGGCTGGGCCCTCCACTATGTTACATTTTGTGGAGGGAGTTTCTCACCCCCATGAGCCTTCTTCACTTCTCGTGCGTTAGTTGTGAGCAGGGACTGAAACGGTTCTGGAAATAACTGTTTCAAACTGTTATATATCGGTTCTGATCGAAACAGTTATGAAGAACCGAAATGACGTTATAACTGTTACGAGAATATCGGTTCTGGCTTATATCGGTTACGGTTACGGTTCTCGAGAACCGATATTATTTCGGTTCTAAAACAGTTATTTTTCGGTTCTGGATATCGATTCTGGGTTTCGGTTCCAGTTTCGGTTCTGTCTTCTGTCATTCCGTATTCTATTCTGTATTGTGTTCGGCTTTCTATATTTATTATTTAAGTAGTTATTTATTGTTATGTATAATTTAAACAATTTTTAAATAATTAAATTTTTATAATTTTTGTTCTATATTCATTATTTGAATTGTTATTTCAATAATTTATTGTTAAAATAATTGCTTAAATAAATAAATTTTCATAATTTGTTTCTATACTTATTATTTGAAGTATTTCAATAAATTGTTGTTAAACTAACAACCATACAAATAATGAATATGGAAACAAATTATGAACATTTAACTTTTTAAACAATTATTTTAACATTAAACTATCGAAATAATAATTCAAATAATAAATATGTTAGTTTAACAACAAATTATTGAAATACTTCAAATAATAAGTATAGAAACAAATTATGAAAATTTATTTATTTAAACAATTCTTTTAACAATAAATTATTGAAGTAACCATACAAATAATGAATATGGAAACAAATTATGAAAATTTAACTTTTTAAACAATTATTTTAACATTAAACTATCGAAATAATAATTCAAATAATAAATATGTTAGTTTAACAACAAATTATTGAAATACTTCAAATAATAAGTATAGAAACAAATTATGAAAATTTATTTATTTAAACAATTATTTTAACAATAAATTATTGAAATTACAATTCAAATAATGAGTATAGAAAAAAAATTATAAAAATTTATTTATTTAAAAATTGTTTAAATTATAAATAACAATAAATAACTACTTAAATAATAAATATATAAGGCCGAACACAATACAGAATGAAATACAGAATGACGGAAGACAGAACCGAAACCCAGAACCGAAAAATAACTGTTTTAGAACCGAAATAATATCGGTTCTCGAGAACCGTAACCGATATAAGCCAGAGCCGATATTCTCGTAACAATTATAACATCATTTCGGTTCTTCATAACTGTTTCGAGAACCGGAACCGATATCATAACAGTTTCAATCCCTGGTTGTAAGACAGTTGCGAAGTAGAATCCATAGATACAACATCTCTATTATACAGTCCACTATATTCAGTTATATTAAAAGTTATCCGAAATCCAATTATGTATTACTTATTTACCTCTCTTTGAGGCGTGTTTCTCAACGGCTCACTAATTATTGTTTGAGCACTGACACGACACAACATTTATTATTCAATAAATTCCTATATTTTACACCAGTGATAGAAAAAAAATGAGGCAGTGAAGAAGAAATCAGTACTTGCCAAGAGGTTAACAGCCAAACTAATGCAAAAACATATGGAGAGGGCAACTGTAACATTCTCGTCTACTTCGCGAATTACTCTTCACAATAGCTCGCATTCTTGGTAGACCAGCAGAGAATTTACCAACAAGAAATAACCAAACTGAATAAACATTGACATGTTTCTAAATATGCTAGTCTCACGGACGTCACGTGACCGTTTGTTACTGTACAGAAGTTTTGGAACATATTTGTTTTAGCTAAAATTTGCCATGTGATCATTCACGCAGTTGCCTACTGAAGAAAAAATAAGTTTTCAGTAAATCGTCGTGCTATGAATAAAATCCAGATGAAACGATGCTCATTTTCTGAGGGTTCAAACGGTAATGCCCTCTAATAAACATGTTATGACTGCGAGTGGGTCAAACGCCGACTATGCCATGAGTTGTCTACGACCCTTGCAGCGGCAGTCAACGTCGACCGTATTCTTCCACAATGTACAAGGTGTCCCAGAATTCATGCTACATTCAAGCAACAAATGATACTACAGTCGTGGACAAAATTAAGTGGACGGGTCTAATGATCAACAAAAAATCAACGCAATTTAAAAAATAATTTTAATAAACTAGAATTGTACGGAACATTTAAGTTAACAAAGTGTACTTTAATGAAATAAACATCAATATCAATAATAAAAGTTAATATAATAGAATATATTATCATTAATCAAAATTGTATACAATTTTTGGTGGTCAAAATTAAGTGGACACTTTATAAATATTTAGAAAATAAGCAATTAGTATTTGGTATTGTAACCTCTTGCTTTAATTACTGCTTCTAATCGTCGTGGGATGATTTCCACAAGTTTTTGGAGGTAACTTCGATCAATTTGTTGAAATTTTATTTGCAATTCGTTTAAAAATACTGTTTTATTATGACGTCTTCCTAATGGTATTTCCGAATCTAATAAGCTTCATAAATTTTCTATAGGATTAAGATCTGCACTTTGTGGAGGCCAATAGAGAACATCTATCCCACAATCTTATAAAAATTTTTTCGTTTTCTTCGCCGTATGCTTATGATCATTATCCCGTTGTAGCATCCATCCCTCATCGAAATCCATTTTTAGGGTTGACTATTCCATATTTTCATTTAAAATTTCAACAAACATATCTGCATTCACGATGCCATGGATGGGTGCTAAATTTCCAACCCATACCAAGAAGAACATCCCCATACCATTATGGATCCCCCTCCACGTTTGATGGTAGGCAACGCATACTGCTTCTTGAGAGCTTCATTCGGTTTTCTCCATACGCGTGTCCCCCCTTTTTTTATTTAATGACTCAAATTTGCTCTCGTCACTCCATATAATTTTTTTCCAAAATAATAATGGCTTATTCACATATTTTTTTGCAAAAGCTAAACAACTCTTTTTATGAAGTTTACTAATGTGTGGCTTGCGTCTAGCTAAACAACTCTTCAGATTAACTTCTTTTAATCTTCGTCTCACAGTTCTTGAAGAAATATTTAATTGTAGAGTTTCAACAATATTTCGTGATGTTATCGATGGAATACGTTGAGTTTCTCTTACAATTTGTCTATCATCGTATGAATTTGTGCTACGTTCTCGTCCTCGACCGATTAAATTTTCAACAGTATCATACTGTAAATACTTGTGATAAATTGTATGCACTGTACTCTTAGAAACTTTGTATTTTTCAGCCATTTTACGATAACTTAGTTTATTTTTGCACTCTGAAACAATTAACTTTCGCAGGTGCACGGGAAATTCTTCTCGTCTCTTAGACATGCTCGGTTTATATTTCTAATCTTGTTTAAACAAAAGTTCAATGTCTACCGAGGACGAACGACACCGCACAATGCGAGAGTCAAACGTTTGTTTACATTTTTTCCGTCCCAACACAGAATGTCCTCTGCGTCCACTTAATTTTGTCCACGGTCTCAAAGACACCCATACAAACAAATATGCATAAATATTAACAGAAACATGATATTTATGCTTTTACATATTAAATAAATTCTTTCGTTGTGTATAATCATTTTTCATGTTAAACATCTGCAATAAATTTATAACATAATAAATGAAAATAGAGATTATTCAGAATTTATGTTCTGTCCACTTAATTTTGTCCACGACTGTATATGGAAAAACAAGGTAAAAGTATTGAATCCAAATATTTTCTCTCAAGGCTCCGTTTTCAAGTAAAACGATTTTAAAACTTCATAAAGCAAGCATACTATTGAAAAAGTACCGATTAGTGTCTTCTCATAGCTCAGCGTTTTCACCTCTCAAGAATGCTAATGCTCGCGTATTATGCGCATTTGGAAATATAATTTTCTCGAAAATATAGTTTCAAATAAAGAAATTGTGTTGTGTCTTCCGGTTCGTTATTTTTTACGTGAACAATTAGACACACTGTATAATTTTAGACATAACATCCTAGCAGCAATTTGTGGGGATATCTGTGGTGAGAATGAGAGAGAAACATTTATGAATGAAACAAAAGTGTATGAAGTGAATTTGGTTGTATGTTAAAATGAAATGAGTGGACATGAAGAAGCGATTTTGTTATTCTAAAAGTATGGCTGTGATGTAGAATGGTTGTCATTAATATGTTATATAAATATATAGTTATTTGTTGAGATACATAATTCCATTCACTGCCTGAACACAATTTTTAGCGCTGTTTTTTTTTTGTCTAATTAATTCGACGATTTACAACTTCGCTAATTTTTTATTTAGAACAATTCCATCGTACAGAATATTTAAAATTGATCACGTATATAGTCCTGACAGAAGTAACGGAGACACTAAGAAAATTATTAATTAATGTACGACACCTTCGATATTTAAGACAACTTGAATTTTTCTACGAAAAGAATCATTCGACCCCTAAATTGAGTTTCGTGAAAAGTCAAATATATTCATTGTCCGAATACGTAAGTGTGAGCGGACATCGAACTAACCGAGTTCTGTTTAAGAACAACAATAAATAGTATTTTTAAAGGTCCCGGATAGGTATTTTTATTATATTTTCATAGGACCCTATTGATTGGAAATAATATGTAGTGTAAAATATTGTAGAAATGTATAATATCATACCGCTTTGAAAGTACTATACAATATCACTTTGTTGGTTTACATATAGCTTCCCAGATGACAATCGTCACTACTAATTTTATGAATACAACACATGATTTATAGTCGATCCAAAAATTATTTTCCCATTAATTTCTGATTCATGAAAAATTATCGATATTTAAACTGTGACAATTCTGCTTAAAAAAATAGTACAACGATGAGTTCTGGCTTATTGTAAAGCTTAAAGCATTTACTCATACACTCGTTAGTTAATTTTTTTAGAACATGTTTTTATTTGATACGGCGAGTGGAGAACAGAATACACATTTTGAACCAAACATTATTCAATTTCAAATGATTGTTCAAACAGCATTTTCACGCATAGATCCTCGCTAGTTAATAAAGGAGCAAGCATTTAATGTTATTCACGTAGAAATGTTGTCTTAACTGGCCATCCATTGGTGTTTTTACAATGCCTTAATCATAAATGGAATTTGTCCTCGCGGATGAAAAAGTAGTATCGGAAGTCGAATATCAACGTAAAAGCACAGTTATCTGAAGGTTGTGCAACAAATTCAACGTTCGAAATAGTAAATTATCGTGGAAGAAGTGCTTTTCAACGATATACAGGGTGAACGGTAACTGGTGGTACAATCGAAAAGGGGGCGATTCTACATAAAAAAATAAGTCGAAAATGTATAATAAAATGTTTTCATACGAGGCTGTGCTTTCAAGAAAATCGAATTTGAAAATTCATCAAGGTCGCGACAATTTCCATTCAATAGCACAATTTGTAAATTCGATTTCCCCAAAATCAAAGCCTAATATGAAAAAATGTTACCGTTTAAAAATTTTTATTTATGTTTTTATGTATAATCACCTCATTTTTAGTTGTACCATCAGTTACCGATCACCCCGTATATCTTTGTTTCTAAATGGTAAAGTGCAAGCGTACGCAGCACTGTATTAAAGATTTTTATTTATGTTTTTATGTATAATAACCCCGTTTTTAGTTGTATCACCAGTTACCGATCAACCCGTATATCTTTGTTTCTAAATGGTAAAATGCAAGCGTACGCATTACTGTATTAAAATTTTTTATTTGTTTTTATGTATAATCACCTCATTTTTAGTTGTACCACCAGTTACCGAACACCTCGTATATCTTTGTTTCTGAATGGTGAAATGCAAGCGTACGCAGTACTGCATTAAAAATTTTTATTTATGTTTTTATATTTAATCACCCGATTTTTAGTTGTACCACCAGTTACCGATCACCCCGTATATATTTTTTCAGAATGGTAAAACGGAAGCGTACGCAGCACCGTATTAAAAATTTTTATTTATGTTTTTATCTATAATAACCCCGTTTTTAGTTGTATCACCAGTTACCGATCAACCCGTATATCTTTGTTTCTAAATGGTAAAGTGCAAGCGTACGCAGTACTGTATTAAAAATTTTTATTTGTTTTTATGTATAACCATCCCGTTTTTAGTTGTACCACCAGTTACCGATCACCCCGTATATCTTTGTTTCTGAATGGTAAAGTGCAAGCGTACGCAGTACTGTATAGACAGTGAACCCGCTGAATGAGTCAGCATCGAGTCCAAAGACCCGACCGTTGCAAGGATACATTAAAATCACAGACACTGTTGTGACCGATAAGAATTCATTAGCATCAGCATTATACATATACACATTGACCGACATACAGATTTTCCAACTGTTATGCATTCCTCAATCCAATTGTACCAATCTTGAAATCTAACAATTCACTGCCTGTACACTAACAGCCATAAAAATTCTTGCATTTTAAAAATATCAATCCTTTTTGACAGTCTGAGTCAATATACAGTCACTCCCATTAATATTCGTACACTCTAAAAGACGATCACGTTTTTAATATTGGATCATGTGACTTGGATTTTTTTTTGAGAAGTTAGAACAATTAGTTTACTACACGTTGAAAAAAAGAAATTTTGAAAAAATTGTAATTGGTCGGAATTACAAACAAAATACTAAAAGTTGTTATTTATAACTGTTTTATGTGGGTCCATATTGAAAATTCAACAAATACGTTTTGTAGATCTGTGTCAACTGTTTACACTCTGAATATTTCACCAAAATTGGCAAACGTTGCAATGAGCTACAACTGTTTGAAGATTGTAAAAATTGCAGCTTTTCACAATTTTCGGCCTTAAACTGTAATAAATCGAAGGATTCTTACGTCATTCGATGCCTATCGCTGTTTTCCACGTAATCCAAATTGGATGAAAATTTGAAAATTTATACAATTGATACAGATCTACAAAATGGATGTTTCAAATTTTCAACATAAGCCACATAAAAAAATTGTAAAACACAACTTTTAGTATTTTCTCTGCAATACCGACCAATTGCAATTGTTTTATAATTTCCTTCTCACGTCATGTAGTAAACTAATTATTCTAACATCTAAAAAAAGTCCAAGTCGTATGGTCCAATATTAAACAAGTTATCGCCTTTTTAAGAGTGTACGAATATTAATGGGAGTGACTGTACATACATTTATTTTATTATTTGTTCATTCTTACTTTGCTCTAGTTATTTTAAATATGCCTAACTCATTTTGTTGATTATAATTGGGAAAAAGATAAATTTAAATGTAGAAGTTGATAATATGAAATCTGTATTTATTTCCTCACAACTTTATTTAAAAAAATACTAGTAAGAACAATATGGGTACATGTATATGTCGAATACAAATCAGTGTTGGACATTATTTAGATAAATAATTATTCAAATAACGATTCGCGAATAAAAGATACTTTATCTTCATTCGTTATTCAAAATCATTTATCTCGCTTTTATATGCGTAGCTGCTCTTCTCTCTTTGTTACTGGTGACGCTTCTACCGCAGTACATACGTGCATCGTCTCATGCGCTATCCACCATTTTGAATCATCTAAGAGGCCACCAGATACTCTTTAATCTTGGAACATCGCATTCAATGCACACACTATACCTATGCCGGGTCTATAAGTATATATGGTCTAAGGTCGGGAGAGCCCAACATAACCCTCTCGCCTCTACAGGCGAGGAGAGAACACATTTAAAAAAAAATTAAAAAAAAAGGTCTGGGTTAGGTCAGGGTTAGGTATGGTTTTTGTCTGATTAATAAAATAGCAATAATAACCTTGATATAAATAACAATGCTTTGTAATTCTCTTTATTATTTATTATACAAGCAACTAAATGCGCCGAGAACATAACAATGATGATAACGATTAATCTACATTAGCAAATACGCGAATTTGGTGTCAGCGGAAATGAATGAACTCAATCTTGTGTGATGGTCGATGAAATCATATTATACAGGGTGGCCCACATAACTCTGAACAGCTCAATATCTCGAAAACTATGCCATCGATTTTAAAGTTCTTAGTCTTAAATTGCATGGAACTGAAGGGACTTTCTGACTACATAAACGTGAAGTGGCCTCCCTTCCCCTTTAACGGGGGAGGGGAGGTACCTTTGTAATTTTAAATGGAACCCCCTATAAAATGTTACATATTTAGATTCTACCGGAAAAAACAAGTGAATTTTGTCTGAAACATTTTTTTGTCAGATACTTCCATGATGAGATATAACAGTTTGAAGTTTCGAGTTGTAGGTACTTGAAGCGCTCGGAAATAGCGTTATGGAATTATACGCGCTCGAGTCCTTTGCTTATTCGTGAAGAAATAAAATATACTTTAAATTAAACGTTCAAAATGTCCACCACGGGCTTGTAAACATTTATTTACTCGAAACATCAAAGTTGTTCTAACATTTTTTAACATTTCGGGAGTCACTGAAGCGCAAGCGTCGCGTATTCTTTGTTTCATATCCTCTTTTGTCGTCGGTGGTTCAAACATAACTTTGTCCTTTACATATCCCCATAAGAAAAAATCTAATGGTGTTAGATCGGGGGATCGAGGAGGCCATTGACGAGGTCCCCCACGACCTATCCATTTGTTCCCAAATTTTTCGTTCAAAAATTGCCTGGTGATGATTGCAAAATGTGGAGGAACGCCGTCTTGTTGAAACCACATTTCTCTTCTAACGCGCAGTGGCACATCTTCCAAAAGCGCAGGCAAATGATTTTTTAATAAATCACAATAACTTGCAGATGTTACAGTTTCTTGAAAAAAATAAGGTCCAATCACAAAATCTCCTATTAGGCCACACCAAACATTTAAAGACCATCGATGTTGAAAGGGAACACATCGCATCCAATTTGGGTTTTCCACGGCCCAATAATGCAGATTATGTCTATTTACATGCCCTGAATTCATAAAAGTGGCCTCATCGGAAAAAAAGTATTTTGCACAAAAAGTCATTTCCCACAACACCCTGCAGCCATTCACAAAATCTTACGCGGTGATCGTAATCTGCTATCGAAAGCTCTTGTGATAAAACCATGTGATATGGATGATACTTTTGCCGTTTCAAAATTCGTTGAATCGATGAACGACTAATATGTGATGTTTGTGCAAGTGTACGTTGACTAATACGAGGATTTAATGTAATTGCAGCAAGAATACTGGCACTATTATTTTCATTAGTGACAGCTTTAGGTTTATTGCGAGTTTTTTTACACAATTCACCGTGCTCGCGAAGCCGCTTTTCTAAATTATGAAATGTTGCATGACATTTTTTGATCCCATAACGTTCAAAAAACATCACTGCTGCACGCCGATAATTTTTTTGGCATTCACCTAACGTTAATAACATATTCGCTTCTGTGTCAAAAGTAGCCATAATCGCAATGTTACTGCTTGAATAACAGCTCTAAACTGAAAACGTTTTCATAGATAAGTGAGTCAAACTCAAGAATTGTAAATATTATTATTTGTGTTTCTTCACGAATAAGCAATGGACTCAAGAGCGTATAATTCCATAACGCTATTTCCGAGCGCTTCAAGTACCTACAACTCGAAACTTCAAACTGTTATATCTCATCATGGAAGTATCTGACAAAAAAATGTTTCAGACAAAATTGACTTGTTTTTTCCGGTAGAATCTAAATATGTAACATTTTAAAGTGGGTTTCATTTAAAATTACAAAGGTACCTCCCCTCCCCCGTTAAAGAGGAAGGGAGGCCACTTCACGTTTATGTAGTCAGAAAGGCCCTTCAGTTCCATGCAATTTAAGACTAAGAACTTTAAAATCGATGGCATAGTTTTCGAGATATTGAGCTGTTCAGAGTTATGTGGGCCACCCTGTATATATTCAATTACCTTCCGTTGAAAATTTGAAGCGTACAATTAGAAATATTATAGAATTGTTCATTTTAGTTATATCTCATCATGGAAGTATCTGACAAAAAAATGTTTCAGACAAAATTGACTTGTTTTCTTCCGGTAGAATCTAAATATGTAACATTTTATAGGGGGTTCCATTTAAAATTACAAAGGTACCTCCCCTCCCCCGTTAAAGGGGAAGGGAGGCCACTTCACGTTTATGTAGTCAGAAAGGCCCTTCAGTCCCATGCAATTTAAGACTAAGAACTTTAAAATCGATGGCATAGTTTTCGAGATATTGAGCTGTTCAGAGTTATGTGGGCCACCCTGTATATCGACGATTTGACCGTGTCGATGAAAGTTACTGTCGGCCAAATCGTGTCGATGAAAACAGTGTCGGTGAAATGGGTTGTCGATGAACCGAGGGTAACCCATCTGGTACTCCCAACAGAGAAGTTTGCCGATCGCAAAGGGTTAAAGTTACTGTTATGGGCACTAGTACGATTTCCGTGGCCCCTCGTTTTGATCCGCCCCCTCCACGACCTAACCACAACTCATTCTATTCGCATGATTTTTCCATTACTAGTTCAAATTCTGGACGACAGCTACAATGCAAAGATTATGCGAATAAAATTTCATTTTCTACAAAAAAGTCCCGTGATATTTTGCCATATTTCGCATAGTTACCGAGATATTTGCAAATTTATAAAAAAACAGGAAATCTACTTTGCCGGCTAAACCGGGCCAATTTGACACCATGTTATACATACATTTTTTTTCTTGAAATAACCCTAAGAGCAGAAATATAATCTCAAAACGAGGGGCCACGGAAATCGTACTCTCCCCCTGTTATGAATCGGACATTTCATATGCATCAACTTAATAGAACCTCGGCGACTTACGAACTCTGTAAAGTAATCGCCCAACGCCACGAGCGATACAGAAAGTTTAAGGATTTCGAGGATATAGAAAGAAGCACGGCGACATTGTCTAACACCGATTTTGTAAATTTTATTTACAACTTGCTTATCTCAAGGCTCGATTGGAGCTGTCGGAGTGTTAAGCGCTCGAAAGCGTGGCAAACGGAATTCCACGGCGCGTTGCGTTCATCGTTTGAAAGGGAAAGCAGCGACGATGCTAATTAAATTGAAATTGACGCGTTAACGAGGGAGCCATGGGTCAATGGACGACCAGTCCGAATCGGAGTCTTGGTGTTATCATGCCAACAAATTTGTTTGTTCCTGTGTTGTTCTTTGTTTTGTTATTACCACTGCGGTGTTCGATAAAGAATGATCGATAAGAGCAGAATTTTTCGTTGATTCCGTGGTGAACGGTATCAAGTTCTCGGCGCGTATTTGAATTTGTTCCGGTTATATCAGCTGGCAATGTGACGTAAGAAGATGCACACGTTCGATTGGCCAAGGAACGCGCGGTCCGTTCGCGATTGCGCGTGCCTTTATTGCCCCGACAGACGGCGTCGTGGCGCCATGTGGTAGACGGATTCGCAACTGGCGCATGGCGCCGTGATTCATAGAATATTCTACTGAATAGCCAGAACCCTATGACTTTGCTTCCTCCTTTCGTTGCGAGACAGCGTTTCTGTGCGAGAATTTGCGTTTCTCTCGATCAGCCTTCCAGGTTAAGAGTAATCGGAAAGTTTTATTAACACTTGCGTGGGCAACTCTATGTTCTATGTTTCTTTCAAGAAATTACATAAACAACATTTTTCGTTACGAGTCTCACAAACGCTACCCGTGCATCAGAGCGTCAAGTATAGGGAAGTTCTCCTATCGCCAGATCCTTAAGGTTTTTCTAAAATAAACGAAAAAGTTGAATGCTTTATCGTTTTTACTCTATGTTATTTATAAATTAATAACACTTGTGTAAGATAATCAAGGAGTGTAAGATCTGGTGAGCGAGATATATATATATATATTGAATGACCTTGAGTAATTATAGTCACTGAATTCGTAATGAAAGGGACTATCATTGTAGGTGTTTAAAAAGGGTGGTTCCATTTAAAAAAAGTCAAGGTGACCTTGATATCTCTAAACAAATGATATAAAACGAAAATTTTTTTAGCATCGTGTCAGCCCCATTGTACCATTCAACTTTGTCCTTACCATATTTTACGTATCTTTAGAAACAACAAAGATATTTGAGGTGCAAACGTTAGGTGACTCACCCTGTGTATATATATATATTTAACAATACCATTGTAATTATCCAGATACATTATAGTTTGCATTATAATAAATTACGAGTATTTTTTCCATATTTTCAATCGTTAAACGGTGACGTTTGTCAGTGAAAATTAATCAATAGTATATTTTCTTCCCGTGCAATATGCTCTTTAAGCGAGGAAATACTTGCATATTGCATTAGTTTCCATTTCACATTTTATCTTTTTACTGCAAACTTTGCAGTAAATCCAATATTACATTAATACTTCTCTAGTTCTTCGAACTTTTGACATGTTTGAAGAAATAAAGAAATAATTGATCGAAGGTCATTAACAGTTTATCGTTTCTTAAACTGATTCAAATTGACGAAATAAATATGCCAAATAAAAATGGGATATGTTATTGCATGTGCTGTTAAACCTGAATATAAAAGCATATGCAATTTTCCAAAAAAAAAAATGCAAAATTAAAATAAACAAATAAATTGCAATCCAACTCTTATATCTTTATCTTTTGTCCATAAAATTATACATTTGCCTATGAAAAGGCAATTATACAATTAGCAAAATTATACATTTGCCTAGCATTTGTAAGATCAATATCACGAGTCTGACACAGTAGTATACGCCCAGGGGTTAATAATTTGAATAAGTCGAAAATATCATGAGAACGTCCTCCGGTTCTTGAAATGTCTTCAGATTTGTATTTGACCTATTCTTTTTCGTTATAATCGTATCAAATCCGCAGTCTATTAATCACCCTATGAAAAGGGGGTTATTGGTTTCAATTTTGCTACATGATCCATGGTCGCAGTTCTCCATAGCATGATTCCATATGC
Source organism: Sphecodes monilicornis (assembly GCA_913789915.3). NCBI lineage: Eukaryota > Metazoa > Arthropoda > Insecta > Hymenoptera > Halictidae > Sphecodes > Sphecodes monilicornis. The sequence continues at coordinate 3,595,103 of OU565286.1, read as the reverse complement.
CCAAATTGGCATGAAATGGTTATGCCGTTAAGTGGGCGACAGGCTCAGTCGGCCGGCAGTGTACAAATCAGGTGCAATGGAGATAGATATCCCGTATCAGGGTGAACGTACTCTCGTCAACGGAGATAAGACGTTTCCCGTGGACGCTGACCTTGGTGCATAACTGGATCGTGAATCAAGTATTATGCTTTTTAACATACCTTCTCTTTTTCCATCTTATCGAGTGAAGTTCATTGACGCGTATTAATGAGTTCGACGCAACAGAGTATACAGGGTGATCTGCGACTTGTGGTACCACCAAAAAAACGTGGTGATTCTATATTAAAAAATAAGTCGAAAATATGCCTCCTAGAAGTTAGCCCCCCACTTGTTGAAAAAAATAATTTCAACAGTTGTGCTGAGTTGTGCTAGGTTTGTGCTACATTGTTCTCGAATATCATAACAATCATATAAACAATAAGCCTAAAAATTGAGAAAAATGATTTTTTTTAGTAGCCCCCCACTTTTCGTTTTTTTCAATTTTCTCAATTGTGCTATGTTGTGCTAGGTTGTGCTAAGATTGTGCTAGAATATTATAACAATAATATAAAAAATAACACCAAAAATTGAGAAAAACGATTTTTTAGTAGCCCCCCACTTTTTGTTTTTTTCAATTTTCTCAATTGTGCTAAAATTGTGCTAAAATTGTGCTAGAATATTATAACAATAATATAAAAAATAACACCAAAAATTGAGAAAAACGATTTTTTAGTAGCCCCCCACTTTTCGTTTTTTTCAATTTTCTCAATTGTGCTAGGTTGTGCTAAAATTGTGCTAAAATTGTGCTAGAATATTATAACAATAATATAAAAAATAACACCAAAAATTGAGAAAAACGATTTTTTAGTACCCCCCACTTTTCGTTTCTTTCAATTTTCTCAATTGTGCTAAGTTGTGCTAGGTTGTGCTAAAATTGTGCTAAAATTGTGCTAAAATTGTGCTAGAATATTATAACAATAATATAAAAAATAACACCAAAAATTGAGAAAAACGATTTTTTAGTAGCCCCCCACTTTTCGTTTTTTTCATTTTTCTCAATTGTGCTAAGTTGTGCTAGGTTGTGCTAAGAATGTGCTAAAGTATTACTTTATAAAAATAATAAATAAAGAAGTTATGGTAAATAATCGTTTTGAACATGCAATTAACGTTTAAGATAGTAACAGTTATCCAAACAGCATATAATCAGATATCTGAATTGTGCTACACTAGCACAACTCAGCACAACTTTCCTTTTCGCCAGCGCAACGATATAAAGGGCACTTTACTCTTGCTCGCCGGCCCTTCGCGGTGGACACTATATTGTTAATTTGACTTTCTGGTCATCCGACAAACATAATATTGCATATCTGAGTTGTGCTAGCCTAGCACAAGTCACCACAACTTTCCTTTTCGCCAGCACTACGATATAAAGGGCACTTTACTCTATAGTGTCCACCGCGAAGGGCCGCGAGCAAGAGTAAAGTGCCCTTTATATCGTTGTGCTGGCGAATAGGAAAGTTGTGCTGAGTTGTGCTAGCGTAGCACAATTCAGATATATGATTATATGCTGTTTGGTTAACTGTTACTATCTTAAACGTTAATTGCACGTTCAAAACGATTATTTACCATAACTTCTTTTTGTATTATTTTTATGAAGTAATACTTTAGCACAATCTTAGCACAACTTAGCACAATTGAGAAAATTGAAAAAAAAAAACGAAAAGTGGGGGGCTACTAAAAAATCGTTTTTCTCAATTTTTGATGTTATTTTTTATATTATTGTTATAATATTCTAGCACAATCTTAGCACAACCTAGCACAACTTAGCACAATTGAGAAAATTGAAAAAAACAAAAAGTGGGGGTCTATTAAAAAAAATCGTTTTTCTCAATTTTTAGGCTTATTGTTTATATTATTCTTATAATATTCGAGAACAATGTAGCACAAACCTAGCACAACTGTTGAAATTATTTATTTCAACAAGTGGGGGGCTAAGTTCTAGGAGGTCGAAAATATAGAATGCAATTTTTTTTGCCTTTTTTTGTTTAGCTTTATTCTCGAGAATATTGAGCGTGAATGCAATTTCGGTTTGTATATGTTACGAAGTGTATTAACTCTTTGCGGAACAGGATTTCAGATAATAAAATGGACCCATGTTGCATAGAAATTTTATTGCGTTATAAATGAAACAAAATTGGTATATTTTTATTAATAAAGTTATCACATAATGTGAAAACATAAAAAATAGTAATAGTTTAATTAAATTTGTTGTTATAGGGTGGGACTTAAATAGTCCACCACCACAAATTTAAGCTTTAGTTTTTATTATAAAGCTCTTCACTTGCTTATATGGAACTAATTTTCATAAAAATTAACTTCTACGATTTTTCACATAAAACCAGGAAGAAAAGATTGTCGCAATAAATCTTTCGCTTGCAACAATTGATGAACCTGTATTGGCATGTTGAATGTTGCCAACACAAGTGAATACATTTGTAACATTTGTTGAAGATATTACCAACTGCTTTACGTAAACAAAACGAAATATAAACCTGTGCGCATGCAGCTATTGCAATATTTCGAGTTGGGACTCAAAATGTCTCACCATGCATTACGGTGAATCAAAAAGGTGGGACACTTTTAATCCCAGCGTGCCCTAAAGAGTTAATCAAGAAATACTATTATAATCTACAGGTTTCTCATGTATAATTCGAAGATACAAAGCTAATCTTTCAAGTCCTACTTTCATATTATATTTTCGTTTACATATTCAACTTTCTTTTAAATACAGTTTATTTCAATATCAGTCGACATAATCGTCGTGTATTATTTTTATATGAGTGAAAAAATGAACATTTGGTGAACACACGTGCTATCGAGTAGGAATCGTCTGACGCGTCTGTCCATGACCTACCGGAAACTACTTCTTATAAGTAATAAGTACTAAACACGCGAACTTTTGACAAATTTTTAAAGTCGATCTTTTCAAAAAGAAAAGCTAAAAAGTTTTGTTCTGTATTTTCGACATTTTTTAATTGTAGAATCATTCCCTTTTCATCTGTATCACCCAGTTACCGATCACCCTGTATAATATGGCGGGCTGAGAATCATAGTGGTGTAACCCCAAATTCCAAAGTTGAGTGAATATTGTTTTTTGAATCTTAGAGGCATCATTTATTTATCGGTAGCGTTAATTGCTGTACATCGTCATTCTTTTGTCACTAAATGAATAGAACGAATTATTTGGGATCATAGTTGTGTAAGTCCACCTTACGCTCTTTTGTTTTTTTTTTTTAAACTTTCAATACAGGTCCACATAAATAGTTAGAAAATACAACTTTTTAGTATTTTCTCTGCAATTCCGACCATTTGCAATTTTGTGAAATAGAATGTTCACGTCATGCAGTAAACTAATTGTTCAAACTTCTAATAAAAATCCAAGTCGCAGGGTTCCATATTAAAAAGTTATTGCCTTTTTAAGAATGTCCGAATATTTATGGAAGTTATTCTATACCGGTATAAGTCAATCTCAATTAGATAAGACGCTTGTAAATTATATAAAATTCTGTTTCGTGCTTTAATTTTTACACACAGAGATTTTGTATAGTTTTGCTGCACCTGTTGATATGTTTTTGCAACCGTAATGCGTATATGAGTTGTTTCGAACAACAAACACAACAAATTGGTTTACTCGAAATAGCATGTATGTATGTGACTTACACCGCTACGATTCTCAGCACGCTGTATGACGCTCGTCATCGAAATTGCCGCAAAGAATTCTCACAGAGTCGTCAGAGAGACGCTTCCGGCGTTGTATTTTTCTTGTGGAAAATCTCCTCGTCCGGAAAGTTCGTTATCCGCGGAGCGAATTTCACTGGTCACGGTTAAATCGGCTATTCGTTATGTTGCGTGATAAATGGAAATAGAATGCGGCGAAAGTTCAAGGACCGACCTTTCTCAACGGTCAACGATGTTCGATACCGTGTCCTGCAGTCCTTAACCGGGCCTAGTTAACTCGTGAAAGTTTGTTTGGCTATTACAATGATTTTTAGTTAAACATACGATAGTAAATATAATCATAAAATATTTCTTTTTTAAGTGATTTGTTTTTATGAAACTTTTGGTAATCCATTTTTGACATTTTCCTGATTGATCTGACAACATATACAGTCGTGGACAAAATTAAGTGGACAGGTCTAATGATCAACAAAAAATCAACGCAATTTAAAAAATAATTTTAATAAACTAGAATTGTACGGTACATTTAAGTTAACAAAGTGTACTTTAATGAAATAAACAACAATATCAATAATAAAAGTTAATATAATAGAATATATTATCATTAATCAAAATTGTATACAATTTTTGGTGGTCAAGATTAAGTGGACACTTTATAAATATTTAGAAAATAAGCAATTAGTATTTGGTATTGTAACATCTTGCTTTAATTACTGCTACTAATCGTCGTGGGATGATTTCCACAAGTTTTTGGAGGTAACTTCGATCAATTTGTTGAAATTTTATTTGCAATTCGTTTAAAAATACTGTTTTATTATGACGTCTTCCTAATAGTATTTCCGAATCTAATAAGCTCCATAAATTTTCTATAGGATTAAGATCTGCACTTTGTGGAGGCCAATAGAGAACATCTATCCCACAATTTTATCAAAATTTTTTCGTTTTCTTCGCCGTATGCTAATGATCATTATCCCGTTGTAGCATCCATCCCTCATCGAAATCCATTTTTAGGGTTGACTATTCCATATTTTCATTTAAAATGTCAACAAACATATCTGCATTCACGATGCTATGGATGGGTGCTAAATTTCCAACCCGTACCAAGAAAAGCATCCCCATACCATTATGGATCCCCCTCCACGTTTGATGGTAGGCAACACATACTGCTTCTTGAGAGCTTCATTCGGTTTTCTCCATACGCGTGTTCTCTTTTTTTTTAATTTAATGACTCAAATTTGCTCTCGTCACTCCATATAATTTTTTTCCAAAATAATAATGGCTATATTTTGTTGCGAAAGCTAAACGTCTCTTTTTATGAAGTTTACTAATGTGTGGCTTGCGTCTAGTTAAACAACTCTTCGGATTAACTTCTTTTAATCTTTGTCTCACAGTTCTTGAAGAAATATTTAATTGTAGAGTTTCAACAATATTTCGTGATGTTATCGATGGAATACGTTGAGTTTCTCTTACAATTTGTTTATCATCGTATGAATTTGTGCTACGTTCTCGTCCTCGACCGATTAAATTTTCAACAGTATCATACTGTAAATACTTGTGATAAATTGTATGCACTGTACTCTTAGAAACTTTGTATTTTTCAGCCATTTTACGATAACTTAGTTTATTTTTGCACTCTGAAACAATTAACTTTCGCAGGTGCACGGGAAATTCTTCTCGTCTCTTAGACATGCTCGGTTTATATTTCTAATCTTGTTTAAACAAAAGTTCAATGTCTACTGAGGACGAATGACACCGCACAATGCGAGAGTCAAACGTTTGTTTACATTTTTTCCGTCCCAACACAGAATGTCCTCTGCGTCCACTTAATTTTGTCCACGGTCTCAAAGACATCCATACAAACAAATATGCATAAATATTAACAGAAACATTATATTTATGCTTTTACATACTAAATAAATTCTTTCGTTGTGTATAAACATTTTTCATGTTAAACATCTGCAATAAATTTATAACACAATAAATGAAAATAGTATAATTGTGTATGCGTATGAGAATGTATAACACAATTTGTATCATATTTACTTGTTTAACACGTTCACGCCGGCGCGGGCCATCGGTGGTGCGCATTCGATTGTGCTATTAGACGCTGAAAATTAAAATAATGGAAATTTAACGTATTTTCATTAACAACGTTTATTTTTAATTACAATTATAATTAATAACATATCATAAACATAAGTTTTGTTCAATAACATAAACATAATAATACAGTATTATAAATATAACTCAAATTCTACAAAATTAACATAATTATTCAACATTGCTCTATTTATAACATCATTATTTATTATTTTTTGTGTAATTTGTTACTGCCGCCAGATGAAGCGCGGCATTAATTTAAGCGCCGCCTCACAGCAAAACAAATGAAAATCGGTCCAGGCGTGAACGTGTTAATTCATGATTTGGTAGAAACTCAATTATCCGTACTAGTCAGCGCAACGTACAGAAAGGAGCATAACTGAACCAATAACCATTAGTTTTGTATAAATCTTTATTTATTGCTAAGAATGTAGAAGAATATTAAAAAAATGAACATTACAGTAAGTTTTATTACAGTTAGAAGTAATATTAGAAATTTTTTCAACAATTAATGTCTCCTCGTTTAGCCCTGGCAAAAAAAAAAGGATTGACTCGGTTTTGCACCGGTCCGTAAAAGGAATGTTTATGTGGAATGTTTCAGCAGTATGTTTACATTATGTATGATTTTTAGTTGTTGCAGAACTATAGCACAATAACAGAAAACGTAAACTATACTAATATTAATACAATTCATGAAGTTAACGTTTAATGATCTGTAGGGTCACCTTTGTTCGTTGTAACATTAAACATATGATCCGGTATTCTATGAATAAATAAGATTTTGAATATTTTCTCTATTATATTCATTACACACTATAATTATTGCACTTTTTAATATATAATATATTAGTATATTATAAATATTAATTTATTATATATATTAATATATTAATATATATTATGAATATTAATTTATTATATATATTAATATATATTATGAATATTAATTTATTATATATATTAATATATTAATATATTAATATATGTTATAAATATTAATTTATTGTATATATTAATGTATTAATATATGTATATAATAAATTAATTTATTATATATATTAATATATTAATATATGTATATAATAAATTAATTTATTATATATATTAATATATATTAATTTGATTTCAGCATTATCTTGCTAAAGTGTCCACTAGACTTGAGTTATGTTTCTCTAGAAATTCTAACAACTTGCGTTCTGAAATTCTTATGTACTCTGCACTGCCCATTCTTCATGATGACGCGGTAAAACCTCGACGCGGTAGGAGTAAAACCGATCTGGCGATGAAACGGTGAAACGTTGAAACGATGAAACGATGAAACGGTCTAGTAAAACCTCGACGCGGTAGGAGTAAAACCGATCTGGCGATGAAACGGTGAAACGTTGAAACGATAAAACGATTTAGTAAAACCTCGACGCGGTAGGCGTAAAACCTCGACGCGGTAGGAGTATAACCGATGTGGCGATGAAACGATGAAACGATGAAGCGATGAAACGAAATTCTATTCTATTGAAGTGAAAGTTCATTAAGCGCGGTAGGCGTAAAACCTCGACGCGGTAGGAGTAAAACCGATCTGGCGATGAAACGGTGAAACGTTGAAACGATGAGACGTTGAAACGGTAAAACGATTTAGTAAAACCTCGACGCGGTAGGCGTAAAACCGATGTGGCGATGAAACGATGAAACGAAATTCTATTCTATTAAAGTGAAACTTCATTCAGCGCGGTAGGCGTAAAACCTCGACGCGGTAGGAGTGAAACCAATCTGGCGATGAAACGATGAAGCGATGAAACGAAATCCTATTCTATTGAAGTGAAACTATTTTAGGCGCGATAGGCGTAAAACCTCGACGCGGTAGGAGTAAAACCGATCTGGCGATGAAACGAAATTCTATTCTATTAGCATATACGGTTGAGGATTCGGCATTGCTTAATAAAGATTATGATAAAATTCCGATGATGCTAAGTGGAGGTTTCAACGTGAACTTTGCATCGGAACAATCAAAATTATTAATAGAATTTTTTAGAAGTAAATTAAGATTGGAAATGGTAAATAATCCTAATGAAGCGACAACAAGATCAGGAACAACTCTCGATGCAGTATTTGCAAAACATTTAGACAAAATTGATTCAAGAATATTTATATCATATTTTAGCTATCAAAAGCCAATTGTTTCAATAATAGAATTATAGAAAATTAAATGTCATAAAGTGTTAATGAAAATTCGACAAAAATTAAAGAAAGAAGTTTCACTTCAGCCATGTGGTCTAATCTTTTTTACCTCGGCGCACCACACCAGACGATCTGAAAAAATTCATGAACAATACTTATAACTATACACTGACACTGTAAAAATATGAATGATATCGCTCTTAAACTTCAATGTGAAATCTGCATTTTTTTTCAATTTTTCCAACCAACATTTTCAATAAAATGAATTAATATTATTTCCTCGATTTTCTCGGAAATAAAACTTCGTATGAAAAAATTTTATACCACGTTTCGACTTATATTTTTACGCACCCTTTTCGGCTGTACCAACAATTATTATCGATCACACTGTATAACAAAAATTGGAAATCTGCAATTTTCGCTGGTAAATCTAGTGTTAATGGGTCATAATAATTCAGCTTTACTCGTTCCTACGATAATTGTTGCATTGAAATGCCAGCCGAATGAGACTATGAGATAACCGATTGTCCATTGTTTACATCTACTTAACGTCTGCGGATTATGCACACAAGGCTTCCTATTTGTATGCGTATCTCGTGGACGACTAACAGCTGTTAAGGAAACAGAGCAGTGTTGTAAACAAGCGGAATAGTAGAGATTAATCCTCGATTGCCTTGACCGGACAAAGCGTTAAAACACATTGATTCGAGTACCATAATTGTTTGGGCCATGACACAAACAAAGTAACCAATAGCTGTAAAAGATCGTGCACTATATACCACATCGCCACTTATGAGCAATTGGACAAAGATAGCAACAAAATCTGGAAGGGTGTATGATATTATTCAGATTGAATTTACTTAGCTTTGTAAGTTCTAATATTTTGTAAACTTTGTAAGATTTCACTTTAAATGCACAATTAAGAATTTCATACAAAATAAGAATTGTCTGCATTAATAGCAAGGTGTGCGAGCTACAGTGAAGAGCAAAACTGAATCAGCATCATTTGAAACAGTATAACTTTTTTGAAATTAGTACAGATGACTCGAGTGTTCTTGAGAAGTTGGATGGATTATTATATTACAAGATGAGTAAAAAACTTTTGAAAAAATTGCAATTAATCGGAACCGCGGAAAAAATAGTAAAAGTTGGCTTTTACGACTTTTTTATCAGGGCCTGTATTGAAAATTTAAAAAATTGATAATGTTCACTCAAATAAATTATATATATGCTGAAAATTGCATCGGTATTGGTTTATTAGTTATAAACGATTGAAAGTGGTAATAATTGCAGTTATAAGTCGAAAATCGTGAAAAACTGCAATTATTACCACTTTCAATCGTTTATAACTCATAAACCAATTAACCAATATCGATGCAATTTTCAGCATATATATAATTTATTTGAGTGAACATTATCAATTTTTTAAATTTTCAATACAGACCCTGATAAAAAAGTCGTAAAAGTCAACTTTTACTGTTTTTTCCGCGGTTCCGACTAATTGCAATTTTTTCAAAAGTTTTTTACTCATCTTGTAATAAAATAATCCTTCCAACTTCTCAAGAACACTCAAGTCATCTGTACCAATTTTAAAACAATTATGCTGTTTCAAATGTTGTTGATTCAGTTTTGCTCTTCACTGCACATGGACGTTTAGTTTTGTCTAGAATAATTTTAACAAGTCGAAAATAATATAACAGTATTTTTAAATTCTTTAAATATTTTCATTGATCTGAATTTTCTAATTATGAAGTATTAACCTCTATTGAAACTAACCATACCGTACGCAAAATACGATTAGTATGCAATGTTTTATAAAAATTACAAGATTGAATGTATTTATGTGCTTGAATGACGAAATTTATTTAATAATTTTTAATGGAAGCATTGTTATAATTTAAACAATTATAAAATAAAAAATGTAAAAGAGATTGTGGAACGGTTAGTGTTAAAAATGTGAGGATTCAATTGAAAAACGAAACTTGCTCCTTGTATTTCTTATCTAACAATAAGCTTGTATTTCTTGTCACCAAAGATAAGATATTTGATTTATATTTTCATACAAGTCCTGTTCTTAAAATTGAAAGTAGACGAATTTGTATCCGAGGTGTGTATGAGGGCTAAAAGGACTTAACATGATTAGTTAAATCACGATATCAAACGAAACTGGATCAATATTAACCGAAAATCTGTTGTGCAACTATTTCTGAGAAGTGCACGAAGGTTAGCAAAATTGCTTAAAATGAAGTAAATAATCAAATCTCATTTTATTGTATTAACGGGTTATTTAAAAATGTTCTAATTTAGTAGGGTCATGCTTATAAGAGAATTAGCTCATCTGAACATAAGGCTAAATTAATACTATAAACAAATTCGACTCCGCTAAAAAAGTTCGCTATCTAGTTACCATATAATTTCTATAAAAGAACGTTTTTAGTCTCGGTAGTTTTTGAGATAATCAACTATACAGGCTGAATAACATGTACAAAAGGGCAGAGGATGATTCTACATATAAAAACGAGTCGAAAAAAGGGAAAGATATTTTTTCGCTCGACGCCTCGTTCTCGAGAAAATCAAGTTTAATGATCCATCGGGTTCGCGTGCTGTAGTTTACGCAGTAGAATTGGTTGGTTATGATCAGACGCGTTAGACGATTCCAAGTTAATAGCACGCGTATTTTAATACTGTATGTATTTTCAAACTCGATCTTCTCGAAAACTAAGTTTCGTATGAAAATATTTTATTCTATACTTTTTTGTTTTAAATGATTTCATAAGGAATCACCGCGTGTGCGCTCGTGCATGTTTTTCGGCCGCACCCTGTATATGCTTGTATCAGTGGGCCTGTTTACGTTTCATTGTTATCCTGCAAGTGTCGAAACATTCGTAACTATAAACACTACTACACAATTAATATTTGTGTTAATAAATTTAATTATTCACAATCATTCTACGTCATTTTCCAGACTACAGCCGGTTAAGGCGGACAGAGTTTTACGTCAATGTAAAATCTATAGTCGATTGCCGTTGACGTAATTTTATATTTACATTTAGATACACGCATTTTACATTTATTGGAATCATCTAATCATCCATATTCTGTCTGTCTCGACGAGTGCAATATTTCCGACTCGAGATCACTACTTTCATCGCGACAACACTGTACAGGGTGTATAAAAATGATATGTCGCGATCACCATAGCGGGATTCTACACCTCTGGATCGGTGAAAATCTGATTTGCAGTGTTTTTCGTTTATTCACTAAAATCGATTATTCCTCACTAAAAAAATAAAAACGTTTTATCATTGCATTAGTATTGGATCATCGATAATATACCTTGACCAAGCATGTTGCGGCCGATTGGTTTGCTCGCTCGGCTCAACGTTGGCGGCAAAAGGTGAAGGAATCCCGAGGAATCGTGTCTGTCTCGACGTGTGCAATATTTCCGACTCGAAATCACTACTTTCATCGCGACAACACTGTACAGGGTGTATAAAAATGATATGTCGCGATCACCATAGCGGGATTCTACACCTCTGGATCGGTGAAAATCTGATTTGCAGTGTTTTTCGTTTATTCACTAAAATCGATTATTCCTCACTAAAAAAATAAAAACGTTTTATCATTGCATTAGTATTGGATCATCGATAATATACCTTGACCAAGCATGTTGCGGCCGATTGGTTTGCTCGCTCGGCTCAACGTTGGCGGCAAAAGGTGAAGGAATCCCGAGGAATCGTGTCTGTCTCGACGTGTGCAATATTTCCGACTCGAAATCACTAGTTTCATCGCGACAACACTGTACAGGGTGTATAAAAATGATATGTCGCGATCACCATAGCGGGATTCTACACCTCTGGATCGGTGAAAATCTGATTTGCAGTGTTTTTCGTTTATTCACTAAAATCGATTATTCCTCACTAAAAAAATAAAAACGTTTTATCATTGCATTAGTATTGGATCATCGATAATATACCTTGACCAAGCATGTTGCGGCCGATTGGTTTGCTCGCTCGGCTCAACGTTGGCGGCAAAAGGTGAAGGAATCCCGAGGAATCGTGTCTGTCTCGACGTGTGCAATATTTCCGACTCGAAATCACTACTTTCATCGCGACAACACTGTACAGGGTGTATAAAAATGATATGTCGCGATCACCATAGCGGGATTCTACACCTCTGGATCGGTGAAAATCTGATTTGTAGTGTTTGTCGATTATTCCTCACTAAATAATGATATATTTCCCTATCTACACATTAATTTTATGTTGCCCCGCCAATAGCACAATATTTATTCTGTAGTAGATTGTAAAGAGTACTGGCATTATAAATAAAGTGTGCTGAAGAATCACCGAAAATTTCACACATTTTATTAACGGAACGGTTGGCTTGAGATCAGTGGTTTCTTTGAAACTTTTGTTTCCGTCGATGAGTATTATACGTTGCAATAGAAAAAAATGTTTGGCCCTTTGACTTTGATTGTCAAGGTCAATTTTTCGGTCCATCTTTTTAGCAAATCTCCGCCGATTCAGATGTGTAGAATTTCGCTGCAGTAGTCGTAACAAATAATTGTTATACACCCTGCACAATGCAGCTGCGATACTAGCGAAGAAAGCGGCACTTTTGATGATCGAGCTCTAAACAGTCGATTATCAAAAATGCCACTCTCGTTGCTAGTACCGCAGCTCCGTTGTAACCGTAGTCTTAATATTGGAGCTATTATTTTGAGCTGAAAAGAAGTCCCTTGGAAGGAATGCAGGAAGGGCACGCTCCAATTCAAATGTATTTATGGTTCTAACGAAATATTGTTTAAGCTATCACACATACTACATAACGTGTGTCGTCGAACCCAAAACATTAGGTACCGAGTTGAAACCACCCTTGCCCCTGTGCCGCCTCAGGAGACTCCGTTTCATCTCCCAGTAGTACTAGAAGTTAGTTATTTATTAGTTTTCTTGAAAACATGCACCTCTCAGGTTCAGGCTTTTAACTAAAAAACAATTGACGTGTTATAAACCTTTGAATGCGACCGAGGACGATCGGAAGATATACTAAGCGTGTGACCACCCTTGAGTCCGATACTTTTTAACACTAGGTTTACGGAGTATTAAAAATGAATATTTTACATAACAGTGTAAAAATGACAAGAATAAGTCTATCCAAATTTTTAGCCATTTTTTAAAGAATATATACCCAAAGAAATAAATTTTTTGACTAATTTCTCATGGATGCATCTTTACAATCTAAACGATCGTAAATTCATAATATTAGAACCCGCCATTTTGACGGGTTCCGTAAATATAGTGTTAAGGCCACTTGTTCGGATCAATTTTCGCCCCACCATAGTCAGAAGAGCGGTTATCTTCTACACATAAGTAACTACTCACAAGTAAAGACAGAATTTGATTATTGGCCGGTAATGTCGTCCTATGCAAGCATTCCACATACAGGGTGTTTCCAAAATCATGGTACAGTAATGTCTTGATCTAACAATAAGCCGGATCCTCGGGGCTTAGTGCTCCGACATAGATATTCTACTTATATATTCTAGTATATACTAGTATAATATAGTATATTCTAGTATATTTTGGTATATTCTAGTATATTCTGGTATATTCTAGTATATTCTGGAGTATTCTAGTATATTCTAGTATATTCTGGAGTATTCTAGTATATTCTAGTATATTCTGGAGTATTCTAGTATATTCTAGTATATTCTACTATATTCTAGTATATTCTGGTATATTCTTATATATTCTAGTATATTCCAGTATATTCCAGTATATTATAGTATATTATAGTATAATCTGGTATATTCTAGTATATTCTGGTATATTCTAGTATATTCTACTATATTCTAGTATATTCTAGTATATACTAGTATAATATAGTATATTCTAGTATATACTAGTATAATATAGTATATTCTAGTATATACTAGTATAATATAGTATATTCTAGTATATACTAGTATAATATAGTATATTCTAGTATATTCTAGTATATTCGAGTATATACTAGTATAATATAGTATATTCTACTATATTTTAGTATATTCTAGTATAATATAGTATATTCTAGTATATTCTCGTATATTCTTATATATTCTAGTATATTCCAGTATATTATAGTATATTATAGTATATTCTGGTATATTCTAGTATATCCCGGTATATTCTAGTATATTCTGGTATATTGTAGTATATTCTGGTATATTCTAGTATATTCTGGTATATTCTAGTATATTCTGGTATATTCTTATATATTCTAGTATATTCCAGTATATTCTAGTATATTATAGTATATTCTAGTATATTATAGTATATTATACTATATTCTGGTATATTCTAGTATATTCTGGTATATTCTAGTATATTCTGGTATATTCTAGTATATTCTACTATATTTTAGTATATTCTAGTATATACTAGTATAATATAGTATATTCTAGTATATACTAGTATAATATAGTATATTCTAGTATATTCTAGTATATTCGAGTATATACTAGTATATTCGAGTATATACTAGTATATTCGAGTATATACTAGTATATTCTAGTATATTCGAGTATATACTAGTATAATATAGTATATTCTAGTATATTCTAGTATATTCTTATATATTCTAGTATATTCCAGTATATTATAGTATATTATAGTATATTCTGGTATATTCTAGTATATTCTGGTATATTCTAGTATATTCTGGTATATTCTAGTATATTCTGGTATATTCTAGTATATTCTACTATATTTTAGTATATTCTAGTATATACTAGTATAATATAGTATATTCTAGTATATACTAGTATATTCGAGTATATACTAGTATATTCTAGTATATTCGAGTATATACTAGTATAATATAGTATATTCTAGTATATTCTAGTATATTCTTATATATTCTAGTATATTCCAGTATATTATAGTATATTATAGTATATTCTGGTATATTCTGGTATATTCTAGTATATTCTGGTATATTCTAGTATATTCTGGTATATTCTAGTATATTCTACTATATTCTAGTAAATACTAGTATAATATAGTATATTCTAGTATATTCTACTATATTCTAGTATATTCTAGTATAATATAGTATATTCTAATTCTAATATATATATATATATATATAATTTATATATATATATATACATATATTATATATATAATAAATCATAATAAATTTTGCGAAACTAGCGGGGCGACCAAGGTACCCGATTTTCGTGCTTGACTGAGGCTAAAATCGTCGCGCATGCGCGTGAAAAGCGCCAATATTCCCATCACTGCCTCCACCTATAAAATAAGTAGATACACCAGATTATGTGCCACCCGACATTAAGCAAGTTTGGTCTGATACATTTTTTCCAATCATTAAATGCAGGCGAGTTGTTTAGGTGACCTATTTCAAGTGATCCACCCTGTATATTGATTTATTCATTCTTCACATCCGTTCATTAAATCATCAGTTAACCATTAATTCTGGCTATCCTTTGTTCACCTCGCGCAAGTATGCACTCAGCGGCTCACTGTTATTGCTGAGCATTGTTGCGACACAGCAGGAGGGTAGACGATGACGTGAGAAGCCCCGTTCACGAAGACTAGTCTCTAATGTCTGATTTTCTAAAACGTGGAAATTTCAGTTGGAAGTAATATGAAAATGGTTTGATATGGTAGACGGACCTCTGCGGCATCAAATGGAGGAAACTCGTGTGGGGCGAAGTGGCCGGCGGCTTCGGTGGCACTCCCCTCGAGGACCCGGTGCTCTCGAGCTTCTCGCGGTGCCTCGCGGGTGACATTCTCTGTGTGTGGCGGCGGGTCGCCGCGACGCCGGCCACCTCCGGCCCGGCAACCGCCTCTGCGACCGGAGCTGGCATCTTCGACCTGGGCATCGCACCCTCCCCCGCACCGCCACCCCTCTCCCTCACCGCCGCTAAGGAACTCTGGATTTTCTGGTACGGCGAGGAACCTGATCTCTCCGGTATCGTGTCACCGGAACTGATTGCGTGCGGTGAGTAATCCACCTTGCAACCGATCCGCTACCATTTTACACTATTCACTCTACCTTCCCTATACACGGTGACTCGAGAACCTTTGCAAACTTTAACAACCTACACCCTGCGACAATACTATAAAACGCATGAGATTGTCAATGCAAAAGTGTAAGAATATTCTTCTTCCTTCGTTCCGAATGTTTACATCGTATAGTAACACTCTATACAGTTCTACGTCTTGCTTAACCCTTCCGTTACCTTGGACGAGATATCTCGCGACCCGATACTGGCCGATCAACGCTTTTGACGAGATATCTCGCGATCCGGTAGTAGCGAATTAACGCTTTTGACGATAATCTAGCTTTCTAGCACCAATATTTTGACATTCTAGATGAATATATTTTATAACTAATTCTATTCGTACAGCTAAAAGGTAGAAATAAATACAGTAATTTAATTAATTAATTTAAATTAATAAAAACTGTATTTATTTCAAAAGGAAGAAATAAATACAGTTTTTATTAATTTAAATTAATATAAATTAATTAATTAAATTACTGTATTTATTTCTTCCTTTTGAAATAAATACAGTTTTTATTAATTTAAATTAATTTAAATTAATTAATTAAATTACTGTATTTATTTCTTCCTTTTGAAATAAATACAGTTTTTATTAATTTAAATTAATTTAAATTAATTAATTAAATTACTGTATTTATTTCTTCCTTTTGAAATAAATACAGTTTTTATTAATTTAAATTAATTTAAATTAATTAATTAAATTACTGTATTTATTTCTTCCTTTTGAAATAAATACAGTTTTTATTAATTTAAATTAATTTAAATTAATTAATTAAATTACTGTATTTATTTCTTCCCTTTGAAATAAATACAGTTTTTATTAATTTAAATTAATTTAAATTAATTAATTAAATTACTGTATTTATTTCTACCTTTTAGCTGTACGAATAGAATTAGTTATAAAATATATTCATCTAGAATGTCAAAATATTGGTGCTAGAAAGCTAGATTATCGTCAAAAGCGTTAATTCGCTACTACCGGATCGCGAGATATCTCGTCAAAAGCGTTGATCGGCCAGTATTGGGTCGCGAGATATCTCGTCCAAGGTAACGGAAGGGTTGAAGCTACGGTTCTAAGAAATTCGATAAAAAATGTAAATACGTTCTTGCCGTCGTGACAGAACTAGAAAGCAGTTTGAACTAAACAGGCAAAGCGCGTAATTTGTGATAAATTTTCAGTGTTAAATAGTCAATGAGCTACGCGATTGGTTAGTTAAATAGTGTAATATAATAAACAGTTAAAAATGCCTCGTGGAAAAAGCTAAACGAAACACCGGTAAATATTTAGATTAAAGGAACCACCTATCATTTCGATCATTTTTTAATATGTCGTTAAGGTCATTGTCCCGAGTAACGTTCTAAAGGTTTTCGTTGGGGGTTGCTGTTCAGCCGACAAGAACCGACTGAATTGTTTAGATAGTTAAGCCTCTCACTCTCTTTTCATCCGTCACGTACGATAGCCAATTCATTCACTAAAAACTCCCTGCAGTAAAACAGTTACCTTAAAACGTTATAACAGCTAATAAATCCAAGAAGCCATATTGCCATTAACACTAGATTGCCCAAGGAAGTCATTTTGACTGCTTTTTAATTTCAATTAGAAGAAGAGTCGATCACCAATGATGAAAATGAAAGTGTCATCAATATGCCCAGGAAAAGTAAATTTTTTTTCTTGTTAATATTTACTAATAAGTCGATCACCAATGATGAAAATGAAAGTATCATCAATATGCCCAGGAAAAGTAAATTTTTTTTCTTGTTAATATTTACTAATAAGTCGATCACCAATGATGAACATGAAAGTGTCCTCAATATGCCCAGGAAAAGTAAATTTTTTTTCTTGTTAATATTTACTAATAAGTCGATCACCAATGATGAAAATGAAAGTGTAATCAATATGCCCAGGAAAAGTAAATTTTTTTTCTTGTTAATATTTACTAATAAGTCGATCACCAATGATGAAAATGAAAGTGTCCTCAATATGCCCAGGAAAAGTAAATTTTTTTTCTTGTTAATATTTACTAATAAGTCGATCACCAATGATGAAAATGAAAGTGTCCTCAATATGCCCAGGAAAAGTAAATTTTTTTTCTTGTTAATATTTACTAATAAGTCGATCACCAATGATGAAAATGAAAGTGTCAATATGCCCAGGAAAAGTAAATTTTTTTTCTTGTTAATATTTACTAATAAGTCGATCACCAATGATGAAAATGAAAGTGTCATCAATATGCCCAGTAAAAGTAAATTTTTTTTCTTGTTAATATTTACTAATAACTTGTTATATAACTGTAAATAATATAAAAAATATTAAAAATTAATTTTAAACTTTCTTTACACATTAGTTATTCTTTCACAATGCAGTCATTTTGACTGCTTTTGGGCAATATAGGTATACACTAAGTTTCAGTCTTTCTAGTGTTAAGACCTTAAGTTTATGAATATTGTCGCATCTGCCCAGCAGATTAACTTCCAATACCGAATTCTTTAGTTTCCGCTTGCCGTTGTTAAAAGTCAAGGGGCTTCTTAGGTTTATTACCTGTTACGGTCAAGCCCTCGAGACTCGAGACCCGCGAACGCAAGGCGATGCGAAGGCTAACCGTAGCGCACCCGAAGATGCTACCCCTACTTGTGACCGATCAACGAGGGCGGTCTTCGAGGGCGGCCACTTTCACCATTTCCATAGATTTCACATAACCAATTAGAAAACTACTTCATTTCCCATTACCATCTTCATTGAAAATATCACCCACCAATCAGTACACTTTCAACGTAGCACACGCCCGACACTTTAAAAACACACGACACACAGCTCTCAGCGTCATTTCGCAAACAACAGTCTCTTTTAACACAGTCTAATCGTTCCATTTTAACACCATCTATTTTGGTTAATTATTGTTAAAATATATTAAAGTTTTATTCGTCTTACAATATCAGTGTTTACTACTTTACTATCCCTATAACTAGACCAGGTCGTAGGGAATTCGTTTCAAATACGCGTTGTCAGGAAAACCTGAGTCGAGGATTTACGACCTTCGGCGACGTCGAGTCTTGAACGGCATCACAGCGCGATACAAACGAACAATTGCTGTTTATAAAAAAGTTATAGTCTGGAGTAAAAGTTGGGCTAGGTTTGGAGTTAGATTTATTAGCGTGGAGGGGATTTGGATTCGGAGGCAGCGCCCTTCTCCCGAAACAATAGATGTGTTTCTCCTCTAAGATAGACTTTAGTAATCTTCCAGATTTAACTTACATTTGATAGGGTGTACTGGTACATATAGTGTGAATACAATGCTTCTGTTTACTTTTCTCACTGAAATCTCTGTGGTTGATAGAATAGGATAGGTACTGATATTTGGTCCCCACAGGGTTTCAAATTCATTTTACCATTCTCCCCCTTCTTCCACTTTGTCCACTCTCACATAACGCCAATGTTCAGCCTATTTCAGCCTACTTTTCAGCGGGACCTACTGTTTATTACGGTGGGTTCCGAACCACCAATGGTCAACGACGCAGTATAATATCACATAGAAGAATATTTCCAATTGGTGACGGCGGTGGGATTTGAACTCACGACCACATTTGTTTGTAGTCGCGCGCTCTATCCACTGAGCCACTGCACGCCCTCTCTGTGGTTGATATTTCTTGTGATTTCGAAGGAACTCGAGGAAAGATAATTCACTATCAGTTTAGGACAAATCATCCTATCGTCTAACCGAGTCCTCACCCAGACCAAACCCCAATCCTAGTCCAATCACTCTTTCAATTATTAAAATGCTTTTCTTTGTTAAAACTACTAAATTACGATACTAAACATTTTTATAAACAGCGATTCCTAACACCTTTAGAATGTTACTCAAGGTGATTACCTTGACAACATAATTAAAAAATCACTGAAGTCAGAGCTTCCTTAATGTAAATATTCAACGAAAGTAAAATCAGCTTGATTAACAATTGAATAGACGAATGACCCGTTCGAAAATTTATATTTTATAATTATTGAAATTGCAAAGATACTTCTATTAGAAATTATTAAATAAATGACTTCGTTTGAGCACACATTGTGTTCGGTGCGGTTAGTGTTAATTGCCAAGCAGATAGCAGCTGAAAGGACAGTTTAAAGAGTAATAAAGAATTATAACTATCTAAAAAGACGCAAAATGTTAAAGAAATCACCACTAACAAGTTGCCACAAAACCGCCCGATTAACACTAGAACTACCGAGTACTAAACGCGACTGGCATATACAGTAAATGTTCGATAATTGTCGCAAATATCTGGCCTATAATTGTCCTCGAACTCTTACTACCGCGAGGTATCCCCATGAGGGGCCAAGAGGTCTCGGTCGCCGAGAAGTGTAACATAATACAGGTCGGGTATGTCGGTGTGAGACCACTATTAATCCAATAACAAAACTTCTTTATTTTTAATTATTTTTTTTTTGGAACTTGCAACAACATATTCGTGGCATTTATCTAATGAAAACGATACCAAATATAACAATTCCGATGATATTTACTTGTGTAATGAACGATGAATGTTTCGGAAGCAAAGAGTCGAAAGCCTTTGAACTCTGCCAGCAGTGATGGTCTCGGTTTTCTCGCGCATGCGTGACAATTTTAGCGTCAGTAAAGTACAAAGTTGGACTAAAATGGGGTACCTTAGTCACCCCGCTAGTTTCGTAAATTTTTTTTCGATTTCCAAATATGAATTGACAAGTAGCTCCTTCTCCAATACTAGTTGCCATTATGAAATCGAATATATTAACATTAACTTACCAAAATTTCGAAGTACGGTCGTCTCGTCTTGCACTCTTCTGTCCGGTTTCCCGCCAATAACAGTTCTCCCCTACGTTCGCCACCTTGGACCATATATACTTATAGACCCGGCTTCAGATAACGTCCTATGTTCCAAGATTAAAAGATGACGTAGGAGGCCAAGTGCTATAGTCTGTTGAGAAATCGCAGTACCTTGGTGGTAAAGTGCTAGAGGGGAAAGGGGAATCGTCATCGCATCTGATTCTGTATAGATATTTATGGAAACTGTAACTGTAATATACATACATTTATTTTATTATTCGTTCATTCTTACTTTGCTCTAGTTATTTTAAATATGCCTAACTCATTTTGTTGATTATAATTGGGAAAAAGATAAATTTTAATGTAGAAGTTGATAATATGAAATCTGTATTTATTTCCTCACAACTTTATTTAAAAAAATACTAGTAAGAACAATATAGGTACATGTATATGTCGAATACAAATCAGAGTTGGGCATTATTTAGATAAATAATTATTCAAATAACGATTCGCGAATAAAAGATACTTTATCTTCAATTGTGTTTTGAATTTCGGCGCACAGGTTCGATCATTAATACAAATAGCAATTTTGCAAATTATAAACCTCTAAGGAACCTCAACGTTTCGACCCAGATGTGGGTCTTTCTCAAGAGATGAGATTTTTTGCGTCTGTAACATAATTTAATTGTAATAACGTATTTAGTGTAACACAAGGTGTGCTGATTTCAGAAGAGAAATGAACTTTTTCATACTTGCTATAGCGGAAATTTAATAACTTAAATACTTAATACTTTATCTTCATTCGTTATTCAAAATTTTTATTTAGATATAAATTTTGCTCAACTCTATATACAATACATAGTATTATATATAATGTACGCAAGGTAATATAAAACAACAACAAGTGTGCACCATTTTTCTAAATTTTTAAGAAATACCTGAACAAATATAATCGTTTATCTCGCTTTTATATGCGTAGCTGCTCTTCTCTCTTTGTTACTGGTGACGCTTCTACCGCAGTACGTGCATCGTTTCATGCGCTATCCACCATTTTGAATCATCTAAGAGGCAACCAGATACTCTTTAATCTTGGAACATTGCATTCAATGCACACACTATACCTATGCCGGGTCTATAAGTATATATGGTCTAAGTTCCCCACAAACATAAGACGTACGGTACGTTCCTGCATTTAGCCGCGCATGCGCGAAAAAACCGAGACCATATACCATCACTGTCTGCCAGTGGCCGCGACTATCCGCGTCTCTTTCTTTTCCATACGCTGTCTTTCATTGCGTCCGAAACTTTTATGGTTCATTACACAAGTAAATATTATCAGAATTATATCATATTTGGTACCATTTTCATTAGAAAAATGCCTCGAATATGTTGGTGAAAGTTCTAAAAAAAAGTAATTAAAAATAAAGAAGTTTTGTTATTAGATTAGTAGTAGTCTCACACCGATATACTCGACCCGTATTGTGTTACATTTCTCGGCGACCGAGGCCTCTCGAGTTTCGGTGCCCGTCCTTACGTTCGGCAGAGGTCGAAAAATATCTTCTGCACGATAATTGTCCCTGGCCGGACCCGTGTTTTATCGAGCATTCCATGTATGTATTGCTTTATAACAACGATGAGACTGCATTTATTTAGATTCGGTACAATTTTTATTTAAGTATGCACTTCAATAGAGATGTTTACTAAAAAATTACTCCTGAAAAGGTATTTATAATTTCAACATTTGGAAAAGAAGAAATTAGAAACCCGTCATTTTGACCGGTGCAGTAGTTCTAGTGTTAAAAGTTTTCAAACGAGCGAATACATTGGCATAAAAAAAGGTAATCTTTTCCAATGAAAAACGGTTTAATTTGGACGGTCTACACCAGTGATGGGCAATTTTGCCTCAATTGAGGCAAAACCGTCCACGCCGTAGCGCCCTCTGTCCCCTTCCAGCAAGCGCGGTACAATTGGGCAACGAAGACACGAGACATCAGCGTGCGCAACGAACGTGCGCGCTGCATGAAAGAGAGGTTGGTGGTAGAAGCAGGCGTTTGAAGGGCTCCACCCGTGCCCACCACTGGTCTACACTATCTAACTAAAACTAAATTATTACTTTCATGATTTGCGAAAGAAGGGAATCACTTTGCCGAAGCGACAGTTGGGTTGGTAGTGGCATTATGATGTGGGCGGAAATTGGATATCAAGGGAAGACTGATATTACGTTTATTAGACATCATTAATATTTTTATAATTAATTTGTTATTGTTTCGCACAAGCAGAATAAGCGGTATAACACCAACCATGCCAAGCAGAATTTATTTAAATTTTTTGCAATTTTTAAAACTGAATGTGCTTTAACGAATAAAGTGATTTAATAATTCTAATGCATTTTTCTAAAACATCTTTGTAATTTCGATAATTATAAATTAAAAAATGAAAAACTGGTCATGTGACCGGTTTTGGTAGAGTAGTGTTAATAAACCTAACCCAGACCAATATAATTATGACAAAAACGAGTCGGTGCAATTTAAAAGTCGACAAAAATACGAAAATTTAGGAACCCTATTATATTATATGAATATTAGTACCATTAAGGTCCCACATGCTCCCTACCACGTGAATTTGATTCCCACTCAAGTGATAGGCAAGCTTTGTAAGAATTGCCTACGACTGGCTACTTAATTTCTCATTAACCAAATATGTCGTGTACCTTTTTGTCACAATATTTAATTATGTATTGAAGATCGACGGAAGTAAAAAAAAAGCTCACAATTTCCAAGGATACATACGATTATATTAGCAAAAAACAATGGTAATGCAACAGAATAAAGGAGACGACATATAGTGGAGCGTATAAATACATATACATACAGGGTGCGGCGCCAATTAGTCCCCACGTTTTATCAGCCCGTTCGGATGGTCGGACAGAAAAATGTTTCCTACCAAAGTTAATCAGTATTTAACCGACAAGAAATTGCAATTTTTAAAATTTAAAAAAATCGATTTTCAACAAAAAAAATCAAGTTCGCTGTCATATCTTTTAATGGAACTGGGTATTTTTAACTTCATAATACTGTAGGCAACGTCGAAACGAATTCAACGACCTGCTGTACAATGACTTTCAGATGACCTTGAAGGATAATATCGCCATGAATCAATTGCCAGAATATTTGAAATATTTCGACCCAGCTCATAATGTTGCAAATTGTAAAAACATACTTAACTACAGTTTTTGGGGATCAGTGGATCGGAACATATGGTCCAATTCGATGGCCAGCTCGCTCGCCGGATATGACCCCTTTAGATTTTTATCTTTGGGGATATTTATAATCGATTGTGTATGAAAGACCTGTGGATAATATGGAAAATCTTAAAGAACGCATAATTCAAGCGTGTAGAAATGTAAAAAGAAGTTCTCTCATGGAAGCTACGCATAAGACTTTGTTACATAGAGCAGAACTTTGCGTCACACAAGATGAGATGCAGTTCGAAAATTTAATTTAATTATTAATTAATTACACGTACACGTTTAATATTTGTGTTTTCAATGTGGCTCCGTATAAATTTGGTTTTTTGCGAGTTAAGTTCTGAAGCAATGTTTACGTTCATTTGTTTACCTCTAAATGCGAGGCGTTACTATTACGTACCGTCGAAATGTTTCAAATATTCTGGCAATTGATTCATGGCGATATTATCTTTCAAGGTCATCTGAAAGTCATTGTATAGCAGGTCGTTGAATTCGTTTCGACGTTGCCTACAATATTATGAAGTTAAAAATACCCAGTTCCATTAAAAGATATGACAGCGACCTTGACTTTTTTTTGTTGAAAATCGATTTTTTTTAAATTTTAAAAATCGCAATTTCTTGTCGGTTAAATACTGATTAACTTTGGTAGGAAACATTTTTCTGTCCGACCATCCGAAGGGGCTGAAAAAACGTGGGGACTAATTGGCGCCGCACCCTGTATAATGCTAATACTTTACCATACTATCTGAGTAGAAGAGGGATGAAAGACAGTCAGAGTCTAATGGCGAGTGGAAGGTGCGGAAACCTAGAGGAGGCAAATAGATATTCGAGAAGGGATGAACAGGTGCAAAATATGCGATATGTATACAGAAACGCTAAAACATTCAATAGAAGATTGTGCAGGACTCAAGAGAATAGGATTAGGGGTAAAGAAAATTCTCCAAGATAGAAGGGTGGAGGAAGTGATTGAGTGGATACGGAATGTGATTAAAGTAAGAAAAGAAAAAGATAAGGTAAGGCAGTGCCAAAGAAAAAGGTGGAATGGATGAGCTAGAGAATTGCGTAGGATGGGATAAGTTAACACTAGAAAGACTGAAACTTAGTATATACCTATATTGCCCAAAAGCAGTCAAAATGACTGCACCGTGAAAGAATAACTAATGTGTAAAGAAATTTGTTTAAAATTAATTTTTAATATTTTTTATATTGATGTCATGGAGGGGCGCGCAGTCGCTCAGTGGATAGAGCGCGCGACTACAAACAATGTGGTAGTGAGTTCAAATCCCACCGCCGTCACCAATGGAAATATTCTTCTATGTGATATTATACTGCGTCGTTGACCATTGGTGGTTCGGAACCCACCGTAATAAACAGTAGGTCCCGCTGAAAAGTAGGCTGAAATAGGCTGAACATTGGCGTTAGGTGAGAGTGGACAAAGTGGAAGAAGGGGGAGAATGGTAAAATGGATTTGAAACCCTGAGGGGACCAAATATCATCTATTGATATAATAGTATATTCTAATATATTCTAGTATATTCCAGTATATTCTTGCATATTCTGGTATGTTCTAGTATATTCTAGTATATTCTAGTATATTCTAGTATATTCTTGTATATTCTAGTATATTCTAGTATATTCTGGTATATTCTAGAATATTCTAGAATATTCTAGTATATTCTAGTATTTTCTAGTATATTCTAATATATTCTAGTATATTCCAGTATATTCTTGCATATTCTGGTATGTTCTAGTATATTCTAGTATATTCTAGTATATTCTAGTATATTCAATTATATTCTATTAGATTCTAGTATATTCTTGTATATTCTAGTATATTCTTGCATATTCTGGTATGTTCTAGTATATTCTAGTATATTCTAGTATATTCTAGTATATTCTAGTATATTCCAGTATATTCTGGAATATACTAGAACAGAACTATCCTATATTGATGTCATGGCATATTGATGACACTTTCATTTTCATCATTGGTGATCGACTCTTCATCGCTATCTTCAGTGTCAGATGTTTCATTTTGAATACAATCCGCTTCATCTTCGGATGATAGTTCAGAATTTGTTGCATCTGATTCTATATCGGAGCACTCTTCGCTTATGTTCGTTAGCTTTTCCAATAACTCACTTTTATTCGACATTTCTTTCATGAATTTAGGGCGCGAAAGAAATAAAATAAACAACTTGTTAGAACAAGTATCACTGCATAAAGATTCGAATAACAAGTACTACTTTAGCTTATTGAGCAACTGCAACTTGTCAAGTATACGCCCAAATCGACAATTTATCATGTACTTGTATGTTATCGTGTGACGATAATCGAAAAAAAAAATGAAAACTGTTATTTCAATACAGAGCCGAACTGGTCATATAAGAAATTTACTCAATTCAATAATAAGAGTCATTTGATTATTTAAAATTTCCCAAGCAGTCAAAATGTCTACTTTTGGGCAATATACCGGAAATGAAGGAGGGGGGAGGTAACTATAATTATTAATAAACGCATTTATATGTTGTACAAAAAGTCACAAAATTCTAAGAAATTGTGTCATTATATACATAATTGTTTTTCTAATTGAAATTAAAAATCAGTCGAAATGACTTCCTTGGGCAATCCAGTGTTAAGAGTAGTAGAATGAACAGTATAAGATACACACTACACGAAATTTCTATAAAGTCATCATTATTTTCATAGATATTTTCAAAATATTACAATTTCTGTTGCTTTATCGTATCTGGCCTTGTGCTTTGTTGACACTCGGATAGAGGGACTGCGCACTCAAGACCGCATTGTTTACTATTTACGTTTGTTTGGATTTATTTCTGCGTGCGTGCAGAGCACAAGTGCGAAGTTTCTGTAAAGTCACTTAGTGTTTCTCTGGGTTCTGAGCAAAGAACTACGGAAAATTGCAAATAGTCTAAAAGTATTAGTTTTAGAACTCATAGAAATCCTGTTTCTTATAATTTGATTCGCGTGTATTATTAGGAGGTTGAATAAGTTCTCGCTGTTTTTTTTTTATGAAATGAATGCTTTATTTTAAAAAATTGGTAAAAAATATGTTCTTAAAAGTATTGTTTCTCGCTAGCCATTACTTTTCCCCATCTTTCTGGCAGCATAGTAATTCCATGTCGGAAAAACGACACGTCTTTTGAGGCAATCCAAGAGTGGACCCATTTTTTGATATCTTCATAAAATTGGAAGCGCTGCTCAGCCAGGCCATGTGTCATCGATCGGAACAAATGGTAATCTGATCGGGAAATGTTTGGTGAATACAGCGGGTGGGGTTGTACTTCCCATTTAAGTGTTTTCAAAAACGTTTTCACCGGTTTTGCAACATGTGGCCGCGCGTTGTCATGCTGAAAAATCGCTTCAACTCGTACAGCACCCAACGTCCTTCCTGTGAATCATTCCTAACGCTTTCAAACGTTTCGAATCTGTTGTGTGATCAACTCCTAATGATTCTGCAAGTTCAGCTAGTATCTGACACGAGTCTTCGTCAAGTAATGCCTCAAATTCTTCGTCTTCAAGTTTTTGTTGTGCGCCAGGGCGTTCTTTATCTTCAAGATCAAAATCATTATTTTTGAAGCGTCTAAACCAATCTCTGCATATTGTTTCCGACAGAACATGGTCGCCGTAGGTGTCAACAAAAATTCTGTGTGCTTCAGCTGCAGATTTTTTTTTAATAAAATAGTGTAGTAAAATTCCCCGCAATTACCCTTTCTTTGGCATGAAATTCGACATTTAGCACAATGAAAGAAAAATTGTTTATACTTCAGTGGAATGACATACACTGAATTTTAACCTTGCATATATGTAGTACTTCATTATAGATACGTTAATATCTGAAACTAAATTCACGCAGTTCTGGTATTACCACCTTTCGAAAAACAGCGACAACTTATTCAACCTCCTAATATTATTCTACCTATTGTAAAATGTACTATTCACATTAAAAGGAGCTGTGTGATGTACTTGTGTCAGTAAATCTGAGCGCGCGACTTCGATAATCGGTAACGCACCATCAGTTGTCCAAAATGCTCGAAATGTGCTCGGTTTTCTCGACATAAAATCTCAACAGCGCGATCGCGTTGCTTGGGTCTCAAACGGTTAATATTCATATCGTCGGGTTACTGCCAAAACAAGCTAACTCCACTTTTACTCAATTCGGATTTAAGTACTCCATTAGATTAAAAAATGTTCGAAAAACATACTGACAAAACTAGACAACTAGACAACTTTTGTTACTTACTTTGATTTTTTTCAATT
The DNA here is from genome assembly GCA_913789915.3 of Sphecodes monilicornis. Taxonomy (NCBI): domain Eukaryota; kingdom Metazoa; phylum Arthropoda; class Insecta; order Hymenoptera; family Halictidae; genus Sphecodes; species Sphecodes monilicornis. Next base: position 3,566,674 of record OU565286.1, on the reverse strand, counting down.
TAAAAATCATTTTGAAGCTGTGACGATTTTTCATTTCAATTTAAAGTTTCAAACGACGATTTCTCAAAAGTTCAAATTATGGAGTTACCTTGTTTTGGCAGTAACCCGACGATATGTAGAAAGTCAGATTTTAACCCTTAGCACTCGAATGGCGACTCTGAGGCGCTGCTACAAATTGTTAACACCATTATTCAGAATATTGTTTACACGATTAGATTTGTTTATATGTAATAAATGACTAAACATTTAAATATTGTATGAGGTACTATATCAGTTTCGTATGCTTGTAATGAAAAGACTTATATACAATGGAAATATTCTAGGTTAGAAGAAACGTTTGATTTTTTAGTTGAAATAGCTCCGAGTGCCAAAGGGTTAAACCTTCTTTTGTCCGCCACTCTATGCACCAACCTAATAAATATTGCGATCGTGAATAAACTACGTTGAATCTCCGGTTGCCACGAAACAGAAACACTGCCCGTAACTAGACGTTTGATCCTCTAAAAAATGGTCGCAGCGAAAATTCTGTATGGTTTGATTTCGTGGAAAGGTGTGCGAAGCGGTGACGCCAGCGAGACCGTGTTTCTCTCTGCACGGGGTCGCTGAACCGTGTACTCGGACTCTGCAACTCGGTGCATTGCAATGCGGAGATCCTTTATTGTGCATCACGAGGAGTGCACCGATCGCGAAACCAAATGGTAAACCGTTAACCAACGTGTCGAACATTGTACAGAACTGGTCGAGGGGAGGACAAAAGGGGAAGAAAACTGCGATTGATTTCCCGAAAGAGAAAAGAAAGAATTTTTCGCTGGGGCCGGCGGTCGTGTCGCACGCAAATCGCGTTACTTTCACGAGAACGAGCATCGCCTCGATTCGCCCGAGGAAGTAGATCGCGGGAAACTAGTAGAAAATCTATGCTGCTTGTTCCGCGAGAAGAGAATTCGGGGAGATTACGATAACCGTGGCCCCTACTTTCAAGGTTATATTTGTGTTCCTGGGATCATTTTAAGAAAAAAATGTGTATATAACAAGTATCCAATGGGCTCCGTTTAGCCGGTAAAGTAGATTTCTTGTTTTTCATAAAACTGCAAATATCTCGGAAACTATGCGAGATATGGCAAAATATCAAGAGACCTTTTTTGTAGGAAATTGAATTTCTAACAATTTATGTCGTATGACTTTTTTCTATTAGCTGCGCAGTTTCTGAGTATATTTATATTTCGGTGAAGTTGGAGAACAACTGCCTCTCTCGTGAAATAATGGTCGGGGCAAGTGAAAAGTGTCCTGAAAAGACCAAATTCTGGATAACATCTACAATGGGAAGATTATGTGAACAGAATGAGTTTGGGTTAGGTCGTGAGTGGGGGCGGAGAGCACGCATACGAAAATCCAGGAGTAGTTTCGAATATCTCGAAAACTAGATGATCTACTCTTATTGTTTGAAACGATTTCAAAAAAATTAAATGAAAGTACAAAATAAAAATCCACAAAATTCCAGTGAATATTTTTCTAACGTTTTTTTTATAGAAAATTCAATTTTCTACAAAAAAGGTCTCTTGCTATTTTACCATATCTCGCATAGTTTCCGAGATATTTGCAGTTTTATAAAAAACAATAAATCTACTTTACCGGCTAAACGGAGCCCATTGGATATTTGTTATATACACATTCTTTTCTTAATATGATCCCAGGAACACAAATATAACCTTCAAAGTAAGGGCCACGGTTATCGTAATCTTGCCTATTTTGCCATATCTCGCATAGTTTCCGAGATATTTGCAGTTTTACGAAAAACAATAAATCTACTTTACCGGCTAAACGGAGCCCATTGGATATTTGTTATATACACATTTTTTTCTTAAAATGATCCCAGGAACACAAATATAACCTTGAAAGTAGGGGCCACGGTTATCGTAATCGTGCCTATTTTGCCATATCTCGCATAGTTTCCGAAATATTTGCAGTTTTATGAAAAACAATAAATCTACTTTACCGGCTAAACGGAACCCATTGGATACTTGTTATATACACATTTTTTTCTTCATATGATCCCAGGAACACAAATATAACCTTCAAAGTAGGGGCCACGGTTATCGTAATCGTGCCTATTTTGCCATATCTCGCATAGTTTCCGAGATATTTGCAGTTTTATGAAAAACAATAAATCTACTTTACCGGCTAAACGGAACCCATTGGATACTTGTTATATACACATTTTTTTCTTCATATGATCCCAGGAACACAAATATAACCTTCAAAGTAGGGGCCACGGTTATCGTAATCTCCCCGAAATATCAAATGAATTTGGCACACGAGAAAATCATTGCACGCATCCCCGAAACTTGTTCCCGCGAATGAATAATAATTAATCGTACGATTGTAATTGCAGAAAGTGAACAGGGCTCTTGGGAAAGCGGATTATCGTATGAGTGCCGGTCACTACTTTTCAAGGCTCTGCATAACTTGATCGAACGGTGCTTACTGTCACGTGATTTTATTCGCTTAGGAAAGTGGTTCGTACAACCTTACGATGGCTTCGAGAAACACCGTTGCAGTAGGTAAGGACTTACCATTGTTTTTCTTTATCGTTTTTTTCTTTTTTTTCTCTCTTTCTCTTTTTCTCCTATTTGTTCGTTTTTTCACCGTTGTTCTTTGCGCTTCGTTCTAAGCGAGTTATCTTTTTATTTGCAGTTGTCACCTGTCGTTCTCGTTTGCATTCTTCGTCCATGGAGAGAGCACTGTATGCGCTAGTGTGGATGTTAGGCAGCATCCTGCTGTACGACATCTCACCAGAGCTTGCTTGCAACGTACCCAAACTTCCCAATCTGGGGTTAAAGGTAGCCGTTCGAATCATTCACTTTAACACGTTCACTGTGCAAGTCCGTAAACGTCGATTCGATGAGAAATTATGAAACTACAGTAAATCCTCTATAAACGCATAAGCCTCGGGGGGATAGTTATGCATTTATCTGTGACGGGTAGCTCTATTTTTTGAGCTTCTAAGGCCGAGCCGAACGTAGAGAAGGACAGCGCCTGTAAAGCGAGACCACGCGCGGGCCTTTTGAACTGGGCCTGTGACTGCGACTCTCTGCGTCTCTTTCTTTCCCATACGCTATCATCCTTGCGCCCGAAACGTTCATCGTCATTTAAACCACTAAATACTACAACAGTATTTACACAGTTGAAATCATATCGTGTTTGGTCTTTTTTTAATCAGAAAAATGCCACGAATATATCAATGAAAGTTTCCATAAAAAAATAAGTAATAATAAAAAAAATTAAATATTGGTGTTACGTTGTCATGACGCACGGGCCTTTGGATTGTGCCGACGACTGCGACTCTCCGCGTCGCATTAGTAGTGGTTTACACCGATATACCCGAGCCGAGATCGGATTACTAAAGTGGAGGGGATATATTTTCTGCGTTTATCTGCTACAGCTTTTATGCGTTTATAGAGGATTTACTGTAGTCACACATTTCAGTTCACTTACGACAAGTCGTGATGCATGAGAACGATATAATAGATGATACTACAGAAGCGTTCACATCGAGTTTCATAAGTTTCTAAATGTTCTTGTACCTTATATAGCAACTTCAAATTCTCCATTACTTGTTTTCCAATCTGGCAATAGTTATGCGGAGTGACGGTTGAAACGATTTATGCTTCTGGCTCAGCTTTCAAAATATTTAACCTGTTAACCGGAAGGTATCTTATATCGACAGTGTTTTACAATGATGATGATTTCAAGCGACTTATTTTGTTAGGAGAACAATGTATTTTAATTGATCTTATTATCGACATTATCTTATATTTGGGTGCCTTATTGTATATAGGGCTGTTACTTTCCTTCGTAGGTCGAGGATTTCGAAGCTTCGATTTCAGAAACTTCAGTTTCGAACCTTCGAAACTTCGAACCTTCGATTCGTTTCCAGTTAACGGATAAAACAAATAAATTTTCATAATTTATTTCTATATTCATTATTTGAATTATTTCAATAATTTATTGTTCAAATAATTGTTCAGACAATGTACACGTATTTACATAATTAATATAGGAACACATTTCTATAGAGTATAAAAATCTATAATCTACAGAAATCTGTATACTCTATAGAAGTGTGTTTCTACATTCATTATGTAAATACTTGTACAATCTTTAAATAATTATTTTAACATTGAATTATTGAAATAATTCACATAATGTATATAGAAACAAAATATGAAAATTTATTCATTTAAACCATTATTTTAACAATAAATAATTGAAATAACAATTCAAATAATGAATATAGAAACAAATTATAAAAATTTATTTATTTAAACAATTATTTTAACAGTGAACTATCGAAATGATAATTCAAATAATAAATATATTATTTTCACACTAAATTATTGAAATAATTCAAATAATAAATATAGAAACAAATTGTGAAAATTTATTTATTTAAACAATTATTTTAACAATGTGCTATCGAAAGGATAATTCAAATTATAAATATACTATCGTAACAATAAATTATTGAAATAATTTAAATAGTGAATATAGAAACAAATTATAAAAATTTATTTCTTTTATCCGTTAACTGGAAACTAATCGAAGGTTCGAAGAGTCGAAGCTTCGGAAAAGTAACAGCCCTAATTGTATAGACTTATTGCATAGAGTATCTTGCAATTTCTTTGGAAGAAAATTAAAGAAAAAAACATTCGAGAAAATTAATACATTAACTAGTACGAAATTAATATGGCTAATATGGAAATACGTAAATAAAGAAATACTTAAATGCAAAAGGCGATTAGCTGTATGATGAAATTGTAGCCTGTAACTTTGAATGCAGCTTGCAATTCTTGAAACCATGTAGAATTAGCACTAGAACTAACAGATGGATCAAAATGACTCATTCCTGGCTATTCCTTCGACAATTGAATGGAAACCTCGAATATGGGGCTGCATTACATGCAATTGTACTTGCGTATAACGTAGAACCTTATTCGAGGTTTCCCTTCAATTATTGAAATTATATTTATAACTAATATAAATTTAAATCCTTGTTACTCTTATAAAGCAATATATACGAGTAATCTTATATTGCGTTCAGTATTATGCATTATTAAGAAAGTTGGTTAAAAAAAATGCATAGGAAAGGTTATACATATCATAATTTGAGACAAAAATAAAATCCAAATGTATACGATAATATGGGGCAGGAGGAGTATAATTTAAGGCAAGTATCTTCAGATAACTCGATAAGAAGAGCTATTGTCTAAGATAAATTTGAATACAAATTTTGCATACATTTGTATATCTCTGGTTAACAGGTTAAGGGGTTACATACACTTAGGAACTGAAAGGACAGTGTTATTTTTGAGAAATCTTTCTAGTATTTTATTATTGTTATCACTTGTGAGTACACGGTTTTAATAGTAATTTCTGAAAGTTACATTAAATCTCCATGTTCATAAATTTTTAAAGAAAATGCTTCGATAGTAGCACATTTATGTAAACTTGTATTTGAAGAATCGATTTTTTTTTTTCATATGTATGTAACCCCTAAATATTCTAGTTCTAGAAGAGTGTACAGAGAAGCACATGACACGGATCTGTCCCAATTTGTTTCTTCAGTAAATGTTCTTTCACCAAAGGGCCTAGCCGAATAAGACGGTTAAAAGTGCCCTTAGAGGTTTTTCAATGACTATTGAACCATTCGAAAGCTGACCAAGAAAAACCGCTCTGAGTAAAATTTCAGCCCCCTAGCTTTCCCGTGAGGGTAGTTACAGGGTAAATTAGATTTCGCGCTTTTCCACGCATTTTCCGCTCTTTGATGCTTTCTAAAGTTCTGAAAAAATGTGGCATGTTTTGGATCTTCGGGCGCATTTTTGAGAATTTTTTCAGATTTTTTTGTTTTAAACTGTGCCCGTAAAAAATGAAAAACGCCCAAAATGTCGGAAAAATGCAGATTTCTCGAAAATATGAAAACATGATACTTTGCTGTTTAGTTCCCCGACATACTACCACAACCGCCAGTGTCCTGAAATTTTTTTAGATTTTTTCTTGTGGGTGATCATTATTAAAAACTATGAAAACCAAATTGTTTCGACGTTTTTACTGTGAAGAGGAAAGTTACACTTGTTGGTTTTACCGCAGGTGTACATTAAGCAATTTTTAAGGTTATCACATATAAACAAGCAATTATTTTACGTAGGAAATGCGATTTGAGAGAGAGAAAAAATTGTCTAGTGGGCGTTATACAGGGTGAGTCACCTAACGTTTGTACCTCAAGTGACGTTTGTACCAGTGACTATAATTACACAAGGTCATTCAAGGTTGCGGACAGAGATAACGTATAAGATTTAACATCGATACATGCCTTTAAACGGGCTTTGAAGGAATGTTGCACTCTGTCCGTGACCTTGAATGACCTTGAGTAATTATAGTCACTGAATTCCTAATGAAAGGGGCTATCATTGTAGGTGTTTAAAAAAGGGTGGTTTCATTTAAAAAAGTCAAGGTGACCTTGATAATCTCTACAAAATGACATAAAAACAAATATTTTTTTGGTATCGTGCGAGTCCCACTGAACCATTCAACTTTGTCCTTCAGACATTTGACGTATCTTTAAAGACAACAAAGATATTTGAGGTGGCAATAGTTACTGCCTCACCCTACAATGAGAGCTCCTTTCATTACGAATTCAGTGACTATAATTACTCAAGGTCATTCAAGGTCACGGACAGAGTGCAACATTACTTCAAAGCCCGTTTACAAGCATGTATCGATGTTAAATCTTATACGTTTCCTCTGTCCTTGACCTTGAATGACCTTGGACTAATTATAGTCACTGAATTGGTAATGAAAGGGACTATCATTGTAGGTGTTTAAAAAAGGGTGGTTCCATTTAAAAAAGTCAAGGTGACCTTGATATCTCTAAAAAAAATGACATAAAAACAAATATTTTTTTGGTATCGTGTGAGTCCCACTGCACCATTCAACTTTGTCCTTCAGACATTTGACGTATCTTTAAAGACAACAAAGATATTTGAGGTGGCAATAGTTACTGCCTCACCCTACAATGAGAGCCCCTTTCATTACGAATTCAGTGACTATAATTACTCAAGGTCATTCAAGGTCGCGGACAGAGTGCAACATTACTTCAAAGCCCGTTTACAAGTATGTATCGATGTTAAATCTTATACGTTTCCTCTGTCCTTGACCTTGAATGACCTTGGACTAATTATAGTCACTGAATTCCTAATGAAAGGGACTATCATTGTAGGTGTTTAAAAAAGGGTGGTTCCATTTAAGAAAGTCAAGGTGACCTTGATATCTCTAAAAAAAATGACATAAAAACAACATTTTTTTTGCATCGTGTCAGCCCCATTGTACCATTCAACTTTGTCCTTACCATATTTTACGTATCTTTAGAAACAACAAAGATATTTAAGGTACAAACGTTAGGTGACTCACCCTGTATACCAAAACATGACACATTTTTTTTCAGAATTTTAGAAAGCATCAAAGAGCGGAAAATGCGTGGAAAAGCGCGAAATCTAATTTACCCTGTAACTACCCTCTCGGGCACGCTAGGGGGCTGAAATTTTACTCAGAGCGGTGTTTCTTGGTCAGCTTTCGAATGGTTCAATGTCATTGAAAAACCTCTAAGGGTACTTTTGACCATCTTATTCGGCTAGGCCATTAAATGCCATTGCAGCACACATTTACCAAGTATCTGTCCGCATGCAGTGATTCTAGCTCCGTATGGGCTAGCAGGCACTTTAACCGGTCCAGTAGGACGAACAGATAGTCAGCTTCTTGAAGAATGGAAACACTTCTATCCGATCAATGGCAACAACATCGAAGCAGGACTTCCACCTTTGGTGGAAGTACTTGTTGGTGGTGTACGCATGCGATATCCTTCCTGTTATGTCTTGGTCACTGATATGGACGACACTCCACCCGAAACTCCGCTTTCTCCGCCGAGCAGTCCTGCTAGCTGCGAGCATCCGCTCCTAGGTCAGCAGGAATTACGAGCAGCTACGGAACTGCCGGAACGCGTATGGGCAGAATGTACTTCGAGTTCACCGATCTCTGCTTCCAAAACAGAATCTTCCATCGAACAAGGAACCTGGAGCTTCATTGATCCAACACAAAAGTCTTCCTGTACCTGTTCAAAGTGAGTAGCCTTTTGCAACAACGACAGTCCCTACAAACTTTTACTGCATTGTAATACCATCAAAATCCCACGAACAATGTATAATTCTGAATATATCTCATGCATGAATTACTGTCGGGACAGGTCGAGAATTTTATTCGGGATCGGGACGGACACTCGAAAATATCGGGATTGAAGAAGTATTTTCAGGATTCTCAAGAAAAATCCCGATGCATCCGAGAATACATTCTCGGGAATCCCGAAATTATCGAGAACCCGACTTGTCCTAACCAGATGCCTTCCCGACCCGTCCCGACCATCGAATAACCGAAATTTTCGGGTTCTCTAATTCCTGTATACAGTAAATCCTCTATAAACGCATAAACCTCGGGGGCATAGCTATGCGTTTATCTGTTACGGGTAGCTATTTTTTCGAGCGTCAAAGGCCGAGCCGAACGTAGAGAAGGACAGCGCGTGTAAAGGCGACTGCGACTCACGGACCTAAAGGACTGTGCATAAAGTGGGTTTATGTGCGAGAGGGGGCGTACCATTAGCGGGTAGGGAAGGTAGACTGCGGCCATATTGGTAGGATAAACTAGTGTTGCCATCTATATAACGGTGCGGGAACATTGAAATGATTTGATTCTGAAAAATGAATGTATAACAAGTGTATTTGTATATATATCTGTATATACATATGAAATATTAAAATTTAACATACATTTGCAGTGACTCACAAAAGTATTCGCTCGCCCTTTAAATCAGAATAACTTTCTTACAATTTGACCAAATCATTTGACTTTTTTTAGAAGCATTGATTTAGTAAATCACGTGCAAAAAAGATTTTGAAAGAATTGCAATTCGTAGGAAATACATGAAGAGATAAAAATGGCACTTTTTAAAACTTCTTTATTTTAACCCATAATGAAAATTTGAAATATGCCTTTTGTAGATCTATGTTAGTTATACATAAGCTGAAAATTTCATAAGCGAATATAATTCACACTTACTCTTTGTTTTGATGATGGGAAAGAGGAGTGCTACAATAACTAAGCAAAATATATGATAAAACAATAAAATATTTTATTTGGCAGAAAAAATTAAAGAATACCAACATTTGTGGCTAGGGTAAGGAAAACTGCCAAAACCTTACCAGTATTCACAAAACAAAAATTACATTGTATTATTACAAAATAGTTTATAACTAAAACACTTTTCTAAAAAATAAAGATGAAATAAATAAACAGTGAAAATAAACATATTACTGCCTCAGGGATATATAATACATAATATATTATATATAATAATGTAGGAATAGAATGTTTTAAATGTATCTATCCGTTTATTCGGAGTCAACGAGACGATAAAGACGGTACAAAAACTGAGACAATAACACAAGTACACTAAATGCGCCGTAATACATAAAAATCGTGATCCGTAATCCGTGTTCGTAAACCGTTTGTCGTAGCCCTAATCGTATTAATCCGTATCGTATCGTATCGTAGTTCGTGAGCAACTCCTCGCCTGCGCCGCGAACGCGTCCTTTTATACGCACCTCCGTCGAACGTTCTCGATGTTCTTTTTAAAATTGTGCGTTAAATTTCGGCAGGTTTCAACGCCCGCTGCTCGTCGCGACTGTTGTTTCGTATGCCGCGGTATATGAAAACATTTCGGCGATCATAATACCGCGGCGCTCACGCATACACTCACACACTCGTTCGTATTAATCCGTATCGTATCGTATCGTATCGTATCGTATCGTAGTCCGTGAGCAACTCCTCGCCCGCGCCGCGAACGCGTCCTTTTATACGCACCTCCGTCGAACGTTCTCGATGTTCTTTTTAAAATTGTGCGTTAAATTTCGGCAGGTGTCAACGCCCGCTGCTCGTCGCGACTGTTGTTTCGTATGCCGCGGTATATGAAAACATTTCGGCGATCATAATATCGCGACGCTCACGCATACACTCACACACTCGTTCGCACGCGTCTATCGGGTATAGGAGAGTTCATGAACCTCGATCAGCTGTTTACGCCTTACGTACGTGCGTGTTCGACTTACACGGATTCATGAGCTCTCCTATGCGATCCTGCCTCCTACAATATAATATTCTGCATTCCTTTACAATACACCTTGTTACTTTTGTAAATTAATGGGTATCAACGTACAAAACAAACAAAGCCACGACGATTCACCAACCTTGCCGCACATGTACCGGGTACAGAGTGATCAGTGGCCGAGCGTGGGTCCGTAGCGTGGGTTACATTAGTATTTAAAGTTGCCTATAGAGGGCACCACCGATTTGTCCTACCAAGATGGCCGACAAGTTGATCCCCCATCCGTCTTTTGGAACGCACCCGCAGAATTATGCACAGTCCTTCAAGTCCGTGCTGCGACTCTCCGCGTCTCTTTCTTTCCCATACGCCAGCGGTGGGCACGGGTGGAGCCCCTCAATCGCCTGCTTCTCCCACCAACCTCTCTTTCATGCAGCGCGCACGTTCGTTGCGTACGCTGATGTCTCGTGTCTTCGTTGCCCCATTGTACCGCGCTTGATGGAAGAGGACAGAGGGCGCTACGGTGTTGACGTCCATCGCTGCCATACGCTGTTCTTCTTTGCTCCCGAAACGTTCATAGCAATTTAAACCACTAAATACTACAACAGTATTTACACATTTGAAATCATGTCGTGTTTGGTCTCGTTTTAATCAGAAAAATGCCACGAATATATCGATGAAAGATTCATAAAAAAATAAGTAATAATAAAAAAGATTAAGTATTGGTGTTTCATTGTCATGACGCATGGGCCTTTGGATTGTACCGACAACTGCGACTCTCCGCGTCGTATTAGTAGTAACTCACACCGATATACCCGAGCCGAGATCGGATTACTAAAGTGGAGGGGATATATTTTATGCGTTTATCCGATACAGCTTTTATGCGTTTACAGAGGATTTACTGTAATTCTCTAAATGGAAAGAGAATTGTAAAATACAGCTGAAAATAAGAAAACAATGCAGTAATAGTACTCAGAATGGTACCGTTAGGTCGATCCAATTTATTATAATACTATGCAGAGAATGTACTGGTTTATTATTATTATTTTTCAAAGTTGTACTTCCTTTGCACATTTATTCATTGTAGTAGTAAATTATTTCTTTCAACTGCATTCTATGTTTATCTGATAACGTTTAAGATAGTATTATTCACAATTATTATTGGTTCTGTCTGCATGTTATAGCACAGTTATACAAAACGTAGGTCTCAATTATTTCAGTAAATAAGTAGTAATTTAATTAAATGGCTGTCGCAACATGTGCATGTGAACTTAGGTTTTCAATTGTTTTTTCTATTTTATTTTTTTTTTTTTTCTTGAGGATGGCTCAAATGCGATTATTTCTTTCAAATTAGTTCTTTGTTTTGTGCAATGGAACTATCCTATCATAAACATTTCCATTTAGAAAAGAATGTCATATTTGTGCCCATAATTATGAAAGTGGTCTAAGTCATATATTTCTTGTTTCGAGATATTTAATGAATTGCGTTTGAACGAATTAAAAAATATTTTTATACTATGCGACATTTTAATTTATAATTTTCTTAGTCTTGATTAATGGAAATTTATTATGAATATGAAATTTTGTATGAATTTCATACGAAAATGTTGTTTTTAAAGCTCTAATTGACTTAGACCATTTTCAAAATTAATTGAATGTCCTATAAATGACTTAAAGCAATAAAGAACTATGAATTTTATTTGAAACAATAACTTTAATGAAATAATTCATGAACATTTATTCATTATTTTTAAAAAGTAATCCATTTTTATCATTTTTTCTAGTTTTTAAGATTCTTAAAATGTTCCTGATAAACTGGAGGGATGTATGGTAGTAAACACATAATATCTTTGTTTTTCGTCCGTTACTGGTCTAGGGGTGGTGTATAATGGAAGTAATTTAATATTTTCGTATATTTTTGGTCTTCCTCTTTTAGGTGAAAGATCCAAAACGTGGAATTTAGAATCATCTAAAGAAGTTTTATAGAACATTTTATAAGGTTCATTTTTCAAGAATCTCATCCAATAAATTTTCAGCCAAGAAACAGATTCGCCCGCGGTATTTTTTACTCTTCTTGTTATTGATTCTTCTAGTGACTTCGTTGAAATAAAATCCGGCTGCGACGTTCGTTTTATCGAAAATAGCTTTCTACTTCTACACTTTTCTATCAATTCATAATAATGCTCAGGGTTGTATAAGTAAGTTGCTTTTTTTTTATTTTCATTCCTATCAAACCGAAATCACGGTCATTCGGTAGAAAGGAATGACCCGATACCAAAAATTTGTGGTATCTTTAACACTAGAAAGACTGAAACTTACTATATACCTATATTGCCCAAAAGCAGTCAAAATGACTGCATTGTGAAAGAATAACTAATGTGTAAAGAAAGTTTAAAATTAATTTATAATATCTTTTATATTATTTACAGTTATATAACAAGTTATTAGTAAATATTAACAAGAAAAAGAATTTACTTTTCCTGGGCATATTGATGACACTTTCATTTTCATCATTGGTGATCGATTCTTTTTCTAATTGAAATTAAAAAGCAGTCAAAATGACTTCCTTGGGCAATCTAGTGTTAAAATTTCTTCAAATTTTTGACTTAGACCACTTTCATAATTAACACTAAATGAATTCCGTATAACGTTGAAATTACATCCACTATCTAAAGGTTCATTTTTGACGATATCGTAAAAATTACATTAAATACATATAGTTTAAGATAATGTGTATGTGAAACAAGTCATAAACTCATTTTTTTTTTTTTTGAAATTTTCACTTAGACCACTTTCATAATTATGGGCACATTTATTCTGGAAAGTACATGGTAAATCCATGGTGAAGTTACGTTAGTGGCATGAAACTGATAGCCATTACGATTAATGCATACACATGAAATTATCAAAAATATAAAAAGAATATTGGTAGTCCCATCTCAAGGGACAAGAGAATATAGTCATAGATTACAAACTTCGAATAATATAAATGAAAAACAGATAGACATAAGAGAAAAACAAGATGTTAAATACATCGGTTGCAGGTATACGACCCCCGGGGGTTGGAAGAGCCTGGCCTCCTCTCAGGTTCAGAGGGAGAGAGTAGATAAAGGTGGACGGAGGGTCGTACCATTTCATCGACGCTCTACCACCCAGTGGGATGCTTGTCCCTCTGTCCCTGCTAATGCCCCCAGGTGGGTAATCTCTGCCCCGATATCAACTGGAGAACCATTTCTCTCATATCTTAATAAATCACCACAATAATTCCAACATCATGTGATCGTTATGATGCCATAACGTCATCCTTTAATTCACATTGCTTTTTAAAGCTGCGCTACTTATCTGACATTCCAATAACTAAATTAAATGCACGTATATCGCATTAATCAAATATCATTGTGTAGTTTTTTTTTCTTCGTATTTCTTTATCTCATTCATGGAGAGGGAAAGGTTGGTCTGGTTTAGGTTTACGATCATTGACAAATAAGAAAAAGATGACAACATCCATTTTTTTTTCTGCTGTTAGAGAAATGCAGTCGATACGAGTATTTTGTATACAGTCGGCGACAAAATTAAATGGTCACACTCTGAAAACTAATAACTTTTTTAAAATTAGAACAAACCGACTTCAGTTTTTTCTTTTCACATGTTCGAAGCATTAGTTCATGAAATAATGGATAAAAATTTTTTAAAAATTGCTATTGGCCAGAATTGCGAACAGAAAAAATCAAAGTCAGTTTTTCATCTGAGCTTGTAATAAAACTTCAATCCATGCGTTTTGTAGATCTATGTCAACTGTATACACGGTGAATACTTCATCGAAATTGGTTAACGTTATCTTGAGCTATAATCATTTAAAGGCAAAATCCTCTGACAAGGCCGAAAATCTGCAACTTTCACACTTAACCCTTGTGTAGCCAACCAGAATGTTCACTGTTGGCTAGGGATGTGCGGGCCGCCCGATACTCGGGCTCGGGTCGGGTCGCAGAAAGTCGGGCGGGCCGATTCGGGCGCGCGATACTTCATAACACATCGGGCTACCCGAGAGTTTCGGGCGGCCCGAGCGTTTCGGGCTGCCCGAGAGTGACTCGACTTCGTCGTGCGGGATCGTCAAGAATCGGACAAGTTCGGGCGAGCGATTTATCGCGATACTCGAGATTCAATTTTGCGGTTTATGAAATAGATAATAGTAATTATGGTATTACTTTCATAACTGGTAACATAATTTTTAATATACTAGTATTTCTTTTATAATTACATTAGGTTTATTTGACAATCATGTGCTTAATCTCTATTTGTATTAACATTTGCAATAATGTGCGTTACACGTGACAAACTTAAAAGACAATGTTCCTGGTAGTCTGACGAATTTGTTACGAATGAAGTTGCATATGTATCGATAATATCTTTAAAATATCCTTACTTATTAACTGTTATATAACTTACTTAATATCTTCTGATATAACTTATTAATTAACTATCATTAAGCCGACAGAAATTCTTAAAATGGAATGTATTATAAAATAACAAAATAGAAATTGTTATGCCCCAATCGAATGTGGTAAAACTGTATATATTAAATGATGAACGATATGTTTAACATAATATGATATGATAACTATAAATATAATATGATAAATATAAATATTGTAATGTAAATATTAATTCACTTGCTTTAATTGTAATTTAACTTGTTTTTAAGATTAACTTATCTTATTTAAATTACAATGTAGGAAACTCAACAAAATTGAATCTCGAGTATCGCGATAAATCGCCCGCCCGAACTTGTCCGATTCTTGACGATCCCGCACGACGAAGTCGAGTCACTCTCGGGTAGCCCGATGTGTCGTGAAGTATCGCGCGCCCGAATCGAGCCCGCCCGACTGTCTACGACCCGACCCGACGATTCGGGCGCCCGAGAATCGGGCGGCCCGCACATCCCTACTGTTGGCCAACCGGGGTAGCAACAATTTGAGTGTTATTTTTTTTCTCTGAACGTTAATCTACGCGAAATTGTACAAAGAATGGGGATCCGGAAGGGTTTAGCAATACTTTTTCAGGAACATTAAAAAATTACTAAAGAAAATATGAAAATAGGTAGCCGGATATCCGGTTAGCTACACAAAGGTTAAACTCTCATTTTGAAATGTTACATAGCAACATCAACCGATTTCGATGAAACTTTGTACATTCATATAATTCACTTAGATTTAGGAAACTCATGTTTCAAATTTTTATTATGAGTACAGATCAAAAAAATTTAAATCATGCCCTTCAAGTTTCTTTTTTCAAAATTCCGAACAATTTGAAAAATATTATTTTTCCACATTAGCTAGTAAACCAGTCCTTCTAACATCTTAAAAAATTCAAATTGTTTGGTCCAATTTTAAAAAAGTTATTCGTATTTAAAGGATGCCCACTTACTTTTGTCCCCGACTGTATATGTATAGTTGTAAAGGTGGTATCCATTGCGTATATGTACTTATTAATATACTATAGTAAGTATGTGTACATGTATCTGGTAAACAGTTATTCATGCACTGATGGATCATACGTATGAATGAAAAGAATGTCATAATTATATTTATATTCTAAACTGTTAACAAAGTCACATAATAACACATCTTATAAAGAGACTAGTAGTTACATATTTTCTTCTTTCATATCTCAATGTTCTTTGCTTCTAAAGGTATACTTTGCATGAATCATTGGTATTATAGAATCAGCATGTACTCTGTAAATGTAGTATTTGTGTATATTATGCTTTTTATCCTCATCTTCTTTCTATTTAGCATTTTTCAGCTTATCAGTGTCAGTTTTGTTCATTAAACTAAAATCATTATACTAGTGGAAAGAGGTAGAGACATTTCTAAATTAAGAAATTTTGTAAAATAACTAAATAGATAGTTGATAAAAATATATAGAAATAGTATTTGTGTATATTATGCTTTTTATCCTCATCTTCTTTCTATTTAGCATTTTTCAGCTTATCAGTGTCAGTTTTGTTCATTAAACTAAAATCATTATACTAGTGGAAAGAGGTAGAGACATTTCTAAATTAAGAAATTTTGTAAAATAACTAAATAGATAGTTGATAAAAATCTATAGAAATATGTCTCCACCTGTATATCCTAGTGCAATGATAATCACAATACGTTAATAATGGAATCGAATTAATAATTTGATGTTTAACTTGAACAGGTCTATCCTGAATAGAACAGAGGCACCGAGTACACCACCGGGTGGACCTCCCTCTTATTCAAGGGGACCACCAACTGGAGGGGATTGTCTACCAGTTCCATCTGTTGGCTCACCAGGTTCCCCAGCACCTTCACCTCTTCCAACTCCACATTCCGAGCCAGCATCCGTTCCACCAGCTGAGCCTACAATGCCCACTCTGAGTCCTCAGCCACCACCGAATCATACAAACACTGCCCCACCGTTAACCCCTTCTCAAGGTCCGAAGTCAACCTCCTCTGCATGCAATAATCAAGTGCATAGTCCAGCTCCTGGGCCAACTTTAAAACGACCAGTCTTAGTCTCCAGAGAATGTGAGGATATGTATTTAGAAAATGAACAGTCATTACCTTGGCTCTATGATTACTCGATGCAAGAAGCATGGCTCAATCATCCTGTGAAACGTTTTAAGGAATCTAATAGTAGTCCAGTCAATGTGCGGAGCAATACTTTGTATCCACCAATGAATTCCCAGGTTTCTCAGTCACAGATTCCAAAATTAGAAATAAAGCAGGAACCAAATGTGAATGTTGTAAGTACTATTCTCTTTTCGTGACATATATTATCGATGAATTGTTTGTACATAAATCATATTTGATTCTTAATAGGGGGACTGCGTCGGAAGAAGAACAGATCCATACGAATTTGATGCCACAGGAGAAGAAAACGGCACAGGTGTCGATGGACTTAGGCGACAAAGAGATGACCCTACCAAACCAGGATCTTTGTTTACCAGCGAAGGTCTTCAAGCATCCTACAAAGATTTAGATCAAATCTTTGATAACTCCGATCCTGATACTTCTAGCGATGAAACTGTACGTACCGTATTCACCCGTTTTAGTGCCAGAGCTCATTTGAAAAACCATGTCGATAAGTGCCGAGCAGCGCGATCGCGTTGTTTTCTGAACCGTTTTCGTAGTTTTCGCACTACAAATTGAGCATCGCGACCATACACCGTGGCACTAGTCGACATGAAATCTCAACAGCGCGATTACGCTGCTTGGCATTAAAACGGTTAAACTTCAATGGTTATTTTCTGTTGATAGAATAAACCACTTAGAGTTTCTTTTTGCGAATCAGAATTTGAACCAGCTTCAAGTACAAACCCCGCCGGAGTCGAACAGATCCGGTGGACTACATGACGAAACCAGAGCGGATGCCAATAACAGACATAATAATCGTGGAGTAGGCGTTTTACGACCAGAAGAACTTTCAAAAATGTTTCCGACACCACCATCCTTAGAGCATAATCCGGTCGCTTCACCTTGTCAGCTGAGCGACCCTTTAATGGACCAGACAGAACTTTCTGTACCTCAACGACCACTCAGGCATCTTCCTGATATCTATCCAAACATGGGATCCCCTCAAGAAGAACCAATCGACGATTGGTCGTACGTGTTCAAACCTACACAAATCTGTAAGATGGTTGGTTCTTCCAAGTATGCTCCTCTCACGAATTTGCCCAGCCAATCTTTACCACCAGTTACACTGCCATCGCACTGCGTATACAGACCTTCCTGGCAGTGCAATCCAGCACCGAACAATACAGACAAACCGCTCCCACCTACTAGACCTGGATCGGTTCAACAGCAACCCTGCCCACCTAGCCCAGCGCCATTGGGAGCACCCTATCGCTCGGCAACTATTTCTGGCAGACCGCCACCGCCACCGTACGATCAGCCGAGTCCAGCAACATCCACAACTTCTTCGTATCTCAACAAAAACCTGAATAGTATTGAAGCAGACACGCCGGGACCTACGCGCGCTCCAGAATCGAACTCTCTTATAGTGAACATCTTATTAGGCGATACTGCGCTAAACATCTTTCGCGATCATAATTTCGACAGTTGCAGTCTCTGCGTGTGTAACGCAGGTCCAAAAGTGGTTGGCAATATCAAAGGTGCCGATGCAGGTGTTTACCTGACGCACTCGTGGTCTGGTGGGGCTCTGTTTCAAGAGGACGATCAAATCAGATGTAGTTGCGGGTTTAGCGCGGTAGTGAACCGACGATTGGCCCATCGAGCGGGTTTGTTTTACGAGGACGAAATGGAGATCACAGGTATCGCGGAAGATCCAGCGGAAAAGAAAAAAGTGTCTTTGGTCGCTGTGGCATGCGGAGGAGGCAAACCATCATCCGAAGGCTTGGACGTGATACCACCGAACGTGTTGGAGTTGCTGAGGGAACAGTGTTTGATCGTGCAAAGCTCCGCGAGTAGTCTGTATAGAGCGTCTAGCATTTACGCGACAATGAAGAACTCGATGCTCGCATCTACAGTGAATATGTTGGAGTTTAATGACGGGAACGAAGTGTCGCTGGCGGCTCTCGATCAGGGTAAAATCGACGGTACGCACAACGAAAGGACTAATCGCGTAAACGGTGTGCATCGATGGGTATTCCTCAGAGCGAGGGGTCCTCAGTGTAGCGGTGATATTGTTAGGATGATGAGAGCACTGCAGCCGCTCCTGCAAGATGCAGTACAAAGGAAATGTACCACTCGAATGTGGGAAGCACCATACACCGTCGCTGGTCCTCTTACTTGGAGACAATTCCATCGTTTGGCTGGTCGCGGAACCGACGATCGTTGCGAACCTCAGCCAATACCTGCGTTAGTTGTGGGTTATGATCGAGATTGGCTATCTTTATCCCCTTATGCCCTCAGTTACTGGGAAAAACTACTTCTGGAACCGTACGCTGGACCTAGGGATATCGCTTATGTAGTGGTAGCACCGGATAATGACTGCGTCGTCAATAAAGTGAAATCATTTTTCCGTGAATTATCGACCACGTACGAAGTAAGTGTTTGATCCTGTTGCAACCTGTGTTTTTGTCTTTTTATCTAACGCGATGTACTTTTTCAGATCTGTCGGCTGGGAAGGCATACACCCATTTCAAAGGCACTTCGTGATGGTATTCTTCGAGTTGGTAAATCCTCCGTGCAAAAACAAACCAAACAGCAGATAGACGACTGGTTTAAATTATTAGGCGAGAACCAATTGGGAGAGCTGTTGCGGCTATATGCTCAAGTCTGTAACCACCGATTAGCCCCATATTTAACGCAGGTTATACAAGACCGAAGTCTGTTAGATCCTGGAGATTTGCAAACAGCCAATAAGCAACAACAGCAGCACCAACAAACACCTATCCCTGTTACTGACACAATGCCAGCAACACCTGACGTAATGACAAATAAACCTGAATCCGTTGGTAGGTTTTAATATTAGACGTATCCTTGAAGGTAAATATACGGGATGTTCTGCGAAAGGTGAAAGAATACTTAGGAAACGATTCCCTATGACAATATAAAAAGAAAATTAAGAAAAGAAAAATGTGGTGGTTTCGACTCCGTTTAACAGTTGTAAACGAAAACAATCATTGCATTAACACGTTGACTACAAAGTGGTGGTCACTTTTGACCGGCACTGAACTTTCCGACCCCGTCATAGTGGTCATACATATACGTATAGATGATCGGCGTAATCGAACTCGATAAGAATGCGTAAACTTCGCATAAAACGATGTTTATAATTATTTAACTGCAATTAATATTAAAATAGTGCCTTGAAATGATAAGTTTAAATGCGAACATGTCAGCATTTTTACTTTTAGTATTATAAACTCAAATATACATACATTTATATATGATGTAATTCTAATATGGACAATTTCACTCCACCGCTGGAGGCAAAACGTGTTAACGTGTTAAGAATCACACCTTCAATTTTCCTTCACCTATTGTGAAACATCTTGAATAATGACGTAGTAAATGTAGCAGAACTTTGTTACTTCAAATGCTTTAAGACTGGTCTGAAATGAAAATTAATTTAAGGGGAAAGATTGCTTTAAACAGTTTTTTTATATTTTCTCTACTTGATAACCTTTTCCGTTTATTAGATCCAATTTTTTTTATGTTCCCGCTGTTTTTACTACCTCACTGTATCATTACCTCCAAATGTATACAATACGTTTCTTTCTATGAATGTGTCAATTATCGCACAACAAATAATTTCCAAATCAATATTTTTAGAAGGAGAAAATCCTAGAAGTGAAACTCCGTCGTCGAACACGGCAACAAATTCAAACTCTAACACTGGTAATACAACACCAACTTCTCAAACTGTCACGATACCCACCAACAACTCCGCGGGTCCAGATGAAGAGGAAGTCGAACCTCCGGCTGTGGTAGTTTATTTGGTTGAACCTTTCTCGCTAGGAGGTCCCGAGGATCCTGACCGTCGAAGACTCGCAATTTTAGCTTTATTACGCGCATACTCCGCAGCGGTGAATAGCATGCCTGAAAATATTAGATCAAACATAAATGTTCAGGTAATATTTCGTGTTACATTGTCACTTAGTTCTGAGTTCGACTAACGTTTTAATCACATGGTACGTTTTCATTTACAGTTAATATCCTTGGAAAGTATAATGGAGTTAGGGCGAGCTAGGGAAAGGCGAAAAATACAGGATGAAATGCGAGCATTAGCGTTAAACGTGTTTCTGCAGGGCCGTCGATTACTGAATCACAACTCTACGGTAAAAAGTCTCACTGGTTTTGGTACTGCTGCCGCCGCAGATCTTTTCCTTAAGAGTAAAGATGTAAGGCCCCCGCTTTTATTTCTGTCCTGCGAATGGTTCTTTAAATTAAATTGCCCGGTTGCTTGTACCATTTCGTAGAACAAGAATAGCAAACTATATACGAGTTATGACTCGGTCATTTTCAGAATTATAATGATACTCTTGTAACTCCACGTCAGGAACGGAACAGAGCACCGTACCGGTTGTACGCGCCGGCCTATGTCCTGGCTCCTCTGCGGGCAAAAAGTGAAGCACCCGAGTCTTTCGGCATCGCTGGACCAGAGGAATGCGCAGTACTTTACCTAAGCTATTGTCTCAGCGAGGACCAGTCGTGGCTACTCGCAGTCGCGACCGACGACCGGGGTGAAATATTTGAAACGGCCACCATCAACATCGACATACCAAATAGGAAGAGAAGAAAACGAGCGTCGGCCAGACGAATTGGACTACAAAAGTTGATGGATTTCATTCTCAGCGTGATGTCTCAGGGCGTAAGTATTTACATGTACATGCATTTACAATGAATCAAACAATAATTTAGTTTATTCATTACTTTATCCTACAGGGTCTATCGAACGTAACATCCTAAATTATTTTTCATCAGTGAACCGATTAAAGTTTTTACGATTTCGAGGGACGATCAAAGTGATGACATTTCATTTTTCCTGTGCCTCTTTTTAACTATATGTCCAAGGTCATCTCAAACTTTTTTACGTATAACGCTATAATTTTCATTGTCCACTAGCTAATAGATATTGAGGCGAATTCGATGAGCTCAAAAACAAGCATTTTTTATGTAATAAAAGGAAGCGCCGATAAAAGCATTCAGGCGAACAGTATCTTCGTACAAAACCGGATGATATGCGATACTCATAAACTTGGGTTTCGAATTTATTTAGATTTACAGTTGGTATTTAAAAGTTCAGTTTCTGCCAGCATATAGTTAGTTTCGTTCTCAATAAATTTCAATTATATTGTTTCCTATTATAGCACACGCAAAAAAATCTCACTCCTGAGAAAGACCCACATCTGGGTCGAAACGTTGAGTTTCCGAAGAGGTTTTCTAATTTGCAAACACAAATAATGGTATTTAAAATGCCGATCGCTAATTTCTATGCACTTCTGTAGACAAAAAATAAATGATTACATACACCTTTCGATGACATTATTGTCACAAAATATTACGAAACATGCATTTGTAATTTGTTGCCGTATATCTCATTATGTGTATCAACGGCAGCGAAAAAAATACAACATTATACATAAGAATAGTTTAAGGCGACCTTAGAAACATACTTAAAAAGACATAGACAAAATCAAATGTTATCACCTTGAAGGTCTTTCGAAATAAAAAGAAAGAAAATAATCGAGGTGGTTACGTTAGGTGGACCAGCCTTTCTGTGCAAATTGTATGCTGATTTAGTAACGTTAATGATTCATGATTAAAAAATGGTGCACGAATAACAATAGTCTCGTGTTCGAAAAACCATTAGTTCAATACTCATTTATATAGTAATTGTATATTTATAAAGCATCATATTATTAGAAGATTTACGTAGTCATATCGCACTATAATCGAAGAAGAATAACAGGATTTGAACACTGGTCTTCCGCATGAAAACTTGACACGATACCATTACGCCAGGCCGGCTCGTAATCGAAGAAGAATAGTACTTACATAATAAGAATGAAACCAAAAACCGGCCACCCGAAACAGTCGGGTTACCCGAGTATTCGTATGTCACGTGTACCTTTTCCGGCCCGACCCAAACCCATAATAGCGGGTACCCGCACACCTCTAATATTTCATGCAAATGAAATCGAATGAAATGCACGTAAGAATATGTATATACACTTCTTTGCAGGTACAACCATGGAGATTAGTAGTGGGCCGCGTGGGGCGCATTGGACATGGCGAGTTGAAAGGATGGAGCTGGTTACTATCCAGGAAAGCTCTCCTGAAGGCATCAAAACACTTAAAAGAAATATGTGGCCAGTGTAGTTTGCTTTACCCGTCAGCAGCACCTTGCGTTCTCAGCGCTTGTTTGGTTTCACTAGAACCAGATTCAACTTTGAGACTGATGGCTGATCAGTTCACACCTGATGAAAGATTTAGTCAGGCGTCGGTAAACTGCCAGTTATCTACACCACAGGATGTCACATGTACTCACATACTCGTCTTTCCTACATCTGCAACTACTCAGGTGAATTTTTATCACTCAAGCAAGTCCAGTGTTTTCATTGCGCGGAATTAAGCATTCGTTGTCTAAGGCAGCATTTATATCTAGTCTCTTCCGAATCTTTATGCATCTATAACACGTACAAGCTTATGAAACACAAAAGAGCATTTATATTAAAAAACAGTGATATGTTGTTCAATTTAAACTTCCTACAAGGAGCCTTATAATCAACGAAGGAAACTTTTCTTTCAACTCAATTTTCAGAAAACGACCCATGAAAATAGAATATTGCATAAAGATCAGCAGTTTAATTATATCTAGTCCGTGTATAGTAGATGAAAGTCGATGTTGTGTTGTAGTGGTTCTAAAGATCAATTTCTTTTTTCTACAGTCATCACAGACTGCATTTCAAGAGCAACATATTAATGGACCAGATTTAGGGGATGACGAATTGTTTTCCGCTTTGAATGATGACATGCCGGAAGGTATGGAAGGTATGGGAGATTTCAATGATATCTTCAACGTATGGCCAGAAGCTGGGGCCGGTGGAGGACAAAGTCCTGGAGCCAGTCCGCATCGTCCCGAAGGATCTCCCATGGGGGGAGATGGCGGTGGTTCAGGTTTAGGCAATCACGATGGTCCAGGAAGCCCATTCCCGTGTAGTAACACGCCAAGAGTAAGTTGAAATCAAATAAGAAAGAATAATATTCGAAATATGTCTTTCGAATAATGATAACATTAACATTGTTGACCTATAGGTAGCAGTTGCTGAACAGGCTGAAGAAGTAGGGACGCTATTGCAGCAACCACTTGCTCTTGGTTACTTAGTATCCACTGCGCCAACCGGGCGTATGCCACCATGGTTTTGGTCAGCTTGCCCCCATCTCGAAGGCGTTTGTCCAGTGTTCTTGAAGAATGCCTTACATTTGCATAGTCCAGCAATACAGCAGAACAGTGACGATCTGTTACAACAGCAAAGTGCACTCACTGCTCATCCGCTAGACTCGCAGTATACCACCGATGTGCTCAGGTTGATACATTATTTAACTTTTCATATTTTTTCCTGAAAATATAATAATGACGTAATTAAGGAGGATAATTAATGTAACATACTGATAACATATTTTATTTTAGAAAAACTGCACGTCGTAATTTTAATATTTCAAGTCGGTTGAATGATTAATTTTTTAGTTATGCTGTACGCCACTTGGAGAAACGCAGTCTCGCGAAAAACGCGTTCATACTTTCAAATAATGAAAAGTGCTATTCCAATTTGTTCGTGTTTGCCTCATTACAGATTATGATTATTGCACCACGAGTTTCACTTGTGTGACGTTCAGATATAAAATCAATTGTAACTTTGTCAACACTTCGAATTTCATATTGAAACGACATATTTTCTAGACAAATTTCTACTTTTTTATATAAAATATTTTTGTTCACCTTAATGCTTTCAATTGTATTAGAATGGAATGTAATATTTAACCGAGTTGTACGATTTTCAGATACGTGCTGGAAGGATACAACGCATTATCGTGGCTCGCTGTAGATGCGAACACGAAGGATCGACTATCCTGCTTGCCAGTGCACGTTCAAGCGCTCATGCAGCTCTACCATGCAGCGGCAGCTCTCGTCTGACCCACACCCTCTCCCTTCGTAGTGCAGTATGTGCACCTCTCTGACGCACTCCTTAACCGTACCATCACTTGGGGCTTTACGAGAGCAACTGGTTTCCTAGATCCGTCTTCAACTGTTAATGAATCTGAAATTCCTCGAATAATTGGGATAGAATGATCCTTCGGCCAATCATCGATGATTCCTCGACACGATGCACACCGAGATCTTTTTCCTTGCTCGGCTTCTTTTTACTCCTTAAATTCATATGATACGGTGAGATCAAGTGACGTCGCGATGATACTTACCGTAACGCTCGATTGACATAATTTGTTTTTTTTTTTTTAATATTCTTCTATTCGTATAATTGTTGACAGGCGGACAAACAGAGAAATAAAGTAGATTGTACTTTGTGTTTAACCAGTAATCGTGACAAATAAAAAGGAAACACAAAGATACTACTAATTAACGACCATGCATTACCGCATACCAAATGGAGTCTGATGAATGAAAGTAGGAATTGCATGCGATAATATATGAGTAAGGAAGATTGAAAGAACGAATGAAAACTTGTGAAACTGCTAGTAAAATATGAGTGAGTAAGAACGGAAGACAACGTGTGGAAGAAAAAGAGTGAGTGTCTGTATAAGCGGAAACGAAGAGAAAACGGAAGAAAGAGAGAAAGAAAGAAAGAAAGAGAGGGAGAGAGAGAGAGAGAGAGAAAGAGAGTGAGAAAGAGAGAGAAAGAGTGAGAGAGTGAGGGAGAGAGAGTGCGTTAAAAGATGCTAACTTTCGATTGCCTCTCTATCAATAGATAGTTCAATTACAAATCAGAATCTCTAGAAAATTACGTAACCAAAACGTTTTTAATTGTAAATTGAATTTTGTACAAAGCTTTTATTATTAATAACGACGAAGTAATATAAATGATATTACGTTGTTTTTTAATTTTATAGAGATGATATAAATGAAAAAAAAGAATGAACAGAAAGGGAGGCGACACTTCTTTTTTACATGTATATTGCCTCGTACAAGCCCCTGGTGTGAGATAAGTATGACAATTATATAATATTATATTATATTATGCTCGCGCGGCACTGGGTCACTGTTATCATGTTTCCTGGACCCGTTAGCGCAATTTTTCGATGCTGTTTGACAAATTTTATTCGAATTAGGTGACCTCTATATATTATACATACATTAATAGTGTAAAATATTGTTTTTAAATAATTTATGAAGTGAAACATCGCCGATGTATTAGATTATTGAGAATGAACGAAGGGAGCGAGAGAGAAAAGAGAATGAGAGAAGAGCACAGTTTTGTTCCCTGCAACTTAGGAAAAATAATTTAAAATATACAAGTAAAATGAGCAAGCGAACGAAGCGATAAAAATATATGAGGAAAAAATAAAAAGACAAGAGATAAGAATACAGGGCGCGTCTGAATGGAAGCCAATGGTGGCTAGTTGCGTCAGTCGCATAGTACAAATATGACTTGTACATAGAAATCCCTAATCCTCCCCCTTATAAAGTTATTGGTTAATTTACTCACACACCACACTCACACTGTATCTATAGTATTTATTATCTGGGTAGAACATCATTATTGGGATTATTATTATTATTAATTATTATTATTACTATTATTATATTAATATTACGAAATACAGTTTTATGTGTATATATAATTACATACCTCATTTCACACAAAACGCGTATCTCACAGTGTCGATGTTGCAAGCATAATGGAAACGTCGCGACGTTTACGTATTTCCATGAACATTTCGATAGATACTGAAGTTCTTTCTTGTTTTCCTACTTGGAAATCTCGCAAGAAAGGTGCGCCCCCAGTTACGCAGAATAACAAATTTATGAAGACTATTATCAAATGATATCCTTTCTTCTTATCGATTCCTTATGTAGAGGATGTTACAAGTATCACAATGTTTTTAAATAAAGGAGACGAATCGTACGTTATTAATTTTTTGAGGAAATTAATCTTTGGAAAACTCAGTGGTTTCAATACTGTTTTTTTTTTTATTCTAAGAACAAAATATCTTACAAGTTTGTTATCGATGATTAAAATATTATTTTACTATGTATGTAATAAGTATTACTATATTTGCACATCCATAGGTAAGATAAAATAATCGTCACTCGCCGATCAAATAATAACATACAATCGCATTTCTGATATGCTTGTAACATGTATATCGGTATACCCTATTTTATTCATGTAATGAAATTACAAACTTCTCATCACTAGGCATAGGTATGTATAAACGTTATACATAATGTCTGGCTACAGTTGGAACAAATTTTAAGGGGTATTCTACATATTAAAATTGAACGAAAATCAAAAGCACAGTTTCGGATTCATTTTTCAATTATTCACAATCTGCCAATAGCGACGCGCGTAATTCATGTCAGTAGAAATATGGAGATGACTTTACAATATCAAATATAAACGCTTATTTAGAAGTTATCATTTAGGATCCCAGTAACTTTAAACATTTTATAAAAATTCGGACAGATCAGTGCACGATATTAAACTTATTTGTGCACTGGAATCTATAGCAACATATTATCTATCTTACTGGATTTTCGATTAGAAAACATGAAGCTCTTTCACAATATCCAACCAAATCTCAAGAGTTGCAATCAACTATACGCGTGCGAACGCACAAATCATGTGTGTCGGTATGTATTATACACTGCAATTATTAAAAAAAAATAACCGTGATTATTGCGTATGACGATTATCATGTTCGTAAGCGTCCATAATCTGTCAACTAAATACAGGCGATACTGTTATTAAACCTTCAACCCCGCCTAAATTAAAAAACTACAGTCTGCTAAGAAATAAAATTTACAAGTCGGGACCAACAATGATGTAAAGGACTAGAAACGGACTGCGTTTTCGACCGAATTTATTTGAGAAACAAACATAAATGACGGTTGTGTTTCTATTTCTTCGAGCCAAACAAAACCATGCACAACCTATGGCACATACGATCACTGAATTGAACAGAAACTTTTAATAATTCGATACCTTCAAGTAGTAATTAATTAGTAAATATGATTAAATTATTTCTGTTCAAGTCCCGAAGTCCGCTGAAGTAGGACTAAAATCTACTCCGTTAATGGCAATATCTTAATTGTGCACCTCTGCTTGACAGAAATATTTTTCTAATAAAAAGAGATTGTCTTTTAATTTTACTTTGGTTACGCTTTTAGTTCGGCGTTACTGTATACGTGTATTGTACGTAGTATGTCAACAGAAAGAAAGAATGCACATGAAACATTCAATAATTGACACTTTCGGTCAGACAATTGCAATGTGTAATAAACATTGACATTTTACAATTGATTAGATATCCGAAGGTAAATAAATCTAATGCTATACAATGATTACTATGAGCTTTTTAAAAAATGGTGTGGAACCTCAAATCACAACTCCAAAATGAGTATCTGTCTTTCACATGGTACGTCACTGTTCGCGTCTTTATTAATCTGATCTACGCGTCATTATGCAAAGCAAAGTTAGCAATTTCATTACTCCTGGCTAAAGAGGGCTCGTCCCTTCCATACAGCATTCGAGTAATGAATGTAGATGTCCGAGCGAACAGACCAAATAGCCTTCCTGAAGGGTGATTATTCTGAGAAGATTATTCTGACACCCACGATGGGATAAGCATGGGATGTGAAATGGCCCGCGGCCATCAATCGGACATCGGCCACTAGATTAATTATCAATACTGACTGGTTCTGTTTCCGGAGGGTACCGGATGTCTTTTGAATGTAGAATACCTATACGATACTGATTAGTGCCGATTCTGTGGCTTCTGAATTCGCACTCATTCGGCTAGATTTAGAAAAACGAATGAGACTGCATGCATAATACGCGGAAGGCCCTGACCAATCTCCGCGGTACTGGAGTGAATTGTACAGGTCGATATACAGGGAGAATGTCATCTTGCTCCCCGAAGTCGAAGATCCCGTCCAGCGGTTACCAAAATTCAGTTACAATGTCCACGACACACAGTGTTGGGATGCGGTGCATCCTTTCTCGCGCATGCGCGGCGATTTTGGCCTCAGTAAAGTAAGATTCTCGATAAAATGGGGTACCTTGAGCACCCAGCAGAATTTTAAAAAATTAGTATGATTTGATTCTGAAAAATGAATGTATAACATGTGTATTTGTGTACATTTTGTAACTCGTAGGACACGTCCTGAAGTCTTTTTGTCCGGAATAGATTGTTTTGATACTTTCTCGCCAATATAACTGTCTTAGGGCTCCACTACCTCGTCATCATGATATAGATACGTAACTGTTTTGGCCGCGCATGCGCGAGAAAGGATGTACCGCATCCCAACACTGACGACACAGGGTAAGGGTAAATAGGGAGAACAGGGTGCACTGCCCATGCAGTGATGGGAATGTTGGCGCTTTTCACGCGCATGCGCGGCGATTTTAGCCTCAGTCAAGCACGAAAATCGGGTACCTGTCGCCCCGCTAATTTCGCAAAATTTATTATGATTTGATTTTGAAAAATGAATGTACAACATGTGTACGTATATATATATATATATATATATATATATATATATATATATAAGTTTGTGGGGTGCTATTGGGGCGAAAGTAGTGGGTTTGTTATTATATATTTCGTTTAAAGTTATTTTAGTACCCTTCCCTTCCTTATTCCCAAGATGATGAAGAAGAGTAAGTTATATTATATTGTACATAGATACATAAATATTATATATTTATTAATATTATAATTTATTTATTAAATATATAATATTTATGTATCTATGTACAATATAATATAACTTACTCTTCTTCATCATCTAGGGAATAAGGAAGGGAACGGTACTAAAATAACTTTAAACGAAATATATAATAACAAACTCACTACTTTCGCCCCAATAGTACCCCACAAACTTCGGACGTAGCTTCGGTGCTGCCGAAACTCGCGCATGGGCGTGAAAAGCGCCAACATTCCCATCACTGTGCCCATGTCCGCCCAGAGCAGACCAGAATGCCGAGACATTGGAGTTCGAACGCATGTTCGAAGAGTCTTATTTTTAGATGTAGAATCACCCATCTGTAGCACAACATCTTGTATATACATACATAATTATTTATATATATACAGGGTGTCCCGCATACCGTAGACAACCGATTGAGACGTAATTCTACACGCAAAAGTGAGGCGAAAAGAGAGACAATAATTCTTTCATTCAAAGTTCCGTTTTCGAGAAAATCGAATTCAAAGATCCACCGGGTTCGCGTGCTTCAGTAGACGCAGAACGTAGAATTGGTTAATCATGGTCAGACGCTTTAGCCGATTCCTATCTAATGGTACACATATTCGCTGAATTTACTCGAAAATGAAGCGCCAGACGAAAAAAACATGATTCTTGCTTTTCAACTCACTTTTGCGTGTAAAGTTACTTCTCAATCGATTGTCCACGGTATGCGAGGCATTCTGTGTATACAATATATGTGTGTATACAAACATACAGTGTATCTTAAAAGTATGAGATCAGAAAAGGCATGCATGATCCTGGCGTACATACAAATGGAAAGCCTTAGACTTAGACTGACTTAGACCATTAAGGAGATTCTGAAACTGATATGTTGCGCGTATACGCGCGCACACACACAAAAGTGTAAGGCAAGATCCTAGAACAGGAGTTTCAAACTAACACGCAACAAAGGGTCGGTGCATTAGATGTATAACAGGTGTTAGATATTATTCAATATCATTTTGCGAATCAAAAGATGAATTAAAAAAAGAAAGGCCCTTTTGGTATTTTCTGTTTTAATTCTTGCCGAATGTTACGAACATAGATTTTTATAAAATAAATCATTAAGACTACAGGCAACCAGCTTGCGACGCCTGTTCTAGACCCAAGCTGTTACAACACAATGCCCACGAAAAAGATTTGAATTAAGGGCATTGCCTTTTGCTTTTTGGGAACGTCCCGGTAAGCAATTTGCTCTTGATTTGCTATGAATTTGGCATCGAGTACCCAGCCTTGTGTTTACTCATTAGGCTTCGAATCTGTCGACAAGTTTTGGTCGCAAATTCGTAGCAAATAGGGACCAAACTCTACTCCAAGCAAGGTTTGGCACAAAAATGACCACCTTTTGCTCACAAAGTACGATACAAACATTCCACAAAATTGACTCGAAACAGGTTTGGCTAAAAAATCGATTTACGAATTTTCAACTGTTAATATTACAAAAACGATGTCTAAACTTTACAAAATGGTAAAGGATTTTTCGATTCGTATGTGTGTATGTACATGATTCTTCTAATCTCGTATTTTTGAAACACTCTACATATGTATATTACATAATTATATTAGATATCACACACTTTATCTTTCAGTGAATACGTTCATGATTAAGTTCGTTGGCCTGAATGGACTAGCGTTGTATACCTAAATACAAGAATACGAAATAATTGTTAGTGCTTACATTTGATAATGAGCTTGAGCACAAACGAATTGTGCTGAGTTTTGGACTTAAAAATTATTCTTCAACACAAAAAAGTGTCTAAATTAAATCATTATAAAGACTAGTACTCCGTTGATACAGTAATCGTCCGATCCACAGTAAGTTTCTCTACAACGTGTGTAATGCCGTATGGCCTTAAGTGATAAATTAAGTACTCGAGAACGTACATCATATTAGGTGATACGTAGTGAAACGATATCGCGCTATCGGAACAACAATTGAGACCATCTCTAACATCGTAGTAAATGTACTTCCAGTACCAAAAATTCTTATCTACATGGTTGGGTATTAAATGGTGTTCCGGGACGAATGGGAAAAATCTACCGCGACCATGTGCATCCCGAGTATCCATCGCTTTGACACCGACCTTTTCTAGGCATTTTCCCATTTCCACATCTTCAGCACCTCCATTATCCTCGCGACATTTAGTTTTATCGGTCAAACCATCTTCTACGAATTTACGTAAAGCCTCCTTGCTAAGTACATATCCTGCACCGCCACTCATGTATCCTTGCTTAACGAACGGTTTAAATCGGCAGCCAAAGTACAGGGGTGAACTTGGATTGTAAGACGACAACATGTACCGCAGGTTTTCTACTACCACGTATCTGTAAGTTATAATAATTGAATCAGAATTTATAAAATCCATATAATTGAACCATCAGCGTATGAAATTCGATTTCATTCTATAACATTTATTACTTTCAAATATCAAACTGCAAGTATGTAGTAATAAAGTTATAATTAAGTATACTAACGTATCGTCATCAGCCTTCATAAACCAATCTACTTCGTCTTTGTACTTTTCATAGGCATATCTAAATGCTTCTTTGGTTTTCGCCCACAGATTATCCCTCCCTTCTTTTACTGGTAGAACAACTGTGGGTAACTTTTCATCTAAACAGAAAGATATAATGATGTCTCAAATATGTTTCCTTCTGATTCGCTATTCGAGACAATGCAAAAGTGTAATTTACCTTCTACAGAACTCATAAATAAAAGAATGTTACATCGTTTGCCCCATGTTGCTTTCACATGTTGCGCTTTGCTTTGATGATTCTTTGGACCTGTCATCACCCAACAAAGAACACGTACTTTCTTTGCGAAGTCTTGTGCAACTTCATCTTCACCTTTGTGAAAATCTTCATCTTCACCATGAAACTTTACCTCTGTTTGAGGTCCAGCCTATAACATACGTTTAAACAATGACAAGTTGGTTAAGAACAAAGGAGTTAATTCAAAATCGGCCAAAATTACCCAAGACCAATTTTTGCTGAAACTTTGCATATTGGTAGCCCTTTGGGTCTAACATTGATTCCGTGCAAAAACTTTTTCCCAGAACTTTACAGTTACGGGGGGGAGGGGGTCAAAGTGCGTATTTTGCGAAATCTATTATGTGCTGTAACTTTTAATAAAAATACGATATCGACCCGGCACTTATACCAAAAAATCATGAAAATTTCAAGCTTTCCAACGGTGTATACGTTTATGTAATTTATTTATTGCTAACATAATTTTTTCACGTTTTTCGTGTCTTTCAAGGTGTAAAAAATTCAGAAAAATTGCAACTCCCAAAAAAAGTATCGCCTGATTTTAACCAAAAACGCTGCCCCTTTCGAATGGTGTTTGTAATACCTTGGGGAAATGTGAGTAGAAGTTGAGGCGCGCGGTCAACTACTCGACCTATACATATATTCATTTCAAACGTGGAAAAAACGCTTCCTGTGATTATATATACACTGTACATAACACAGCTATGCTATTGTTATCAATTCTACTGTTTTGAAACAGTGAAACACATTGGTTATATTTTACAATAATTATACCAGAATGCAGGTATTGCTTATTTTATTTTATATCTTATTATACAATTATAGCGGTGTAGTGTATAGGTTACATAGTGTAGTGCATATTCTAAATAACAGTATTTCTGACAGTGCATGTGACTAATAGTAAACGTGATTAGTGCAATAACTGAAATAAATAAATGTGAGTTCTAACAAATGCGAAAAATGTGGCATTTTGTTTAACAAAACCCGAAGAAGGAGAAGAAAATTAAATCAAATCAAGAGTTTTATAAAAAATGTTTTTTAGAATCGCCATTTACACTATCATTATACACTACACTATTAATAAAAGAAAATTAAAATAATCCACTAGTCTAACGAAATGTTGCGCACATACAAAATTCTTTTACAGACGATGGACCTTCACGACACGACAACGAAAATGAAACTGATGATTTGTCTGTGGTCTAGTTAAAAGAAATGCGTCTACCACGACAGTAGTAATCTCAAAGCGCAAAACGTGAAGAAATGAACACATCTCGTCAATACTTGATTTCTCTCTCGAAATTCTAGATGGTTGCGTCCGAAGAATATGATTGTTTCTTTTAGTCCTTTGATTCTGGGTATCGATGAATGAGTGCATAGTTCCGTTTCGGAAAATCTTAAAACACTGTATGTTTCGTTTGAGATTATTAAATACTGCCGTGAATATAAACCGAAACAAACTGAAGAAGATACGCCACCTGATAATTGTATAATAAGATATAAAATAAAATAAGCAATATCTGCATTCTCGTATAATTATTGTAAAATATAACCAATGTGTTTCACTGTTTCAAAACAGTAGAATTCATAACAACAGCATAGCTGTGTTATGTACAGTGTACATATAATCATAGGAAGCGTTTTTTCCACGTTTGAAATGAATATATGAGTCGAGTAGTTGACCGCGCGCTTCAACTTCTACTCATATTTTACTTTATAACTCAAAAACAAATAATTTCCCCAAGGTATGGGAAAAAGTTTTTGCACGGAATCAATGTTAGACCCAAAGGGCTACCAATATGCAAAGTTTCAGCAAAAATTGGTCTTGGGTAATTTTGGCCGATTTTGAATCAACGCCTTTTAGTAGTACTATATGCTGCACCACGAGAGAACCGTACCGTTTCGCGCAGCTTGACTCGTCGTGGAAGGCGCAGCGAACCTCTCATTGGGAAAGGGAGCGTACGGAGTGAGAATACCACCAATCAGGGCGAAGATGCGCAGCAACGAACGAAAATCGGTCTTCCCGCGGTACGGTTCTCTCGTGGTGCAGAGTATATATATTTATATCTAGTATATTTACTTCTCCTTCCAGTTCTGAGTAATGATGGGGATCTCTAGAAAGGATCGATCCACCAGAAAACCAATTAAAAACATATGGCACATCCCTTGTAGTTGCTATCAAAAGGCACGCGGAGAAAAATCCAAAAATGACACCAGCGATAAGAGTTACAACGAAATGTCTACCATTTCTTATACCTACAAACGAAAATAAATATTATTTAGCAGCATCTTATTATCCCCGAAGCTATGATTTCAAATACGTTAATGTCGCTTTGACCTTTGCAGTATTGGCTTTGCATTTCACCGATTAACTAGCCAACCTAATTATATCTTTTGTTTTTCATAATTTTCTAACACTATTAAGAAGCTTAAAAACCTGAATTACACATACAAGACATCCGAGACATGTGCGAACATATTTTAAAAGGTGGTAGAATAACTTCATAAAGAATAAAGATTACTTTGTGAAATTACATCTGATCTATTACTAATTTCTATGTAACTCAATATAGCTCAATAAACTTGTAAAATTTAGTCTGAAATTTTCGCTAGTTAGTTCCTTAATCTGGTTGAAATTTTTTAAATTGAGCAAAACCTGAGAACATGTTTGTATAAAGTGTGATTGCAATTATATGTTAACATCTCCCAAGCTTCAGAAAGTGAATTGTTGCATTTTCAACACTAAATCATTTTTACTGATTCAGTGAACCCTTGACTAGTAAAATAGGATCTTATCTCATATTTTTTAACACGTCTCCTTTTACTTTTCGAAGCCTGTGAAAGGTGTGAAAAACTCTACCCTGTTGCCGATTTTTGAAGCGGCAAACTTTCGAACCTACAACATTATTTGCATAGAGATAAAATAACACAATGTTTCAGTTTCTTAAAAAGTAATGTGGGTCTTGAATGTTTAAAATTTTTATGAATTGAGCATCTGCAACAATAGTGAATAGACGAGAGATTATCACTGAGTTGGAATATTTTTACTGCACTCTACTATGTTTAATTGGTGATGAATGCCCTGTTTTGTTTGAACTGTTCTACCACACAATAGAACGTTTTCGCATACATTTAAGACCCCTTATAATTAAGAATGTATTTGAATACATACGTACCATTAATATTTGGAAGCCTTTGTCGCACCATGATACACGATAGAAACATGCAATTTCAATTATGCAACAGGACAACTATTATAGGCAGTTCTCTTCTGTTACTAGGCACAAGAAAAACGGTACATATTTAATATTTCTATTTTTTTCTGTTCAGATAGTAGTCACACACTGTCTTCACGAATTATTCAGCTATGCTCACAAATACATCACCCAACTACCACCAAAAGTTTGCAAATTTGTAAAGCAGTCAGAAAAATAAAAATAATTTCTTGCAGTTACATAAATTCAAGTTTAAGAGATAAAATTGCTATTGGAAAAATGAGAATAAAAATATACTTTGAATTTTAATACCGTGTTTTATAGGCAATACAAAAATGTGAGAATAGTGACACTTATACAGGGTGTTGCGCTTAAAACAAACCACCGAAATATCTCCCCTATTTCTGAAAATACAAAAAATATTTTTGCCATAATTTAAATGATTTCAAAAGATGAATCAGATGTAACCATTTTTTTTATAGATATCATTTTTAAATGATTTTTTCAAGGTCGCCCGTGTTTTTTACGTAAGTACATACACATATTTCTTCTGTTGTATGTTATAGCTAATATTATTGTGTATACATATTTAGAAGTACAAACTTCAAATTTCCTTAGAGTCTAAAATTTGTTAATTAATGCAGAAATTACTTTCACGTATGACACACTATTCACGTATTGCAACACGTATTCTCAACGGAACATCCCCAGTTCGAAGCCACAAAATATGAAGGAACGAATAATTGCTGCATATGCTGATATTAAACCTGATATCAAGGGAAGAGTTTTGCAATTCGGCATTTTTGACCACACATCGTTTTGAACATTTATTGCAGTAATAAATATGTTCAAGTATTCATGATTTCAAGTTCATGGTCGCTAAAAGTAAATTCCGCACTAATTTACAAATTTTAGAGTATAAGGTTATTTCAAGGTCATACTGTTAAACGTAGAGAAATACACAATAATGTTAGCTATAACATAAAACAGAATAATTGAAAACCATTAAAAAATGATATTCATTGTTACGAGCCGAAAGCTTTTACGGGGTTTGTTGGTTGTGGACTAGCCGATGCACAGTGGTGCGCTTTGGCCAAAAGCGGTAAAAAAATCTGTAAAACCTAACTATTCAACAAATTTGTTAGAAAATTTGTGGAAACTGATAAAAATAATGTTTTTAAAGAGTTGTTAAACATTAAGTAATGTCGTCTAATCGGAACCCTCTAATGTTGCGCTCTTTTCATATTTATGGACGCATAACGGTGTATTTGATGTTTAGGTGAATTTTTTTAGGAATATGTTTTGAATAATAAAGAAAAATGTGAAATGCATATGATTTATTAATCCTTTAAGTATAGAAAAATATTTAATAATAATTTTCTTATGTTATATAAATTATTTTTATAGCGCTCATTGAACCACTATCGGAAAAGTTCATGTTGATTTTTTGCAACTGTGATCCAATACATGCTGTATAGTTAAGATCGTAAGAGTCTATGAACCAGATCGCAAAAATCTATCTCTCTATGCATACGTGCGCTTGCTATCTAGGTTGAATTCTCGAATTTCTCTAGCCAACTGCACCTCTGTGGGAAGCTGATTTCTTTAGATATATGTATACAGTGCAGATCTCATGAAACCAATAATATGGCTTTGAAAAAGAATTCAAAAAATCGTGGCGGAAAAGTCGCCGTACATAACATCATTAAAAAAATTGTTCCATCTGGTCCGTCTTTTGAGATCATCAACATCAGGCCTGGGCACGGTTGGGGCTCCTCAAACGCATGCTTCCCCCACCAACCTCTTTTTCATACAGCGCGCACGTTCGTTGCGTTCATTGATATCTCGTGTCTTCATTGCCCCACCCAGTGATGCCAAATAGGTTAAATTGAGGGGAATATAGTTTACCACCTCTCTGATGACAAGAGTAATATGTAACACTTTGCACGGTACGTCACGTGACCAGTCTACGGTCTTAGTGGGGGAAGTTGGAGCAGTGATGGCAGTGATGCCAGAATCGCGGAACCGAGTAACTTGCCCCTCCGGTGGATCCTCCGGCTGGACCCCCCACTCTGACGTACCGTCGTCGCCTTACGTTGTTTCTTACTGCGCACGCGCTACACACAAGCGTACCTCTAGTCTGTCCGTGTGAGCTGCCTATTCGACTCGACGGCGTCGAGGTAAGCTTGTGTGTAGCGCGTGCGCAGTAAGAAACAACGTAAGGCGACGACGGTACGTCAGAGTGGGGGGTCCAGCCGGAGGATCCACCGGAGGGGCAAGTTCCTCGGTTCCACGATTCTGGCATCACTGAGTGATGGGAATGTTGGCGCTTTTCACGCGCATGCGCGAGTTTCGGCAGCACCGAAGCTACGTCCGAAGTTTGTGGGGTACTATTGGGGCGAAAGTAGTGGGTTTGTTATTATATATTTCGTTTAAAGTTATTTTAGTACCCTTCCCTTTATTATTCCCAAGATGATGAAGAAGAGTAAGTTATTTTATATTGTACATAGATACATAAATATTATATATTTATATATTATATATTCTATGTACGTATGTATATATTACATTTTAATACATATATATATATATATACTATACATATATGTATATATATATACGTACACATGTTGTACATTCATTTTTCAAGATCAAATCATAATAAATTTTGCGAAATTAGAGGGGCGACCAAGGTGCCCGATTTTCGTGCTTGACTGAGGCTAAAATCGCCGCGCATGCGCGTGAAAAGCGCCAACATTCCCACCACAGCGTTGGAGTATGATCATGGTAGTGGAAGGGGAAAAGGAGGAGAGGAAAATCCACTCAATTTTAGGTGGATCTGGCATCACTGGCCCCACCGTACGGCGCTTGCTGGAAGGGAACAGTTAGCGCTACGGTGGGGACTGTTTTGTATTATATATTACGGTAGAAATATTTTTGATATTTTTGAAGGTGAAGGAGATATTTCGGTGGCCTCTTTTAAGCAAAACACAGTGTATTAAAGTTTACTCTTCATATAATATATGTACAATATGTCAAGTTTAATTTAAAATGCTCAAATATTTCGAAAAATATTAATGATGCAAAAGAATATTTTATACGGAAGTTAATGTCCAAGAGTACATATAATAATCTTTTAAACTTTTAATGAACCTGCATTTTTTACTGCACATTATTGTAGTTGGCATGTAGAAGTTTACAAAATACATACTACATAGTTGTGTCTTTCGCAGAGCCTGCTATCAAGGCACGAATTTCTGAGTTTGCCATGCGGCGGTATTAGCGTCATCCGATGCACTAATTCAATGAAATGCTTTATTTGCAGAAACATAAACATATCTTAAACTTATTTAAATGTTATGAATGTCAAAATCAAATATGAAAGTCTATATTTCGATAACAGATTTTGCGAAAGATACAAGTCAACATATGGTGTTTTGAACACGTTATGATGCTAACTACAAAGATGTGTAATAAAAACTTCTAAAAACCAATACCTGATAACATCTACTTACTTAGTCGCAGCGGAAACGAATTTTTTTCTCTACAGGCATAAATTGCTAAGTAATAAACACTGTTTTCCCTTTCTTTTTGCAAACTTGAAATTCATAATTCACTAAATTAAACATGTATTTGTGTACTTGATAAAAATGTTTTGTAAAACATATGGTTTAATAAATACTTCGGCACGCAACGCAATTTTGATGTGTCTATTATCAGCAAGTGCTGTCTTACACGTAGTTACTTTAATAATACTGATGACGTCGTGTACCAAATGTTAGTCTATCGAACTTCCTTATCTGGAAAACAGATTGCAGACAGTAACGCGCGAGGTAACCTACCGTAACACGTGTAGGTACATCGAATTTAAAATTTATATATTATAATTAGACTGCGGATGTTTATGCAAATGCATATTTTTATAGAAAACAGGTAGAACAATCGGACCTGGACAGAAATTTACGTCACGATTGAGTTATTTCAAAAATATATTTTTTATTTTGCATATTTTGCATATTGCATATGTTTTTCATAAGCGCATATTTCTTGCATAAACGCATAAATTTTGCATAAGTACATATTCGACTATTTAATGCTACGCCAGAATAAATAAGATAGATGTGCCAAATTTGTTGCACTTAACTTGTTTGGTACATGGACTAAACCGAATTGCTGAGGAAGCGCGACCGCAATTCCCTGCTGTTAATAAATTAATATCTGCTGTTAAAAAAGTATTTTTAAAAGCTCCACCACGCGTCGAAATTTATAAAAATAAATTACAAAATATGCCATTGCCACCAGAACCTGTAATAACAAGATGGGGAACCTGGTTGGTAGCAGCATCTTTTTATGCAACGCATTTAGAAGAAATAAAAGACGTCATAGAATCGTTCGATGAAAAGGAGGCTTGGTCAATTAAATCGGCGAAAGATGCATTACGATGTCGGTATTTACAACAAAATTTAACATTTCTTCAGAGCCATTTCCAAATGTTACCTGAGGCCATGAAGAAATTGGAAACAATAGGATTACCTCTAACGGAATCTATAGATTTGATAACTACAGTTACAGAAAATTTAAAAAGCATACCCGGTGATTATGGAGAAAAGGTTACACATAAAATGGAATCTGTATTAAAACGGAATGTACACTTTAATGTATCATTAAAAATAAGCAAGATTTTGAAGGGTGAACACGATGAAGGACCACGAGAGGTTCTGTCACATCATTGGGGTCAATTTAAATATGCCTCTATAACATCACGTGATGTAGAACGCTCTTTTTCAGCGTATAAATTAATTTTAACAGACAAGAGGCATCAATCTACAGTCGACAATATAGAAAAAACTATTGTTGTATATTGTAATTCAAATTATAATAAATAAAACAATAAAATAATTACTATTTTACAGATCCGTACATACATTCCCTACACATATATTTAGCATATACCTTGCATACATCGTGCATATATTTTGCATATACTTTGCATATTTCGACATACGATAAATGCATAAAGATCCGCAGTCTAGTTATAATTAGAAATTGTAAATCGAGCGCTGACAGTTGTGAATTAAACGAAAAAATCTAATTGAAAATAATTAATCCAATGGTTGAGTCAACAATAGGGTTTGCAATCCCGCGAGATCCTGCGAATATAGTTCTTCAATCTAATTACTTAATGAGATAATCATCTTTAATCATAGTGATCAAAATTAATTAACAAAATACAAACATCTAACTCTACATAAATTAAAATTAAAATAAATCTTTTTTTGGAAAACAAACTATAATTAAAATATTGACTATGTTCAACCAAAATGGCATGTCGTTGACAAATGAATAATATACATATATATTACATAATAATTATATATAATAATTCTTTATACCTAATAATTATTAAAAGGAGGTATTTTAATAAAAAATTAATCTGATAAATATAATATTATACAGGATGTCCTGCAACAGGCGTAAGGCCCGTGAAGGTATGACTGCTGATGTGATTCTAAACAATTTTTTCCTTTAAAAGTTGGTAGACTTATATCATCACACTTGCTCCACCTGTTGTTACACTAATAATGTCGTTGTTAATGGTTCATCTGAAGTTTTCTAGACGTTCCTCAACTATATTGACAAAATGCTCTGCCTCTTCATTAAAATATTCATTTTGATAATGTAAATTTATGTTTAAATATCTCCTATTGTTTCGTGATGTCCATTCATCAAATGTTAAAGAAAACTTTCGGTTTTGATCGTGAAATTTAGTGAATTTTCTTATCATATCTGTTTACGCCCGTGGTCGGGCTTGGGTGGGCGGAAACTAAAACTAAAATCTAGAGCAGGGATGGGCAATTTTGCCTCGATTGAGGCAAAACCGTCCACACCGTAGCGCCCTCTGTCCCCTTCCAGCAAGCGCGGTACAATTGGGCAACGAAGACACGAGACATCAGCGTGCGCAACGAACGTGCGCGCTGCATGAAAGAGAGGTTGGTGGGAGAAGCAGGCGTTTGAGGGGCTCCACCCGTGCCCACCACTGATCTAGAGAAAGGGCCCAACAAATCGCAAGGGCGCGGGAGGCGCGAAACGTGCAGACACGCGGGCACAGAGAGGGGGTGTCGCGACGCTGTCACCTTTCCGAAGCTTCGATTCTTCGAAGCTTCGATTCTTCGTCCATTTGCATTGCAAATATATTTGTTAAACCTATTATCTTCCATTATATCTTG
This sequence comes from Sphecodes monilicornis, assembly GCA_913789915.3. Taxonomy (NCBI): domain Eukaryota; kingdom Metazoa; phylum Arthropoda; class Insecta; order Hymenoptera; family Halictidae; genus Sphecodes; species Sphecodes monilicornis. The sequence goes on along the minus strand of OU565286.1, from coordinate 3,524,843 downwards.
TAATGCTATATTTCACCTTCCTACATGACAAAATACAGTATTTTCTCGATAATTGTCCAAAACACGAGTTCGTTCAGGGACAATTATCGCGCGGAGACACTATTATTTGAAATCTGCCGAACGTAAGGGCGGACAGAGAAGTTCAAGAGTCTTCGGTCGCTCAGGAGTGTAACATAATACAGGTCAGGTATGTCGGTGTGAGACCACTACTAATTCAATAACCAAACTACTTTATTTTTCAATATTTTTTATGAGACTTGCACCAGCATATTCGTGGCATTTTTCTAATGAAAACGATATTAAATATAATATAATTCCGATGATATTTACTTGTGTAGTGAACGACAAAAGTGTCGGACGCAAAGAGTCGCGGGCCATTGCATTGTGCCGGCTGCCGCGATAACCGCGTCTCTTTCTTTTCCATAAGCCGTCTTTCTTTGCGTCCGAAACTTTCATTGTTTATTATATAAGTAAATATTATCTGAATTATATTATATTTGGTATCATTTTCTTCCGAAAAATGCCACGAATATGTTGGTGAAAGTCCCATAACAAAATAATGAAAAATAAGGAATTTTTGTTATTGGATTAGTAGTGGTCTTCTGGTCTCACACCAGATACTTCTGAAACAATTATGGGCTAGATCTTTTGGACAATTATCGAGAAAACACTGTACTCCTCGTCTATGAAAAGAAGGCAGTGAGAAACTTGTAGGGATCTCCACCTAACCACCTGATTTCTCTACTTCACGCTACACGTCTTCCGCAATTGACCGACTCGCTTGACGAAGACAGCAAACGAACGTATCGAGTGTGACTGGAACAGAACGATGTGATGATGCTAAGCTCAGAACATTGGCGTAACCCTCGCCCCATAAGCAGTGCGTTAAGTATCTTCATCGCGCGTTTCACTCGCTATTATAGAACAGCAGATTAAGAATATATTCAATGATATAAAATATACGTGAAAACATTTACATTTTATTAGTGCAGTAAGACTCCCATATACATAGTTAATAAATCTGAGAATATCATGTGCCCCCCGTAATTTACGTGAATCCTACTCCTATGTCGGCCGTTCGCGCCAGAACCTACAAGCATAAGAGTGGGGTCCATAACCTGGCGTCAAGAGTGGGGCCTCGCAGATCCCCCTGCACCAGTGTCGCCAGATCGCTGAAATCGAGGGGAATACAATTTACCACCTCTCTGATGACCAGAGTAATATGTAACACGTTGGGCGGCACGTCACGTAGAATGGGATAGTGGAAGGGAAAAAGGAGGAGAGAAAAATCAATCCAGTTTTGGGTTGATCTGGCGACATTGCCCTGCACCCCACTGATGAAATCACTGTCATCTTTTCGCGGACGAGGAATTGAGGAATACATATACTGTAAACATTTTACAGCATTCAGTTCCATCCTCTCAATACCAAACTTTTTGTAAATATCAATTGAAAAAGATCAAAACTTGCTATGCTCTTTCTTTAAAAATATTAAAATGTATTAAATTTTATTTATAATGAGGAACGTTTACTATTCTTATAACGTTTCATGTAATACATTTAATTTAATCGGTATGATACGCGGCGGAAACCTCAAAATTATAATTATCTGTGAATACACGAGGAATTATTTAATAAATTTATTTCATTCGACATATATTTTAAGACAAATTGCTATAGTCTGAATAAATACATGTCTGTATTGAGTGCAGAGCTGGGAAAAATATTTAAATAGTCATAAATAGTATGTAAATAGTCTGTTTTATTTAAAATCACGTGTGAATTTTTAAAAATAAATTATTTTATTTATTAGAAAAAGTTTTTAAAATAGTATTTAAGTGTAAGGATTTTGAAATTAGTGTGATTTTTATTTGAGGGGATGATTCTACATGAGACAATAAAACGAAAATATAAAATAAATGTTTTCATTTGACGCCTTGTTTTCGAGAAAATGAATTTCAAAAATATTAAGGCTTCTTGCATTTTAATATTACCTACTTCCTCAATCTATTTCCATCGTCAAGAAATATTTTAAATACTCTTTAATGCAAAATTCAAATATTTTATTTAATGTTTTAGATTACCAAAATAAAAATATTTTATTTTACGTTTTAGATTATCAAAATATTTTATCTGCAGAAATTGTTATATATTTAAAATAGTATTTTATTTGAATTATAGAACAACGATTATTGAAAACAGTATTTGAAATATTTTTTCTCCAAAACTTTACCCAGCTCTGATTTAGTGCTATTTAAACTTGTGTATAATTGTATATGCGCGTTCTCTATCGTAGAAATTGAGAGGTCAGATCATGCTGGCAAATCACTAAGATCGTTGCTAAATGGCGTAACAATCTCTGATGGCAGATTTTGGCCAGAGTCTGCAGGCAATCTGCCGCGAAGCAGATGGATATAGATCTGCCGGAAGATAACCGCGGGTGTCTGCCGGCAGTTTGCTTACTGACATGTTTTAAAAATCTATAAAGTCTAAAGTCTCGAAAAAATGAAAAGGGTACAATTAACTGATAGTCCCTGACAATGTTTCTAACACTTTTTTCTAATTTGTTTACGGGCAAAGAAGCGAGAGAAAACAATCGGCAATTTGTGATGTTATCAATGGTAATAGTGTATAAAAGGTCTTACAAAGTTAATAATAATCAATATTGTTGTTGATTATTACTAGCAAATCTAATTTTAGTACATTCTTGTCATTCAAAAAAGACAATATCCCCAAGTATTAGTTCAATGGAAATGTAATGCAAGACAATGGTAGAACACCTATTTGTACAATCTCAGACAAAATTAAATGGACATATAGTGGAAATAGGCATCAATAAAGTTTTATCGACTTAACATTACTTAAGTGTTATTTATTATACATCCTTATAGTACATGGATTATGTAATAAATAATCAAAATTAATATTAACATTTTTGTGTAAACAAACCGTATTCAATAAAACTGTCAGCTATTTGTCGAGAAACCAAAATAAGTAGGCATAATGATAAAATATGTAATAAATAGAATGAATATTAAAATTACTATTTGATGTTGCAGCCTTTTGCTTGAATTACTACATTCCACAGACTGTAAAATACTGTTTATTAGATTGTCAGTGTAATCTTTACTAATGTTTGGAATGCTCACTGTAAACTTATGAAACAACCGATCTTGTTATTTCATTCTTGTTAAATTTTCTATGTGATTCCAGTTGTGTTCCTATGCCATCCACACAAACAAGTTAATATTTGAATTTTTGAACAATGTCTTACTCTTCTTGTCATTATATTCTTAATCTGTCTTGTTCAAAGACAAATCACAAAGGCCCATTTTGAATAGTAACTATTCTTAATTTTCAATTAGTATATCAATATACTTTTCTGCGTTAATGATGTCGCCAACATGTACTAAAGTACAAATATAGTTTAATCCATTCTACGAAAAACACATTTCTTGCCTTGTAATAATATTATAATGACATCTCCACTTACTTTTATTCCTTAACAAGTAGCTGACATTTTTAATAAATATGGTTTATTTACAGAAAAATGTTCATATTATTTTCACTTACTCACTAAATAATCTATGTACTACAAGAGTGTACCATAGAAATAAGACTTAAATTTATATAATATATTAGTAGGAATATTAATTCTATGAAACTTCATGTAGTTCCTATTTTGGCTACCTGCTCGCTTAACTTTCTCCTCAACTGTATGTCCTTCATAATTAAAAGAAGAAGTATATAAATTTGATACACTGTATGTACACTATCTGTTTCGGAATGATTCTGTAGACCTTAATCCTTGTGTTACACTTTGTTACCAACCAAAATGTATAGATAATTTAAAACCTTTAAGAGACTATAAATCGATATGTATTGGCGAACAAAGAATGGACATTCAGAGCAGTTTTGTAATATCTGTTTCTGGGACAATTTATTTCTATTTAATAATCATACAATATTATTAATACTGTAAATTTCTGACTATAATAATAAAATCAAATTGATTTTGCTCCTTGCTTAATTATCTTTTTTAACCGTATTCTTGGTCCCAGTTTCAAAGAATCGGAAGAATCAAAAATGTATAGAGTATTGTATCATTAAATACCACCAAAATCAGTTCATGTTAACAATTTGTTGTGTAGTGCATGAACTTATTACTTAGTGTGCTTACTTTGAAGGAGGTGTACAATATGTAGGATGTACAATGTTTGTTATACGAAATATAGAAACGTGTAAAATGTCTCATCACATTTTATCCCGCGTTATAACTTTATAATTTAGTTATTAATACATCTGTACGATACCTGAAAATTTTTGCATATATAACTGCAAATCCAAAATTGTCTGGACCATTCCACAAATGATGAATTCCTTAAATAAATGGACATATCTCTTTCTGCTGCTTTTAGTATTAAGTGCACAAAAACCAGCAGTTCGTATTATAATGCTTATGAATCTTGATCCTATGTGCCCGATCCTGCAAAGCTGAAAGGAAATCATATAATTTAATAAGTAATAAAGAAGCTGAGAAATTAATTGCACATTATGCAACTGTTGCAGTAGTGCAATATGGTACACTGTAGTACACATTCTAACAGAATCAATAGATATATACAATGTAAGGTCATCCATCAAATTTGAATTCTATATAAACTAAAGTGAATATACACTTGTTAGCAAAAACTACTTAGAAATATAATCTTCAAAGTAACTATACTTTACCTTCATGTACAACAAAACAATATAAAGAACTTCTTATTACTTACACTGTAGAATTTTAATAAAAATTGTCACACAAATATAATTTGAATTATCAATAGCATTATCATAAACGATGTTACTTTTGACACATCTAAAGCAATTTTTCGGTTTGCATGATCAAGGAAGAATACTTTGTTGAACAATGAGTTTTGGGATTGGGAACAATGGCAAAACGAAAATGAGTTTAATGATAACGATCGCAGAATTAAATGGTCTTTAGGAAACTGAATCGTATATTTAAAAAGACGGGGTTATATGCCACAAATCTAATAACGCATTACATTGCAGAGAAAATATATTCTTATTTTATTCAAAATCGTCTCATATAACCATATCAATTTTAAGTAATCGCAAAAACTTCGGGTTTATTTAAGTTTATCATCTTAATACATTGTATGCTGTTTTCGTGCAATGGCTTCTATATATACATAAATATAGCTTAATTGTGTATAACTTGTGAAACGATATTTGTATTCTATATATATTATTTGTTAAATATTTGATTGTACTAAATTTTGATTTATGTATTTTTGTTTATTGAAAATTTTTAATGGAACATGCATCGGCTACATCGAACGTATCTTGTATAGTCTTAGAATACGTTGGAATACGTTTATAGAGTTAGCCAATAAACTGAACCTGTCAGTTCAAAACAGTATTTTGTTTTTTTTCAGTTGACAATGTGATGAGATAAGAAGTTTTGAAGTTTGTATACAGTAGATACATACCTATTTACCTACTAAAGTTGGAACTATCATTAAAATTATTCGCCGATAACGATTTGGACAAAAAAAAGATTTGTCTATGTACATATGTACATACATAATAACATTAGTCTGCGTAGAAAGATATTTGTGTTTGACATAACATTTAATAAAGTTACTGCAATGACAGCTTATTATTATTTTGTAATTGTTGGACATGCAGATAACCCCTTATTTGAAATTGAATTCAACAATTCTGGAAAAGATGGGAAGGTTTGTTGTGTACATAGGTTATATTTAAGTAATTCATGAATATATTTAGTCGTTCGTATAAGAAATATTGTAAACAAATATTTGTCCTTTCACCTAGATTTGCATGTGTATATCTCTGCAAATTATTGTTTAATATGAACTAAATAATTACATTTTTATTGTTAATAGAAAGAAGATTACTCGCATTTGAACCAATTCATTGCGCATTCTGCATTAGATCTTGTAGATGAGCATACATGGAAAACAACAAACATGCATTTGAAAATTGTAGACAAATTCAATCAATGGTTTGTGAGCGCTTTTGTTACTGCAACTCACATTAGGTTCATAATGGTACACGATAGCAAGAATGAAGATGGTATAAAAAATTTCTTCAATGAAATGTATGAGACATATATAAAAGTAAGAAAATGCATTTGAAATTTATCTTGCTATATGTCTTTAACAGTCTAAGTCATTACAATATTGTATATACAACCAGTGTAAAATGTATTCATACACGCTTCAAAAACAAATAATTTTTTTTAATCTGGACTAAATGGCTTGAATTTTTTTGAGATGTTGAAAGGATTAGTTTACCAACTAATGTGTAGATAATTATTAAATAATAAGTTTTTTATCTGTGTCCATAATAAAAATTTATAACATGCCTTTTGTAATTTTAAAAATTTTGTAAGATGTAAAATTCTTTGAATTTAAGTCTTTTAATTTAATTTTAATTATGTTTTATAATGGATTTCGATGAAAAATTGTGATCTTTACTTTCTTCTTTGCAATTTCAACCAATAGCAATTTTTCAAAACAATAATTTATGCATTACCTAGAAAACTAATCCTTCTAATATCTCAAAAAACCTAAAGTCATTTGGTCTAATTCAGAAAAAGATATCTTTTTACATTGACTGTATGTTGTTATTAATAACTTGTTATCTGCGATAATAATTGATATGTATGTTCCTTTCTTCTAGTATTCTATGAATCCATTCTACAAACTAAACACACCAATTAAGTCCATTGGATTTGAGAAAAAGGCACAATTGTATGGCAGGAAATACTTATCTTCATAAATTTTGTAAAGTATTAGTAATAAATTATATTGATAATGTTAAATATTTATGTAATGTTATTGAACAATTACTGTTGCTATGAGTAATACTTAACAATTCATATTCTTTCAATATTAATATGATTTCATATTATAAGTATATTCAAGTCATAAGTTTAAATTTTGAATGACATAAGAACAAACAAAACCACATTTGTACATACTAAAAACATATTGTATTATATAAAAACATGTTAATGATCTTGAAATCTTTTCCATTTCTGTTATGTATAAAAAGAAAAATGAAACAAAAATTTGATTTTTATGTATTATTTTTATATATTACCAATATTTTTGAATTTATATATGTATGTATTTTTAAACTATTGTAAAATAAATATTGAGTATTTTAAAATGAACATTGAGTAAGAGGAAATTTAAGAAATAATTTTATAACATTATGTAGTAGGTTGTTCCATAAGTTTGTGGATATGTTTATACTCTTTGCAGTTTTTTTACGCTATGAAATACTTTGTTGATTTTTAATTTATGTATAAAATTGCAACCTTTGAATTTTGCGATTTCTGTTGATTTTTATGAAAATATGTCGTATCTATATATATATTTTTTTTTATCTTAAAATCTATTTGTTAGACTGAATTGTTTTTATTTTAATTGAGAAAGTTTGAACTATTGTAATAATTTTTATTTTAATTGAAAAATTAATTTTTAAATATAGAAAATTATCTAGAATTATTTATTATAAAAAAAATACAAATAATTCTAAAAAAAAATGTATTGTAAAAAATCTTGCCGTATAAGCAAGCACAATCGGCCCCAGTATCATTTTTAGTATCTATGTGTGCAAAATGGTGTATCTTTATAACTAAAATACCATTTTGAAAAATCACAGATTTCTACTCTTCTCAGGTTCAACCCCCCTGACTTTACACTACAGAGTATATCAGGGAATCATTTGTGCTTGCATTTATGTTTACGTGGGCACATAGTACAACATTGTATTTAAAAGTAATTTTCTGTGCGCATGCGTGCACTGAACAGAACTCCGTGAATGTAGCTTCATAACTCCTACCATATATACATTTGTCACATATATAACAGATTGTTCCTCTCTGTGTTAGGTATCTATGTACATGTGGTCTAGAGTAGTCATATTCAAACGAAAAACTTACTGAAAATATTTTAATTAACGACTTTATGTTTCTAATATTATTCAAATTTTGTTAAAACAATTAATAAGTAAATATGCAGAATTAAAGGAAAGTTTTGCATTGTGGTACGTATATGTATACTTCTATTTTAATATCGACCTTTTATTTATCAATATTTTAAATTTTTATTAGATCTTTCAAAACTACTTACATAAATTAATTTGTATTTGTTTAGGAAATAATGTCTTTTATACATATTCTATTACATTCATTACTTTTTCTTCTATGCCTTGGGACAAGTGGTACAATCATTTTAGGTAAGCTATATATTATAATATGTCATTTTAATATTTTATAATTACGACATCAACAATTTATTTCTCTTTATAGCTCCTAGTGATACAACATTTATTGTCTTAAGTCAAAAGGAAGGTTATCATATAGCACATGCTCATCTTTTGAAGAAAGATATTATTGAACAAGCTAATGTCATTGATGAGGTACACATAAGTTATTACTTATGACTACATTGCGGATGTTTATGCAATTATGAATTTTTATAGACCCATTTTAAAAAAGTGAGATCAAATACATTCTTATTTTCAGTGGTAATAGCCTTTGTAGATCCAAAATAAATAAATATCTTCGTAAATTTTAGTGAATTTTTCATTGCAGCATTTTTTTTAAATTTTCATAAGCTCTAAATGCATAAAGATCTGCAGTTTACTTATTACAATTAGTTTATTAAAAGTTATGACCTTTTAATTGTATTAGGATCCTCCTAAAATAGTTTTATCTCACGAGTTGAACATTAATGGATCATGGACGATAATACCGCTATTGGAACATTTACTAATTACACATGGAACTTCCAAATGGTTTTTCTTTTGTTTGGAAAGTACTGTAATTAGATTAAGTAAACTATTAAATGTTTTTTCTAAGTATAATACACATAAGGTATGGTTATTCGTTTATAAAAAATGGATTATGTGTATAAATTATTATTTTATAAACTTTTTATTTTAGGATTTATGGATTGGTCATGCATTATATGATCACGAACCAACAATTATACATCATTTTGCAGAGCACAATAAAAAATTTAAATATCCACACATAGCTTCAGGTTTTGCTATAACATCAGCTTTGATGAACAGGTATTTTATTTAAATATTTAATTGTGAACCTGTAGTTTCATAAATTCGATTGAAGAACATGTACAAATTGTATTTCTTTTCCAGTTTAGTAAAAAAACTTATTGCAGGGGAAGGACCCAAGGAAGACTTTTCAATCGATGCATCCTATGAATTTGCATTGTTTGTTCTCCATGGTGACAAGGGAGTACGATTTACACATGTACCTGAAATGTGTATTGTATCTAGTTCTGATTGTGCCACTTATCCAAGATTTTTCCACCCTTGTGTAAGTTAAAAACTTTATATAAGACCCCTGTATTTCATGACTATACTTGACATTATATGTAGCATAGTCAACAGTGCATGCTTAAATGCTGAGATGAACAACAATTTGGTCATGCTATATATATTTTGTATTGTTTGTGTTTGTTTATATAAAACAATGGGGCTAATACAATCAATGTACAGTATAATTCCATGTAATATGATCAAAAGATTGCTACTGTCTTCGTATAATGTGTTCAAAATACAGTAACCCCACGATCTAAGTCCTTTTTCGGTTCCCTGCCTGGACTTAGATCGCGAAGGGACACTATTCTTTTGTGACCGCGTCGACTGCGCCGAACGTAGAAAAGGACAGCATGCAAACACGGACTGCGTGGCCGAAGGAGCAACAAAAAATAGCGTATCTGTGAGACAATACTAGTGCAATAATAAAACTTCTTTATTTTTTACTCATTTTTAATGACATTTTACCATTATATTCGTGGCATTTTTTTAACGAAAATGATACCAAACAAGATATAATTGCGCTGATATTTACTTATGTAATAAACGAAGTTTTGGACGTAAAGAAGGACAGCGTATGGAAAAGAAAGGCACAGTACAAAGGTCATTCATGACAAAAGTAAATATCATCGGAATTATATCATATTTGGTATCATTTTCATTAGAAAAATGCCACGAATATGTTGGTGATAATTCCATGAAAAAATAATAAAAAATTAAAAAGTTTTGTCATTGGATTAGTAGTGGTCTTACCGATATACGCGACCCAGGATCAGATTACGCGGCATATTTACACTGCTCGGCGACCGAGGCAGCTCGAGCTTCACGGCCCTTCCGGGGATACCTCGCAGTGGAATGAGTAGGCCCAGGGACATAGATCGCGACTTCCGTTGGACTTATTAGATCGCGGGGTTAGTGTACTGCTTAAAAGAATTCTACATACAGGGTGTTCATGCTGTTACTAGCCCACGTTTTTCTTGCGAATAATGAATATTAGACAAATGAAAGAGGAAAAAATAATACTGTTTTTTGCGAGCAATGTAATGACGTGTATAATTTTTTATGTTTGCACTATTTTCTTTAGAAATGAAGGTGACCTTCAGTTTTTCAAGTGGAATGCTGTATATTTTTTATTTCATATGAAAGCATGTGTCAAGATTAATTCAATTGTATACGACACAATGACTTTCAAGGTCATACAAGGCCACAAATTGAAGAAACATTTTTAATATATTGTATGTAATATTTCCTAATGATATCGTTTACGATACATCGCACCGAGATGTAAATGATTTCAAAATACAATACGCCATTATGTTATTTGCAAAAAACAGTATTACTTTTCCTCTTTCGTTTTTTCTAATATTTATTATTTCCAAGGAAAACGCTGTCCCATTTCGCATGCAATTATTTCTCAAACTGTACTTCGTTGTAAAAAATATTCCAAATATTTACACTGCTTTGGAAAAACAGACAGGGCTTTATGGTGGTCACAAATCTTCTCTAGGTGGACGGGTTTCCATCACTTCAAGATGATCTCTATTTTTGATACGGAACTATGTTTTTATTTAGGTAAGCGTATAGCTTATCCCAAGACGAATTCAGTGGCCTACAACACTTTCGTATAGATTTAGATTTCATCAAAATTTAGCTTAGCTAGACGGAAGCACGTCCACCTAGAGAAGATTTGTGACCACCATAAAATGTCTCCCCTGAAACAGAGTAAGTTTTATTTGAAGCATTTTTTACAATGAGCTATAGTTTGGCAAATAATTGCGAGCGGAACTTTAAATGGGACACCCTATATATGGGTTACATCAAAATATGTAAGGGTAATTTCACTGGTAGATTCAGCATAGTAAAATAATACAATCTTGTGATAGTTTTTTTGATTTAATGGTTTTGCTGAGTACAATTTTATTTAAGAAAAATATTTGAATGAAAAACGTTTTCTGAATAGACATTCGCTAAAAAGAAAAACATTTAAAAGAATCCATGAACGTCTTTTGGGTTCATTTAGATACTGAACTAATAAATCAGTGGTTTTGAGTTAGATTGGATTGTGATTACAAGTCATACATTCAAGACAAATATGATCACTAATAGACTGCGGATTTGTATTCAAAACAAATATTGGCTGTATTAATTACAAGCACGGACTTAAAAACGGTATGATTTTACCGAAACCGATATAATACAGAAATTGTTACGGTACCGAAATGTATGAATACTAAAATCGTTACAATGCCGAAATGTATGAATACCAAAATCGAAATAAATACCGATATTTTTTCAATTTTCTTTTTGTTTCTAAATCTGCCGGTAGGTTGGCGGCTGATGCAGGAGGCAGACGTTGGCCAAAATCTGCTATGAAAGACTGTTACGCCATCTAGCATTTATTTAATAATGTCTTGTAGATAGATAATTACTTACTTTATTCTTTTAGGGAAAATACTTCAAATAAATAAGAATTCTACGAGGAATTAGTCAATAAATGCTAGATGGCGTAACAGTCTTCCATGACAGATTTTGGTCAACGTCTGCCGCCTGCGTCTGCCACCAATCTGCCGACAGTTTGCTTATTGGGTAGATTCAAATTTACGAAATAAATACGCCACATAAAAAGGGCATATGCTTTTAAACGTAAATATGTAAGGCACATGCAGGTTGCAAAAAATAAAAAATGCATTTATAGAATATAGAAATGACGTAATAAATTTCAATCCAACTCTGACATCTGTCGCATAGATTTAGGAGATAGATTAAAAAACATTGAAAGAGATTGAAATAGGCTTCTCCCTCTAAGGTTCGTGTACCCAGGAAGTATGTTCAATGTACACACTTTTCTTAGGGCTGAAAATAAAAGTATAATGTGATATTTAGGTACTATAATGTAGTTGAAGCACGACATATATCAAGCCTTTACTATATAGTCCTTTTAAGCAAATTTTTAGTCCATATACGGTGCTAAGTGCAACTTCTCATCACGTTATGGGCTATTAATGTATATTTATGTATTATATAATAAGTAGGTGGTGTGCAAGAACCCGAAAATGTCGCATCGATACGGGTTCTTGAAAATTTCGCGATTCTCAAATATATCAGGATTCCTGAGAATATTAGGGACTCGCGAGCATATTCGGGATTTCGAATGTATTCGAATTCTCGAATATTTTCAGGAATTCCGAAATTTGCGATGACCCGTGTCGTTTTGACCTGATGCCTTCTCGAACTGTCACGACTATCGGGTATTCAACATTTTCGGTTTCTCGCAGACCTGTAGTAATAAGTACTATATACTTATATCATTTCATCATATACTAATAGAATTTTAAATATATAAAGGATTCATCCATGTCTTCCAAGAACGCATATTTTGCTGTAAAAACATGTTCAAAATATCATGTTGAAAGAATTGGTGTGATTAAGAAGTTATGGACAAAACATGTTGAAAACATTGGTTACTTCAGTGATGCAGCTGGTATGATCAATTATACAATACGTGTATTAAATATTACTCGAGTTTACTGGTTATTATGCTAGTAATATGCTATTCTTCGTTGTAGATAAACATTTGCCTGAGGCTTTTATTGTGCCAAACACAACACACGGACATTGTGACAAAACTTATAATATTTTACTAAAAGCAGACAAAATATTAAAGGAAAGTAATATTAATTGGCTTATAATCAGCGATGATGATACAATATTTAGGTAAATTACTTCCTTTATGTAAATGTATATTTCCGTTAATATTTCCGTGGTATTAACATTATATTATTTATTTCACATTAGCGTAGCACGTTTGATGCGTTTGTTAACATGTTACAATCCCAACATACCACTTGCAATTGGGGAAAGATATGGCTTTCGTTTATGGGACAAACTTTATGGGTATAACTACTTAACAGGTGGTGCTGGGCTCGTTTTATCTAAGCCTTTAGTACATGAGATGGTACAACCAGGCAGGTGTGATTGTCCATCTCCTACAACTCCAGATGATATGTATCTCTTTGGTGCATGTTTGGCACGTATCGGCGTACAACCTGTTCATTCACCGTTGTTTCATCAGGTATGAAATACATATTATTAAAGGAGTGCAGGAACCAGAGAATGTTAGGTATCCGATGGTCAAGACAACTCGGTTTCTCGAATATATCAGGATTCTCGAGAATATTCGAGAACTGTAACATTCGGGAATCCCGAATATTTGTCCCGATCCGACATTTTTGGGTTTCCGCATATCTTTACATATTACTATTATTGCAATTTTCATTTTTATCTATTTTGTACTTAACTACATCGGTACGACAATTGTTCGTTACGCACTGCTAGTCATTTACAAGTATTTGACGACTGTGGTTATCCTAAGAAGCAGCAAAGACTACATCATATATACAGTGGCTCATCTGACCCATATATGTAGTAACACTTATTGTGTAATACATAGTTCCATGGTTTGTTGGTCTCACACCAAGAAAATGCGTGATTATTTACATTAGGGATTCCTCGCCGATTTCAATGATCTTGGAATATGTTGTTAAAGTCAATATTCTGAACAATTTTCTCTTTCTTTTTTAACTTACGGTAAAAGTACACTTTATTCTTGGGTAAGCTGTCAACGGACGGTAATTAAAATACACAGGATCATATACAGTACAGCAGGCCTAGGTAACTGGCGCTCCGAGAGTCTGTCGCAAGAATTTGCTGACCCACTATCGCGCTCCGGTCTCTCGGCCGGCCTGTCGCGGCAGGTAGGCGATTCGCACGAGCGAGAAGAGGGGAATAAGAGTTCGCGTTACTACTTATCAATAGAGATCTCTATTGCACGTATATGTAAATGCACGTGTAATAAACGAATCCGAATCTTAAGCCATGTAATATTACATAGGTACACGGGTAGCTTTGTATTTGAATTTCACAAATATTTGTGTACTTACGTTACACGTGTATTTTAATACACGGTGATATAACGTCGAACCATTTTAATTTATTGCTGTCTCACTCCTAATAACAGTCGAAAAGAATGCGATCGAAAAACAAAAACGCATCAGTTGCCGAACGGATTCGTGTTCACGGATCCTTAATTTCTTACTACGCGGTACATGTGCCACGTGTACGTTCAAAAAAGCGATCTCTACTTATTACCCATCTTCTTGCTCGTGCGAGTCGCGGTGAAGGGGCGGAAAAGGGCCGACCCGACTACGCTTGGCAATATTCCGCATTTATCAAGGATTTTTGCATGTATGGTAGGCCCAACCTTCTCCACCCCCCTCACGATCCTAACCTCAACCGTCTCCAAGTTGGTTAGGTCGTAGATTTTCGACACGGTGACTGTGTACAACACGTATTTACTAGAGATCCCCATATCACGTGTATGTAAGTACACGTGTACACGTGTAGTAAACAAATCAGGTTCTCAATCTATGTATTTCTGTTTCACGGGTACACCTGACACGGATTTTAAAGGTCGCCGCACACACATCCGGGACGGGCCCCGGAGAGTTTTTTTACATAGCTTTGTATAAGGAGGGCCCTCCGGGTTTTCTGATCCGGCGTCGTTCCGATATTTTCCTCGCGCGTCCGAAGGTTTATAATTCTTGCCTTTTCAAGAACGCGTTGACAGTTCCCTGATGTTTTCAGGGTCTACACGGCTCCTTAAATAAACTATCGGTATCTGTCCTTTATAAGGCTACGTGTCCATCTGAGAGTTTCTGTCGATAGATGCTCTCGAGAGTACTCTCAATTTATGTGTCCATTTGAGAGTACTTCAGAAATTTTTTGCTCTCGGAGATTGACGTGACAGTCAACTCTCGGAAAATCGTCTCAGGTATATGGTCATCTGAATTTCGTGCGTGTAGCTCTCAGATGAATCTTGAGAGTTATTAGAATACTCGTGAACAGAATGGATGTGCCAAAGTTTGCTGCAATTGTTGCAATGTATTTAATAAGGAAAAAGAAATATTCCAAAAAGAGAAAGTGCTGGATTAAACCATGGATAATGCGACGCAATAAAATGAGTGCATTTTCTACACTTATACAAGAATTACATATAGAAGATGCACAACAGTTTAGAAGCTTCGTACGAATGAATGCAGTGCAAGTTGAAAACATAATAAGTTTGATTGGACCACAAATTGCCAAACAAGATACAAAGTTCCGAAAAGCAACATCGGTTAATGAGCGAGTAATGGTAACATTATGATTTTTAGCATCAGGCAAGTGATTTCATTGAATATGTACGTATTTCTTCTGCATTAACATCCTATATGTATTCTTTTTTTTATTAAGCTATAAAACCCCACATGGGATTATTAGCAGCATGCACATGGCTGTGCATGCTAACATTACATTACTTAGGTAGCTTATAAACTAGGATTGAGACAATATAATTAACATAATGATACTAGTATTGTTAACGAAATTTTAGTATTTGCACACGAAAGTATAATATATCTAAAATATGTCTGTATTTATTATTTATTAATAGGCGATTCATATAGTAGTCTTCAGTATTTGTTTCGCATACCGGTATGTACAATAGGGAGAATAATACCAGAAGTAGCTCTGGCTATTTATGAAAATTTACGCAGCAAATATTTAAAGGTATGTGTTGTATTTCAAAACGATACAAAACAAGAAAATAATCACAATTAAACAATAATTAAGCTTCAGGAGACATTTGTAAGTATTCTTGAACAGTTTGTTCAGAATATGTTAGAGGAGTAATTGCTGATGACAAGATGATGATGATAGAATTATTTGACGCTGAATTTGTGTTGTGCAAAGTAGGGCTGCGGAGTCAATAAACCAAATTCATAACTCCGACTCCGACTCCGACTCTTCAAATTGAAAGATATGTACTCAAAATAAGTAAAAGTCGTAATAGAATTGAATAAATAGTTGAAATATTGTATTAAGTCTAAGAATATGGAACAGATAACTTTGATACAGTACAACACGACCGTTACTTTCTCACTTTCAGAAAATAGTTAGAAAATACGTATCAACTTGAGAAATACTAACGATAAAGTTTCCACTTTCGAAAATTAATATAATCTCTAGTATTTCATACAAACACTTGTTGTTTTAAGGGCTGTCTTTTATCTTTTTGGCACTGAATGTATCATTTCTTTTATAAGAATCGTAGGGAGGTCATTACAAGTTTCTTGGATAGATATAAATAAATTACCATGCCTTATTAAACTTCTGATCATTGATTCTGTGTTTATTTTCGTCGTATAAACGGTTCACAAAGTTTGAATGTGAAGTTTTTAATACGATGTCAATGAACTGGTCGCAAAATGTAAAAATGTTATGATTCATTTATTTCAAATAACAAATATTAGAATGACAATGTAATTTAATTTTTTTTATTTATATACCTTCGCTACTACCATAACTGTAACTGTTTCTTCTCTAAAGAGCCAGAGTTGGAGTAGGAGTCGATATATTTTTTTCCGACTCCACGACTCCGACTCCGAAGCACTGGTGCCAAGTTTGGTCATCTTCATCGGCAATGCGGGAAATAATTTTGCGGAATTCACTTTTCAATTTTTTTCTATTTTGCTCGAAATGTAAACTCCTGAGTTCTAGAGCAACATATTGCCCGAAACAATCAAATTCATCGGTTGGTTTCTTTATAATATTTAAAACCGTTTTTAAAATTTCATCATCATTATCGTAATTACTATGCCTTTTTTTCTTACGACTCGGTCCACATTCTGTAATTTCTGCATTAACTTGTTCTGCTCCATTAGTAATATTTTCTCTCTCTTCTACTTCTACCCTTAAATTACACTCAGGCTGCGTCTGTTGTTGTATTGGAGACTGTAATAATTGAAAATTTATTAAATTTATTTTCAGTTTCCAAATACTACAGAAGAATGGCGGCATCATGCAGACAATTTTAATAACAAATGGAATTTTCCACATTGTTTGGGCGGACTTGACGGA